>CM053791.1:169740747-170393247 GCA_028749045.1 Cupressus sempervirens | reverse complement strand
TAGAAACACCATACATAAGAACAAACATGCACACCATACACATGCAAGTATGGGGTAAGTATCCATAATAAAACACATGTGATAATAAACCATCTAACTAATCATCATCAATAACTGAAAGAAATGTAATAATCATCATGCATACATGAAATGTAGAGTCTAAATAATCTCATCATACATCAACTGAATCCATAACATAATGTCTGATAGTCTCGAAACAATGCTACTGATCCATCAACATAAAACTAGTCTAACATAGTCTGACAATAATAACACCAATGTGTCCAGAAAGATGTGAATGAGGGAAAGCACTACAAGTTCACAAAGACTTCATCTATTTTCAATTCAATATAAATAAGTAAATGGAAAAAGAATCACTCACCTTTAATTTATTCACTGTACTATTATGAATGTATGATGATGTATAGTTATAATACTAATAATCCCCTACTTCTAAAGATCACCAAAAGCCATCTTTGTCGAGTTCATCAAGCTACCTAAAAGAGATTGATAGTAGTGCTTTGTTCAGGCAATTGGACCAAGCCCAGCGAAGGTGGGGGAAGGAATAGAAAGATGTGCACATTTCTCATCACAATCAGAGTAGAAAAAAGACTGATAATGGTGCTTTGTCCACTAATAATGGGAAGATAAATCATGAAAAGAAAACCTGAACATATATGGATAGATCTAAACATTAAAATTTTCTTATTATCATGCTTGGTTGATGCAAACAATTATGCTATGAATGTTACAAAGAGCACAAGTTATATAGAAATTTGGGGGGGAATCTGATCTCCCTCAAATGCCACCTACGTTTTTGAACTTGACATTAAAAATGTATGTTTTAATGGTATAATCTTGCAATGTGCAATAGCATCTACTTTTTCTATATATGCTGCCCATGGCTATCAAAATTTGCATAGTAAAAATAGGACATAAATACTAAGTAGGGACATAGTACCAAACTACCTTATTTCCTTATTTTCGGATACATAAAATTATAGTAGGTATAAATAGGTTTGAAAATGTTGTAATCAAGAAATATGTGTACCAAACTACCTTATTTTTAGATACACAAATTTACCATAGTAACATTGCCTAACATTTACTGTGTCAAACATGTCTTGGACAAACTTGATGAGAAAATGAGACTTATGAAGGATGAGTGTAATGCAACTTATTTTGGGTTGTTGTTGTAAGAATATTTGTAGGACGACCACAATGCAATCAAAAGAAAATGAAAAGAATCATGAAATAAAAAAATGCATCATGCTTGAGTCTTTCGAGAATCCATTAGCAAATAAAAATAAGTTAGCACATTGAGGGCAGAGCCATCTGAATTACCCTCAGGGCTTTGGTTTTGTGTTCGGATCCCATGAGATTCTAAGGAGTTAGCAAAGCCTTCTCCAGTAGTGTAGTATTTGAATCTTTCCATCATGTGACATTACCTCTTATATTACAAGGGCTATGAGACTAGTAACTAAATTTACTCATCCCAAATACCCTTATCCCCTAAAAAATAATTGAACCTGAGCAAGTAGGTAAATCAATTCATTGATTAAATGAACAAATGCTATGAATATTTTTTCAACCTAAACACAAGTACAGTATCTGCAGGTGTACAAATATACAATGGGTAAGAATAAATTGCTCTATGTTTGGCAGAATTCAACTTGGATTCCTGATAATATTCCTGGAATAGGTGTGCAGATCATCTCTCATTTTTTGTTTGGCATTGAAATGGCCACGATGTATTAATTAAAAAAACATCCAACCAAATAAATTTTCATTAAACCCCTATTATGGCAAAAACCTAGTTCTCATAAAAACCCTATTTTTTACATACCTCCAACAAGCTACAATCCCAGAGAAGGAGGAAATGAAGCCAATCTTCTGTAGACAATCGAAAGAGTTTCAATGCTTCTAAAGACAATCGAAGAACTTCTCACACCAATGCTGCTTACTGATCACAAACATCAGATACTTTGAGAGGGAGTTTTTCGTTAAGGGGTAAAATGCGAGAAATTTTTTTATGAGTAGGATTTTTTCCATGCACGAACCCAACAGATGATAAACTTTGGATTAATTGGATTGATTGAATTGGGAATGGAAATGGTCCAATCCAATTACAATTATTTTTTGGAATGGACAAAAGCTCATTTTGGAGCTAAAATAGGAATACATAATTCTATTCTCCATTCCTATTCCATGTACCAAACAAAGAATAAAATTTTTATTCTAATTTCCTATTCCTATTCCGATTGTATTCTAGTAACCAAATGGGCCTAAGAGAATTTTTGTGAAAAGAATCTTAGTTTTAAACAAAAATTTGTGTGATACAACTAATTGATTTGATATTTTCGTTTCATGATTAGATAAGTACTACAATTTGTTAGTTTTTTTTTAAGATTTAAAATGGAGCTACTAACTATGGTAGATCTCATGCATTTAATTAATTTTGAAATTATGATATTATTTTTAAATAGTTTAATGTGTAATAATTTTGTGATGTATAAAAAGACAATTTCAATAACAAACTTCAAGATCAAATAAAATAAAATAAATGAAAAAATAAAAGCATAAATTTAGACACTAATTTCATAAAAAATTAACTTAGATTTGAATACATTTTTAAAATTTGAGTAAATGATTGAGATTAAATTAATCTTTGAATCATCCTTGATTGCTAAAAGCCTCTAGAATATGTATTGATAGTCTAAAACAAGAGTGCAATGACATTTGTGAAAGGAAAATAATAAGTGAATGTTGACATGAAGTCATGCACTCAATAAACTATTTCAATATACGATAGTAAACTTGAATGATAGCTTTTTTCAAATGATAATTTATGTGCACAAACACTTCAATCAATTTATAAATAAAGAAATTGAATAGAGTTTTTTAAGACAAGCCTAGCTCTCCTAGAAAAGAAACCAATTTATTTTATTCCATGGACACAAATTAATCTGATTACATCACCTCTTTATATTATAGAAAATTTCATATTTTTTGGCCTAATTTTCTCTTCTAAACTAATCATCCAACTCTACAATCATGAATATGCACTCCACTAAAAGTAACTCGAACAAATACAAATTGCTCCATTCTCAAATTGATCTTCTTATACCAATTTTCTTGCTCAATTTCCCTAACCCCCAAACCCTTGTTTCATAAATGAGCATTTCCTTCTATTATGTATTTTATTTGCTAAAAGAGGTTTTTAAACCAAATGTTCTCAAGTCAAATTTTCCAGTTCTTGACAATCAAGAAATATCTTTCCTTTTTGTTTATCAAAATTACCATATAACCTTTGTCCAAAAAGATGGTATGTAGAAAAACTTCACTACATTCGTACTAATCTAACAAAAGACAAGAGTTGCAGCTACAAGACAGATCTATACAAAAATGTATTATTAATCATGCGTACCTAGTATAGTGTTGAATTTTTCAGCTTGAATTTTTAGTTAGTGGCCACTAGCAATAGCCAAAAAAGAGAATAAAATTGTCCCAATATTTAATAATCAATTAGAAAAAGAATTCAAATATTTTTAGAAAATAATCTTTCTTATTAGATATTACAATATGGTAAGATGTATCATATGATGAAGTCCACTTTATGTTGTGGAAACAATTTTGCATCCTTCACTTGTAGATAAAGATGGATTCGAAGCCCTTGTGTTTTTTAGAATGACTTGAGAATTGTTGGTGGAACAAGAATACTTGCAAGAAAAATTAAAGAAGCTTTGGCCTTGTCTCTTATTTCTTTATCTTTGTTGCAGTTTATCATAGTAGAACTAGAAGTCATTTTAATATCATTCAAAATCCTTTGCTGATTTTAGACACATTTCCTTATGCAATACAATTTATAAGATATTCACTAAAGCAATTTCTTGGAGGTTGGCAAAGATCATTCCATTCATCATCTTAGAACAGAAAGGTGGTTTTGTTTCTGGAAGAGAAACAATGGAAGGGGCTTCCGTTGCCCATGAAGTTCTTCATTTGTTCCAAGTAGAGAGATTACCTTCAATGGTATTAAAATTGCATATGATGGAAGCTTATGATAGAGTTAATTGGGGTTTTAAAAAAAAAATCTTGGTCAAAATGAATTTCCATAGGAAATGGGTTAAGTGGGTGATGAAATGTTTATCAGGAGCAAAATTTTTAGTATTGGTTAATGGCTCACCTTGTGGTTTTTCCTCTTCATCAAAAGGAGTTAGGCTAAGTGATTCCCTTTCACCATTCCTTTTTATCATTCTTGCTGAGGGGCTTAGCAAGTTTGTTCTATACAAAAGGTCCTTGGGGCAATGGGAAGACATTTCCATATGTAAGTCCTTAGTGATGACTCATAATCTATTTGTTGATGATTCTTTATTGTTTGGTAAAGTCAATCTTTAGGAGGCTAAGCTTATCAAACAGACCATCTATGGCTATCATTCTGCTTCAGGTGAAAAACTAAATGTATCCAAATCTTGAATTTACTTTTTTAACATCAAGAGGTTGGTTATGAGGGATATTCAATTTTTTTTTGGTTATTTTATTAGGAACCATTCTGGTAATATACTAAGTGTTTCTTATTCCAGAATCCCTGATGCTTCTAATAACATTGTTGAGGAACTAGCCCTTTTGGAGGGCATTAAAATGTCTTTGGATATGGGTTTTAGGATGGTTCATATTGAAGGTGATTCTCAACTTGTGACATCTACTCTTTCCTCTTACTCCTTAGTGTCTTGGGACCTCCAGTATGTCATTAAAGAAGTTTGGAGGCTCCTACAAAAATTTCAGACATATAAGGTCTCCCATTGCTATAGAGAGAGAAATCAAATTGCTGATGACCTTGCAAATTTGGGTGCAAATTTGGAGAAAGGTTCTATGGTGGTTGAAGGGCCTAATGTGGTTAAATCACTAAATCTCCCCAATCAATGCCATCTATAGTGTTTTAAGTGGCAGTCCCATTATGACATTGCACTTTATGTTGTCTTGACTATGCATTCATATTGTTGCAATATTTTCTTCTATCTAATAATAGTATGGGTCTATTCAACTTTTACCCCCAAAAAAAATCAAAAGAATAATCCTAGTCTTCGATTGCAATATCGAAGGGTTTATAGTCATTTTTTCCTAAAATTTGTTCTAGATTGTTAATAACTTGTTATTACTTCTTCATAAACCTAACTAATTGTTTTCCTTCTTAAAAAATGGTGAGAATTATTTTTAAGATGAAAATTGGTTAAAAGGAATTGTTTCATCTAGAAAAAAAAGAATGAAATAAAAAAATACTTGATGTTTAAAACTAATGATAGAGAATGATTCAAAAATCACAATCTATAGATATTTATTTGAATAAGTTTCATGGATTAAAACCTCTCCAAGAAAAATTCAGATATTCACAAAAAAAATCAACTTCTTAATAGACAAAAGTTTTTTTCATTCCAAAAAGTACAACACTCTTGATCTTACTATAATTGTAGAATAGTGAAAATTCCAAATTTAAGAAAAATCAAATTTATATCTAATATAAATTTTTAATTTCCAAATATACAAGACCATAGTAACATTACAATTATCATACATCTTACTAGTTAAAAATTTATCCTACACAATTATAATGTAAATAAAACATAGAACTTGACAATAATAAAATTTAAAGGAAAAACTCAACAAAATGTTCTTGCACAATCAATAGTATCAAAGTATCTATGACACATATAATTTTTTCTCATTTTACACTTTTATAAGAATATAGATATTTAACATTAAAATTACAAAAGAGATATAGAGATTTTAAAGAATTTAAATGATTTGGTCATAATCAAGTGTATTTTCAAATTGATTAAAAATACACAATTCTTGAGAGGAACTAAAATAAAATATTGAAAGGAATTGAAAAATGCATCCTGGCTACAACTTAATTTAGGATTTTCAAAAAGGTATTGAATTATGAGTATGTCACTTACATCTAATAATACCATATTCTACAAAGAATGACATACATCTAATAATATGAATGTGTCATTCTATAGAGAAATGGAAGACAAAATAATGGTGGTTCTCACTCAAACACATTAGCAAATAGCTATTGATTGCTAACTAGAAGTGCTAACAAATAGGCTCCATAAAGAGCGAACATACAACTTGCAAATGCAACAATCTATAGCTAGCCAAACACAGAGGTTCAATCTGACATTCACCAGAACAAACAATGCTTTAAGTTGGATTGTTACAAGATTCTTGTCAAACATGGAAAATAAGAATCACAAATTCATTAACTGCACACACAACAACATTTGGAACCCAATTTAGATGGTTGTCAACTAGTTTCTCCCCCAATCTCTTTCTTTTCTCCAATCCTTCTACTCTCTGGCTACCTTTGAATTCAGTTCCAATGGAAATAATAACATCAAATTTTGAATGAATATAGGATGGTTATAGATAGATTACTGAAAAGTCATTTTAAATTTTAAGGTGAGGCAAAAATTAATGAAAACAATTTGTTTTGAATATTTTATTTAAAATAATATTAAACAAAAAAGTAATTTGACAAATGCTAAATTGCATAGATATTAGATTGTTGCATGGTTTTGATAGGACTGAAGGAGCCTCTCGGCTAATTAGTGATATGTAATCACACAATTCGTAGGCATTATAACAATGAAATGCTAAAAAACAACTAAAACATCTATACCCTATTTAGGTCAAAATAATAAAAGCATGAATTTAGATAGTGATATCATAAATATTTAACTTAGATTTCAATCTCTTTTATCTAAGAATTGAATGCATTCAAAATGATTGACATTAAATTAATCTTTAAATCATCCTAGATTGCTAAAAGCCTCTATAATATGTATTGATAGTCTAAAAGAAATGCATTGACATTTATGAAAGGCAATTAATAAATGAATGCTAACATGAAGTCTTGCACTTAAGAAACTATTTCAAAAGACGATAGTAAACTTGAAAGATAGTTTTTGTCAAATGATAATTTATGGGCACAAACACTTCAAATCAGGTTATAAGAATCATAGAAGAAATTGAAATCTTCACTACTTTAGGTCACAACAGTAATCAGATCAACCTTCTTTTTCATAATGTGACATACATGATACTTAAATGAAACATTTACTAATTTTTCAATAAAGAAAACAATCTACACATCAAAAAAAACAAATTGAAATAAGCTAAAACATACCAATATACAAAGTATGACAACAATACCAAAAACATTGAAATAAAATACAAAATATAAAATAAAACAAAGTGAAATATTGAAGTATAGATTTATGAACAATTCCACTCTAACTAAAATATGTATAAAATTTAAACTCAATTGATTGTCATAATCAAGTAATAATGGCATGTAACCAAATAAGTGAAATTATTGCAATATAATCCTAAACGTGACACGTAGCTTGATGAAATGTAACCCAACAACTAGAAAAATTTACAAGACCATTGTTGACATTTTATACACCATAAACCAATTTCCTTGACCCCCAAACCCTTGTTTCATAAACTAGCATTGCCTTCTAATGTGTATTTCACTTGCTAAAAGAGGTTGATGGCAGTTAAAACTCACGTCTGCGATGTCATTGATCAATCGGCCTCTTAATTACAATTTGACAACGTGCTCTCCAGCCTCTTATTTTCTTTTATGTCATCTTGAACAAGTAAAACCAAATGTTCTCAAGTCAAATTTTCGAGTTCTTGACATTCAAGAAATGTCTTTCCTTTTCATTTATCAAAATTACCATATAACATTTGTCCCGAAAGATGGTATGTAGTAGAACTTCCCTACATTCGTACTATTCTAACACAAGACAAGAATTTCAGCTACAAAACAAAGTACTATTAATCATCGCCTACTTAACTTAGTGTCAACGTCATCTTTCAATATTTTTTCCCAGCTTGAATTTTCAGTTACTGGCACCCAGTCAAAAATAATAATAAGACAGGCATCCGAATATTTAATAATCAACTAGAAAATGACTTCAAATGTTTTCAGAAAATATTCTTTCTTATCAGATATTACAATATGCTAAGCTGTATCATATGATGAAGTCCACTTTATGCTGTGGAAACAATTTTACATCCTGGACTTGTAGATAGAGATGGATCCAGAGCCCTTGTGCTTTTCAGAATGACATGAGAATCGCTGGTAGAGCACGAATACTTGCAGGAGAACACAGAAGCTTTGGCCTTGTGATCTTTTCTTTCTTTGTCTTTGTCTTTGCCGCATTGTACCATAGCTGCTACGAAGGGATCCCTCTGATAGAGTTTCCTCTGCTTCTTCTTCTGTTGCAGCTTTGACATATTGAGAATGACTTGAGAATGACTGGTGGAACACGAATACTTGCAAGAAAACAAAGAAGCTTTCTTCTTGTCTTTTCTTTCTTTGTCTTTGCCGCACTCTATCATAGCTGCTACAAAGGGATCCCTCTGATAGAGTTTCTTGTGCTCAATCTTTTGTTGTAGCTTTAAATTATTCATTGGAGGAGGCGGTGGAATATGATCCTCACTGCCAAAGCTCCTTTGAATGCCAGTAGCACTGCTTCTCCTCGCTATTTCCATTTTTTTGGCACGTGAAATGGGTAGTACAAATCCATTCTGAACAGGAGAACTAGAAAATGCTCACAACCGCCAAATTGATGAAGAACGCGGCGAAGCAATGAAATCGTTGGAAAAGAAAATGATCAAAGCTAACTTCTTCTGCTAAAGTCCAGCACAGGCAAAAGTGAGACCTGAACAGTGGATTTATAATGCGTAAAATGAATTACAACAAGAGCTTTAATACAATTTCCCAAAACAGAAGCTCACTAAAATTATGTTGCATGCATTGAAAACAAGACTTACCTGGTACATTAAGACTCCTTAAAAATGGTTTACTTTAGTGAATCTCGAGTTCCCCTATATCTTGTCGTGACATATCTTTCTAATAATTTAATTCAATTTATCAACGAATGATTAAGTTATTTATTGATTTTGATTTTGGAAAAAGCTATTTTATTTAGTTTTAAATTTTACATTTGTAATTATTATTAATTTATAAATGATATTTTTAAGATATGTTTCTTTATCAATTTTAAAGAAATATTATTAGATTATCGTCTTCTTTAAATTCTAAAACTTTAATATTATTAATTTAAAACTTCAATAATTTATGCAGAATTCTAGCCTATCATTTTTTACTTAAATTTTAGTTTTGGAAAATTAAATAAAGTTTCTTTTACAAGAGGATAGACTTTATTTCTTTTTTTGTAAGGTTAAAAGAAAAAAATAAAGTAATTCAACATTTTTATACCTTTGATTAAGTCTTGAAAGGTGACTAACTTGATCAAAACTCAAATACAAAGAGGGTAAGGTGTATTCCATGCCACACCATAGGTCATCCTTGTCAAAATAGAGTGAAGTACAATATAGTACAACATAGTTCTAAGTTCATGCCAAGTGGTAATAGGATAGATTTACAATATAGACTCTTGCCAGTGTGGTTTAAGAGTATAGGGGAGAAGGAAGGAGCAAGACAATGTCAATCTTTAAAATAAATGAGAGCATTAAATTATGCTTTGTAATTAGTAAAGATTTTTAAAATAAACTAAATAAAAAAGTTCACCATCCAAGACTCAAACAAACACAAGTGAAACAAAGATAAATTTAAGGAAAGATGATCTAAATATCACTTTTTCAATTTAGATTTTTCAAAAGAATAAGAGGACAATAAGTAAGATGAGTTTCTAATTTCAAAGGGATGAGATTTTTAAAAGAGAATTGCATACAAAATAATTATAAATCTGAATTAAAATGTATTAAAATGACAAGTACCACAGAATAATAAAAATAATGTATTATATAAGAGTAAAGATATCAAAATAATTCAAATTGCCAAGCTCTATATTATGAAACAATAAACAAGTTCTTTAACATAATTTAATTATTATTCGAAACTTAAATAACAATGCATTCCTTTAAAAAGCTATAGATTATCAATTTATAAATGTTTATGTAAGTTTATGTCTTAACCCTTTTATTACATCTATTAATAGAAATTCTACTACATAACTTGGATAATGATCTCATCAAATAAAGAGTAATCAAATCATCAAAAAATTTATGAAGCACTACTTTAAAACAAATATTAAAGTTTCAAAAATCACTTTTTTTAGCACAACTTGATAGAGAAGAGTATGTTGGAAACCTATTTGAAACATATTGATAGAGGAATTTTTTTAAGAATTCTAATATTTGAATAGAAATATATGAGTTGACATCCCTTTTTACTTTATCTAAGTGAAGCTAAATCTATAATTTTAAACTTTATATATTCTAGAGCTTAAGTTACATGCAGTTTTTTTATATATATAATAAATAAATATTAATGATAATTGGAATAATGATGAACATTATATTGTGGCTTTCTCTACAAGTGTTATTAATATCTAAGAAATAGAAATATTAATATCTAAGAATTTTTTTAAAACATCAAATGTAATCATTTATATATAACATCTACTGAAAGTCTTGTAAAAAAAAATTAAATGTGGAATAGCATATAAGAGATAGTAATAGTAATTGGTTAAATCAATTGAGACTAATTCAATTTTGGAAAAAAGTGATTTTAATAACACATTACTTGCAACAAGTACAATAACAATATAATCTTAATTAAATTATTTATTGAAATTCAAATATCTATAAAAAAAGTTTCTAGATATTTAAAATCTATTTTTATTATAACTCTATTTAAAAACACATTCTATCTAACCATATAGTGGGAATAAATCAAATCACAATTGAAAACTCAAATCCATAGTAGTTATGGTTGAAACTTTTCCATTTTCTTGTTGAACCCATTTGGGAAGCCATTTCATTAAATAATCTCAATGTCAAGACAGAAGGACCTTTTATAGAATGCAAAATGTAAGATTTTATAAATTGAACATTCATTGTAGAAAACATCCAACCCATGCCATTTAAAATTCTAACCCTGCAACTTGCAAGAAAAGAGATACACTTACGTCAATTAATGGAATATGGGAAACCCTTGTAACTTACATTTTCTCCATATTTTGTTTTCTAGCACTACGAAATATGGAAAACATGTGTTTCATAAACTAGTGTGGTTGTTGGAAATTACAACTTAGGTCTTCCTTGTAATTGATCAATTGGCCTCCCATCCTTAGTACTTCAACTTCTAATCGATAGATATATTTTCGGGTTGTCTTTATTATCACAATGGTCACTCTTAAACATCACATACTAAGGAGGAAATTAAGCTTCGAAAAAATAAGCCATCTTTGACTATTTAACACTTTTATTCTTAAAATGAAGCTTATTATGTGATGTTTATATGATCCGTTAACAATATGCTTTTCAACCTATTTTATTCATACTTATCCATCTTGAATAAATAAAACCAAATGTTCTCGAGTCAAATTTTCCAATTCTTGACATTCAAGAAGTATATTTACTTTTAATTTATCAAAATTATCATATAACCTTTGTCCTAAAAGATGGTATTTATCAAAATTATCATATAACCTTTGTCCTAAAAGATGGTATGAAGTAGAACTTCCCTACATTGGTACTATTCTAACACAAGACAAGAGTTGCGACTATACGACGGATCTATACAAATAGTATTATTAATTATCGATTACCTAGTTTAGTGTCAAAACCATCTTTAGATATTTTGTTTCAAGATTTAGCATTTTGTTACTCGCCACTAGACATAACCAGGAAAAGGAAGACAAACGTCCCAATATATGTTTAATGATCGAGCAGAAAATGATTTAAAATGTTTTCAGAAACCCTAAAATTAGAACTGCATTATAATGTGTAAAATGAATTCCAACAAGAGCTTTAATACAGTTTCCCAAAACAAAAGCTCACTAAAATTAGAAACGCATTGGGTTATCTGAACGTCGCATGCGCTGTAAAAAAGATTTAACTATTACATTACGACTCCTTAAAACTAGAACACTTCAGTAAAACTCGAGTTCCCCCTATATCTTGAATTGATATATCTTTTTGAAAATTTAATTCAGGTTTTTAATGAATGACTAAGTTTATTTTATTATATTGATTTTGAAAAAAAAATATTTTATTTATTTTTGAATTTTTAATTATACAATTTTATTATTTTATAAATGATATTTCAAGATATGTTTCTTTATCCATCTAAATAGCTATTATTAGATTATCGTCTTCATTGAATTTAAAAACTCGAATATTATTAATTTAAAAATTAAATAATTTATTAACAGAATTCTAATTTGTTATTAATTTTTACTTAAATTTATTTTATGAAAAATTAAATAAATTTTTTTTAATTTTTAATTTTTTAAAAGACAATTCAAAGAAATAATCAAAGGAATTCAAATTGTTATATTTTAAATGGTAAATACAAAAATTGAAAAGTTAATTTTAATTATTAAAAACTATGAAAAATATTTAGAAATTATAAACTTCTAAAATAATCTAAATAAATATGATTTTTTTAACATTTTAAAAAATGTAAATTTATTATTTAATTCAAGTTTAAACAAAGAGTCTCAATGAAGAGTTTTCAAATCTCATTCATTAAACTTAAAAATTCTTGGTTTTATTATTATTATTTATAAACGGTTATGTTCTAGAGAGTATTTATTATTGTTTGTGGTATTATGATGTAGGAGCATCCTAGGCTTGCTTACAATCTTGCATGTGTTGGAGGGATTTTGGCTTAAAGTTGTGGAGCTTGGTAGATACTAGTGCTCGACATGGTCTGCAAGCTCAACATGGTCTGAAAACTCGACATGGTCTTTGGTTGCTTGGCATGGTCTGTAGAGCTTGGGATTGCTTGGGAATTTATTGGTGCTCAACTTGGTTTTGCTGACACTCATTTTGGTCTTGGTTTCTATTGATGTCGAGTTGTCTATGAGCTGACTTTTGGCATTTAATCTCTCTACGGGTATTTAATTTAGTGTTGTAGCTGACTTGTGGCTTGACCTATGTTTAATGCAAGGGATTTAATTTAGTTTTTAATAAGCTGGGCTGTCTTGTGGCTTGGTTGGGTATAAGTGGTATTGTGGAGTATTTAGTCAGTAGGAGAAATAGTGATCATCCATCTTGGAGAAGGGGATGAAGTATAGATGTGAATTTTGAAGAGCTAGGGTTGCATCTTAGGAACTAGAGGATTACTTGGTGGACTTGAGGGTACAAGTGTGAATTCTTCTTGGTGTTCTTACCTAGTTGTGGATTTGGACTAGCTAAAATTGGTGTGTGGTAATTGGATCTTGTGGGATCTTGCAGAGCTAGTATTGTAATTGTTGTTTGTATTTGGCCCTAACCTAGAAGGCCTTACAACCAGGCATATTACATGTAATCAATTATTATATGAATAAAAAGTTGTGATTTGGTATCAGGTCTTGTCTTGTTGTTGCCTTGTTGCGTTGTTTCTATTGTGTGGTTATTTGTTGGGCATCTGGACATTTCCTTTGGTGATTCTCTTGCCGTGTACTACATTAGGTGGTATCAGAGCTAAAGTTTTCTTGAGTTTGTGGACAGATCATTGAAGCTGAGGTAGTTTACACCAGGACTTGAAGAGAAGATTTATCTTGTGGAGCTAATTGATCCTCTAGATTAGTTGATCTGTTGCTTAGGGTTTACTACAAATTTTGGAAGAATGCTCCAAGAAGATTGGACCCTAGGGCAATTGATGATCTTAGTGATGCTACAAAAGAAAGGATCTCAAAGAAGATTAGAGTAGAGTTCAAATCTAAGATTGCATTGATGAAGAATGATATGATTTCTGAAATGGTGAGTGATTTAGGTGGTGTACCTAGGCATGTGGGAACTAAAGGTAGTTATGAGGAAGTTGCTAAAGACTTTGAAGTTGTTGGATCTAGTGGTGAGGATAGAATTGATCGTGTGAAGAGACCTATTGGAACTAGGGTTGGTCAGTTTTCTAGACCTAGATCTTAGTTGAAACTAAAGCATAAGATGGAGGTTTCTAATTGCTCAAGTATTTTGACTCCTGAAGACCTAATTAATTGGATTGGTGAGATGGAAGACTACTTTGAGCTTCAGGATATTGAGGATCCACTCAAAGTGAGGTTGGCACAAACTAAGTTGAAAGGACATGCTACTCTTTGGTGAAAAGAATTGTAAAGAGATGGAGAGGAGGAAGGTGAAATGAAGATCACTAGATGGAGATTGATGATGACTAAGTTGAAGGCTAAGTTCATTCTTGCTAGTTATGAACTTAAGTTGTTTAAAAGGTTGTAGAATCTAAAATAGAAAGATATGTCTATGAAAGATTATACTAAGGAATTCGACAAGTTGACTATTCGGTCTAGTCATAGAGAATTGTCAAAGGAAAAGGTAACTTGGTACATTAATGGTTTTTAAGATTCAATATTCAGGATGAGGTTGGTATGATGAATATTTCTTTAGTTGAGGATGCTTATTAGTATGCTTTGAAGGAAGAAGATAAGTTGAAAAGGAAAATTCAAGGTAATGCTAGAGGGAAGGAGATGCAAGATAGCTTTGCACAAGCTAAACTGAGTGCAAAAGGTGAACAAAGACTTGTTAATCAGAAAAGAAGGATAGGTGAAGGTGGATTCAGAGGTAATTATTTCAAATGTGGTAAAGAAGGGCATAGATCTTTTGAATTCCTGATTGGTAGGACAATTGTTGTTATGAATGAGGTTGTAGTTCAAGATAGTCAACCTAAGAAAGGAGAAAGTTTGCTAGCTCAATGAGTACTGGATGGTGAGAGGACATTGGATTCTTGTCAGAGGACTACTTTGTTCAAGACTTGTTGTAAGTCTGGGGGTAAAGTCTACAAGGTGATTGTGGATGGTGGTAGTACAGATAACCTTGTTGCTGAGGAGATAGTTTTGAAGCTTGGTTTGCAAAGAGTGAAACACCCTTATCCTTATAGGATTGGCTGGTTGCAAGGTGAACATACTTTAGAAGTGAGGGAGCAATGCCTTATTGATTTCTAGATTGGGCAATATAAGGATCAAGTGTTGTGTGATATTGTGGATATGAAAAATTGTCATGTGTTACTTGGTAGATCTTGGTAGTATGATTGCAAGCTTGTGCATGATTGTGGAGGGAATGTGTTTACTGCTAAGAAAGGTGATAGGAAGTTTTCCCTAATTCCTTTGCAAAATGAAGAGCTGGGTAGGAGGACCAATTTTGAGAAGGTTGGAGATCACTGTGGAAAGAAAAGCTATAGCACACCTAACATAGATGGGAAGAAGTAGAAGAAGAACAAGGGAAAGAGTGTACAAGTTGAGGACATGGAGGATATCTATGTGAAGAACTAGTTTGGGATTTATGTGCTCAATCCCAGAAGATGTTCTTCCAGCTACTAGAACATCTTTTTAAACCTAGGGTGTCTGATGCAGGAGAATCCTGGGCTTGCTTACAATCTTGTATGTTTTGAGGGATTTTGGCTTAAAGTTGTGGATCTCGATAGATACTGGTGCTTAGCATGGTCTAGAAACTTGGCATGGTCTAGGAACTTAGCATAGTCTTGGTTGCTTGGCATAGTCTCTAGATCTCAGTATTGCTTGGGAATTTACTGGTGCTCAGCTTGGTTTTGCTGACACTCAGTTTGGCCTTAGTTTCTATTGGTGTCTAGTTGTCTGTGAGCTAACTTTTGGCATTTAGTCTCTATATGGGTATTTAATTTAGTGTTGTAGCTAACCTGTGGCTTGACCTATATTTAATACAAGGGATTTAATTTAGTTTCTAATAAGTTGGGCCAACGTGTGGCATGGTTGGGTATAAGTAAGGGGTTTTGTGGAGTCTTATTCAATAGGAGAAATAGTGATCATCCATCTTGGAGAAGGGGATGAAGTATAGATGCAAATTTTGAAGACCTCGGGTTGTGGCTTAGGAACTAGAGGATTTCTTGGTGGACTTGAGGGTACAAGTGTAAATTCTTCTTGGTGTTCTTATCCAATTGTGGATCTAGACTAGCTAGAATTGGTGTGTGGTAATTGTATCTTGCAGGATCTTGAAGAACTAGTATTGTAAATTTTGCAGTTTTTATTTAGCCCTAACTCGGAAGGCCTTAGAGCCAAGAATATTACATGTAATCAATTATTAGATGAGTAAAGAGTTGTGATTTTGTATCAAATCTTGTCTTATTGTTGCTTTGTTGTGTTCTTTCCACTATGTAGTTATTTGCTAGGGGTTTGGACATCTCCTTTGGTAATTCTCTTTTCTTGCACTACATCATATTAATTACTATTATGTGTTAAGTTCAAGCAGATTCAATCCTAAGTCTTCCCAAGATAATAGGCCTACAATTTACTATTGTGTTGTTGGCTCTTTCCTAAAATTAGTTTACATCTCAAAATTAAGTCTTAAATTTTGTAAAAGTTCTTGAGAATATTTTTATCATCAAACCAACATATATGAGCACCCAAAAAAATTAGGAATGTCCTTTTAAGATTAAAATCATATTGTATTGAAATAGGTAAGTATAAAATAAATTACAAGATTGTTCTTGAAGGTCATGGAAACCATGTGAATATTTTCCTTATTCCCCCATCTTAGTAGACTTAATGACCCATCAAATTATGTTAGAAAAAATCAACAGAGGGCCTTAGATTTAGGCCTGAAAGGTGACAAACTTGATGAATAGTCAAATACAAAGAGGTTAAGGTCTATTCAATACAACACCACGAGCCATCCTTCATAAAAGATTGTATAATATATTTTAAAAACTAATATTCATGTCCAATATATGGGTGATTAGGCCTAACAAAAAATTCTGAATATTAGTAACCAATGTAACAAAGGTACATATCATAATGGCTAGGATTTATACTATCCATTCACTTATTTTTGGCTTAGGATCTGCCCTATGAGGGGTCTTCCCTATTAGGAGCATACAATATTTATTCAGTGTACCTTGATTAAAGAATTTGAAACTTAAAACTAGGTAAGCACTCAATTAAGAGATTTATCCCCATCCACTTGCTTGAATGTATTAGTACTTGATCCTTTAGTTATTACTTTGTTTCTAGGTTACAAATATTCTCTATTCAATTTTGTGATATGATATCCTTCACCGCTAGGTTTCTATGTTGATATCCACTTGTAATCATCAAGCATAGCCTCCTTCATTATTTCTTTGTCTCTCCTCTTTATCTCTCTTGCATTTACACATACACATTGATTTAGGGTTTAGAGCCTCCTTAAATATACATCTTGACAAGGTTCTAGATCATGATCAATGATCTAGATCTCTCCCTTTTTTGGCTTAATCCTTCCATTTTTTGATTACCTACTCACTTCAAATAGGGATCAATGATCTCTGAAAAAATGCATAAACAACTCCTTAGCTATCTCTAAAATCATTAAATCATATTTTGAAGTTAGGAAAAATAGTTTATATAAGTCTTTGTTTCATTCCAAACACATATAAGAAAATTGGTTTACTTAGCACTTGAATACCCTAACGCTCAGTCACAACCGATACTTCTACTATCACTTGGCTTTTGTATGCTTGACGTGTCTATGAAACTTTGCATGACCTAACTCTATTTTTGCTCGACTTCTTCTTAGTTCTAACTTACTTGGCATAAGCTGGGATGGTTGGCAAATTAAGAATTTCTCAGCTCAAATTGAAATGCAAATAGGTCTAAATATATTATTCAACCTTCATTGGGTGGCTCGGTCACACTAATAATTGGCCAACTCTTCCTAATAAATGACTAAGTGTTTGACACTGATACTAAAACATGATTTGGAGATCAACAATAATTCATTTCATATTGATATTAATTTAAAATTAATTTTCATATTGATCATTTTAGTATCAGTACTTATAAATTAATAATTTGTATTACTATGTTATATATAATTATCAATACTTTTGATAAATTTGTAATTTGTAATGCTAAGTCATATATAATTATAATTTATTTTCTTATATTGGTCTATTATTATTAGTTCAATAGGCATAAATACTTTTGATAAATTAATAATTTCTAATACTAAGTCATATATAATTATAATTTATTTTGTTATATTGTTTTATTATTATTATTATTAGTTCAATAAGGTCAAAGATTAAAATGTTTTCCATAGAAACATTATAGACAATTATTAACATATTTTTTTTAATAATGAATAATGTTTTCTGATTTTTCATTGGTTTGTATAGGCTGAAGGCATCCAATTTTCTCATAAAAAATAAGAAATTTTGGAACTTTATAACAATTCACAAATATTAAAAGTTTCTTCCGCTAAATGCTTGAAGCTTCATTGGAATGTCTTGTTCTTTGTTGTAAAGGGTGGATGTTAGTTTGTGGTAGTTGATCAAGGAAGTAATGTACATACTCCATAATTCCTTGGCGGGATTCTCTGAGCCAGGTCGGACCCTAAGCAGGAGTATAGGGTAGCAACCCCCAACATTGGCCACTATTGTCGAGTGTTAAGGGATAGAGCGTTGAGAAATTTTTATAGGGCTACTTTATTGACACTTTTGGGCCGACACATTGTAACTAATTTTAACCCTAAAATGACAAAAATGCTTGTTTAAAATGGCTTAGAATTGGGGATTTGATAAGGAGTTATGCAAAAATTGCTTCTTGTAGCGGTATCGAGTTGTAAGAGATTATAGATTGTAATCAGGTGGTAATTGCTAGATAATAAAATATATGACTCACTATTTGGTGGATGTAGCTCCGGAATTAGATGAATCACATTAAATCTGAGTGTCTTGTGTTCTCTTCTATGTAATTTATTATTTTATGATATTGATTATATTTACATATAGCTGTTATTTCTATCTCTTTAAATCCTAATAGTGCATCTTAAATATTTACTCACTATGATTGGGAGGTGCTCGAAGATCACTCTTGGTTTGACTCTGTGCACTCTTCTCATCAACCTTTTGAAATCCCTGACAGATCTTGAGTGCAGCAAACTGCCGACGCAGAGGTTTCCAGGTGATTGAGTGGCTCTAAGAATTTTAATTCCACTAGATTTTTCCTATGCATTTATTTCCTTCGACGATCATTATGGTTGGTAGAAAATTGATTTTTATAGAATTATTCCGGAGCATAAATGGTGATATGACAAAATTAAGGTAAGGTAGCACATCGATAGAGTAAAAAGGAGGTTAGGCAGATGATGATCGCCAATTTGATCTTATTTCCTTGGCTGATAGAAGTGACCTTAATTTAAAATATGGCAGTGTGACTGATAAGGCAAATTTGTGACCGTGGACTGAAGTTTCCAATGTTTATCATAGATGACATAAATCATCGAATAGAATTTACACCACAAGTAACAGTCTTAAGAGTTCATTGGAAGAATCTTGAAAAAGATGGTTACATTCTATCGCAATATTTATGGAAAAGGAAATACTTATTTGCCACTTACATTAAGGCATTAGCTTTCAAATTAGTCTGATGCTTGCTTGTAATTGATTTCATGTGCATGTTGAATCACAGAGGTTTCCCACGATTCTGCCTATGCTTTATACTAGGAATCGAAAACCAACCACACTGATTCAGAATAAAGAAACCAATTGAATTTAGAGATAACAAATTCTCCATTTGGGTTGTCTTCCATTACTAAGAACAGCTCTACACGTTTCTTTTAGGCTGCAAATCTTATGTAGCATGCTTGTGAAGAAAAATATTTTAAACTCTAAGTGGAGAGCACCTCTTTAGATCATAGCCAGCAATTTTGGTACGTTGACGACTCGGTCTACTATGTAGGAAATCATGAAGAAATTATTTATTTTAGTATTATAAAATTGAGAAAATTGCTTGCCTTTATTTTCCCCCCACTTTGGCCTCCTCCTTAGTAAGTGTCTAATGCAATAACTAGAGTTTCCTGATATATCAAGAGGAGGGATTTGAATA
The DNA here is from genome assembly GCA_028749045.1 of Cupressus sempervirens. Classification (NCBI taxonomy): domain Eukaryota; kingdom Viridiplantae; phylum Streptophyta; class Pinopsida; order Cupressales; family Cupressaceae; genus Cupressus; species Cupressus sempervirens. The sequence goes on along the minus strand of CM053791.1, from coordinate 170,373,370 downwards.
TATTGAGAGGAGGAGAGTTCTTTGGCACATTTAGTGGGAATACCATTTTTAAGAATATATCGAAAGAAAGAGATTTATTGGATTTATTTAGGGGAGGAGGTATTATAGATATATTGAGAGAAAGAGATTTTATTAGATATATTGAGAGGAGGAGATTTTCCGGATAAGTTAAGAAGATGAGAGCTTCTTACAGTACATGAGAGTTTCTAAGAATACATTGAGGAAGAGATTTCTAAGAGAACCTGGTGAAGGGGAAAGAAAATTTCAGCGGGAGAAGTAGGGGGAATTATTCATGTAGCTAGAAACTATTATAGTTTATGTTGTGAATTTTTAAGATTCTTATGAAGAATATCTTCAAAACTTTTTTTGTTACATTGGATGACTCATCTTGCACTATACTTTCTATTGTACTACCATTATATGTCTCTTCTACTCTTTGTTGACATCTTCTATAGCATTGTTTTGCAAATGCATAGAGATAAAATGTATTCTCTTGCATTTCAGGATTTTGCACATTTTTGTGCCTTGTTATACTCTCTATATATTATAAAGTGTCATTTAGAGTTTTATGTTGACCATTTTTGCAATCTTTTTTTCCAAGTGAGTGTTCCTTCGACGACATTAGCTTCATTATGTGTTGATGAGATGTGTCTTTATACGTGTTTGTACTTTTTCTACACTCTCAATGTTCCCAATTTTGTGTTCCGCATGATTTTATACATTCAATTTAAGTATACATATCTTACCTCTCAACATTATATGGGGGTTATGTTGGTTCTAATAGCTTTTTGGTTTGATAAAGTGAGCTATGCATTCAATATTTGTTCCTATGTGCCAGGTTATTATAGTGGGTGGGTACTTACATGTTTTGGTGAAATAGATCATTTACCATATTGACACTCTTGCATTCCTATTTTTGGAGGCCATAAAGATATCTTCCATCTTTAAATGATCACCTCTTCAAACTTACTCGTGTCCACTTAGTCATGTTATTTTCAATAGAGACTCTTTCGATCAACATTTTGACAATGTTTTCTACTTCATGCTTCTACGTGTTCTTCATGGTCATCCTTTTGTTCCCATTTTTTAGGGCATTCTCTAATTTGGGAGCTTCTATTATGATGAACCACAAACATAAAAAATATTACATACAGATATAAAAGAATCATAAAATGATCAATCGCACATAAGAGAACACAAGGCACAAAGATTTAACATGGTTCACCTAATCCTTGGGCTACATCCACTAGCATTAAGTCCAATATTATTTTTATCTAGTAATTACAATCTACAATCCCTTAAAGCTCAATATTGTTGCAAGAAGCTACAATATCATCATACATTATGAAAAATTTATACAAGTTTTCTACCACTTACAAAATTAGGACTAAAATAAGTTGTCGAATAGAAAAAATAGCACTTGATACCTTTTACAATCATTAGTTATTTTTGGACCCCAAGATCCCACAAGGGTCACTACCCTAGGACCCCACAAGGGGTACTACCCCCAAACCCCATAGTAATAATATGGAGAAAAATTTACCTCCAAATCTGATTAGGCTCCACAAAAACTTATGCAATACTTCACTAGTCTTTCAAAATTCTTACCATCTCTTCTTGGAATAAGGACTTTTCCAATGTGATTTTATATATTTCTCAACTTTAAAGAAATTTCAGTTTTCCTCATTTCTATATACCAAAAGATATAAACGTCAAACACAAAATAAAATGCCTTTGCCACAAATAAAATAAAACTAGCAGTTGCATGTTTTTGTACACGCAACGAGTGCGCCAATAAGAGATGAGATTTAAGAGAAAAATGTAGAATGAATATTAAATAATGTACATATATATTTTTCTAAAATGAAAATACAAAAATAAAAAAGTTAAAGATTAAAACATAGATATAAAATTTGCAATATTTAGAAAGTTTGAATATTGCTTAAGAAACGTATTCAATAATTTCAAGATTTTACAATTAAATTCAATTTATCAAATATGAAAAAAAAATCACTTGAAAAAAAACTCATGCTAGAAAAATCGGTAAGAAGTGAAAAGGGGCATAACTCCAACCAGGTTATGGGCGTGCTGCAGTAAATAAGGCCTTTGTTCTCTAGCATGCCAGTTTGTATATTTCTATGACCCGCTCTGCCCCGCTACTCGTTTTGTCATGTTCGATACTCTACTCCAAATTTGATTGTAGGTTTTTTTTGCCGTATGCCCGGTTTTGCTATTTCGATATATTGCACCTCTTCTTGGGAGCCGGCTATGCAGCCGACGAATTCACCCCCTCCAACATACATATCCATTAAACTATGCGACTTATCGTCAGTCCCAGTGTTTGCTTGTCCAAAATTATCACTGCTAATAGATATTTATTGACATAACTTGAAGATTTTTTAAATTGTTCTCTTATAATTTATTAAAAACAAATAAAAGTATTTTAATTTTACATGATTGTTTTTTCCACATAAGCAATAAAATAATTAATTTTGAAATGGATCTTAACATTAAGTATAATTTTAAAGATTAATTAATTTATAAATAAATAGCTAATCTTGTGTGTGTTATATACTTTTATTAATATGATGAAAATATTTGCTAATAATTATGAGTTGAATTTAAAATAAAATTGAGTAATGTTGTTGTACTGTTATTTTTTTTTTATATAAAATAATTAATATGTTAATTAATTTAATGTCATTTTACAATCTTCTAAATGGAAAATTAAAATTTATTGTATCTCATATTATTAATTTTAATTTTTTTAAATGATAGGTAATTTAATATTGACTTTTTTAAACAAGGAAAACAATTACTAATTTCAAGATTATAATTAGATAATAATCGTGAACTCTTTCTTAATTTTTATTTACAATATTAAATCTACATTTATTTTATAGTTAATGTAATCAAATGTTATATGTAATTAGATTTAGTAAAGCATACATGAACTTATATAATTTTTTATTAACATCATATGAATTAGATATTATTAGATGATGTTGAACTTGGGTTAATGCATTCGTTATTGTATTAATTTTATTGAATTTTAAACATAATAGAAAATAAATATAAAAGCTATTTTATTCTAAAAATTTGAAAAGGTAATTTCAAAATTATGTAATAGTTGATATCTTTTCATTATTATTGAATCTTATTTGACAATTGACACAAATGCAAATGAGTGGATTGTGTGGAATTATTTAAAAAATTATTTAACACCATAGTAGATTTAAAATCTTTACAAAACATGGCATATGAAATATCAAAAATAAATTAAGCATCAATTTAAAGGAAATTACTTACTACTTGATGAAAGAACTAAAGTTTTATAATAAAGTTAATAATTTTTTCAAGCACGTTATACTTCCAAATCCAAAAAAAAATGATATATTTTGTAATCTTGTTCAAGAGACAAACACACAAATATATCTAGGGTATTCAAAATCTAATTGGAGTCTTATGACATGCAAGGTAGGTAACCTCAAAGAGAGAGCCCTAAATGAAAAATAAGTTTTTTTTTAATGCTAAATACACAATAGTTGTTCAAAAGGAGCATAAAAAGTATCAAGATTGGGAAAAAAAAAATATAAATAACCCTTAAATATATATGCTTTTGTACTTTATTAAAACATGTTTCTTTATATGAGAAATATATTATATTAATATTATTATATTATATAAATCTTATATTGCCATTAGTAATATATTATAAAATTATTTATTTTCAATTTTTATTACTATGATTATACAATTAGTATATCTAATCAATTAGTACTATTTTATAGTTAATTTTTTATTTTTTTACTAATTTTATATTATTATTTAAATGTTATAAAGAAAATTATTCTTTTCAATAAAGATTTTACCTTAACATTCTATCTTAAACTTTTTTTATTATCTTTAGAATTCTATAATATTAATATAATAATATTAAATTGTGAATGCATTAACTGAAGTTCACATAAGTATGCTTTACTAAATCTAATTACGTATAAAATTTCATTACCTTAACTACAATAAAATAAAATAAATATAGATTCCATATTTTAAATTAAAATTAAGAATTAGTTCACTATTATAATCTAACAATAATATTGAAGTTGGTAACTTTTTTTCTTTTTAAAAAAGTAAATATTTAATTATATATCATTAAAATTTTGAAAAAATAATAATTTTAAATACAATACATGTCAAATTTTAAATTTTAGTTCTAAATTAGAAAATTACATTAATTTAATTAACATATTAATTATACTATATAAAAAATAAATAGCACTACAACAACATTATTCAATTTTAGTTTAAATTATATTAGTCAACCAAATTTAAGCATTATATCTAAATCTTTCTAATTGTTTTATTGGGATGATTGAATTACATTTCAACACAAGCTAACATTGGTAAATATTCTTATCATATAAAAAAATAACTACATTAATAAAATATATATATTTAATCTAATGATCTATTTAAGGAAAAAAAAAAAAAAACTACATATATACATACATTGTTGACCACGATGACATTATAAAGATGGAAAAATGCATGCACTAAAAAGGTGGCGAATACACATGTATATACGTCATGAGGCAAAATTTAATAAAGTTTGTAAACATGGCATATTGAAGCCAATACAAATTAAAAAGAAATTTTGAAGTGATGTTTTGATGATAATGTTTTAAAATAAAGAAGACTTCTTTGGCAACAACTATGATCGTAAATACTAATAGAATAGACATGGTATTTAATTCTAATCTGCCAGTTCATGCCAAATGTTAAAATATTGTGGCGGATTTGAAATAATAGTAAAATTCAGTTATCTTTGTGGGTAATTATTCTCATTGAAAGAAAGCAATGGAAATGCAACAGAATGTATTGGTTCACTTCTTCTATCTCTGCAACATTTTTTTTGTATTTCATGATAAAGTATTATGGGCGATTCTTTAATAGTAGGTGCAAAGATTTTGTTCTCTGTCAACGGACTCCAGCATGGGTAACAGTTAATAAAGTTTTTGTTTGAAGAATGACTTCTTATATTCATTATATATGTATACTCATCCTCTTGTTTAACTATGCATGCATGAGATGAAAAATGTCGTTGTTTCTTCAAATAGAACAAGGATTTCAAAGGCAAATGCATAAAGATCTGTAGGTAAAAATCAATGACATGTTTAGTTATGCAGCTTCAATGTTGTTGTAGTGTATTAAAAAGTGTGAAATTTCTCTTCATGATTTAGGAACAAAGGTTGATATTTTCCTTCTTCAAATTTGTTATCGATCCTTTTATAAAGAAGTTTTTTTTGGATGGTGAAAAATGAAAACCCTAGATGATGCTCTAAAAAGAAAACACAGTCAGAGATTTTTTACTCTTTCGAGTTTAAAATAAAATGTCTTTTCTTAAAAAGAAAGCAATTTTTTAATGGGAAGAAAGAAAGGGGTTTTGAAGGAATGCATGAAATATTTTATTGGGTTGTAAAGAATTTTTATACAGTAAAATGTTTTTAAAGTATTTGAAAGGGGGCAAAGTTTCAGTCATCAAAATGAATGTTTCTGTCTACTGTCAGTTTTTATTTCAAATGGAAAATTTCTCAAAACTGTCAAAAAGAAATTTATAAACCCTAAACGATAATTTCTAAAGGCAAAAGAAATTAAAAGAAGTCAGATGAAAAACCTAGAAAGGGTTTTATAGAAGCACATTATCTATTGTAAGATACTTTATCTTCATAACCAATTTAAAATGAAGATGGATTCAAAGGCATTGCATGTTCAAACTCAAAATACTAAATGAAAAGTTTAATAAACAGATGTAAAATGGTTTTCTTTTTAAAGGGTAAATGGATTTTTTTGAGGGTATTAAACCTAGAATACTACGAGCATAGTTTAATAAGGAAAGATCACATTCGAATGGTAACCGATTTCAGTTGGTTGCTCAAATAGCAAAGAGGGTTTTCTTAACAACCCTAAATGGTTCAGTTTGGTTTACTTGTAACTGTTCATTTCGAATTTCATCTCTATATATAGAGATCATTTGTAAATCCTCAGATGGATATGTGTGTATAAAGTATAAAAGAAGACATATATACATTTGAGGAGATCTGAAAGGTTGAAAGTTTTATTATAAACTTGTGTAAATGTATAGATGTCATATACACATTTGTATATGTATATGAGGTTGTAATCAAAGCATTGATAAAGGGTTAAACACCCTGAGTAGTAGAAGTTGCTGATTGTAAAAGAGTTGGAACTCAATAAAGGATACGGGTTCATGGAGTGGTTTTTCTCCCTATGACGAAACCATGAAGATGTGTGTGTGTGTGTGTGTGTGTGTGTGTAATTAATGATCCATTTGAGAACTAATTATTTTAATTCTTATGTGAAAAGAAAATCATCTAAAAATAAAATAATTTTATTTGTTTTTAATAAATTATGAAACAAGATCAAAAATATAATCTACATGTAAATTTATATTGGTAGTGACAATTGTGGATAGGCAAACATTGCAAGACACGTCAATGGTGGCATAGTTTACGTAAGTTATGCTAGCGTATGGTATATGGTATGGGTTAATGGAATATGTATGCTAGAGCAGGGAAATTTGTCAGCTGCATAGTCGACTCCTTCTTCTTGTCCCATCAGATATACAATTGGGGAGCCTACCTAAGAAAGTCAAAATTTAGATTGCTTTTTTCAACTATATATGATGGACTGAAAATTGTTAGACTAAAGTTTTAGTAAACTATCAATATGACAAATAAATAAATTATTAAATCATCAATATTTGTTATAGGAAATTTAATATTTTATTTATAATATATATAATTAGCTCTTCCAAGCTTTTGTACTTAAATGATTAGGATATGTTTTTACTAATATTTTTAAAACTATAATTTAATGTGCATAAATCAAAATAAAATTAATTTTTAATTGAAATCAAATAATAATTAATTATTTTTAATAAACTAAATAAATATTATTTATTTATCGAATTTATCATATACTTATATATTATCATCTTAAACATACCATGTATAAACTATCATAAAGTCTATCCATTTAAATATAGATAAAATAATCATTTTCAAAAATTCTCCAAAAATTTTTTTATTATGAAAAATTAATATGAGAAATATAAAAATATATTGAAACCATAACAAATTCTTCCACAAAAATTCTATTAGCTAAACTAATTTGAAAAATAAATTAATTTAATTTAAAAACTAAACTTCAATCAGTTTTAAGAATCAAAAGATAAATAGAAGTAACAAAAATATGAGTGAAAAATGGAGATAATAACTAATTATGTTTCTAAATAAATAGGATAAAAATGAGAGTTGAAATTAGAGTTAAATTAATAATTAATAATTAAATAAAATCTCATCTTAATAAATTATAAATAATATCTAATTAAAATAAAATAATATTATTTAAAAATAAACAACTAATATATAAATATAATTATAGAATAATTATTATTTATATTTATATATATATTTTTAATTTTGTTTAGATATATTTCTAACATATCTATATTTTTCTTAGTTGTAAATTTTTATTAATACAAATTCTTGTTAAAATTTTATATAATGAACTTTAAGAACTTATATATATATATATATATATATATATATATATATATATATATATATTTATTTATTTATTTAAAAATCTTTTAAAAATTTATACATACAAATTTTTTTCTTTTATTATTTTCTAATTTATAAAATATTTCAAATTAAAAAGACTTGATAATTATTATTATTTTAAAATTCAATTTTGTTTTTTCTAAAATGTAAAATGAAGGCATCGGTCATTAAAAAATCATGTGACAGGTAGGGGTGACCGAAAAATGTTTACCAGGGATGAATCCGATGGACTCACCCAGGTGAAAGCCTATGGGCTACTAAATTCTAGATGAAAATTAGCATGTCCATCTCAAGGCTAAAGAAAGAGACGTAATCTTTAAAGAGGCATTTAGCTTTATTAGAAAGTTGACCATAGAGGAATAAAATACTTATGTTTGAGAATGAAAGAATTTAGGGATATAGCCAATAGTCCATGGCTCAATCCTTAGTAGCTCAACAACATAATTTTAATTGACATTAACAATGAAAAAGAAATCAACAGGAGGATGCAAAACCATATCAACAATTGAGTTCCACAAGATTTTTTTCAATCTTAAACTTTAGAATAGTAAACAAATGAAATGTCAACTTCTAACCATCGAGAAAACCTTTGGGACAAGAATGAAATATAGTTATTTGGATTTCTTTAGATTCCTAATTAGCCTAACTCACTCCTCAATATCAGAGAACATTTAATGAAACCTAATTTCTCTTAGATCTTCGATTTAAGAAGTTTACATGTTGTTGCTTCCATCTAATGCAAATTGAAACTCAACTCGATTACGTTTTTAGGACATTAAGCTTTAAATTTATTTTCTAATTAGCTTGAAATCAATCTAACATTTTCTTTTAGCGATTTAACTTCCAACTATAATAGTTCTTTCCAACAATTTTGACTCTTTATATGGTTGGTTTGTCCTTGTAAACCATTCAACATATAATGGATCAATTGTGCTTATTGTTGTAGACTCATATTTTATTTTGAATTATATAAGACTTTTGGTTTCTTCAACATTAACAAATATAAAAGTAAATTGTAAATCAAATAAAGACTCTTATTGAATGAGATAGTGAGCAATATTATTATTAAAAAAATTAAGCTCATTAGAAAATTAGAGAGTATAGAAAGAGGGAGGAACGAGTTTTAATACCACCAATATATTTTGATAAGCCACAAAAATTTGAGTCACTACAAGAGTACAATTCTATTTCAAGAAATGTAAACATTTCTTCTTAAAAATAAATTCAAAGAAAGATTTATTCAAGAAATATAAGAAATTTCTATTAAAAGTGTTTACTCTTATGAGGATTTAAATCTTTGTAAACAATATTTTCTTTTTCTTAAAAAACATTGCGTCATTTCAAATCTAAACTTTTTAAAGAGTGGCAAATAATACTAATAATACTAGTGTCGAGCACAAGCACAAGTACCAAGAGCAGTGGATTCATATAAGTATAAAGAATTCGAATAAGAGCTTTATAATGATTTCTAAAACAACGAAGCCCGATAAAATCTGAAAAGAGCATGTTGTCGGAACGGTTGCATGGAAAGCATCCAAGACGTAAGTATTTACATTTTTCAAAACTTCGGCTTATTTTTTAATTTTAGTTTTATATTGTATCTAATTATGTTGTTAAATTATTAACTTTTCTAGAAGTAAAAAACGGAAAACTTTCGTAAAACCTGAGTTTTGTTAAATTTTAAAATGATCGTTGACTTTGATTTTGATACAAATATTTATTTTTCTTGAAATTTTAATTTGAAATTTCACTAATATCTTTCAAGGTATGCTTTCTTATTAATTCTAATTAGGTATTATTAGATTATTACTAAAGATTAAATATTATTAAGTTAAAATGTTTAATAGTTTATAAATAGAATTTTAATATATATTTTTTAATTTTTTAATTTTTTAATTTATATTTTTTTTAAATTAAAAAATACTTCTCTTGAATTTTTAAAGGGTACAATTTTTTTTAATCTTTTGAGATTTTTAATATAAATAAACAAAGGAATTCAATATTTACATTATAACTTGTATATTATGCAATCGTATTAAATTACAATATCATCTAAAAAAAAGGCTAGCAGAACGAAAAGTAGGAATGCCAAAAGTAGAAATGTGAAAAAGGCTAACTTAAAAACAAATATTCCTCACAATTCTTCTTTGGCATTTGCCAAAAAACTAGGGTTTTCAAAGCTTCGGCCTCAGTATCCTCTAGTCAACAGATCAGACAACTTTGCATCCAAAAATAAACAGGTGTCAGACCATTGGGGCAAAATTCTTCAGGCATGGTCATCCTTTACAATAAATACCTCAAATTCCTTCACCTCATTAGTGAGTTTGCAGGATGTGGAGGCTAGTGAGGGTCAGGATCCCATCCCGAATCAGGGAGCTTGTTTTAGCCACCCTCAATCACACCAATTTTTGGGTAGAGATTCTCCCAAGATCCATTCTACTATTAGTTTAGATAAACAATTTTTTTTTTAATTTAACCAAATACGCAAGCTCTAATTTAAATCCCATTTATTCCCAATAGCCAAACTTTACCTTCAAATCATTGTTAGATCACTCTTCTGCTATACATGAAACCCTAGTCCCTCAATCTTTGAAAGTTTGCATTCCTCCTCATCATAGGTTGTCACCTTCGCACCCTTATCTTCATCCTTCTTCCTCTCCTCTTCAGCTCCGCAATCTTGTGACATCAGTTCAAGAAGATAAGGTTTTAATTATTAGTGACTATGATAGCGAAGATTGCTGGGAAGAATGTCAGGAGGTTGGACTGTTTACTATTTGGAATGACCCTAAATCAGAGTTGCATAATCTAATTGACTGGCTGGAGGATTTCTGTGGCTATCAGGTAGGTATTTCTCACTATTCTAATATATTAGTTTTTATACACTGTAGTGAGGATGATGTGAAAGAAGATCTCCTCCATAATTCTAATTGTTTTTTCAAAGGTTATGTGGTTAAATTTTTTAATTGGTTCCCAAATTGTAGTGAAGACATTCTAAATTTTATTATTCCAACCCGGTTTTCCATAAATCCTATACCCCCAAAGTTGAAATAGATAGATATTATTAAAAGGATAGGACAATCAAGGGGAGACTTGATTGGATTAGATGCTTCATTTGAATGTTGTAATAATATTTAAAAACTCCTAATCAAATGTAAAAAAAATATTAAGGCTCTCAAATCTATTAAAATTATCACCAATAGATTGATATATAATCTAAATTTTCAGAAGTATGAAGGCAAAGTTATAGAAATAACTAGGCTTGATGATGAAAGGAAGATCTCCTTCAGAAAAATGCAAACCACATCAGACTTTTATGCTTCCTTTCCCATGATCAAAATTAGGCACTAGAGACTGATGCAAGAAGAGATCTTAGTTGAGGGAGATGAGCCAAAGGGCATAAGAAATAACTTAGATAATGAAAAAGTAGGAAAGCCAATTAAGGTTTGAGGTAAAAGTCGCAATAGCCCAACATTCCAAAATAATGGGAATCAAAAGGAAAGAATCATTACATCACAAGAGAACATCAAAAGAATTTCCAATCAGAAATATCCAAAAGCATAGACAAGAGCATAGATAAATTGAATTCAATCGACATGATGGTATAGAGAGATCCCCACCTCAGTTCTAAGAAACCCTCCAATTCAGACAGATGACCCAAATTACAAAGAAAACTTGTTTATAAAAAATAAAAAAGGAAAGATAAAAAAGCCAAGGAGGGAAAAAGTCCTACAAAATCAGTCAACAAACAAAAGAGAGAGAAGAGAGAGAGAGAGAGAGAGAGAGAGAGAGAGAGAGAGAGAGAGAGAGAGAGAGAGAGAGAGAGAGAGAGAGAGATCAGAACAAAAAGCTCTTCCACAAATCCATCCTTTATAACAGAGCTGAGAGTAAAATATCCAGTATCAATTATCATTTGAGTATCCCAACTAATAAACCAAGCAAAATTGTGGAAATTTTTGTAGATCATTTCCAGAAAATATTAAGTAATTTGGAGGGGTCAAAAAAATAAGCTTAAGCTAACTTGCTCAATGTTATTCCCAAAATTGTCACAGCCAAAGATAATAAGGCTTTAAATAGACCCATTACTTTGGAAGAGGTTAGATTGGTGGTCTTCAATATGAATCATGATAAATCTTCAGGTCTAGATGGTTTCTAGGCCTCCTCTTTTCAAGAGTGTTGGGATATTATTGTTCCAGATCTCTAGAAAGCCATTGAAGCTTCAAGGAATGCTGGAGTTCTGCTATCACAAATCAACTATTCCTTCCTCACTCTAATCCCTAAAAAGGCAAAGCCCAAAACTCCAAGAGATTTCAGACCTATTGCATTATGTAATACTATTAATAAAATATTTTCTAAGATTTTAGCAAATAGATTAAAGGGTATCCTCCCAAAATTCATATCTGAGGAATAGACAAGCTTTGTCCCAAGTAGATCCATTCTTGATGGCATTCTCACCATCCAAGAAACAATTCATTCAGCCTACAAGAACAAAGAGTCATGTATGTTCATGAAACTAGACATTCAAAGAGCTTATGATATGGTTGATTGGTGTTTCCTTTGTAAGACCCTTGAAGCCTTCGATTTTTCTCACCAATGGATTAACCTTATTTTTAAATTCATATCATCTTCCAAAATTTCTATCCTTATTAATGGGACTCCTGAAGGCATTTTTGAAACTTCTAGAGGTATTAGACAAGGAGATTCTCTATCTCCTTCCCTTTATATAATTATCGCGAAAGCCTTTGGGAGAGCTATTACTGAGGCTTATTACAATCAGAAGATTAAAGGTATTACTATCACTAGGAATATTCCTAACATTATTCATCAACAATACATAGATGATGCAATTCTGCCAAGAAAAAGCTTTATAAAAGAGGCGCTTGGTCTAAAATCCATCACATATTTATATATGAAAGCTTTCGAACAGAAAGTAAATGATCTAAAAACTAAGATTTATTTTATGTTAATGGAACCAAATGTGGAAAATCAGATATGTCATATAATGGGATACAAAAAAGGTTTATTTCCATGTAAGTATCTGGGCACTGATTTAGAGAAAGGTACAAAGTCCAGCAAGGTTTGGACCAACACTAAATGGAGAAACTGGAGGCTAGGATAGGTAGTTGGAAAGATAAATGGCTCTCAAAAGTAGGTAAGAGTACCAAGATAAGATCTATTTTGTCAGCCATTCCTACCTACCCTCTTTCCTATCTTCCTCTTTCCATGCACATTCTTCACAAATTTGAGGCAAAACTTAGAAATCTCCTTTGGAATGACTACGAGGAAGATAAAAAATTGGCTCTCATGAAATGGGAAAATATTTGCAAACCTAAGGAAATAGGAGGGTTAGGAATTAAGAATTTACAATGGCAGAATGAAACACTAAGGGCTAAATTGATTTGGTGTCTCTTTGAGGAAAGAGATCATAAGTGGGCTAAGATTATGTATAATAAGTATCTTAATGTTGATGACCCACTATCAATTTTTAGAATGAAAATCCTTCCTAAAGGATCTAAAAGATGGAACTTTATGATTAAGCATCATCCTCTCTTCAACAAGTACCTAAGTTGGGATGTTGGTAAGGGTGATGATGCTCTATTCTAGGAGGATTCTTGGGATGGGCACCCACCAATAGACAATAGTCACTTCCCTATGGATCTCAAAGAAAAATTAGTCAACCTATGGGGAAGTAAAGTTCGTAACTACAAGACAAAGATCATTTCGGAAGGAACATCCAAATGGCTTTGGAAACCTCTAGAGGGTAAAAAAGTGGATCTAGTTGCTACTAAGTCATACAAAGAGATAACAAAAGAAAGAAAAGTTAATCAGCTTGAGAGAAATGACAAACTTATTTGGATGGCCTCAAATGATGGTAAGTATAGCATGAAAAATGGATACAAAGTATTGTTACATTCAAAAAGATGGGATGAAGTGGAAATTCCACTTGAACTCTGTTGGGACTCTGCTTGCCTACCAAAGGTAGGATTTTTCTTATGGCTAGCATTTCAAAATAGGATTCTAATGGTAGATAGATTTTATAAATTAGGCTTTGAAGGCCGTTCTAGATGTGTCTTATGTAAACATAACAATGAGGATTCAGATCATCTATTATACATCTATCCTTTTTCCCAAGCATGTTGGGAGTGGCTCAAACATATGTTAGGCTAGCCTTTGCCTTTGCTGAAATCATTTACTAATCTTATCAAAGGATGGCCTACCAACCTAGTTAAAGGCATTTACAATAAAATTTGGAATATTTTCCCTTCTATCCTAGTGTGGGAAGTTTGGAAAGAAAGGAATAGATGGATTTTTCGTGACTCAGAGTTGAAGTTAGAAGAGTTAATATCAAAAATTGAAGCTAGTATAGTTGAAACTACCAACTCCCATCTCAGAAACTCCAGAAAAGAAGAAGGCTCCTTATTTATTTGGGATGGTCATATGAAATAGAATTGGATGAACTTGGTTAATCCTCCTCTCATCTATTTTAAGAAAATCAAGGAGGCAAGGGAAAGGTGCAAATGGTCTCCCCCTCTGAAAGGATAGGCTAAGCTTAATTTTGATGGAGTTGCTAGGGGAAACCTAGGAACAAAAGGTATTGGCTATATCATTAATGATGATATAGGTAAATGGATTGCCAAAAAAGCCATGTCTATTCACCCTACTTCCAACAACTTGGCAGAGCTAGAAGCATTGGAAAAATGTTTACAACTCTATCAAAAGTTAGGATTATCAAATACCATCATTGAAGGTGATTCAAGTATTGTTTTAAATGCAATAAGGAAACAAGCTACCCCAATTGGATTCTTAACTCTAAGCTAGAAGAAGTTCTTAGGCTTTTAGATCAGTTTGCAAAAATCCAAATATGTCATATTTTTCAAGAAAGTAATCAAAAGGTAGATTATTTAGCCAATGAGGGAGTTGATGGCATTAACTCTTTGGTTATCCAAGATGAGTTATAAATATTTCCAACTATAGTTTTTATTTTTACTCTTTGTTTCACTCTTATAAGGTGTGGCTCTTTTAATCATGATATAGTTCTCTTCAAGGATAGTATGGGTTGGGTCTCTATCCAAGGATAAAGTGTATAGTAGTATATTACAATTAAGGGTATAGTAGTATAGTAGCTTGAATATATTAAGTCTCCAATTGATGGTTTGTAAGCTTGGTTAGCAAGTATAGGTGTAGGTCATTTTACTACATAGATATATCTCCTTAACATATCATATGGATTTTTTTAATTAGACACCAGCTTTGAAGTGCATTTTATGCTAGGACATTAGTCTAATCCACTTCATCATTAGTAGTTGTAGTATGGTCACCTCATTACTCCTTCTATAGGTTTCTTTCAAGCACTATCTGTAACATGATTTCTTATTATGTGACGTCATGCCTCTAAGAAAGTGGAGGAAGTATCAAGGAGTTTCCAGAGTTTTCGATGAGTATCTATTTTGTCCCTTTTGTAGAAGTTTTGTCATGATTTTGTCACCACACTTGAAGTCATCGAAATGGATACCTTCATCTCTGTCTTTCACACCTCTAAGATCCACACTATGGCCTTCCAAGGATATATCAAACTAGAAAGGTGGAATAGGGTGCTAAGGTTTGTTGATGGAATGACATGCATCACTATCAGTAGGGCAATAGGAGAGGGATTTTTCAATTATGACTACACCTAGAGGACAAATAGTGACATAATAGGTATCTTCATTGGGTGCATGGCGAGAGCCCAGATTAACAAATGGGACATGATAAGACTATGTTTGAATATCTTTGATTCCACCTGGTGTCATGGCTTGATTGAAGGAGTCATGAGCTTGGATAAGGATTTACGAGTGCCCCTTCTAGAAATGTACATAGACCATCCACCAAGGAGTCTTGCCATAGCAAATGTACTAAGGCGGCCTACATTAATGATTAGGGACCTAGGAGCTTTTGATAAGGAACAGCTGAGGATGGAATCATGTTTACAATTTCTTCTTAGATGGCATAGAATTAAGGTGGATAACAATATTGGTTGGCTCAAAAATTACCTAGGTATGTTTTATGCATATATACATCTAGGGGTTGGTTTAGGTAACTTGGAGGCACTACACTTTTGCACACCTAATATTGAGAAGTCTAGTAGGTAGAATTTCTCCTTTGAATTCCCCCACCATTTTCAATTAGAAAACCCTAATGACATAGATGAAGTAATCATGGTGTTTTGGAAGAAATAAGGGTTCCCAACCAAAGTTAGACAACTTTGGTTTTTTTGAATACCTATGCATACTATGGTCTATGCTTTTGGTTGAATATTGATCTTGCTGACTCCTCTAGCAAGAATTTTGAAGGTTTCTTAACATGTTATTAGCATTAGTGGTCTTATATTTTTAGTGTAAGGTAGATAATAGCCCTATAATTTTGTCCAAATATTTTCCTGCCTTTTGATGATCTTGTTGTAATAGTTTGGTTTATAGTTCACACTTTTTAAGGTAACTAGAGAAGGATCAAAGTAGTGGTCTTTTGCCACAATGTACTTAATGTTTAATGAAATCATCTCAATCATGAACATATAAGTGATATTTACAGTACTAGTGGCACTCCTGAGTTTATTGATATGATGCATGGTTTCCTTATCTATTTTTAGTTAATTTGTAAAGGTCTCATTTGGCTTTGTTTACAGTATTGGTAGATGATTAATCATGTTAGATTGTATCACAATTTAAGAGTATTTTCGACATCCTAGCAAAGTAGTTTAGTTTGGGGTCCAACTTTCTTAACAATTATGGCTAGTCTCAACTACAAATGTTGTTCCTGATTAGTTTGAGGTGTGGTGGTCTTTGGTGTGTTTATGCAAATTAATTGACACTTGCATATGTAGAATATCATGTCTAGGAATCCTCATAAGTGTGAATGGGGTAATTTGCAAAATGCTCTCAGTAAGTGTAGATTCTTTTAGATTATCATTTTAAGCAATACTCTATTTTCTTTCTAATAGGCCTTATCTCAGTATGCTCGATATGGCTTTTTGGTACACTTGTTTGTTGCTTCATTTTAAGGATCTAGTGCTGGCCTTCTACTAGTTTGGGAGGTTTTTGAGCATAGGATGCTTATCATAATTCAGTATTGTTTTCAACTTTCAATCCCAATTGTAATTATTTCTAGTAGGCATTATCCATTAACAACATAATGATGATTTGATAAATGAAGAATGGGAAGATAATCATATTCAATGAGCTGGATGGCCTCAATTAAAGCAATATAGGATGTAGTAACAATAAGTCTAAAAGGAAAGGTAACGATTTAATCCCTTCCAATTTTTCTTATTTTATTTTGATAAGGTAGTTAATGATTACTAAAAATTCAATTTCAAGGTAATAAGGTAGGTGATGAGGTTATCTTTCAACAATGGATGGGTGCACAATATAGCGGTTGGTACAATTCTTTGGCAACAGGTTGCCGCTTCATTTTTCATAAGGTTAAAAGAAAACAATAAAGCAATTCAACATTTTTATACCTTTCATTTAGTCTTGAAAGGTGACTAGCTTGATCAAAACTCAAATACAAAGAGGTTAAGGTGTATTCCATGCCACACCATATGTCATCCTTGCAAAAATAGAGTGAAGTACAATGTAGTACAACATAGTTCTTAATTCATGCCAAGTGGTAATAGGATAGATTTACAATATAGAATCTTGCTAGTATGGTTTAAGAGTATAGGAGAGAAGGAAGGAGCATGAAAATGTCAATCTTTAAAATCGATGAGAGGATTAAATTTATGCTTTGTAATTAGTAAAGTTTTTAAAAGTAAACTAAACAAAAAAAATGCACCATCCAAGACTTGAACAAACACAAGTGAAACAAAGATAAATTTAAGTAAAGAAGATCTAAATATCACATTTTCAATTTAGATTTTTCAAAAGAACAAGAGGATAATAAGTAAGATGAATTTCTAATTTCAAAGGAATCAGATTTTTAAAAGAGAATTGCCTACAAAATAATTGTAAATCAAAATATAAATATATTAAAATGGCAAGCACCACACAATAATAAAAATAATGTATTATAAAAGAGTAAAGTTATCGAAATAATTCAAATTGTCAAGCTCTATATTATGAAACCATAAATAAGTTCTTTACATAATTTAATTATTATTTGAAACTTAAATAACAATGTATTCCTAAAAAACTATAGATTATCAATTTATAAATATTTATGTAAGTTTATGTTTTAACCCTTTTATTATATCTATTAATATAAATTCTATTACATAACTTGGATAATGATCTCATCAAATAAAGACTAATCAAACCATCAAAAAGTTTATGAAGCACTATGTTAAAAAAAATATTCAAGTTTCAAAAATCACTATTTTTAGCACAACCTGATAGAGAAGAGTATGTTTGAAACCTATTTGAAACATATTGATGGAGGGAAAAATTTAAGAATTCTAATATTTTAATAGAAATATATGAGTTGACATCCGTTTTTACTCTATCTAAGTGAAGCTAAATCTATAATTTTAAACTTTATATATGGTAGAGCTTAAATTGCATGTAGTTTTTTAATTATAAAATAAATAAACATTAATGATAATTGAAATAATGATGAACATTATATCGTGACTTTCTCTACAAGTCTTATTACTATCTAAGAAATAGAAATATTAATATCTAAGAATTTTTTTTAAACATCTAATTTAATAATTTATATAACATCTACTAAAAATTTTGTTAAAAAAAAAGAAATATGGAAGAGCATATAATAGATAGTAATAGTAATTGGTTAAATTGGTTGAATTTAATTCAATTTTTGAAAAATGTGACTTTAGTAATACATTACTTGCAACAAGTACAATAACAATATAAGCATATAATAGATAGTAATAGTAATTGGTTAAATTGGTTGAAATTAATTCAATTTTTGAAAAATGTGACTTTAGTAATACATTACTTGCAACAAGTATAATAACTGTACTAAGAAGAACTAGACTTGCTTGAACTAGACTTCACTTTGAGCTCCACTCAACTTAATTTATCTTGACTTGTTTTGAGCATGGAGACTAAAACCATTTTATAGGAGAGGCATCATCCTGGGCAACTCAAACAAGTTTACAAGCATTTGGAATCCATCCATAGGAGATGGATGCGTGTCCATGTTCTAGAAGCCTTATCACAAAGGAATCTTGCATAGTAACTCCACTAGCAAAAAAAGGAGTGTGAACAGTAATATGATATGACACAACAATTATTACAAACATCTTTTTGGACAAGAGAAGGTTAACTTTTGGTTACATTGTTAGTGTAACCTGGCCTCCTTTTTACTATGGTTAGGTCCATACCTAATTTTACTCACTGAGTGTTAGGTAACTCAGATAAGTGACAATCCCACTTATTAGGTTAATATCTTTGATTGTATGACAAATGGGCTTCACAATCAAAGCCTTCCTCAGAGCTATCTAGAAAATCTAAGCTTGATGATGAAACCTGACAATGTTGGAGTATTTGTTCCAATTAATCTTAAAGAGATTCTTCTTTCCATAGAATAATATGATCCAATTGAACAAATGCAGTTGGTTGACAAGTTCCCACACCGACTACTTGTGGCAAAGCCCTATACCTTGTAAAAATCTAGATTGGCTTCCTTTTAGTTATAAAGTGATGCAAGTTCTAGAGCTCAATTGTATCAAGTTGTTCAAGAGTTGGTCCATAATGATCAAATATAAACTTATTAATTGGATTAGAAATATAGGAATGAAAAATTAGTTTATGTAGATAGCCAAAATTTACTTCTGTTGGCATGGGAGTATGTGAAGGAGGATACAGACCATGAAAATAATGTTCAATAGGAGTGTCAAGAATCAACCATCCCATTTGATTGGGTATATGTGTACTACTGAGTACATGCACGCATTATTCAAAAGTTGTAGCACTTGTTGTTGTGTGATCCAGAAAAATTCTAATTTCATCATTTGTAGGTTGACAAGGTTCATTGTGTATGATAGAATTAGTCAACAATCTCCGAGATGCTTCAAAATGTCGATCTCTCCGCTCTTGATAAATTTTTTATGTCATTGGCAATTTCTTGACCTCCCAAGGCACATGGCTAATGAAATTGTAAACTTCTTTTCTTTCTTGAATCATTCTAAAATGATGTGTTAGTTGTGGATGATGATTGAATTCATATAGGAGAACATGATACCTTTCCTCATGAAGGTTGTTATCAATTTTCATAGTATCCACAAGCTACTGGAAAACTTGATACATGTGATCGTGTATGTGTGTTTGATCACGATCAGCTTTTGTGACAAGTTTTCGTTGTTGTATCTCTTCCTGCCCAGGATTAACTTTGTCAATCCCGCGAACATGATGCAATGTTCTTTGTCTATGTTCTTTAGCTCTTCTTCCGCGAGCATTTTCTTCAAGGATTATTCTACTTTGTTGTGTATATTCTTCCCATGTTCCTGGTGCAGCATAAAGTGTTAAGTGTAGATTCTATAAAACATCCTATTGACTATCTGAAATAGAGTCCTGAAGACGAGGTTGTATTATCTTGATGCCATCTAATGTTGTCACTATTTGACTTAAGCTATTAACATGATTTTTACAACCTTCTCTACTCAAAAAATCAGCTAGAACATTTTTGGTTCCTTCAATATGTTTAGTTTCAAAATCAAATGTATCTAAAAATTGAGCCCACCTCAACACTCTAGCTTGAACTACTTTATTTTTGGATTCTTGTTTGAAAAATCCAGGTAGATTTTGCAAATCACTTCTGAGTGTAAATTTTTGATCTCTAATGAATAATTGAAATTTTTGAAATGCATGTACAGTGGCCAAAAATTCTTTATGAGTTGAATGATAATTCAATTCAAAGCCTTTAAATGCTCCAGAATCAAATCTAACAATTTCTTCTTTTGTTTTTCCATTATTTGTGACAAATTCTAATAGAACAACTCCTCAAGCTTCATGGCTAGCATTAGTTTGAACAATTTTCTTACCTTTTCTAGGAATGTGGATAGGTGGCAATTGTTGACATTGCCTTTTGATTTTCTCAATGACTTCATTGTGCTAGGTAGTCCATGTTGGTGCATTTTTGCAAAGCAACTTGTTCAATTCTTTTCATGCTTCTGCAATGTTTTGAAAATATCCAACAATATAATTTACCATTCCCAAAAATCTTTGTAAGCTTTTCTTATCCTTGACTTCTACCTTTTTTATGGCTTTTAATAGGTGATCTTGAGGATACAACTTACCATTTGGTTCTATACGAGTACCGATAAAAATCATGTTATTAGTGCACCAACTTAATTAAGTGGGATTCAAACATAGACCATGTGTCTGACAGATAGAAAGGAACTTCTTTAAGTGTTCCATGTGTGACTTATGATCTTGACTGAAAATAAGAATACCATTGATGTATGGCTAGATGAATTAAGCATATGGTGCAAAAATATTATCCATAAATCCCTAAAAGATTGATGGTGTTGTCTTGATGCCAAATGGAAGTACATTCCATTCAAACAATCATTGTGGTACAAAAAAAGTAGTTTTATATCTATCTTTCTCATTCAATCTGATTTGTCAAAATCCTTTAGCGAGGTCAAATTTACTGAATACATTGCATCTTTGTATTCTCTACCAAATGTAATGTTTGCTAGGCAAGGGATGTTGATTACTTTCGAGACAAGCATTAAGTGACCTGTAGTTAACCACTAGGCGCTTTTTGGCTAATTCATTTCTGTTTTCATCCTTTTTGGGAACATACATGGCATGACAAGAGAAAGGACTTGAACTAGGCCCAATGATAGCTTTACTTAGCAAGTCAGCTATTTCTTTTTTACATAATTCTTGTTCTACTCTGGAAAGGATGGTATAATTAGCTTTTCTTTTTGGGAAGAGTTCTTTCCCATACTCATCCCTTTTCATTGGTAGGCAACATTCAAAGTTTCAAGTGCATTTCTACAAATTCTTAGTCAGGACTATACTAGAAAAATTCATAACCATTTGTAGGATGAAACAAAATGTCAAAATTCTAGAGTACTGTGAATGACAACAATAATACTGAAGATCAACTAGTAAGTTTAAGCTCTATCTTTAACACTATGAATGATGCAAATACTGATGAAGATTCTTTTTAGTTTGGAAATAGCCATTTAGATCTTCCTTCAAAACGTTTCAAGTTGCCTTCTAAAAAGTGGAATGAGATTTATGGTGACTTAGGTTTTCTATCCTACAAGTCCAAGTCCATTTGTAAATTGATAGAAATGCAAGTTGTAGTAAAAAATGATCAACCCCATAGTTTTATTAATCTATTCTCAAACAAAGAAATGCAAGGTCTTGTAAAACAAGCCAAACAAAAAAAATGGTTTTAAATATTTGCATATAGGTAGTATTGTAGCCGAAGTTGAACCACTCTATCGCAAAGGTATCCCTACAACTATCTTCATGACTCTTATGGATGTTAGGCATAATCATTATACTGATATGCTTATGGGAGGTATTTCTGCTCCTATGGCTGTTGGAGCTACAACTTTTGATGTTATACCCAACTTTGCTATGAGTTTTCTCGATGATCATCTTGATAATGTCCTTATGTTTCAATTCAGTACTCAATACCTAGATATGAAACCCGGATCTAGAATTCATGTTCTTTTCTTTGCTTTATATGGCCGTTTGTTCAACACTACTGCATCAATAGTAAAAGATCCAAGGTCTAATAAATCCAAAGCCTGTTATTCTTTGTTTTGGCAAACTGAATCCAAAGGTGCTCAATTGACCATACCATGAATGATTAATCTCACTGATATCAAGGTACCTAAAGAATAGATTATTGATGTCTGAGCTTTGAAATAGCTAGATGCTCCTCATAATCTAACTACTATGGCTAGTATCCAAGAAACTGCCAATGAAGCTCGCATTTCATTTGATAAAGGTAGACCTTCAAGATACTCTTCTTATTGCACTCAGTTGACTTTTAATATACAATGGTTAGGATCAACCCTAAGTCGTAAAACTATGCCAACTTGTTCTCATAATGATGCAATTCCAAACCTGACTAGCTCTTTGTTTTGCACTGTTTGCCAACAATCTTTTGAAGAAAAGAAATCGGAGTCAAATCCTTTGACCAAACAAATTCCTAGTTGCCAACATCCCCAGTTTATAAAACTTAATGATGGAAGTCTGCAATGCAACCATTGCCCATATGTTCAACTACTTTTCCATGTTCAGACGATTCTATCTAGTCAACAAACGTCTTTTTCTGAAGACCATTTTGTTGAACCTCAAGTTCCACGCTTTCATGATTTTATTCTACATTGTTTTGATGATAAGTTTAGCATTCCTTTCTAGCCACATCATGTTATTTCCTCTAGACAACCTAATGCCACTACATAAACCAAGATGCTCAACTATGCAAACCTCTATATCCGTAAGACTTCACTGGTCTAGCAAGATATGCATCACAAATTTGTGCAAGCTGAACTTTCTCGTGAAAAGGCTGAAGCTATCATGAACTCCAATTTTCATCATATCCTTGCTCATCTACAATCTCTCAATTCTTGCCTTACCACACATTTGAATTCCACTATGCAAGCTAACATTTCTACTCTTCGCCAAAACTATGCTACATTTTGCACATTTGCTGAAGCCTAGTGGACCGATAATACACATCAAATGCACCAATTGAAAACTATCACTACTCAATTTGAACAAGCTATTGCCACTAATCTATAAATGCAATAGGTTCCAAAATGTGTTTTTCCTAATTCTTCTCAAGATGTTGCTAGATTGTAGAACCAATTTAAAGGAAAAGCCCTTACTCTTGATGTGCCTAAGCCCAAGTTGTAAGAATTTGATCCCAAAATAGGCCGATGGAAGAATGTGAATATGGTCAAACAAGAACTAGGAGGACCATATGATCAGCTATACATTTTGTCTGAAAATGTCCTACCTTTGGTAAATTTTGATGAGTACAATCCCACAAAAAATAAAGCCACTATAGATGTATTTAGAACCTAGATAGATAATGCTATCTATTCTACAAATATCTCACAAGACTAGGCTATTTGCAAAGCTTTGAATGCACTCACAGGAATAACCTTCTCTGCATGGGATTCACTTACACCAGAATATAAAGAAGATTTGATCACTAGTGGTGTAAATGTTGTTTGTGAAGCTCTGTATAGAATCTTTGTAGGAAAACATGACAATGAGCAAAGAGCTTCCTACAAATGATTCAAATAAAATTGCATTTGTGATATGAGCCATTTGATGCCTATTGTAGTGAACAATACACCAACTTTTATCATTCTGGGCAAGCAAATAATAATGTTTAGATGTATAATACATTCCTTGAAGGTTTCCCTATTCAACTCCAATTCTTCTAGAGGGAAAAGATTCTTGATTGTATTTTGAACACCCCTAACATGACAATCATTGATGTCACATTTCCATAGTTGGTGCACTTTATCAAAGAAATCAATAGTGATCTGTGCAGTGAAAAGAAGAATAGGCAGAAGAAGATAGAAGTTCTTCCTTACCTAAAAATAGGTTTGTGTCACTGCAATCAAAATAATTATGGATGCTTTCCAAATAAAGTAAAACATAAGTCCATGAAAAAATTCAAAATCTATTAAAATAGAAAGCAATTTTCCTCAAAACCTTTCAAGAAATCAAAGCATAGAAAAGTTCTCCTAAGGAATCAGTGTAAAGTGCGAAAAAAGAATTTTACTCCTACATGCTATATCTATAAAGGAGCGCAGTATGCTAATAAGTGCCCTAACAGGGATAAGAAGAATTCTAAATGAGTCTGTACCTTGACAAAAGAAATTTTGGACTCTTTTCCACTTACAAAAATTCAAGAACCTTCAGATTCTAAAGACATTAGTCTAATTGAAATTCCTAGTTATGATGATGATTTGGATGATATGCAAGTTTTCCATGTTGTTCAAGAACAAAGTCCTAAAGAATTCTTCTCTCTACATGAATCATCATATGAATCTGAAATTTCATTTGTACATTTCAAGTTCCACCAATACTCAGCTGGATGTGGACAATCATTAACTCAGAGTAATCCTCAATGGTTGTTCTGACTCCTATAGAACAACTTCAGTGATTGGCTCTTAAAGCTTCACAACTTGAGTCTCAAAAGACTCTATTTCTTACTCTATTTCAACACCAAAAAGTTCTTGCTAATTTATTCAAACTTGAGGAAGAATGCCAGAAGTTGTTGGAAGAAAATCTTGAGCTCTATGAATTTCCAACATCCCCCAAAGAAGAAGAAGAAGAAGAAGAAGATCAAGAAGTCATATGACCATCTTCCAGACAATCACATGGGTATGTTTCTCATCCTCTTGCTGAAAAAGTTTTTGCAAAGAATTCAAGAAAAGAATGGTTGACCAATCGATTTGCTTTTCTATACAATGTGAAGAATGATGTTCTCAAAGAAATAGCTAGTATCCAGAGAGAATTGCAAGAATTTAATGCTAGTACCAATTCTATCAGTGCTTTTGATATACTTCTTGTTGAACTAGAAAAATCTCAAGAAGTTCTTATACTTACTTCTAAACCTGAGTTTGAACACCAAGTATCACCAAATCATCAAAATCCACCTGTTAGTCAAGCTTTTTCCTATCTAAAGGGCGTCTCTAATCCTTTCCTAGCCTTTTTTCTAACTATCAAATTGCCAGATCTTAAACCATACACACTCTATGCTCTTCTTGATTTAGGTGTTGATTGTAACCTTGCTTGACCACAATGTTTCCCATCAGACTACTAGTTACCCACTTCCACCAGTATTCATTCCATGTCTCACAATAGTAATCCTATTCACTTTCAAGCTCATATTCCTATTCTTTTCCAAACTCATGCTTATAATACCACCTTTTTATAGTTCCCTGTTAAGGAATACAATTGCATTATTGGTAGCCATACCTTGCAAGCTTGGAGTTCCTATACTGTTTGTTTAACTAGGACTACCATCACTTTCAAATTTGGCTATGTCCCTTAGATTAATGAAACTCATGCCTATTCACCAAAGCTTGCTTTGCCTTCTACTCCTAATCTTGTGCCACTTGGATCTCATGTTTGGTTTACCAATTAGTCTCTTTTAACCTGAGGGGAGTTAGAACAAATTCAACAAGATTTTTCCAGTATTGTCCTGACTAAGGATTTGCAAAAATGCACCCAAAACTTTGATCCTGAATTGATTTATCTTTTTGAAATTTTAAATCAATTTTTAATGAATGATTAAAATTATTTTATGATTTTGATTTTGGAAAAAAAATATTTTGTTTATTTTTGGAATTTTAATTATACATTTTTATTAGTTTATAAATGATATTTCAAGATATGTTTCTTTATCCATTATAAATAGCTATTATTAAATTATTGTCTTCATTGAATTTGAAAACTTGAATATTATTAATTAAAAAATTCAATAATTTATTAACAAAATTCTAATTTGTTATTCATTTTTACTTAAATTTGATTTATGAAAAATTAAATAAAGTTCTTTTAAAATTTTTAAAAGAGGAATTTAAAGAAATAATCAAAGGAATTCAAATTGTTATATTTTAAATAGTAAATACAAAAATTAAAAAGCTAATTTTATTTATTAAAAAAATGAGAAATATTTAGAAATTATAAACTTCTAAAATAATCTAAATAAATATGACTTTTTCAGAATTTTAAAAAATGTAAACTTATTGGTTAATTCTAGTTTAAATGAAGAGTTTTCAAATGTCACTTATTAAACTTAAAATTTCTTGAATTTTTTATATTATTGGTAAATGGTTAAGGTCTAGAGAGTATTTATTATTGTTTGTGGTATTAGAATGCAGGAGCATCCTAGGCTTGCTTACAATCCTACAAGTTTGGAGGGATTTTAGCTTAAATTTGTGGAGCTCGGAAGATACTAGTGATCAACATGGTCTGGGAACTTTGCATGGTTTGGGAACTTGGCATGGTCTTTGGTTGCTCGACATGGTGTTTGGAGCTTGACATTGCTTGGGAATTTACTAGTGGTCATCTTGGTTTTGCTAACACTCAGTTTGGTCTTGTTTTTTGTTGGTGTCGAGTTACTTTTGGCATTTAATCTCTGTATGGGTATTTAATTTAGTGTTATAGCTGACTTGTGGCTCTACCTCTATATAATGTAGGGGATTTAATTTAGTTTGTAATAAGTTGGGCTAACTAGTAACTTGGTTGGGTATAAATAAGGGGGTTTTGTGGTGTCTTTAGTTAGTAAGAGAAATAGTGATCATCTAGCTTGGAGAAGGAGATGAAGTATAGATATGAATTTTCAAGAGTTAGGGCTACAACTTAGGAATTAGATGATGGCTTGGTGGACTTGAGGGTATAAGTGTGAAGTCTTCTTGGTGTTCTTATCCAGTTGTGGATCTGGACTTGCTAGAATTGGTGTGTGGTAATTGGATCTTGCAAGATTGCATAATTGGTATTGTAAGTGCTCTTTGTATTTGGCCCTAACATGGAAGGCCTTATAGCTAGGCATATTAAATGTAATTAGTTATTATATGAATAAAGAGTTTTGATTTGGTATCAGATCTTATTTTATTTTTTCTTTGTTGTGTTGTATCCATTGTGTGGTTATTTTTTGGGGGCTTGGACATCTCCTTTGGAGATTCTCTTGCCTTGTACTGTATTAGGTGGTATCAGAGTGAAGGTTTTCCTGAGTCTGTGGATAGATCACTGAAGCTAAGGTAGTTTACACCCAAACTTGAAGAGAAGGTTGATCTTGTGGAGCTAATTGATCTTCTAAATTGGTGGATCTATTGCTTAGGGTTTTCTATAATTTTGGAAGATGCCTCCAAGAAGATTGGACCCTAGGGAAATTGATGATCTTAGTGATGTCGTGGAAGAAAGGATCTTAGAGAAGATTAGAGTATAGTTCAGATCTTAGATTGCATTGATGAAAAATGATATTATTGCTAAAATTGTAAGTGTTTTAGGTGGTGTACCTAGGCATGTGGGCACTGATGGTAGTTATGAGGAAGTTGTTGGAGACTTTGAAGTTGTTGGATCTAGTGGTGAGGACAAAAATGATCGTATAGAGAGACCTATTGGAACTAGGACTAGTCAGTTTGCTAGACCTAAATCTCAGTTGAAACTAAAGAATAAGATGGAGGTTTCTAATTTCTCAAGTACTTTGACTCATGAAGAATTGATTGGATTGGTGAGTTGGAAGACTACTTTGAGCTTGAGGATATTGAGGATCCACTTAGAGTGAGGTTGGTACAAAATAAGTTGAAAGGACATGTTTCTCTTTGGTGGAAAGAATTAGATAGAGACAAAGAGGTGGAAGGTGAAATGAAGATCACTAGATGGAGATTGATGGTGACTACGTTGAAGGCTAAGTTCATTCTTTCTGATTATGAACTTGAGTTGTTTAAAAGGTTGTAGAATCTAAAATAGGAAAATATTTCTGTGAATGATTATACTAAGGAATTCTACAATTTGACTATTCGGTCTAGTCATAAAGAATTGCCAAAGGAAAAGGTAGCTCTATACATTAATGGTTTGAGATTCAATATTCAGGATGAGGTTGGTAGGTTGAATATTTCTTCAGTTGTGGATGCTTATTAGTATGCTTTGAAGGTAGAAGATAAGTTGAAAAGGAAAAATCAAGGTAATACTAGAGGGAAGGGGAATCATGATAGCTTTACACTAGCTAAACCAAGTGTAGAAGGTGAACCTAAACCTATTGACCAAAAAAGGATAGGTGGAGATGGATTCGAAGGTAATTCTTTCAAATGTGGTAAAGAAGGGCATAGATCTTTTGAATGTCCAATTGGTAGGATAGCTACTATTTCTAATGAGGTTGTAGTTAAAGATAGTCAAACTAAGAAAGGAGAGAGTTTGCTAGCTTGACAGGTACTAGTTGGTGAGAGGACATTGGATTCTTGTTACAAGACTAGTTTTTTTAGGACATGTTGTAAGTCTGGTGATAAATTCTACAAGGTGATTGTGGATGGTGGTAGTATAGATAACCTTGTTTCTAAGGAGATGGTTACAAAAATTGGTTTGAAGAGACTGAAACACCTGTTGTCCCTTAGTTTTGCACCCTTGTCCAAAGCCTATGCACGAGGACAACCTAGTGAAACATGGAAACAACCTCCAAGTTGTGAGACTTGAACTGTGAGGTTGAGTCTTCGGAGAAGGCTGACTTCCTCTTACTATTAGGATGCACCTAACTACTCTTGGAGAGGAAAAGGGAGAAGGAGAGCATGAAAGCAAATGTACCTAATCTAATCTAAAAGGTGATGCACAAAAATAGAGTGTTCAGACCAAACTCTTCCCATATATGCACTATTGAACCAAAATGAAACTAAGGATATATACGTTCAGACTTGCTTTAATCTAATAATCATATGTAGATTAGAAGACCAAGACGAATGACACAAGGAAAGAGAGATTCATTTATATTATCATTCATAGGCCAAGGAGATACAGTCATGCATATCATAGATCTCTACAAAACACTGGTAAGAGGCAAAGAGTTCTTACACTTTCATATGAATGGTTGAAGGAGATAAGACAGAAAATCATGTAGTTCAGAGGCATAGGGGAATTTACACTGAGAATCTACAGAGCAGTAATAAAGATAATAGAGGAAGGTCGACGACCCTACAAAATTCATAAAATTTTTCCTTTATAGCTCAAGCATAACTAGGATGTCCTCCAACTATAATTACTTCGCAACAGCCTACCATTAAGTCCTATAGAGAACAATCATGGAGAAAATTTGATTTGGATATGGATCTAGATGCAATGCTATTTGATCTTCTGTGTCAAATAATGCCTTAAGAGGACGAAAATGGTGCCATTGATTGTCCTAATTAGGTAGATGGATTGAATGGGGGCGGTGGAGTGCTCTTCCTTGTCTCACATTCATTCTGGGTTGGTTGGGATTGATTATAGAGGTTAAATCGCATAAAAAAAATCTTGACTTTCTTCATTCTTGAGCACCTGAATTAGCAGGGTCAGCAAGTCAACTAAACTCTGCATCCAAAATGGGCTACGTGGACCAATAACCTCTTTCCTTTCTGCCACCTCACAAGGTCCTCCTGCGTTCACCACCCCTTTCATTACTAACTGCACCATCTTCTCACAAAATTCCAACTATGATGGTCACATTAACCACCAGCACATCTAGTCGTTACTACCTCCACTGGACCCACTGGGACACGTGTTACCGAGGTGCTTTGTCACTATGCGTATCCTCTGAGCACTTTCCCATAGCAAGATAGTGCCCACTGTGGATCTAGACTGATCTGATGATCCTGAAGACTTTTCGTATTACTGCACTCGCCTCTTCAAAATTTTGGGCCCACAAAACACTTGGCAACCACCTGGAACAACCTTGCATCTTCATCTTGGAAAAACTTGGCCCTACTGATCCACATGGCACAATGGCGCTATGTTGCTATGGGTAATATCCTCATAGCTTTTCATAGCGAGATAACACCTATCGTCAATTTCCTTAGATCTGATGATTGTGAAGACTCATCTTATTACTGCACTTTTCCCTTAAAACTTTTGGGCCCACAAACCAACTCAACACACCTGGTATCCGACTCGGCCCAATCTAGTACCATCCCTGTGGTTTCATAAGACTCAGCCCCACCCTGCCATGTGTCACTGAGGCGCTATGTCACTATGGGTAATATCCTCCTAGCTTTCCATAGTGAGATAGCGCCCATCGTTGATTTCCTTAGATTTGACATCAAGAAAGATGGATTTGACCTATCAATATACCAACCAATAGAAACTGGCCACGTGCCAACCTATTTGACAAATCCTCATTTGCGGCCTACCAAGTGAAGTAAGACTAACATTCCACACAGTCATACCTTAGCCAATGAAAAGATTGACCAACTGCCAATGTGCGCCAAATTTCATCACTGATATCCGATGGGGCATACTTGGCATCCACCTTCCTTCTGATGTCACTATAGTATCATTTTTCGTCTGGGTGCTATGTCGCTAACGACGAGGAATATAGATTTTTTGATAGTGCCATAGCACCATTGTGGATCTAGCAAAACCTAGCACTGGAGAAACAACAAGGAAAAGGAGGACCCACCTAATACGTGGTGAAAAGGTGCTATGTATCTATGCGTATCCTCCATGCAACTTCCCATAGAGAGATAGTGCTAGCTGTAGATATCTTTTGATCTAATGATGAGGAAGTTGCGAGCTTGCAGGAATAAACCTAGGAAATAAGGAATATCCTAACGTTTCAGCATTTAATTTTTTTGATATTCCTGGGATGATTTAAGATAACATTAAACCAAGAAGTGACCGTTGGGTGGGCAAGTATTTAAAATTCAAATATTTGGCGGGGGTAAAAATATGTAACATTTTTGGTGACTCACAAGGGATGCTAGCCTGCTATGCATAGACCAGTGGCCTCATGCATCTATTGGGTTACAGAGTCAAAAACATGTGGATCCTACATTTACTATGAAAACCTAACCCTACCTCTGAGAGAAAAACCTTGAAACCCTTGTCTTTACAACTAGAACCAGAGACCAAAACCTCCTTCTGCAACCTTCAAAACTTCAAGAAAATTGGCTATTTCACAGAGACAATCTTGTGCTTGTACACCTTTTGGAAAACTAGGGAACAAACTAGAAATGAAACTAAGCTAACTATATACATAGAATCTCAAACCCTTAGAAACATGGCTTGAGATAGATCCCATTGACTGGGATGGGAAAATTTTTACCACTAGGCTTACTTAATTTGAAAAAATTGGCCTGCTTGCGACTAACAATCAGATAGGGACCACTCCATAATGCATCAAACTTTGAGTGTCTTCCTCATTTTTTCCTATCTGCATCCCATTTCAGAACCAAATCTCTCTCCCTGAAGATTATGAACCTAGCCTTCCTATCAAAACTCTTTTTTACCTATTTCTAGTGTGTCTCTAGGGTCTGTATGGCTTTACTTCTCTTCTCTTCTAGCTCCATTAGCTCTACCATTCTTACTATCATGGCATCATCTTCAATCAGCTCCAGCTAATGAGCTAGCTCTAGGGATGGGAACTCTAATGAAATTGGAAGCCTTGCTTCTCTGCCATAGACTAACACAAATGGTGAATTCCCTATTGACCTTTTAGGTGTTATTCTATCAACCCACAAAGCAATCTTTAGTTTTTTATGCTAGCACCTATGGTTATCTTCTATTGTCCTTTTCATGATCCTGATCAGGTTCTTTTTGGAGGACTCAACCAAACCATTACCCTGGGGGTAATAATTTGAGGATGTGCTCAAATAGATATTATGATCCATTGCCCATGTGCAAATCTGAGCTCCTACAAAAGACTTTGCATTATTTGAAATAATGGTTGAAGGGGCAAAAAACCTTGTCACAATTCTATCAAGGAACTCGACAACTGAAGATTCTATGGCATCCTTCAATGCAACTACCTCTATCCATCTGGTGAAGTAATCTGTAGCAGCTAGAATCTACTTGTGACCAGAACTGGAAGAAGGATTGTTAGGGCCTATGAAATCCAATCCCCATTGAGCAAAAGGCTGATCCACCTAGATAGGATGAAGGGGAAGAGCTGCAACTCTATGTTTGCCAGAGAAAAAGGCACATTTTTCACACTTCCTTACATACCTATGATAGTCATGGAATAGAGATGGGCAGTAATAACTAGCCCTCATGATCTTCATTGTAGTTGTCCTTGCTAAGAAGTGGCCACCATCAGGACCATCATGAAGTTCTTTGATTACTCTTTTAGCCTAGTTTGTATCAAGGAATCTTAATAGGGCTCCATTAAAATCTTTTCTAAAAAGGATACCATCAACTATGGCATAAGGAATTGACTGTAATCTATATTGTCTCCTTTTAATTCTATCTAATCCTTGAGGGTATCCATTACCTAATACAAAATTCATCATATCATCCATCCAACTCATTGGGTTGCTATTTCTTACCTCCTTTTTCTTTGTTAGTATCATAGAAGCTTCCTCATCAAGCTCTTGAGATGATAGCATTTGTTTACACAATCCCCTCCCTCTTACCAGCTTGGTAATCTGAATGTCAATATCATATTCCATCATTTTAGTAATCTAGCTAGCTCTTTTCTCATTAATATCTTTGCTCAAAAGGAAATCCTTCACACTGGCATGGGGTACTAACAAATGAATCTTATTATGAGACAGGAGGCGTCTAAATTTCTTTAAAAATCTGATGACTAAAAGGGCTTGCTTCTCTACATAGTTGTATTTATCTTCATATTCTTTAAGCCCTTCACTAAAGAAATCTATGGGCTACTCGTCACCTTTATCATTTCTTTGAGTCAGGACAGTAGAAATGCTTGACTCACCACCTAGGGTATAAAGGATGAAATCTTTCTCAAAATTTGGATTCATGAGAGTAGGGGCTGAGGCTATGGCTGTCTTGATCTCTTCAAAACTTTCCTTCCCTTCCTTGGTCCATGCAAATACCATACCTTTCTTGAGCATAGTTGTAAGAGGTTTCACCATGGTAGCAAGATTTGGAATAAATCTTCTCACAAAATTTTTCCTACCTAGGAAACTTTGTAGCCCTTTCTTGTGTTTAGGAAGAGGGAGGGAAAGCATTGCTTTTGTTCTCTCTGGATCAATGGTTAAGCCATCCTCAGATACAATATGTCCTAATAATTTTCCTTGGTTAGTAGCAAAAACACACTTTCTTGGGTTAAGGGAAACTCCAAACTCTCTGCATCTTAAGAATACTTGTCTTAGATGATCAAAATGATCTTCTACATCCTTTGAATACACAGTGATATCATCAAGGTAAACTAAGAAAAACTTGTCAATCAATATTTTGAAAGCATTTCCATTGCCTTCTAAAATGTAGCACCTGCATTGGTTAGCCCAAATGGCATCTTACAATAAGCATAGGTACCCCATTTAGTGGTAAATGCAATCTTGTACCTATCAAACTCTTTAACCAGCACTTGATTGTAGCCAGAAAATCCATCAAGAAATGAAAATCTCTTTGAACCACTAACCTTGGACAAAATCTACTCCATAGAAGGGAGAGGATGGTGATCTTTAAGGGAAGCTTGGTTAAGGTCCCTAAAGTCCACACACAATCTAATTTCTCTGTTCTTCTTCCTATCAGGGACAAGATTTGCTACCCATGACGAGTGTTTGATGGGAAAAATTATATTGGCTTCAATCAACTTGGATAGCTCTTTTCTCATTAGGGGTTCAATCTTGGAATTCACTGGCCTCTATTTTTGTCTTACTGGTTTTACATCATTAATTAAATCTATGGTATGCTGAAACAACCTTGGGTCAAAACCCTTTAAAATATCATATGTCCAAGCAAATACATCATTGAATTCTTGACATAGATGAATAAAATTTTCTTGTTCAATCTCATAACATACCTTCCCCATGTTTAAGGACCTTCCATCAGCAACCCTAACTGGAGTATAGTCATTTTCATCAGCAGCTAGGTTCATGGCCCTACCTCTTGCTTGATCATTAGGATTAAAAACACTCTCTAGAGTAATGAGACCTTTAGGTAACTTGTTGGAGCTAAGGTTAATGATTTGGTCACCATATTGATCTTGCAATCTCAACTGGTTCTTGCCTGAAAATTTTGCTTCATTCTGTAAGAAGCTCACAATTTTCTCATCAGACTCAAACACTTGCCAATGGATGTTGCTATCAGGGATAGCAGGCCTTACTACCACTCTGATTTTTTTCTTTTTCTCCTCCTCAAGATTCCCTGGCACATCATAAGACACACCTATTGCTACAAGTCTATCAACATGTCTATTTTCCTTTCTAGGGATGCTTTGAATATTAAATGCATTGAAACCTTCAAGCAAATCCCATACCCTATTTTTATAAGAATGGAGCAAACCATTCTTGGTGGTATTCTAATTTCTCACTTGATTAACCACCAACTCACTATCTCCATACACCTTTAAGGCCTGAATTCCTCTTTTTTGAGCAAGTAGGAGACCTTGAATCAAGGATTCATAATCAGCCACATTATTAGTGCAACTAAATTGGAGCCTAAAGGAGAAGTAGTACCTTACTTGTGCAGGATAAATCAACATTACACCAGCCCCTGACCCAACCTTATTCCTTGATCCATCAAAGTACATACTCCATATCCCACTCATATCTTCTTTAGTACCCACAAGATTGGGAACTAGAGCATCCTTCTCCAATATACAATATGTACTGAGACCTGTCTCAAGAATTTCTAATGTAGAATCAAATTGATATGTGTTAGCCCACTCATCCAAGAAAAAATTAGGTATCTCTACTAGGGAAGTGGCGAGCTCATTCACTATGTCACTCTCATCCATCTCTAGGATAGGGCAATTCATGTTGATGAGGTTGGGGGTGTAGGGTTCAGTATGATGGAGGGCTTGAGGCTCTACTCTAATTGAAGCATTGGCTCCATATCTCATCGTAAAAGACATATATGACCAATCAAAAGATATGAAACCATCTATTTGGGCAGTGAAGTCTCTTGACAAATAGATGGCAAAATATGGCTTGACCTCAGCAACAAAGATATCTTTGGTTACAATACAACCAGGGCATGCATGTAAGGCCATCTCCACATTCCTAAGGATCCGTACAGTCTTGAAAATACTACCATCCAATTGTAATACATCCCTAATAATGGGCTCATATTTCATTCCCAAAGCATCAACAACACACCTATGCATCACTGAACTGCTAGCCCCTGAATCAATCATACAATTATGGACTAGTTTGACCCCTATAATTAGAGAAACATAGAATGGAGGAGGTCTAACTTTTTTACTTGTTTCTACCTCCCTCAATGGTTGTACTAGGCTTGTGGTACTTTCCATGCTGAGTGTCTGATCCTTTGGTTCAATTCTTTCCTATTCTTGCTGCAGCAACCTCTTTTGCATGGGTATAGTAGCAATAGCATCCCACATGGAGATACTCACATTTGTCTTCTTCATTTTCTCGACCAGACTGAATGGCATAGTAGGTTTTTTGGTAGAAGCTATGGGAACTGCAATTGAATGAGGTTGAGATGGAATAACCTGAGGATCACTTGTATCCTTTTTGCCATGATTTTGACTTTGTTGCTGAAGGGTACTTGATTGATTATTTTCTACTTGCTCATGAGATATTGCATTTGAAGTTGAGGCCTACTTGGGAGGAGGAATAGCACCTTCCATAGCTCTTCTTTTTCTTCTAGTGTTATGAGCAATGGAATCCTTGTTTACATTACAATGATCCTCCATCTGACGATTCATAAAAGAGTAATCACCCTGTCTTTGCATATTTGAGGCATCTTTAAATTGGTCCTCCTTGTATTATTATTTTTTTGTAGGTTCTTGGACTGTCAAAGCCATAAAATATTCAGCCTTCTGACACATACAATAGGCATAGGAGTAGTTACAGGAGGGACAAAAATCTTGGTCTTGAGCCATATTGTTTTGAGGGACTATGGCCCTACTTTGGTTTACATTTGAGGTTGAAGCATGGTCACCCTACCTACTCTAATCAAAAGAATTGTTCCAATGATTAGGATTTGGAGGCCCACCACTACTTGGAATTTGATATAGCAATTGATGAGGCTTACTACCTTGAGCTTGCTGTCTTTCTAAAGTCACCACCTTGTTGCTTACTTTCTGCATCATAGAAGAGTTATCCTCGAGCTTCTTCCCATAATCTTGCAATCTTTTATCAAGGTTCTTCTCTCTTTTGTGCATGTTCTGCATCAGAGATTGCATCATCTCCTTGATTTCATCTATCCCATTTGAGGATGTTGAAGCTTGAGGGACTGGAGTAAGGGAAAGTGATGTAGAAGTTGTGGGAAGAGGAGCCATTGCTAGTTGATGATTTGGAACATTAAGGAACAAAGGCATAGGAGGCCTTGGAGCTAGCTTACCTCCTTGTATTAGGATGTTCTCTAATTTTATTGCTATGTCATAAGCATTAGGCAAGGTATCTCCTCCCATAATTTGTATCATAGTGGCAATATCATTGTTAAAATCTCTAAAGTAATGCAAGAAGGCATTACCGAGGGTAGGCTTCACTGAAGTAGGTATTCTATCCCATGTCTTTTGAAATCTATAATTAAAATCAGTCATACATTCATGGGGGGCTCTTTTTATAGTAGTCAACTACTCTAAAAGTGACAAATAGTCACTTTTATCCTCAAAATGTTTGCACAATCCTACTCCTAATCCATCCCAATCTGTTATAGAACCTGTTGGTGTTTTAAAATGTACTAAAACTACTAAGAGACAAAATGCTTAATACCAGAATGATAGTACATACACAATCTAAAGACTAGCCTATTCTTATTAACAATTGCATATGTAAGGTATTTGGACCCAACTTCAACAAAACCATAGATGGTTTTCTACTCTTTTGGCTTTGCAAAACCAGGGTGAGTGTACCCACAGATGGTTCAAAACTGAAACAACTATATGAGGATTATTCTTAGCTTCATTCTAATTCTCATTTCAAGATCCTCAAACATATACATAATTCTTACTGACTTGATAAACACATCCCATAAACAGATATGGCCAAGAATTCTTCTATAGATTTGCAGATGTTTTCAACAACAATGGCTAACTGAGGCTAAAACATTCCATGCAGACAAGTGCTAGCCAACTTTGAAGATCTACAGAAAATAAAAGTAAAATTTTATTTGATGATGCATTTGAAAAACCATTTGTAAGATATTTCTCCTTCAGCTGAAATAACTTGATCAGTGCCTAATCCATTGGGGTTCAGAGTCTATAGCAAATTCTTAGATCTAATTTGTTGCCTTACAACAAATTCTATCAGCAATTCTTATCAGAATTTATCATTCAAAATCCTTTTCAATACTTAAGAAATCTCATCACATTCATGAAAGCCTTTATTTAATCCATTGAATTAACAGCAATGATAAATGGATATACAACCTAACTAGATTGCATTCAATTGCACAAGCTTTTACTCATACAACATCAAGGTAGCTAAGTATTTAAAAGGAGACAAAATTCAGAAAGGACTGATATGGGGACAGTTCATAGTTTGTATTCATTTCCTTTGAAAATGGTATATCCTTTACAATAGACTCAGAATGGCCTTCAGAAAGAAACACAACTCATTCTATATTCATGTATTCTCAGAGAATTGACAGAAAAATACATTACAAACTTTCTTTCAAAATTTGGACCAAAAACCAGACTAAGCACAATACTTAGAAGAAATAGAATTCAAACCCTTCTTTAGCCTTGGAATCTCACTTAAATAGTGTGATATGCAACAAGCTTCGGGCTAAATAAAGTGACAAGTGTCTTCTAAAGGATACTGACAAATGTCTGTCACAAGAGACAAAAACAAATAATAGAAAAGCTAATACATCGAACAATCCTTGGTGGGTCCCTTTCTGTTATGCTTCTTAGTTGTTGACACAAGAAGATAAGATCTGATTCTTCAATTATTCTTCATCCTCAGAGTAAATAGCCATGAGGTTTGAAAGTGATGTATCATCTTTAGTTACCTGTAAATTTATTTCAACCTGGGGATTTTCCATGTCCTCATTATTAACTACGAGGGTGACTTTTACTTTTACATTTTCCTCCTCATCATCTTCTGACATTTGTTCTAGAAACTAATTTTTCCATTAATTAAAAGTATCATCATCTGGCCAATCAAAACTTAGACCTTTTCTTTGTATCATTATTAAAGAATTTGCACTTTCTTCTAAATCATCAAATTCTTTCCTCATAGCAGTATAAAATAACTATATTTTTACTAGCTCTTCATTTATGTTTGCCCAGAACCAGTTGCTAGTTTCACTCGTGATGTTTATTATTCTTTCATTGAATAACTCATCCATCTCCATTTTCCACTTTTATTTTTCTTTTATTGTATCAACAGATTCTAAAGCACAAGGAAATAGGGTGAATTTTTCAGCAATATATTGGGAAAAACAGAGTGTTAATCTTCTCTGTAAAGAATCTCTTTCATCATCAAAATTCTCTAGCTTATTTAATAAATCAAAAATCTTCTCAACTTGATGATAAGGCATTTGGACTATAGATTTACATATGATTGTAATATCATTATTTCTCTCCCTCCATTTCTGTGCAAGAAGAGTCAGTTTATCCTTATCTCTGTTCAACTCATCCACGAGGGTTGCAATTCTTGTCAACTGATCAAAAAAAGTTGACCATTGTATTTTATCCCTCAAATATATCACACCCTATTTTAATTTCTCTTCATATTTATTTCTCAATTCTATCTGCAACTCATGCAATTTTGTTTTTTCCTCTTCAAAGTCCTTTGCAGTATAGAATTGGGGCCTTTCAGGGGTGTCAGGTATTTCAATAATAGGGGTTGATCTAGATCTAACCAATGACTGTGAAGGGTATGCAATTGTAGGTGCACTAGATTCTCTCATTTTTCTCTTCCCAAGTATCCTCTCCATTTGAGACATTTTTTTTTCCAGTGATTGTATCTGTATACCCCTTTCCTCATATGCTTTCAAAACTTCTTCAAACCTAGCATTGAGTTGGGAAAACTTATCTTCTTCTTGTCCAGATACAACACCACACAATTTTAGCATTTCTGAAGCCATTCCCATTACTTGTTTACTACTTACCTCACCATCCCTGTATATAGTCAATGTACTAGTATGTTTTGCAGTAGGAAACTCATGCATCCTGGTACTCTCTCGCTTATCTATGGACCACAAAACAAGGGCTTCGTGGTCATCTCTAAATTTGACCCCTCTATGAGCCTATAGTACTTCTTCAATGGTTTTTAGTTGAACATCCTTTTACTTTCTTACTAAATCAAAAATAATAGCATTTTCTATATCCCATTCCGACAGAAGGAGGACTCCTGATTGTCTAACTATTTGCCTTCTAGCTTCAGGAGTGAACCGAGAAAAATCACTCAAAAACTTTGATTTTACCTCTTCCTTGATAACCGGGTCAAATTTATTTGGTTGCTTAGCCTTGATCTTCTCATAGGCTTTCTCAAAATTCTTTATATTTAAACTTCATAAAAACTGAGAAAAAGCCCTAGATCTTACAAAATTTTCATCATTAATAAATCTTTCAGAAGCCTGGGCAACAATTGTGTCAATTTCCTTACCTTGGTAATCAGCAATGGTCAAGTCCAAGGAAGGTGTAGGAGGTTCTTATGGCTCTCCAATATCTAGGTCTGTAGAAGTGACAATCACATCCCCTTCTCCTCCCATTTGTCTAAGCTGTTCCTTTAGAGATGCTTCATCATCTATCTGGATTAGAGACTGGCTTGGGGAGTATTGTTCTTTTTGAGAAGAAGAAGACCCCTCTCTAATTTTTGTCTTTTTAGAGAGCTCGCTGCAGATGGACTTCTTGACCTTGGCTCCTTATTAGGAGGTACCTATTGCACACTTTGAACCATGACATAACCTTCCCTTTTCTGCAATGTATATTGGCCAAGAGTTACCACATTTCTACCACTCATTCTTCTTTGTATTTCTGCTGCCTTGTCTGGCTGTGTCTTAATAAATATATCTTTCTTTTCATTCATAGTCTGAATTATTATAGCAAAATAATTCATTAATGCCTATATTTTATCTCCCCAGTATTTCTTATCTTTCAATGGGTCGTATTGGGGGTCAAAAGCATTAATGAATTCCAAGTTTTTACTGAAAACTATCCATTTCTCTTTCCTTAATTCTTGCTCCTGCAATGTGAAAATATTTCTAATTATATCTTTTGGATAGTAAACCTGATGTACCATATGGGAAGCTCTCACCCTTTCTCTTAATAGATCATAGAATCCTTCAGGGTCAATGAATCTGGCATGAGATTCTACCATGTTATATTTATTCAAAAAAAATTTTAAATGCTTCCACCCCTTTTTAACAAAAAAAAAAAGCATGCACTACAGTAACCATTGGAAAGAAAGTGCCCTTCTTGACCAATTCCCTCTCATCTATAGTACCTATCAGCCATAAGAGCTCGGCTATCCCTATCTTCAAAGGTACATGAAAAGGTAACACATGAGGTTTTCCTAAGAAACCATAAACTCTTATTACTGTTGAAACATTGTAGGGAATTATATCCCCCCAGTTGTGACTGACAAGTAGCACTTTAGCATGGTCCTTGGGTCTGACCAATTCTAATAATGCTTGTGGGATTCTAGGGCTATCTCCTCTTAAAAGCAGTCTAAGCTTTGATGCAAAATACCTATCAAATCTTACATAACTAGCATCAGTGGCCTCTGAAGTCATATCCACACTCCATAACTACACTGGATTCCTTTCTCCATCCTTTGTTGTTTCTAACTCCATACCCTTGGAGAAGAAAGTATATCCTTTGTATAAAGATACATACATCATCAATGAATACCAATAGAATGGTTTGTTTACTTTCCCCTTTGCTATTCCAACCAGACCGTTGTGAATCTCTTTTGCTAGGAAAGTGGCAAAATCCAGAATGGTACTCATTCCAAACTGAAGGGTTTGAGCAATTATAAGGACCATAGAACCTGGAATTTGATCACCCTCATCTATCCCCAAGATCTTTCAAAGAGAAAAATATAGTGCTTGAGCTCTCAAATTGAAATGTCTTCTTAACAATGGCTCTGGAGTAGTGGTTGTGATCACAGGCAAATTACCAACCCTAGCAGCATGCTCCAGTAGTGGCCCTGTTCTTAAGTACACTTGTTGTGCATAAGATCTAGCTTGAAAATCATCCAGATCAATGATTTCATGCACAACGTGGTTAGGGTTTAGGTTGAAAACCTCACTGAAAAATTCAGGGAAAACCCTAAAAAGGTTCACCCCTAAATGATTTTTTACCCACCCTATGATAGGGTCATACTTCTTTGCCAGGTCCATCAATAAATCACTATCAAAGAAGACACTGGGGACTACTAATTTTTCAATGTCAAATTCCCATACATTGCTCATAGGAGTGTCCAGTTTTCGCTCTGAAAACCATTTCTTAAACAACTTCAAACCTCCCATGGAAACCTGGGCATCCCTTATCCAATTAGCTTTGTCATAAAATCCTTCTGCCACAACTAATCTAGGATTTTTTGGAATGAGTTCCATTCCCTTAGTTATTTCATGCACTGATAAGGGGAATTGTTTGAGAAAATCATCATGCACTGAACGTTTTAGATAATCTTTTTGTCCAGTAAACTCTTTTTGGGGCGGCATTTTAATGAAACTTTGGAAAATTCACAACAACAAATGCTTCAAATTTTACTCAGAAAGTCACAGAGCACTTACCCGCCAGAAATTGCACTTCTGCACTATATGATGTCTTCTGCAATTTTATTAGAGTATTAACCAAGAAATTTCATGCCTTAGCTCTAAAATCTTGAATGCCCTTTTCTTTCTACACTTTGGTGATTCATTAATGGTGAAATCGTGGGTTCTTTTTATGAATTAAAACCGCACGCACCAGGTCTGGATCACATTTACTCTCAGTAACCGTTGCTTGCAATTTGCACTCAAATTTGAATCCCATCCGTAGATTTTATCAGATTGCACGGTCTTGATTTAAAAATAACAAGCTTTACAGTCTTTTTAGAAAAATGCTATGTGTCACCATTGCGCTTCCCCGCATTACTTAAAAACCTACATCTTCATAATGCGGGGATGCGCCAACCATCGATCAAGACAAGATTGGCGATTAGAATAATCCATTTTGTATTAACAACCAGCTAGTTGTACTGACCAATAGGAAACTGCCAAATTAGCTCATACTGTCTGACAACACTTCACGCCAGCGGATACCATATCTTCTTCTGAGAAAGCAAGTGTTTGACGTCATCACGGACACGCGTCACCGCTGCACTTCCCCGCATTACTTAAAAACCTACATCTTTATTATGCGGGGATGCGCCAACCATTGATCAAGACAGGATCAATGATGATACTGCTTGGTAAGTAATCTTCATAGCTCTGCCAACGAATCCACCAATGATATCGTGAAAAAACAAAACGTGTTCAAAAGTACTGACATAGCTGACATACAAGAGCTTTTGCGATGTACTGGATCTCATAAAACATCAGGGGCTATGTGTCGCAAATGTGCTTCCCCACATTGCATAAAGACCTACAACTCTATAATGCGGGGATGCGCTGACCCTTGATCTTTGATAGATCAACGGTGACTGAAAAATGCTTCAACTTGGCGTCCATTCAAATGGAATACCACAATTAAAGGTACATGAAAGGTTTACCAAAGGCATTTTGACATAAATAAAACATTAGGATAAAATGCCCCGCCAAAAATCTTGAAGAAAATACCTTTTTCAAAAATTTGAAAATGAGGGCACCACAAAACAAAAGCATAACTGATTTTTCACCCAACTATTAGAAATTTTCTATACTATGAAAAATCACACCAACAGAACCATGAGCTAAACCTCTATACCATTGTAGTGCTTTTCCTTTCAAGGATGAGGCTAGGAGCCTAACTGCAACATCATCCTCTGTAATACAATGGATATTGTAGATGTTTGCAACCTCCTGAATTTGTTTTGAGGGAGAGATAGAAGTTTCACCAATAAACTCTAGTATACTTTTGAGGGCAGCTACTTGTATGTCATGTCTTTGGACTAATAAGAGAGGGCTCCCATTATTAAAGGTGGAAAAAGTATGAGCTCTAGGCTATGCCATATAGACAAGTGATCTATTGATATGTATTGATGGGAGTCTAGGCTGAGATCTAATAGTAGGAGGAGTAGAGATAGATCTTGTAGGTGTATTTGCTACTATTGCACTCCTAACCAGTGATAAAGATATTCTAGTCTTCCTTCTTCTAGGGTTTGAAAATGAAAGCTCTTGATACTGAAACTTACCTCTAGATGATGCCCTTGTCTCAGCTCTGGGCATAAATCACTGCAACTTTGGTCTAGAACTAGATATGTATTTGAAGCTTAGAGTTGCCAAGTACTTTGAAGAATGAGCCCCTTAAAGGCTTAAACACTGAAGC
The DNA here is from genome assembly GCA_028749045.1 of Cupressus sempervirens. Lineage (NCBI taxonomy): Eukaryota > Viridiplantae > Streptophyta > Pinopsida > Cupressales > Cupressaceae > Cupressus > Cupressus sempervirens. Next base: position 170,329,763 of record CM053791.1, on the reverse strand, counting down.
CAATACTATCTCCTTGGTATTGATCTTGAAATCTTACCTTTTTACACCAGTAGGCTTGAAATTTTTGAAAGGTTGTCCCACCGGGCGTGCCAAAAACTATTGTCACTTAGGTTTGCACCCTTGTCCAAAACCTATGCATGAGGACAACCTATTGAAACATGGAAACAACCTCCAAGTTGTGGGACTTGAACTGTGAGGTTGAGTCTATGGAGAAGGCCGACTTCCTCTTACTATCAGGATGCACCTAACTACTCTTGGAGAGGAAAAGGGAGAAGGAGAGCATGAAAGCAAATCTACCTAATCTAATCTAAAAAGGTGATGCACCAAAATAGAGTGTTCAGACCAAACTCTACCCATATATGCACTATTGAACTAGAATGAAACTAAGGATATATACATTCAAACTTGCTTTAATCTAATAATCACATGCAGATCAGAAGACCAAGACGAATGAGACAAGGAAAGAGAGATTCACTATATTATCATTCATAGGCCAAGGAGATATAGTCATGCAGATCATAGATCTCTACAAAACACCAATAAGAGGCAAAGAGTTCTTACACTTTCATACTAATGGCTGAACGAGATAAGGCAAAAAATCATGTAGTTCAGAGGCACAGGGGAATTTACACTGAGAATCTGTAGAGCAGTAATAGAGAAAATAGAGAAAGGTTGACGACCCTACAAAATTCATAAAATTTTGCCTTTATAGCTCAGGCATAGCTATGATGTCCTCCAACTATAATTACTTTGCAACAACCTGCCATTAAGTTCTGCAGAGAACAATCATGGAGAAAATTTGATCTGGATACGGATCCAAATGCAATGATATCTGGCCTTTTGTGTCAAATAATGCCTTGAGAGGATGAAAACGGTGCCATTGATTGTCCTGATCAGGTAGATGGATTGACTGGGGGCGGTGGAGTGCTCTTCCTTGTCTTGCATTCATTCTGGGTTGGTTGGGATTGATTATAGAGATTAAATCGCATAAAAAAATCCTAACTTTCTTCATTCCTGAGCACCTAAATCAGCAGGGTTAGCAAGTCAACTAAACTCTACATCCAAAATGGGCTACATGGACCAATAATATTTTTCCTTTCTGCCCCCTCGCAAGGTCTTCCTGAGTTGACCACCCATTTCATTACTAACTGTGCCATCTTGTCACAAAATTTGAACTGTGACGGTCGCATTAATCGCCAATGCATCTAATCGTTACTGCCTCCACCGGACCCACTGGGACACATGTCACCAAGGCACTATTTCTCTATGCATATCCTCCAAGAACTTTCCCATAGCAAGATAGTGCCCACCATGGATCTAGACTGATCTGATGATCCTGAAGACTTGTCGTATTACTACGCTCATCTCTTCAAAATTCTAGGCCCACGAAACACTTGGCAACTAGCTGGCACAACCTGGCATCTTCATCTTGACGAGACCTAGCCCCACTGATCCATGTGGTGTAATGGTGCTATGTTGCTATGGGTAATATCCTCACATCTTTCCATAGCGAGATAGTGCCTAATGTTGATTTCCTTAGATCTGACGATCGTGAAGACTCGTCGTATTACTGCGCTTTTCCCTTAAAACTTCTGGTCCCACGAACCAACTCAACACACCTGACATCCAACTTAGCCCAATCTAGTACCATCCCTACAATTTCATAACACTGGACCCCACCCTTCCACGCGTCATTGAGGTGCTATGTCGCTATAGGTAATATCCTCACAGCTTTCCATAGCGAGGTAGCGCCCACCGTCAATTTCCTTAGATTTGATGGTGAGCAAGATGGATCCGACCTATCAGTATACCAACCAATAGAAATTGGCCACATGCCAACCAGTCTGAAAAATCCTTGTTTGCGGCCCACCAAATGAAATAGGACCCACATTCCAAATAGTCATACTTTAGCTAATGAAAAGATTGACCAACTGCCAATGTGTGCCAAATTTCATCACTGATATCCGACGAGGCATACCTGGGATGCAAATTCCTTTTGATATCACTGTAGTATGATTTTCTGTCTAGGCGCTATGTCACTAACGTTGAGAAATACAAATTTTTTGATAGTGCCATAGCACCCACCGTGGATCTAGCAAAACCCGACACTGGAGAAACAACAAGGAAAAGGAGGACCCACCTGACACATGGCGAAAAGGTGCTATGTCACTATGCATATCCTTTGTGCAACTTCCCATAGTGAGATAGCACCAACCGTAGATATCTTTTGATCTGATGATGAGGAAGCTGTGAGCCTACAGGAATAAACCTAGGAAATAAGGAATATCCTAAGGTTTCATCATTAATTTTTTTTGATATTCCTAGGATGATTTAAGATAACATTAAACTAGGAAGTGACTATTGGGCGGGCAAGTATTTAAAATTCAAATATTGGGTGGGGGGCACAATATGTAACAACACCTTTATCCTTATAGGATTGGCTAGTTGCAAGATGAACATGCTTTGGAAGTGAGAGAGTAATTTCTTGTTGATTTCTACATTGGGTAGTAGAAGGATCAAGTGTTGTGTGAAATTGTGGACACAAACAATTATCATGTGTTAATTGGTAGACCTTGGTAGTATGATTGCAAGGTTGTGTGTGATTGTGTCAAGAATGTGTTTACTATTGAGAAAGGTGGTAGGAAGTTTCCCTTGATTCCTTTATAGAATAAAGAGCTTGGTAGGAGGAACCTAATTATTGGTAGCCAAGTTGAGTTGGCTAATAATGAGAAGGTTGGAGATGAGTGTGGAAAGCAGACTTGTAGCACACCTAAGATGGATGTGAAGAAGCAGAAGAAGAACAAGGGAAAGAGTGTACAAGTTGAAAACTTGGAGGATATGTATGTGAAGAACCATTTTAGGATTTATGTGCTCAATCCTAAAAGATGTTCTTCCATCTACTAGAACATCTTTCCAAACCTAGAGTGTCTAATGGAGGAGCATCCTAGCCTTGCTTATAATCCTACATGTTTGGAGGGATTTTGGCTTAAATCTATGGAGATCAGAAGATACTTGTGCTTGACATGGTCCAAGAACCTGACATGGTCTTTGGTTGCTTGGCATGGTCTTTAGAGCTCAACATTGCTTGGGAATTTACTAGTGCCTGGCTTGATTTTGCTGACACTTGGTTTGGTCTTGGTTTCTATTGGTGCCAAGTTGTTTGTGAGACAACTTTTGGCATTTAATCTCTCTATATGGTTATTTAATTTAGTTTTGTAGTTGACGTGTGGCTCAACCTATATTTAATGTAAGGATTTAATTTAGTTCATAATAATTTGGGTTGAATTGTGGCTTGGTTGGGTATAAGTAAGGTGTTTTGTGGAGTCTTTAGTCAGTAGGAGAAATAATGACCATCTAGCTTGGAGAAGGAGATGAAGTATAGATGCAAATTTTCAATCTAGATAGGGTTGTGGCTTAGGAACTAGAGGATTGTTCGGTGGAGCTGAGGGTATAAGTGTGAATTCTTCTTGGTGTTCTTATTGAGTTGTGGATATGGACTAGTGAGAATTGGTGTGTGGTAATTAGATCTTATGGGATCTTACAAAACTAGTATTGTAATTGTTGTTTGTATTTGGCCCTAACCCAGAAGGCCTTACAACTGGGTATATTACATGTAATCTATTTTTATATGAATAAAGAGTTGTGATTTGGCATCAGATCTTGTCTTGTTGTTGCTTTGTTGTATTTTTATTTGCTAGGGGTTTGAATATCTGCTTTGGGGATTCTCTTGCCTTGTACTATGTCATATTAATTACTATAATGTGTTAAGTTTGAGTAGAGTCAAACCCAAGACCTCCCAAGACGATAGGCTTGTAATTTACTATTGTGTTGTTGGCTATTGCCTAAAATTAGTTTACATCTAAAAAATTAAGTCTTAAATTTTGTGAAAATTCATGAGAATATTTTTGTCATCAAACCAAAACAAAGGAGTACCCAAACAAATTAGGAATTCCTTTTTAAGATTAAAATCATATTGTATTGAAATAGGAAAGTATAAAATAAATGACAAGATTGGGCTTAAATGTCATGAAAACCATGTGAATTTTTGCCTCATCCCCCCATCTTAGTAGACTTAATGACCCATCAAATTATGTTAGAGAAATCAATGAAGGGCCTTAGATTTAGGCCTAAAATGACAAACTTGATGAACAATCAAATACAAAGAGGTTAAGGTCTATTCAATACCACACCATGAGTCATCCTTGATAAAGAGTTAAGTAGAATGTTTTTTAAAACTAATATTCATGTTTGATATATGGGTGATTAGGCACATATGATAATGGATAGGATTTATACTATCAATTCACCTATTTTTGGCTTAGGATCTACCCTATGAGGGGTCTTCCCTATTAGGAGCATACAGGACTAATTCAATCTACCTTGATTAAAGAATTTGAAACTTAAAACTAAGTAAGAACTCAATTATGAGATTTTCAAAGTCCTCTTAGAACCACTCGGTTAAGAGATTTACCCTAATTAACTTGCTCGAATGTATCAGTACTTGATCCTTCGGTTAGTACTTTATTGCTAGATTGCATATCTTCTCTGTTATTTTGTGATATGATCTCCCTATCTATTAAACTCTATTATGTCCTTCACTGCTAGGTTTCTATGTTTGATATGCACTTGTAATCATCAAACATAGCCTCCTTCACTATCTCTTTATCTCTCCTCTTTGTCTCTTTCACATATACACATACACATTGATTTAGGGTTTAGAGCCTCCTTAAATATACATCTTGACAAGGTTCTAGATCATGATAAATGATCTAGATCTCTACCATTTTTTCTTAATCCTTCCATTTTTTTGATTGGCTACTCACTTCTAATAGGGATCAATGATCTTTGAAAAATGCGTAAAAAACTCCTTAGCTGTCTCTAAAATCATTAAATCATATTTTGAAGTCAAGAGAAATAGTTTATATAAGTGTTTGTGTCATTCCAAACACATATAAGAAAATTGGTTTACTGGCACTTGAATACCCTAACGCTCAATCACATCTAATACTTCTACTCTCAATCGGCTTCTGTATTCTTGACATTGTCTATGAAACTTGGCATGAACTAACTCTTTTTCTGCTTTGGTTCTTCTCAGTTCTAACTTGTTTTGCATAAGCTAGAGTGGTTAGCAACTTAAGAATTTCTTGGCTCAAATTGAAATGCAAACAGGTCTAAATATATTATTTGGCCTTCATTGGGTGGCTCGGTCGTAGTGATAACTGACCAACTTTTCCTAGGAAATGACTAATTGTTTGACATTGATAGTAAAACATGACTTGGAGATCAACAATAATTCATTTCATATTGAAATTAATTTAAAATTAATTTTCATATTCATCATTTTAGTATCAATACTTATAAATTAATAATTTTTTTTACTGTGTCTTATATAATTATCAATACTTTTGATAAATTGCTAATTTGTAATGCTAAGTCATATATAATTATAATTTATTTTCTTATATTGGTCTATTATTATTAGGTCAATCAGAATAAATACTTTTGATAAATTAATAATTTATAATACTAAGCCATATATATATATAATTTTTCTATTATTATTATTAGTTCAATAAGTTCAAAGATTTAATTTTTTTCCATAGAAACATTATAGATAATTACTAACAAATATTTTTTAATAATGAAGAATGTTTTCCAATTTTTCATTGGTTTGTATTGGCTAAAGACATCCAATTTTCTCATTAGAAAAAAAGGAAATTTTGGAACTTTATAACAATTTACAAATATTAAAAGTTTCTTCCGCTAAATTATTGAAGCTTCATGTGAATATCTTGTTCTTTGTTGTAAAGGGTGGATGTTAGTTTGTGGTGGTTGTTCAGGGAAGTAATGTACATACTCCATAATTCCTTGGCTGGGTTCTCGGCCATGTTGGACCCTAAGAAGTGGTATAGGGGTGGCAGCCCCCAACATTGGCCACAGTTATTGAGTGTTAAGGGGTAGAGCACTAGGAATTTTCTTTTTAGGGATGCTTTATTAACACTTGGTCTAACACATTGTAACTAATATTAACCCTAAATTGACAAAAGTTCTTGTTTAAAATGGCTTAGGGTTAGGGATTTGATATGGAGTTATGTGAAAATTGCTTCTTGTGGTAGTATTGAACTATAAGGGATTACGGATTATAATTAGGTGGTAATCACTGAATAATAAAATATAGGACTCACTATTTGGTGGATGTAGCCTAGGGATTGGGTGAACGTAGCCTAGGGATTTGGTGGTAAGTCTATGTGTCTTGTGTTCTCTTCTATGCGATTTATTATTTTATGATATTGATTATATTTATTTCTATCTCTTTAAATCCTAATAGTGCATCTTAAATATTTACTCACTATGATTGGGAGGCACTTGAAGATCACTCCTAGTTTGACTCTATGTACTATTCTCATCAACCTTTTGAAATCCCTAATAGATCTTGAGCGCAACAAACTATTGACATAGAGGTTTCTAGGTGATTGAGTGACTAAGAATTTTAATTGCACTAGATTTTTCCTATGCATTTATTTCCTTTGACGATCAATATGGTTGGTAGAAAATTGATTTTTATAGAATTATTCTTGGGCAGAAATGGTGATATGACAAAATTAAGGTAAGGTAGCACATCCATAGAGTAAAAAGGAGGTTAGGCAGATGATGATCACCAATTTGATCTTATTTCCTTGGCTGATAGAAGTGACCTTAATTTAAAATATGGGCAAATTTGTGATCGTGGACTGAAAGTTTCCAATGTTCATCATAGATGATGTAAATCATGGAATAGAATTTACAACATGAGAAACATTCTAAGAAGTTCATTGGAATAATCTTGAAAAAAATTGTTACATTCTATCACAATATTTATGGAAAATGAAATACTTATTTGCCTGATGCTTGCTTGTAATTGATTTCATGTGCATTTTGAATCACAAAGGTTTCCCTTGATTCTGCCTATGTTTTATACTAGGAATCAAAAACCAATCACACTGATTCACAATAAAGAAACCAATTCTATTTATAGATAACAAATTCTCCATTTGAGTTGTGTTCCAGTACTAAGAACAAATGTGGCTCTACATGTTTCTTTTAAATTGGAAATCTTATGTAGCATGCTTGTGAAGCAAACTATTTTAAACTCTACGTGGAGAGTTTTAGGAAAGCTACTTGTGGAAACACCTTCCAAATGTCAATTTACAAGGGAAATATAAAGGGTTTGAATCTATAGAGATGTATAGGAAAAAATAAAGAACAAAGAAAATAAATACACACAAGATAAAACACGTGAGACAGAGATTTACAGGGGAAACCCATTTGGGAAAAACCAACCAGCCAAGAACCAGAGTGTTGTCCTTTGTATTATAGTAATGCATACATTACATACAAACAATAATGGACTCAGGCTTAGATCATCTTTACAAACAACTTGACTACTACCACTATGACACTCTGTCCTTCAAGCTCATAGCCTCAACCCTCATAGCCTCTATAACAATACAACCATTACTGTCAACCACAGACTTAGCAACATTTTTCGAGGCATTAGGCTTGTCCTCCCCTCAATGAATCTCACATACATTTATACACTATCAATTTTTTTAGGGAGTTTGGTATGTCAACTGTTACATTACATAACTGATCAACCAATTGATTCTGCTTCACACCATAACTATCACTGTACTGTCTATCACCACCGTACTGACACCATCATACTGTCCAACACTACAACTCTGGCACCATGACTCTGACACTACAACACCTTTGACACCATGACACCATTGTACTTTCCACCACCACACCTCCAGCACCATGACACCTTGGGCACCACAACACCTCCAGCACCATGACACCTTTGACACCATGACCCCATAGTACTGTTTGACACCAAGACACCACCATCCAACACCATGACTCTAGCACCACGAAACCACTATACTATACATTATAGTGAGGCTCATTCACCGTACGATGCTCCTCACCATAGTTCTTCATTCTAAAAATCTCCCACTTGACGAACTATGGAATCACTCGACAGGGCTAACATGAAATTGGAATCTACACATTTATGAAGGACTCATTGAATCCTCAAGATGTCAACATCTTCAATCACATGAAGATAATATCTACAAATAGTACTTTAGAAAATGTGAAAATATCCTTCTACCACATTAAGATCTCACACCTTCCACCATCGACAATACTAAAGAAGACATTTGAATCACTACATCATTGCCAACAACTCCCATTGAACTATGGTGAAAAGTCACACGACACGTATGTCACTGCTATCAACTCCTACCATGTTGTAGTATCAAGTCACCCATGGCACTGTGACTACCATCTTCCAAATAAAGATTGAATTATTTCAACCAGTCATCATCAAGATGACTGGTTAGCTAAAGCAGCACCATTGAAATCTTCACCATAACTATAAAATGTCTCAGAAATAGAAGAACTCTCCACTTTCTGCTTCTTTTTCTTCTTCTTCTCTTTGTAAATCTTTCAGATATGACCACTTTGTCCACAGTTCGAACACTTCACTTTGGACTTTTTCCCAAAAGATTCAGGCTTCATGTCCTTCTTTCTTATGTCCTTTTCTCTAGCCTCCTTAGCCACCTCAAAATATTTTCTCTACATCTCCTCTGACAGAACTGCAACAACCACTTCATCCAATTTTAATTGGGTGGTAGTACTTCCAATGGCCATCACAAGATGATCCCATGAATTAGACAAAAAGTGCAACAGTAACATGCAAAACTCTTCTTCACTAAAAGACACACCAACAAATGTCAATTGTGCAATCACCATATTGAACACGTCTAAATGATCTACCATAGCCATTCCTTCATCCATCTTCAAGGAGTACTTCTTTCTCAGGAAGAGCTCGTTTACAAAGGATTTTCCTTGATAAATATCTCCCAACTTCTTCCACATAGAATCTGTAGTTTTCTCCTCATGAACATTCAAGAGAATAAAATCTGCAAGACATAGCCTTATCAATCCTTTGGCCTTTTGATCTGTTATTTAAACCCAATCTTCTCATTTCATGCCTAAAGGATTGTTACCAGATACAACAACCCACAGATCTTATTCTACCAACATATCCTCCACTTTAAGTTTCCATAACTCAAAGTTTGTGCCATCAAAATTTTCAATCTCTATTCTCCCTAATGTTCTTGCCATCTCAGTTTCCAGATGTACACTTTATAAACTCCCACCACAACCTAATTGACACCAAATGACCAACCCTACCCAATACAACCAACTCTACCAACAAGATAATGGTAATGGGTAATGGCTTTGCTACCACTTGTTAGGAAAGCTACTTGCAAAAATGCCTTCCAAATGTCAATTTACAAGGGAAACATAAAGGGTTTGAATCTACAAAGATGTACAGAAAAAAATAAAGAATAGAGAAAATAATGGCACACAAGATAAAACACATGAGACAAAGATCTATCTAGGAAACCCTTTTGGGAAAAACCCACCAGCCAAGGACTAGAGTGTTGCCCTTGTATTACAGTAATGCATACCTTACATACAAACAATAATGAACTCATGCTTAGATCATCTTTACAATCAACCTAACTACTACGACTATAACACTCTATCCTTCAAGCTCATAGCTTCAGCCCTCATAACCTCTATAGCAATACAAACATCACTGTGAACCACAGAGTTGGCAACATTTTTCCAGGCATTAGGCGTGTCCTCTCCTCAAAAAATCTCACATAAATTTATACACTATGTAATTCATTAGGGAGTTTGGTATGTCAACCATTACGTTACATAACCGATCAACCAATTTTTCTTCACACCAATAATTGTCACCATATTTTCTGTCACCATCATACTAACAAAGCCATACTATCTAGCACCATGACTCTGGCACCATGACACCTCTGGCACTATAACTCTAGCACCACGATACCATGATTCTGGCACCACAACACCTCCAACACTACGACACCACAACTCTGACACCTCTGACACCACAACATTACCGTACTTTTTGACCCCATGACACCTTTGACACCATGACACTACTGTACTGTCTAGTGCCTTGACACCACCATTTGGCACCATGGTTCCAGCACCACGACACCACTATATTGTGGTTTTCCTGTACGGTGAGGCTCATTGACCGCATGATGCTCCTCACCATACTTCGTCATTCCAACAAAGAGCACCTCTTTAGATCATAGCCACCAATTTTGGTACATTGACGACTCAGTCTACTGTGTATGAAATCATGAAAAAAATATTGATTTTACTATTATAAAGTTTAATGCAATAACTAGAGTTTCCTAATATATCGAGAGGAGGAGAGTTCTTTGGCACATTGAGTGGGAATATCTTTTTTAAGAATATATTGAAAGGAAGAGATTTATTGGACTTATTATGGGGAGGGGATATCCTAGAGATTTATTGGATTTATTAAGGGGAGGAGATATCCTAGATATATTGAGAGAGAAAGATTTTTTAGATATATTGAGCGAATGAGATTTCCTGGATATGTTAAGAAGATGAGAGCTTCTTAGAGTACATGAGAGTTTCTAAGAATACATTGAGGAAGGGTTTTTTTAAGAGAAACTGGAGAACGGGAAATAAAATTTCAGCAAGAGAAGTAGAGGAAATTATTCAGGTAGATAGAAACTATTATAGTTTATGCTGTAAATTTTTAAGATTCTTATGAAGATGGTCTCCAACACTTTTTTTGTTACATTGGATGACTCATCTTGCACTATACTTCCTATTGTACTACCATTACATGTCTCTTCTACTCTTTGTTGACATCTTCTATAGCATTGTTTTGCAAATGCATTGAGATAAAGTGTACTCTATTGCATTTGAGGATCTTGCACATTTTTGTGTCTTGTTATACTCTCTATATATTATAAAGTGTCATTGAGAGTTTTATGTTGGCCATTTTTGAAATCTATTTTTTTTTCAAGTGAGTGTTCCTTTGATGACATTAGCCTCATTATGTGTTGATGAGATGTGTCTTCATAGGTGTTTGTACTTCTTCGACACTCTCAATGTTCCCAATTTTGTGTTCCACATGAGTTTATACATTTAATTTAAGTATACCTATCTTACCTCTCATCATTATATGGGGGTTATGTTGGTTTCAATACCTTTTTGGTTTGATAGAGTGAGCTATGTATTCAATAATTGTTCCTATGTACCAAGTTATTATAGTGGGTGGGTACCTGTGTGTTTGGTGAAATAGATCATTTACCATATCGACACTCTTTCACTCTTATTTTTGGAGGCCATAAATATCTTTTCCATTTTTGAATGATCACCTCTTCAAACTTACTCTTGTCCACCTAGTCATGTTATATTCAATAGAGACTCTTTAGATCAACTTTTTGACAATGTTTGCAACTTCATGCTTCAACGTGTTCTTCATGGTCATCATTTTATTCCCATTTTTTGGGAATTCTATAGTTTGGGAGCTTCTATTATGATGAACCACAAACATTAAAAAAAATTACATGCAAATATAACAAATATCATAAAATAATCAATCGCACAAAAGAGAATGCAAGGCACAAAAATTTAACACGGTTCACCTAATCCTTGGGCTACATCCACCAACGTCAAGTCCAATATTATTGTTATCTAGTGATTACAATCCACAATCCCTTACAACTTAGTATTGCCACATGAAGCTACAATATCATGATACATTATGAAAAATTTATACAAGCTTTTTGCCACTTACAAAATTAGGGCTAGAATAAGTTGTCCAATAGAAAAAATATTAGTAACTAACACCTTTTACAATCATAAGTTATTTTTGGACCCCAAGATCCCACAAGGGTCGCTACCCCATGACCCCACAAGGGGCACTTTCCCCAAACCCCCATAGTAATAATATAGGGAAAAATTTACCTCCAAGTCTGATTAGGCTCCACAAAAAACTTATGCAATCCTTCACTAGTCTTTCAAAATTCTTACCATCTCTTCTCGGAGTAGAGACTTTTCCAATGTGATTTTATATATTTCTATACTTTAAAGAGATTTCATTTTTCCTCATTTCTATATAGAAAAGGATGTAAATGTCAAACCCAAAATAAAATGCCTTTACCACAAATAAAATAAAATAAATATAATTCCTTCTCACACTAGGAAAATCGGTAAGAGGTGAAAAACTAAGGGCCCATTTGGTTGCTGGAATACAACCAGAGTAAGAATAGGAAATTAGAATATGATTTGTATTCCTTGTTTGGTGCGTAGAATAGAAATAGGGAATAGGAATACGTATTCCCATTTAAGCCCCAAAATGAGCTTTTGTCCATTTCAAAAAATACCTGTAATTAGAATTGCTATTCTTGCATTCATTTTAGCTTTCTCAAATTTGATTAAATTTTGAAATCCACTTTCACCTAGGGTGAGCGATGGAACTCTATTGAGGGACTGGAAAACAACTCGAATACAATCGAATACAGAAAATTGGTGTTGTTGGATCTGAGCGGAAAAAAAACTTACAGGAAGTGCACAACATCAGATGATGATTTGTGTGAAATCATCTCAAACATCAGTGAAGATGGAAATTTCAATGATGAAGATTCCATGCTAAAGAAGATTGAACCTTTTATCTGCCTTTCTACACAAGAGAGCATGGCAGCACTGGACAAATGAAGATTTATTTCTTCATCGAGTCTGGTGCAAAAAATCTTTTTCAGAACTCAAAGTAATTCGAGAGCTGCATTGACTGTTTTTCAATGGGCAGCTTCACAGGAAAACTACAGTCATTCTATCAATATGTACCACACCATGATATCTATATTGGGTATGCACTTTCTTTTCTTCAGATTCAACGAATTTGAATCTGTTGTGTCGATCAAATTCTAATTTCTATCTGAATGAACCAAATAGGAACAACCAATTTCTATTCTAGAATAGCAATTCTAAAATAGAAATTAGAGAATAGCAATTCTCATTTTGCAATTCCTATCCTCGCAACCAAACAGGCCCTAACGATAAAATGAAAAGGGGCATAACTCCAACTAGGTTATGGGCGTGTTGAAGTAAATAAGGCCATTTTTCTCTAGCATGCCAATTTGTATATTTCTATGACCCACTCTGCCCCGCTACTCATTTTGTCATGGTCGATACTCTACTAGCTAGAAATACTCCAAATTTTGATTGTAGGTGCCACTAAATTACCCGTTAGGACTTCAAATTCAACACTTAGTTATTGCTTGTGAAAGATTTGGTATGAAAATATTTGGCACTTATCCGCACCACGAGTCCTCTTAGCATAGGAGGAAATGGTATAATTTATATGCAATGAAATTTGTATATTTTAATATCTATTATTTTCTAATTTATAAAATACTTCAAATTAAAAATATTTAATAATTATTTCTTAAATAATATTCTTCTTTTTTGTTCCCCTAAAATGTAAAATGAAAGGCACCATTAATTAAAAAATCATATGATAGGTAGGGGTGGCCGGAAAATGTTTTTCAGGGGCTCACCTAGGTGAAAGCCTATGGGCTACTAAATTCTAGATGAAAATTAGCATATCCATCTTAATGCTGAAGAAAGAGACGTAATCCTTAAAAGAGCATTAAGCTTTATTAGAAAGTCGACCATAGAGGAATAAAATACTTATGTTTGAGAATGAAAAAATTTAGGGATATAGCCAATAGGCCATGGCTCAATCCTTAGTAGCTCAACAATATAATCTAAATTGACATTAACAATGAAATAGAAATCAATAGGAGGATGCAAAACCATATCAACAATTGAGTTCCATAAGAGTTTTTTCAATCTTAAACTTTAAAAAAGTAACAAAATGAAATGTCAACTTCTAACCATCAAGAAAACCTTTGGGACAAGAATGATATATGGTTGGTTGGATTTCTTTAGATTCCTTAATTAGCCTATTTCACTCCCTTGTATCAGAGAACATTTGATGAAATCTAATTTCTCTTGGGTGTTCGATTAAAGAGGTTTACATGTTGATGCTTCCACCTAATGCGAACTAAAACTTGACTCGATTATGTTTTAAGGACATTAAGCTTTACATTTATTTTCTAATTACCTTGAAATCAATCTAACATTTTCTTTCAGAGATTCAACTTCCAACTATAATAGTTCTTTCCAACAATTTTGACTCTTTATATGGCCAGTTTCTCCTTGTAAACCATTCAACATAGAATGGATCAATTGTGCTTATGGTTGTAGACTCGTATTTTATTTTGAGTTATATAAGACTTTTGGTTTCTTGGACATTAACAAATATAAAAGTATCTTATTGAATTAATCACTGAATGATATTATTATTAAGAAATTTAAGCTCATCAGAAAATTAGAGAGTACAGAAAAAAGGAGGAACAAGTTTTAATAGCACTGATATATTTTGATAAGCCACATAAATTTGAGTCACTATAAGACTACAATTCTATTTCAAGAAATGTAAATATTTTTTCAAAGAAAGATTTATTCATGAAATATAAGAAATTTCTATTAAAAGTCTTTGTAAACCATATTTTCTTTTTCTACATTGCGTCATTTCAAATCTAATTTTTTAAAGAGTGGCAAATGATACTAATAATACTAATGTCGAGCACAAGCACAAGTACCAAGAACAGTGGATTCATATAAGTATAAAGAATTCGAATAAGAGCTTTATAATGATTTTTAAAACAACGAAGCCCGATAAAATTAGAAAAGAGCATGTTATTGCATGTAAAGCATCCAAGAAGTATTTACATTTTTCCAAACTTCGACTTATTTTTTATTTTAGTTTTATATTGTATTTAATTATGTTGTTAAATTATTAACTTTTCTAGCAGTAAAAACCGGAAAACTTTAGTAAAAATCCGAGTTTTGTTAAAATTTAAAATGATCGTTGATTTTGATTTTGATACAATTTTTTTTGAAATTTTAGTTAGAAATTTCACTGATTTATAAATATCTTTCAAGATATGCTTGCTTATTAATTCTAATTAGTTATTATTAGATTATTACTAAAGATTAAATATTATTAAATTAAAATCTTTAAAAATTTATAAATAGAATTCTAATATAATTGTTAAATTTTTTAAAATTTTAATGTTTTAAAATTTATATTTTTTTAAAATTTAAAAAGACTTCTCTTTAATATTTAAAAATGTAGAACTTTTTTTTAATCTTTTTAGATTTTTAATAGAAATAAACAAAGGAATTCAATATTTACATTATATCTTGTAAACACTAAAGTTTAGGAAGTTTTAATTGTGTTTATTAAATAATGAAAGATGTTTAAACATAATAAATAATATTAAAATAATTATAATAAATATAACTTTTACCATTTAAGGTAAGAGCCTACAATGCATCGTTAAATTGTAAGCCTCTTATTGGGAAGGTCTTTGGTTCAAATCTACTTGTGATTAACACATAATAATAATTAATCTTAATAATAAATAACCTAGGTTTTGACCATTTACCTATAAAGAAAAATAAAAAATAAAAAATTTACCATTTAGAAAAATAAATGCTTAAACTAGAGAATTAATTTTATTCCATATAAATAGATTAAACGATGGGTGTTCAAATATCATTCATAACGCTTATAATTTCTTGATTTTGATTTATAATATGTAATAACTAGTAGTTGCATGCTTTTGTACATGCAACGAGTGTGCCAATAGGAGATGATATTTAAGAAAAAAATGTAGAATGAATATTAAATAATGTAAATATAAGTTTTTTAAAATGAAAATACAAAAATAAGAAGTTTGAAGATTAAAACATAGACATAAAATTTACAATATTTAGGAAATTTGAATATTGCTTAAGAAATGTGTTCAATAATTTCAATATTTTACAATTACATTTAATTTATCAAATATGAAATAAATAATCATTTTAAAAAATAAAAATAAATTATTACAAAAAATTAATAAGAGAAATACGAAAATAATAATATGAAAAATAGCGACTTCTCTAACAAATATTCTATCGACTAAATAAATTATAGAAATTGAAAAACAATATTTAAAGAAAAATGTAAACTAATATAAAAATAATAATTTAAAGTAATTTAAAAACTAAAACCTAAATCAATTTTAAAAAATCAAAAGTTTAATAAATAGAGATCACAACATAATCGAATGTGGAGATCACAAGTAATTAGTTTTTAGATAAATAAGAAAAGAAAAACAATAGTTAAAAGTGGATATTTAAATTATAATCTTATGTGAACAAATTAGATTATAATCAATTTTTATTTTAAATAACATAATATTTACTAAAATATTTTAAATAGATTAATAAATATTACATTTATGAAATATGAAAAAAATAATCATTTAAAAAAGCCCAACAAAAATTATATTATGAAAAAATAATAAGAGAAATATAAAAAATAATATGTCTAATAAATATTCTATTGACTAAATAAATTATAGAAACTAAAAAATAATATTTAAAGAAAAAATTTAACTAATATAAAAAAAAAATTAAAATAATTTAAAATTTGGAGATAACAACTAATAAATATCAAAACATGAGTTAAAAGAGGAGGGAGATAAAAATTGGCAAACAAATAATTAATAGGAAGGATTTTCAATTTTTCGGCTAAACTCTTGCAAATTTTCTATCATAATTTTAATTTCTGGGAACAAAGTTCCCACAAATAGCTTATCGGCTCAAATATTATTTATAAGATAATTTTTTTGAATAAAAATAATTATGACAATTTTCGTTTTTTATTCTTTTATTTATTTTCGTTTATTTATCTTTATTTTATATCTAAAAATTATAAGATTATTAATTCAATTATCTAGCCAAGAAGCTCATGAAAATATCCATGGTTGTCTAAGTTCCCTTTTGTGTCTTCATGGGGATAAACAATCATAACCATGTGAATTGTTGCCTTATCCACCCCATCATAGTGGACACAAAACAACCCATTGAATTGTGCCTCAAAAAATCAAAGGAGGGCCTTAGATATAAGCTTTAAAGTTTATTATCTTTGTCAAATATCAAATACAAAGAGGTTGTTGTGTACTCAATACTAAAACCATTGGTCCTTCCATGTCAAAATAGAGTAAGTAAAAGATTTTTTTTACTGTACATCTACACCATAGATCCCATCTATTTTCAATGTCTCAAGTAAGCTAATCAAGAATGTGGTGTAGATTGTAATGCCTAAACTCACTAAAGTGTTCAAAATGCTATTTTATTTTAAATGTTATTTAATTAAGTATAAGGCCCTCTTCCTGATGCTTCATACGGATAAAAATTGCTAAGAACTAGGATGCTAACCTTGATAATTTGGAGGTTAATGCTATTGAGATGCCATGAGAACCAACTTGGATGTGCATGACTATAGAAATGGTAAGAATGCATAAATGAGAATACAAAAATTCTCATAAACTATGAAAATAATCATAGTCTAAACATAATTAAGAAACTTCATATAAATATATTTCAACTATGAAATGCCCTTCAAGTTTAGCTCATTTGCTATGCTTTCTTCTTCATAGTTGAATTTTATGTAGCTCTAAACTGACAAGATGTACCTACAACTTGAAAGCAAGAGGACTATGAAGATGATGTGATAAAATGATAGAAAAATGGTGAGGATACTGTTGTGGTCTCCACAACACACGCTCCATTCCTAGTGAGGAATGGGGACCCCCTACTTTTTTCGACTCCTAGACTCATAGTTCAGGAGTCAAGAGATGAAAATTTGGTTAGAAGTTAGAATTTTAGAGTCAAAAGGTCAAAAAAATGAAAAATAAATAAATCAAATCAAATCAAATCAAATGTGTCGCCAAGGGTAGTGCACATGCCCCCAAAGGCCGCATGTGCACGCTCTGCCAAGGGTAGGGCATGCAAACTACCAAGGGGAGCACATGCGCCCCCAAAGGCCACACATGGGTGTCGCCAAGGGGAGCACGTGCACCCCCCAAAGGCCGTGCGTGTGCACTGCCACAAAAGGCCGCATGCCCAAAGTGCGCGTGCGCCACCAAAGGCTGTGGGCGCTTGCCAAGCCACCCTTGTATAAGTTGACGTATATTAATTTCTTATACTTAAGATGTATTTTAATATATTTGACGAATCTTTTGAGATAGGTTTGAGACCTCCCTGAGATAAGGTAAAGATTCTAGGAAATTTTAGGGCTTCAGAAATCTAGACTTAGCCAAATTTCAAGGCTTCAAGATTTTAGACTTAGCCAGATTTCAGGATTCACCTCCAGTTTTGTTTGAGTAGCTATTGTGTCTTTACTATGCATTGTTAACTCTACGGACTAATGTTTGCTTCTTTTGTAGCTAAAAATGGCATCCTCAACTTGTCGAGGTCATAACTTTTGACCTATAGTTCGAAAATTAGAACCATTTACATTGTTGGAAAGAAGAATTGAAAATCTAATTTCGGTCCCTAAAATAGTGAGCCTTTGGCTTGCCAATTTTAGGGACCGATGAAGGTTCCAATTTGAAATTTTAAACAAAAGACCTCCAAAAAGGTCATTTAAAAATGCCTGAAAAAAATTGTGAAAAAATATGAAAAGGTTGCAAACATTTGATCATCTTGGATAATCTGGATCACTTGGTTTCTCACCGAGAAGGATTGGATAGGTGGACACAAGACAAAGGTCAAAGATATAGAGGTTGGACACAAATCAAATTAGGTTCCTCATCTTATGCAGCTATTGGGGACAAGATTCAATGCAGGTGCCTTGAGATTTTCAATATAAGAAGCAGAGGGAGTCCAAGTTTATGAAAGTAATTGGCTATAAAGAGGGTGTAAATCATCAGAAAGGGGCATGGAGCATATACAAAAAGTGATCTAAAACCTCATTTGAGAAAAACCCAGAAACCATTTTCAAAATTGAGAACTTTGATTTTTTGGCAAATTGAGCTTCTAAGGTCCGCAGGTCCACAGGTCCGCATTTTCATGTACCTTCACAATTCAGAGGTGCATCGATAGTTGACTGCTAGTTCCAAAAATAAAACTTTCCATGCATTGGGAGTGCATTTTGATGGCAAGTTAACTCTGACACACGTCAAATGAAGGGCTAGCTTCTATTTTTGGTGTCTCCATGCACTTCCACTTCAACTAATGGCTTCTTCCTACTTTCTCTCTCCTTTCTTCTTTGTTTTTGACATGTAAATGGCTCATGCATCCAATTAATGAATAAAATATGGATGGAGTCCCTCTAAGCACCAGTTAGATTGTCAGTTTGTATATATTTAGTTTGTTTAAATGTTTTAAAAGCATTTTATTGCATCAAGATACCTCTCACTCTCAACATAACTTGAGGAGAGGATTTCTTATAAATACCCCATTGTAAAATGTAACAAGGGCTGCCATTATTATGCAATAAAATTATGCTTTTGGTGCTAGCATTCAGAGTGTAGTTATTCTTGCCTAGATGTGTCATTGTTTTGTGGATTTTATTCATGAGATTGTGATTGAGCCAAAGGTTTATTGTGTTGTTTTTGGTTGTGTGATCTTTTAGTTCTGGTGTTTGCTACAAATATATGAATTTTGTTGACGTAACAAGCTTGAGAAGAGATCACCCGATTGTGTCTACATAGCTTTTTATCTCGCATGAGCATACTTTCCATGGCCTTGTGATTTGATGTAGAGTGAAACATCATTCAATTTGTTAAAGATTCTCACCGACGATTGGATCAGTGGATTCTAGGAAGCACTACTCCTATTTTCATTGGTTTCCTACCAATTTTTTTGAATTTTTAACTCACAACGTGTTGTGTTCTGTAGCTTATGTCTGTTTAGGAATTTCAATTTGAAGTTATTTGATTTCACATTATTTTCTTTCAGTTTCATTATTTTCTTTGCTAACCCCTTTGTAGAATAGGACCTCATAATAGTTGCATTGTTAGAATTGCATTCATTGGAAAACAAAAAAAATACAAGAATATTGTTCTTTTGGTGTGATATTTTGAGACAACGAATAGATTTTACTTCAATTCCAAGATAAGAGAGTTTTTAGAACCAGTAAAGGCCTCCTTGTGAACACTCGCATTTATCTTCTATTGAGCAGATTTTGGTACGTCACAAGACAAACACTGAACCTTGGAGTAGATCCTTAAAAAGATTTTCTTTTCAAGAGAGGAATTACACTATGGATTCCTGTCGTTGACCTCATGCAAAATGAATGCCCAACAAATACTAGGAGAATATGGTTAGCAAAACAAGTGCAAAAAAGGCTCAATTAATAGAGTTTGAGAGCTAAATGAAAGAATTAGAAATGAATCTGCAAAACTCAAAGGATAGAATCAATGGAGGTTCTTCAACTCATTGGTTACTTTGTTATAGTGTTTTCATATTCTTCATTTTTTGGTGGTGTTCTCCATGATCATTCTTTATTCCTATTTTTGGGGCATTCAAATTGGTGGCTTCTTTAGTCCTTCAATAAATTTTTAGCTCTCTTTGCATCTCTTTTTCAAATAGAGTATTTTTAATGCAATTTTCTCTATTTCTCCACTTTATAGGGTTTTATCTATTATTGGGTACTTCATAAGGCCATATTTTTTTGAACCAAGTCTTTTTAAATTAGCATTTTACCTTCCTTACTTTTCTTGCATTATTTGTAGCTGCATTGTCGCTCATCGTAAGGATGGGTGTTAGAATAAAACAACTAATTAATCATTAATTCATCTTGACTTAATGATTAAGTTATCTTTACTTCATCGTTAATATATCACCTTAAGGATTATTTACATTTAGAAATTATATTAGGTACTATTAAATATTTTATTTTTAAAGGTTCTTTTATATTTTAGGGAACTATATCTCCTATATTATGATTGATTGAATTGTATATTTTATTGATTTATTTGAGCTTATAATATGATATTTCATATTTGTAGAGCTCAACCCCTTTCTTTATAATTCCATTCATCCTAGTAATAGTTTATCTTTGCATGTAGGTGATCTTAGCTTCATGAAGTTGGATTGACAACTTGTAAAGGTATCTTAGTACCTCCAAATTATCATGCTCAACATCCTAGTAATTATCAACTTTTTTTCATATTAAGCATTTGGAAGATTTTTTTATACTTAATTTAACATTTAAAATAAAGTCGCATATTGAATGCTTTAGTGAGTGTTAGCATTATAATATGCACAACATCCTTTATTAGCTTACTTGAGAGTTTGAAAATAGATGGGATCTATGTTGTAGATGTACAATAATAAAAAATCTTGTGCTTTGTTTTGACATGGAAGGACCCATCATTGTAGTATCAAGTACATAAAAAACCTCTTTCCAATTGATGTTTGACAAAGTCAACTTTCAAGCCTAAATCTAAGGCCCTCCATTGATTGTTTTAGACAGAATTCAATTGCTTGTTTTGTGTCCACTATGATGGGGGTGGATAAGGCAACAATTCACATGGTTATGATTGTTTCTCCCCATTAAGATACAAAAGGGAACTTAGACAATCGTGGATATTTTCATGAGCTTCCCGGCCAGATAATTTAATTAATAATCTTCTAAATATTTTTCAATTACCTATTTCAAGATAGTACAATTAATAAACTTTTACAAAATTTTAGACTAAATTTCTTTAGATATAAAACAATTTTTGTGCAAAAGGTAAGTAAATGAAAATAAATAAAAGAATTAAAAAAAATCTCATAATTATTTTTATTTAAAAAAATTATCTTATAAATAATATTTATTACATATTATAAATCAAAATCAAGAAATTGTAAGTTTAATGAATGATGTTTGAACACCCATCATTCAATCTATTTATATCAAATAAAAGTAATTCTTTAATTTAAGCATTTAATATTTTAAACACTAAAAGTTTAGGACAATTTATGATGTTTAAACATCTTTTACTATTTGATAAACACAATCAACTTCCTAAAACTTTCGTATTTACTATTTAAAATGTAAATATTGAATTCATTTATTTATTTCTATTAAAAATCTATAAAGGAAAGAAAGTCTATCTTTATTCAAAATTCAAGAGATACTCTTTTTCAATGATTTTAAAATACAAATTAAAGTAAAAATTAATATATAATAGAATTCTATTTATAAAATATTGAATATTTTAATTTAATTATATTTATTTTTCAATAATAATCTAATAATAGCTAGTTAGAATGAATAAGCAAACATTTCTTCAAAGATCATTTATAAATTAGTGAAATTTCTAATTAAATTTTTAAAAATGGATTAAATATTTATATCAAAATCAAAATCAATGATCATTTTAATTTTTAATCATTTATCACAAAATCGAATTATATTTTTTAAAAAATTTAAAAGCTCAAGTTTTACTAAAGTTACTTTTAGAAAAGTTAATAATTTAACATAACTAGAATAGATATCTTAAATAAATCTATCTAAAGAAATGTTGATAGATATCCATTATAAACATGATTAAAATTTAATTTACTATATCTAAAAATATTTTTATTTCTTTCTTTTTTGCACTCAGGTTTTTTTATTATTTTAAATGATTATTTATTAAGCTTATAAATTTAACAAATATTTAATGTAATATTTATAAAGTTTTTTGTTTAAAAAATACACCATATTTATAATAAATATTACGATTTTGACATGTAGATGGTTTTCAAATTTAACTTAGAAAGTAAATGTTAACATTAACACACTCACACCCTCCTACTGCTCCCATTACTAGATACAATATAAAACTAAAATAAAAAAATTCGTCTAATTTTGAAAAAATGTAAATACTTACATCTTGCATGCTTTACATGCAAGCATTTGGACAATAGGCTCTTTTCTAATTTTAGTGGGCTTCGTTATTTTGGAAATCATTATAAAGCTCTTATTTGAATTCTTTATGCACATATAAATCCACTATTCTTGGTGCTTTCACATTATGATGATGATCATGATATTCTACCACATCCTCCAATGAATATGTCAAAATTGTAATAGAAGAAGAAGAAGTAGTAGTAGAAGAAGAAACTCTATCAGAGAGATCCCTTCGTAGTAGCTATGGAAGAATGTGGCAAAGAAAAAGAAAGAAAAGATAAGGCCAAAGCTTCTTTGTTCTCTTGCAAGTATTCCTACTCCACCGGCGACTCTCAAGTCATTCTAATAAACACAAGGGCTTTAGATCCATAAATATTAAGCCCACAGTGCAAAAATGTTTGAACAACATAAAGTGGATGAAAAATGTAATATTTGAGAAGGAAGACTATTTAAAAGCATACTTGTGCAATTCTTGGACAATATCTTCTACAATATTTGCAAGATTTTAAAATGTAGAATTATTAGTATTATTTGCCACTCTTTAAGTAATTAGATTTGAAATGATGCAATGTGTTTTAAGAAAAATAAAAAAATTGTTAGCAAATATTTAAATCCTCCTAAAAGTATACTTATAATTGAAATTTCTTATATTTCTAAGCTAAATTTAATTTTTTCTATAGAGACTCAAAATTCTTGGAAAGAACTATTATAGTTAGAAGTCGAATCGTTGAAAGAAAATTTCTTGCAAGGTAATTAATTACAAAATAGATTTAAAACTTAATGTCCTAAAAATGTAATGGAGTCAAGTTACAATTTGCATTATGTGAAAGCATCAACAATGTAAACCTATTTAATTGAACACCTTAGAGATATTAGGTTTCATCAAATGTTCTCTGATCTTGGGGAGTGAGTTAGTGTAATTGAGGAATCTAAAGAAATCTAGCTAACTACATATCCTTCTCATGCCAAATAGTTTCTCAATTGGACACAAATTTGAGACTATCATTACACTTGATGGTTAGAAGTTGACAATTCATTTTGCTACTATTTTGAAGTTTAAGATTGAAACAACTCTTGTGGAACTAATTGTTTATATGTTCTCATATTGTCCTATTGATTTCCATTTCATTGTTAATCTTTAAAGTTATGTTGTTGAGATACTAAGGATTGGGCCACAACCTCTTGGCTCTATTGCTAAATTATTTTATTCTGAGACATAAGTGCTTTACTCCTCTTTTGTTGACTTTCTAATTAAGCTAAATTCTCTTTTAAGGATTACACCTATTTCTTCAGCATTAAGATGTATATGCTAATTTTCATCTAGAATTTATATATCATGTATGTGAACTTATAGTGACCTTGGTGCTAGATAGCATATTTTATTCAAACCCACCTAGAAATCTCATACTTTTATCTCCACACGTTTCTCTATTCCCTCTAGTAATCATTCAATTATTTATACGCACATTATACTCATTTCTAGTCATTCTTGTTTCTATTATTAAGAAGCTATTAGCAATATCATTTAACTATATGGAAGGTGATGCCTCAAACTTAAAATTACATTGATTCCACTAGATATACTTATTTTTTCTTTGATTATTTTGTCAAGTCAACTTACTAAAGATCATGGGGAAAGAATTAGACAAAGAAACCACATCATTGTGTGAATTAGTTTTTTTGGTGAATTATTATTATGTGAAGATGGATATCTACATTGTTTTCTATGAACAACTAACATTATGAGAAACTTATTCAATGGGTAAACTAAGTAGAATGTTTTCTCTTAGTACATAAGGGACAAGCTATCTAAGTTGAGTATATAATATTGCTTCTACATAATGTTAGTGGTTTTAAATTTCTCCAATTATCTAGGTTATCTTATATAGAAGTTAATCTCTAACTATTCTTTGTTCTATTTTGTTTTATTTTCAAAGAGAAAGTACAAGATCCTCTATGATAATTTAACTTTCAAGGATATAAATTAACATCAAAAGAAAAATCAAGGTTCACTCTTATATTATGAAGGGTTAATGACCAAATGAAAAGACTAGACATAATCTCTTTGTCATTTTAAGCCCAACTAAAGTGAAGGGCATGTAAGAAATAAAATAGACAACTTAAACAACAAACAACAAAAACATATTTATTACATTAAAATTGGATTTTAGAGGGATTTAAAACTCTTTACAAGAATTTTTTAAGGAGGATATTTGGAACCCCATTAAAGAAGGAAACTACGAAGAAGAAGAAGTACAAAATAACAACAAACATTAAAAAATGTTAAGCATCATAGAATCATTTGTAATGTACAATGAGATAGCTTTCCAAATGAGCATAATGCATTAAGCCTAAGTTTCATAACATAGGGTTATCAAGGATCCCTAAACCATAAATTTAAAAATTAAATGTGATTTTTTAGGCTCTTGCAACCTACCTCAAAGAACTAGTCTCCCAGTCCAATATATCCTTATGATTTTGAGGGTTCCTCAGAACCTCAACCCTTGGGTTTTAATATGTCTCCAAAAATCATTTCTAAAAACTTCTTTAAAAGATTGATCATTAATGAACCCACTAAAACAAGAGAATATTGTAAGGCTCTCAAAATCATCATAATCAAATAAATCCTTAGGGTTGTGAAGGCTTCACAAACCTTGGCATTAGGTTTTCTCATGGCTTTCAAAAATGTCCAAGCATACTTCTTTTGAAGATAGATCATCCAAAACCAACCGAGGCTTAGGGGTTTCAAAGGACTCTCCAAACTATTGTAGAATTTGAATTAGCTACCTTAGATTTTAAAATAGATTCCAAAATAACAACATGGTTTTGAGTGACTCCCCGAAACAACATTAAAAGAACAAACTATTGAAGATTGACCTCCTCAACTACGATACTCCTCTTCAATTCAATAGAAGAGGATCCGACATCCACATGTGTACCCAAGAGTGATGAAACTATGTAGAAGACCACTATCTAATTCATTCCATTTTCCAAGAAGCCAAGGCTAGTAAAGAACCTCAAGGTATGTGCAAGATCATGGTTCAAACCAAACTATTCCCTTAAGTGGCAATGAAAAATCAACAAATTAGGTTAATGTAAACTTGATGTGCAATTTTCAACTTGTTATTAACTTTCAATCAAAAAGTGAGAGAAAAGAATCTTTAGGAAATCTAATTTAGTTTCTAAACTATTAAGCCTTAACTTAAAAAAGTAAAAATTGATTGGTCAAAAGTTTGAATTCTAATGCAATAGTACAAACATTTCAGGGTGAAAATAAGGAGTAGACATGTTTCTAACCACCTTAATCTTAAAAAAATGATAATAATTTTTAATAAGATTATAGATATAAGAAGTAGACTCATGCTCAGATGTGACACATATTTTGGGGTACTTTTATTCTAAATAAATATTTAATTATCAGTTTTCTACTATAATATTTTTAGAATAAAAAAATCTCATGCCCGACCACCTTATCTAAGTCAAAACTCTTCAAAATTTAATATTTCTTTTGGATTTCAAAATTCTTGTACCTTTTGAAAGTTATAGTTTTTTTTCAATTAGTGTGTCAATCAACACTATACACAACTCTATTAGAAAAGAATTAATAATTACTTACTAAAATTTGAAGTTGATAGACATTGCTTTTATGGAAAGCTAAGAACATTCTTATGAAACCCTTTTCATTTCATCAAATTTGGGTTTAAAAAAAAGTCATCAAATACATGTTCGAAGTAAAAAACATACAAGAACTGGCAAAAAAAATGTTTAAAGTTGACCATTTAGGGTTGGTATCTAAAGATATACTAGGCCTAAATAAAGGTATTAATTTTTTGCGTTTGGTAATAGGATGGGTGGAAAAAAAGATGAAATGGATTTTGAAATGGTTTGAGGTATTTCAAAACTACTTATTTTTCAGATTGCCACTTCTTGGCACACCATGATCCTATACATACCCCTCACAAAAATTAAAATACCTCTATCAACAACATAAATTCTTTTTGTATAAATATAAGACTTCCACTTCACACTAGCATTAAATAGAATGTAGAGAGGGACATAGCGATGTCAATTCCAATCCAAAATTATATTAAGGAAGTATTAAAATAAGTCCTCTTTCTTGTAATGCAAATTTATTAAAGATGTGCAATGTAAATACAAAATTAAACTAATCAACTTAATAACAAGTTTAAGATAGATCTAGGTTCTAGGTATATCAATTAGACCAATTAAGATATGGAAATAGGTATAGACCCAAATATGAGATGAATGATAGAGTGCTTACCTAAAAATGTTTGAGGGAATATACCTTTTCACTCTAAAAATCATGGATCTAAATTTTTGATTGAAAATCTAATATTGGATCTATGAACATGACAAAAAACCCAACAAATGTTGATTTTCTAAGACCTCCAAGAATAGGTTGACTTGGTGACCTAAAGTGTCTGGACACTTTATAGGAAGATGGACATGTTACTGGGACACTCTAGCAAAAGAGATCCAAATTCTTACGAAAGATCTTGATGAGTAGTTTCTAGATCTTTGGTTTCTATTTTGATATCTTGTTCCCATACACAGTAAAACTTAGTTTTTTTTGTAGTTTGATGATGGATTTACTTGGTTAAGATCTGTATTAAGGAATAAACCTTGAAACTAATTTGTAAAAATACCAATAAAGGAAATGGAAGTATGTAGTAGGATTTAATGTATCAATAAAAGATACAATTAACTTTGTAGATGTAATTGATTTTGATATGTGGTCAAGTATGCAAATGTAATAGCCTTGATTCAATGAAACCAAAAGGAAATCATAGAAGTCAAAATCCCATAAATAAGAATGTATGTCATGTGCCTTGATGAAGAATGAGAGAAAATGAATGATTTCGATGATAGATATTCTTCTTAAATAAAACTATCCACTACCACTTTGAAGGAAGAAGCTTGAGGCTAGACAAAAATCTTTGATCTTGATAAATTCCAAGAAGTGCTTAATCAATGCTTTTAAAAAATCTTATGTGTATTTGTGTGCTTGATCATTTGTGTAGATAGATGGAAATTGAATTCCAAAGCCTCCTTAGATAGTAGTTTGTAAGATTAAAAATAAAGTTGGCTGACTTCGGAGCAAGATTAAACCATCTACAAACTTGAGACAATTAAAGTCATAAAAGTACAAACCCTCAAGAAAGTGGTAAATCTGGATCAATCTATTCTAGAATAGGTTGAACTAGGTTGACTTATTCTAGAATAGGTTGAATTTGGTCACCCTATTCTCAAGGAAGACCGAAAATAGAGGTCCTCAATATTAGAGAGAGATAGATAGAGAGAGAGAGAGAGAGAGAGAGAGAGAGAGAGAGAGAGAGAGAGAGAGAGAGAGAGAGAGAGAGAGAGAGATCTCAATAATGAGCCATTAAAAAATATACAATTATATATGATTTAGCATTATAAAGTATTAAAGTATCCAAAGTATTAATAATAAAATATTAGTAAGAAAATTAATTTTAAATCAATAGCAAGAAGTTAACATTAATATAATATTCAATATACCTATAGACACCAACATTTGTATAATTGTATAAGCCTTAAAAAGAGATATTGATAATAAGTATAGAACAAAAGAAGAATGGTCACATGTTTGTTAGGTAATATGCATGTGTTACATAAAATGACTTTAAGAACTATCAAAAAATAGGTCAAAGTGGCCAATTAATCACAAACAAGTTTTCTACCAAAATAAGTAAATTTATAGTATAAGATTGAGTCATTATGATATGTGTGTTTGCTGCAAATCTTACTAATTTAAAGCATTTTACCATGGCCCTAATCACCCTAATATTGACTATGTCTGTCTAAGTTATCAAGCTCAATATCATATTGCTTAACAATGCTTTTTCATGTGAAGTATTAAAAAGAGGCTTTTATACTTAATTTAAATAAAAGAGATTGACATTTTATTTCACTTTAGTGAACTTGGGAAATAGAGGCTATTCATGGTAATCTTTTGGTTGAGGTATTACAATGAGATCTATTTTATATTGTGCAATTCAAAATTCTTCTACTTTATTTATTTATTTTATTGAAGAAAGCTGAAAGAATTACAATAAATAGTCATCGTTATGAAACTCTAAGACAAAACATGCTGAACCATCATAACTTACACCAGCCACAAGGCTTAGAACTAAGATAAATAACCATGCAATATAACCAGCCACAAGGCTTAGAACAGCGGCTCACTGAGACAAATAAAGGAGCAATTAAACTCTGAAACTAAGAAATTGCTGAAGCTGCCTGGAACATTTTATTTCACCTTCCTATAGCTGCAAAAAATGATATTTAATTTCATCTAGCTGTCTCTGATATCATGCTCCATCTTTACACTTAATCTTCAGCTACGAACATAGATAAACTAGTTCAAACAACATGTCTGAGTAAAACACTAGAATATCTATTTCCTGATGCAAAGAATGATTAGTAAAAAGTGCTCGACATCTACTTTTCCATATATGTAACAAAATGCATTGCCGCATAGAATCTGCAACTATGTTCTTATGAAAACCAATCCCAAAGATTGCCTCCTTCCATTTCAAAATATGATAAAAAATAGCAGGAAAATGCTGAAATATAACATTCCATTTCTTTCTTACTCTAGGACAGCTCCAAAGGATATGTTTCAAATTTTCAGGTTGATGGCAAAAAGGGCAAGAATTGGCTTTCACGGATAGGAATCTTAATTTTTCACCAACTGGTAATTTCTGATGTAAAACTTTCCACGAAAAAATTTGAGCATTTTCCTCCGCTTTGGATTTCCAAATTTGCGAACTTAAGTTGATCCATGTCTTCTCTGAAAACTTACAATTCCACTTATTGTTAAGATGAGGGTTCAAATTTAAGGCTGGGAGAATTTGAAGGTATATTTTTTTTAGGGGGAAGCTGCAAAACGGAAATTTCTCCAGCCACCACCAATCCTTGAGAACGTTACATTGCAAGGGAGTACACATCTTTATTAGGAGATCTTGGCGCACAAGCGACCTGATAAAAATTATGAATCCTTCAAACCTGTTAAGTAAACCATAGCATACCTTGATATCTGTCCAATCTGCCCAGCCAAAGAGTATTAAAATCCCAAATATCACTAAAATGTTTAATACCTTTGCTGAAAAGATATCGAGCTTGCTTAGGGAAACATAACGCTAAGGGTTGTCCATGATATTGAACAAGCCTATTCCACCAAATTGAGGAACCAACAAAGCTAAAACCATGTTGTAAGGAGCTTTTTCTCCATTCCAAACAACTACAAACTCACTGTCAGGCCTGCCAAATGGATTGCAAAGGCAAAGAACCTCTGATACGGAAAAAAGGAGCAAGTAGAAGTTTATCCAACCAGCCCACAGAATGCCACCTCTTATTCATATCAGCAAAAGCAATTTTATTACGTACCAGGATCTTCCATGGTTCATCACCTGAAACAACTCTAACTATCCATTTGGCAGATAAACAAACCCCCTGCATCTTAGGATCTAATATTCCCAATCCACCTCTTTGTTTAGGCTGAATACAATAAAGCCATGAGGCAGCCCTAAAACCTGCCTTGCCATCCCACTTAGCCCACAAGAATTGGCAGATAAGCTTAGTAAGATCATCATAACATTTGTTAGATGGCATCCAGCAAGAAGAATAATACATGTGTGAAGCTAAAAAGATTCGATTAATCACCTGTATTTTCCTTGCTAAGGAAAGATATTTGTTGCCCTAATTAAAGAGTTTGTTCTTCAATTTAGTAAGGAACCAGCTCCACATGTCATGAAGAGTGACCCCCAAACCAAAGGGAATACCGAGGTAATGGGTAATTTGTCCATGTTTAATAATCTTCCATTGATTAGGAATCCAAGGAGGTATAGGATCAGACTGAATCATCAAGAACTCTGTTTTGTGTTGTGCGAGTTGAGAGCCTGACACAGAACAATACAGGTCCAACACCTCCATCACATGTTCAATTTCAGACTCAGAGTTCTGAAGAAACAATACGCTGTCATCAACAAAATGAGAATTGATTACCATTGAATTATTTGGAATAGATATGCCCTTCATAAGACCCATTTGGTTGTATTTATGAAAAAGATATCCAAGAGCATCCGTAGCTAAAACATACAAGAACGGAGACAATGGACATCCTTTCCTTATAGAGCGTTGTAAAGGAAATGGCTCAGACAATGAATTATTGACCCTTAACTGAGCATTAGCATCGTTGAATAACATCTTAACATGCCTACAAATATTGGGCCCAAACCCCAACAACTACAACATCCTTATAATAAAGGCCCACCGCATTCTGTCATAAGCTTTATCAAAGTCCAACTTAACTAGCAACGCATTTTTTCCTGATTGTCGAGCCCATTCACATGCCTCCCAAGCTAACATAAGATTATCCAATATGAATCTTCCATTAAGAAACCCTATTTGTTTAGGTTGAACTATCATTTGGGTCACTGGTTTAATCCTAGATGCCAAAGCTTTTGCAATAATTTTGTAAGATGTGTTCATCAATGTGATGGGGTGCCAACCGGATATGAATTCTATATTTTTCCCTTTAGGAAAAATCTTAATCAAGCCTCTATTAATATCTAGACCCAAGGATCCTTCTTTTATAGCTTCAAGGTACACATAATAGAAGTCTTCCTTAATATGCTCCCATAAGGTTTGATAGAACTCAATTGATAATCCATCAATCCCAGGACTCTTGTTATGAGTCATTGAAAAAATACCATGTTCTAAGTCCTCAATAGAAAGGTTGCGATCAATATAATGACCATAATCTAGGTCCACCTTCCTCAGGATAACATCTTCAAAGATATCTTCTAAAACCAAATGCACATCCCACATATGCTTCTCTTCCCTGAAAAGTTTTTCATAAAAACTCTGAAATACTTTTTGGATGTCTGCTGGATGAGAATGCACTTGACCATCCTCATCGAATATAGGCCCAATAAATTCCTTTTTATGCTTATAATTTAGATATTGAAAGAAGTATTTAGAACCTGTATTGCCTTCTTTAAACTAGTGTAATCTAGCTCTGATTTTGGCTCCTTGCCCTCTATAATAGTCAAGCTTACGAAGCTGAGTTTCAATGGAAGCTATGGAAGATTGTATAACTACATTGCTTGGATTAGAATGCAACAATTTTCGTTGTAGTTCAAGTTTTCCCTATAGAGATTTCTCTTTCCTTTTCCACTGGCATGCTAATCTTCTGCCAAATGCACACAGAAACTCAGCACATTTAGAGATAGCTAAATGCCACCACACTCTATAAGAATCTCCTTCTTTCGGCTTGGGAAAAGATTTCCACAGCCCAACCAAAGCATCAACACAGGATGGAATTTTTAGATGGGAGGTGTTAAGTTTAAATGGTAGTTGTGATTCAACCACTTTCAAATTCCCCTTAGTAATGATGGAAACAATAGGAAAGTGATCCGAAAGAGTGGTAGAATAATCCACAATAACCAAGTTACCCATGTGACCTTCAACAAGTTGAAAGTTTGGGGAGATGTAGAATCTATCTAATCTGCTAAGTTTCCGTTCAGCTCCAATCCTGCAGTTAGTCCAAGTAAACCAATTTTGATGATGACTGGAATATTTTTTACTGATTGGATCTATGACTCCAACAATGTTGTGACAAAAAAGCCATTTATCAAACTCATCATTGCTGAGTTTTACATAGTTGGACCAACTGCGATCTGAGTGATGTTCAACCATATTAAAATCACCTCCAAAAACCCAGTCAGCCTGAGGTAAATTATTAGACAACCAATCCCATAAGTCACATCTTTCTTTAGCACTATTCGGGGCATAAATCGAACAAAAACCAATAGGTTGGCCATTGATAAAAGAGAGGACCCACACATAGTTATGTGCAGGGTTCTCCCCTCTATCAATGACAAACCTATTGATCCAAGAAGCCAGCCCCAAGACTGCCCTCCACCCCCACCACCCCCCCCCCCGCCCCCGCCCCCCCTACCTTCACTATGCGATGTATAGAAGAAAGTTCCCTCTCCCCAAACATTGAGTAATGAAGCTGCAAGATGGGGGCCACTTAACTTGACCTCTTGTAAGAAAACAACATCAATTTTCCATTTAACAATGGTTTTCTTAACCTCAAATTTGTGGTGTGAGAGGGATAACCCTCTAACATTCCAAGACACAGTTTTAAAATTCATAGTTAGACGGAGGTAGAAGAGTCATCCTCCTGTGGCAATACATCAAAATGGTTTGCATGCACAATAGACTTCTCAGAATACTCCTGATCCTTAATCTTAGTGATAGGAGACCTTGATCGATGTCTTCTAGATTGAGCAGAGTTGGTTATCTCTATGCCTTGTGGAAGGACTAGACAGGGCTGTTTCCTTATTCTTGACATTGGCTTTGGTTGACAGTGAAGAATGATTATGAAAAGGTGAAGACCTTGTATTAGGTGCAGCAGCAGACCCAGGATGGTCTTTTCTTTTCCTAATCATCCTCCAACTATCTGTCATTATGGCCCATCTTCTACTTTATTTTGACAAGAATTGACCCATGGATAGTATAGAATACACTACAACTTCTTTATTGATGAGCTTTAATAATGCTAGGTGCCTTTCAAGCCCAAGTCTAAAGCCCTCCATTGATTGATCCTAAGGTGATTTGTTGGATCCACTACAACACAATATATGTGGAAGAAAATCATATGGTCATGATTTTTGAAAACCATGAAGCCATAAAAGGGAACTCACATAAAGAGTTGCTTACCACTTTTCTTCTCTTCCAGATAATTGAATAAATAATCTTGTAGATATTTTTTTTACTTATTTTAGAATAATATGATTTCAATATTTAAATTTTTTTCAAATTGAATTTTGTAGTTTTTTATATGTTGATTTTAAGTTAAAAATATTCTTGGAATTATTATAAAATGTAAAAATATCCTAGTTGTATAATAACTATTATGTGAAGGATATCTGAGTGAAAATATATAAAATAATAACTACTAGTTACTGAAATTATAAATAATATTTATTGAATATTATTAAAAAATAAAATTAAAAAATTATTGAATTATATTTGAACATCCCTTCATTCACTCTTTTTGTTGAAAGTAAAATTAGCTATTTAGTTTAAGCACTGATTTTTTTAATTATCAAAAATTATAATTATATTTGATTATTTTAGAATAATTTGTGATGTTAATATCAAGTGGAAAGGGATCAAGCTATACAAATGTATGACTATAGAGAGGTTTTCACTAGTAGTCATACCTTGTGCATGACCTTGTGGCACTCTTCCTTGTGTTTTGTATGGCTTGGTGTCCTTTACTTACTTTTGCCAGTGATATATGTGTTTTCAGTCTTCTTACTTTCTCTTTTTCTATTTTGTGAGTGCCAGTTAGGGCTTTAGGAAATATGCCAAAAAAGCTAAGTTCTCTAGGCTTCTAGCCTAGTTCACTCGTGTGTGACCTAGAGGGATTGAAAGATAATGATCAACCACATTCTAAAATAGATGTTCAGAAAAGAAGTTTGAAGAATGATTGCAAAAAAAAATGTGGAAAGGTATTATCGAACAATGATGGTGGAGATGTCAAGCCCTCTTATAAAGAAGTCCTATATGATCATTACAAGCCTTATTGTCCACTATTTGTTTCTTTTAATGGCATTATCTGTAGGATAGATTGTATTGTAGGAGGACCCACACCCAATGAAGGTGGAATCAATAGGGAAGAATCAAATGAAGTGGCACTAGGATGAAGTGGAGATGGTAAGTCCACTCTCTATGACTTTAGAACTCTCTCCCTCTCTCCTATCAAAGATGTGGTATTGGCCATTAGGAAGGAACAATAAAGATTGAAAAATATTGATAACTTCTATGTTTATCCTGATAAAGAGTCTTTAGCTTCTCACAAATTTTTAGATGATTGGATTGCTAACATATGGGGAAAGAAACATGAAATCCAAATAAGTTTCTGTAGAATGGTATAAAAGGGTTGTTTGTGGTTTTCTTTAAAACCCATAGTATGAAAGAAAGAGTTTTAAAAGAAAACTACTAGAATATGGGTAGATATCTATTTAGAGTATTTCAATGGTTTGCTAATGGTAAAGTGGAACAAGTAATGGCTAGGTCTACCTATCAGTGGGTGGAGATTAAAAATCTTCAACTTGAGTTTTGGCCCTTCATTGCCCAGATTGTTCAACCTTTGGGTAATGTGCTTCAAATTGAGAATGCTAGATACATGTTGCCTCATGTTAATGCTAGGATTTTACTTGCTCTAGCCCCCGAAGTTGAATTTCCTCAGTTCTTTTTGATGGACCTAGAAGAAGAAAAGTTTGTGTGGGAGATTTCCCTATTGGGGAATTTAGGATCTTGCTTTCATTGCAAAAAGAATGGGTACACAAAAAGGAATGTGACTCTTAGTAGCTTTTAGAACTCTAAGTTTGATAGTAAAATTAAAACTAACCCTCAAGAAGATGGTAAGTAAGGAAAAAGTAAGGAGGTAGGACCCGATGGTTAGGGCTCTAGGGTTTTTAATTGGAATAAGGATAGCATACCTTTGGAAGTTGTACTAAAATTGAATAAGACCTCTCTAGATAATTGTAGGGAAGGTAGATGTAATAAAACTATTGAAGGATATATTGATAGTGGGAAATGTATTAATTTTTTTAATCCTCTCTTCAAACATGACTTTGAGATAATGCCAGCCATAGGTGATCACAATTCCCTAACAAATTTCCAACCATCATCTAATGATAATGGAAAGATTGAGGTAACTAATATTTCTCTTTCCTCGCCTAAACTTAATGCTGAACAATTAGCTCTTAACTCAATTAACGAGAGAGAAGAGTGTATTAGGAAAACCTTTAGTGCACTACTAGGTAGAGATAAGAACCTAACTTGGATTATTAAGTTCATAGTGGTTCATAGGAAGGCTGATGCTAGAATTGAGTCCATGGATGAGGAACCCTTTATTGAAGTTACCAATAAGAATTCTAAAAAGGAAAGGATAATTACAGAAAGGCATTCCTTTTCTAATAATAGTAGAAAATCAGGCAAAGAAATACCAGATTGTTTTAATAGATTATACAATAAAGCCCAACATACTAAATGATGCATGCACATAGCTAGAGTGTAGGAGGGCTAGAGATGTTTGACATGAAATATATGGTTAGGAGGTGGTGTAATAATCTTAAAGCCAAGGATATTATATGTTTTCAATAGATTAAGATTTTGGGCTTTCAAGCTTACACCATTTTGAATTTTATATGGGATCAGTTTATGGGTTTTTATACTAATCATTGCATAGGCAAGTGAGAAATGCTATCCTAGTGGGATCCCAATGGGCTAACAAGATTACCTTTAATGGCTCATCCCCTTGTCACAAAACCTTACGGTTTATCTTTTGGCATGATGATAGCTCAATTGGGAAATGTAATATATATGCTCCTAATGACTATATGGAGAGGGCAACATAGTGGGAATGGTTGTCTACCAACTTCCTTAAAGCACTTTGGATTTTTGCTAGTGATTTTAATATGGTGTATTATAAGGAAGACAAAAGGCAGGGTCATACTCATTATTAGAAAGGAAACGAGCAATTTTTGTGGTCTAACTTCAAGAGGAGATTAAGGATTGTTGACCCTTTAGCTCTTGAGAAGAAGACATTTTTTGATATTTGGTATACATGGTGTAAAAACCAAGATGGACATTAGAGAGTTTATTTCCAATTGGATAGGATATATATTGAATATAAAGTCAAGGTGGTCATGCCCTTATGTTTTTCTTCTCGTCTACTATGTCAGATCATCATCTGATCAATGTTTGCATTCATTTAGATTCCTCTATAGATAATAGAAAGAAAAAAGAACACAAGTTTTAAACTAAATACTTCCCTATTGAATAATGAAGAAAATTTTGAAGAAATCAAAATGGTGACCATTCTTTGCAAACTTTGTAACCTCAACATGAACCCTACAAATATGTGGAAATTTTTAGTGGATTCTTGGAGAAAGATTTACCAAATCATAGGAAAGAAAAATGCTATTGACATAAACAAGGAGGAAAAATGGTTATAGAGTGAGCTGAACTCTATTAAAAAAGAACTTCAAAATAAAATAGTTTTTGACTCTTAGTTGGAAAGAAAGATAGCTGAGATTAAATGTCAACTAAGGAATCACCAACAATTTAAGATCAGAGGGCACATGACTAGAGTTAGGATAAACTAGATGAAGGGTGGTGACAAGGGGACCAAATATATTTTTAAGATTATTAAAGGGAAGCAAAAAAGAGTATTGATTGAAAATGACTAGATTAATGGTGAAGCCAAGATGCTTTCTTTAGATTTTAAAAGGACCTCTTTACTTTTGAATTCAATGAGAAAAATCAAAATGATTTACTAAATTACCTCAAGCTTATACCTAAGAAGATTTTTGATGATGGTGCCATGAAACTAGATTTACCTATAACCTATGTAGAAATTGAAAGGAATTCTCTCCCTTTCCAATGAAAAATTACCTAGACCTAACAGCCTCCTGGTACAATTCTACAAACACAATTTAGAATGGATTGCTCTAAAACTTTTGGAGCTTTATGAATATGCCTTTTAAGTGCGATCTTTAGGTGCTAAGATCAATAGAGGGTTCATTAAATTGCTACCCAAGGGAGGATAAAAATCTCAAGTCAATAAGTGGAGACCTATTGCATTGTTAAACTTATCCTATAAGATTATGGCTAAACTATTGGCAAGAAGAATTGGAGATCTCCTCAATGTCTTTATATCCCTAACAAAAACAAGGTTCATCAAAGGAAGATTTTTACTAGAGAATCTGATCACAAGTTGGGAAGCCATGAATTGGGCAAAAAAGAAAGATTAGAATGTAGGTATGGTTCTTCTATATTTTGAGAAGGCGTATGACCAAATTGAGTGGCACTTTCTCAAGGGAATGTTGCAATATTTTAGGTTTGCTCCCTATTTTTGCAAATGGATAGATATTCTTCTTATGAATTCCTTGATTGTCATTTATATTAGTGATGAGATTACTGTGAATATTGTACTGCCAAGATCTATTCAACAAGGTTGTCCAATTTCTTCATCCTTTTTTGTCATCGGAGCTGATGGCCTATTTTACATCCTCAGATCTTCTCAGTTTGGGTCTCCCATAAGAGGGATTACTCTCTCAAATCAAGATATGTTGATTAATGCATAGTTTATAGATGGTACCACTTTATTTATTGAACTAGAAGAAAGAAAATTTGATAACATGATTAACAAAATTGAATTTTTATGTATGGTTTTAGGGGAAACAATAGCTCATCACAAGTCTTCAGTCATTGGGTGGTCCTCCTCACCCCAGAGTGGATTCTGAGAAAGGGTTGATAATGGGAAGGACCTAATGACATCATTAGATATCTGGGTAATCCTTTTTCTATAGATCCATCACTTAAAAGATATGTGGAATTATTTGTTTCTAAAATTAAAAAGAAATATGTTTTATGCAAAACTCATCTTCTCTTACTAGTTGGTAGAGTCCAGGTGGTTCAAAAGGTTTTATCTTCTCATCATATTTAATTCTCCTTAGCTTGGTTGTTTTCTAATTATCAAAGTGATAGGTTGGAAAAGATCATGAGAGACTTTCTATGGTCTGATGGAATTGGGAACAAAAGAGGCACGGTGTTAAATGCAAATGTTGTCTACATAAGGAAAGAGGAGGTCTAGGCATCAAAGACCTAAAAGCTCAAGGTATTGCCAAAGCTTCTAAATGGATTATTCAAGCCTTAAAACGGGAGAAACCCTATAAAGTGTTGGTTAGCTCTTACCCAAAGTTACTCTAGGAAGAATTGGTATAAATTGGGCATTGATTTTATAAAAGATATGATGCTGGATAGTAGGTTAGGGAGATGGGATAAGATTTTAGGTAAATACCACATCCCCAATACCCAAAAGAAAATATATTCTTTAATTGCTAAAGTGGTGGGTAATTTTTTTCCTAGGCATTTTATTAATACTGAGCAATTTTTGCATTCGATTGAATGGACATATGGTTCTAGTTTTTATACAACTTCTACTAAGAAGATTTATAATATGTTGAAAGATGATTATTCTATCTTTGAGAGGGTGAATTAGGGTTGGGGGCTTAAGTTCTTAGTTTCTAGGTGGCAATTTATCTTTAGTCTTTTCTAGCACCCCCCTTGTGAACCTAAAAAGTCATGTTTTAGGTTGTTATTGTTAATGAGGAAACTTTTTGTTGGCAACACTCTCTCTCATGGTCTTGGAAATCTTGTTGTTTGTATTGTTTGTGATGTTCCTAATTTTGAAAACAATTGGTTAATAGTGTATTGTCTTTGATGTTACAAAAAATGTCATATCATTGCTAGTCAGTGTATGCCAAGCTCACTTAGATGAGGAGGATAGTTTCATATATCTACCAAGCATTCCAGAGTTTTCCAAGTTTAGAAATTAGTGACTACCAAGTTCACTTGGGTATCAAAGGGAACTTCATAGAAGTTGAGTGTTAACCGAGCTCACTCGATTAATGAAGGAAGAGTTGGATGGAACTAGTGTTAATAGAGATCACTCAGTTACCAAAGGAATTTTGTAAATATGCAGTGTTAACCAAGTTCACTTAGTTAACATAGAAAAATTATCTTTGAGTTAGTGTCTACCGAGTAGGGTTAGCTAATGAAGGATTCACTTGTTTTGGCATATTTAGTTAAATTTATTTGATTGTTGGTTCTAGCCAACTGAGAAGATGAATATCAAGTATTCTAAGTTGTATTCAAGCCAACTTGACAATGTGTAAGATATAAATATAATGTCAAGTTGAGAATTGAATGCATGTGGAATAAAATAGAAGATTTGAAAATTCTTAGAGGAAGTAAATTAGAAGGATAAGAAGAATATCATTGTTGAGTTGCAAAGATACATTCAATTAGAAAGGATCAAGTACAAGTAAGCCATAATTAAGATCTATAATAAAAAAATTAGTTGCATAAAAAATTAGGTCATCTCATTGTTACTCTCTAACCATTGTAGCAAAGGTCTAAATCTCTTAGCAGAGTTGGCTTAAGATCTATTTGTAAATCCTTTAACAAGGTGGCATTTCTAGATTGAAGTGTCTAAAGACCTCTAACAAGGCCACTCCTAATAGGGTGATCAAATACTTTAGAAAGGTCATACCTAACAATGTTTTTTGTAACCTTTAACAGGGTTGGATCCTAATAGGGATCACTGTAGAAAAGTGAAAATTACTAACTAGTTGCAATTGGTGGTTTTTCCCAAATTGGGTTTTCACGTTAAATCTTGGGGTCACTTTTGTTCATGCTATTTCTTTTTTGTGTATGAAACTAAGTTAACTAAGATTAATCACAAATAATATCTTATGATTTTCATGTTAAGAAGTTTCCAAGTTATTTTAGTGTTTGTTGGGTTACAACATTTGCTAGTGTAAATTGAGTGACTTTGTATTTACAAAGCATCATTATTTTTAGTAACGTTTATTCTAACATCTGAGGGATCTAGGATTTATTTTTGTTGTAATTGATTCACCCCTCCCCTCTCCATTACTCTTATATTTCAAACACCTAAAAATTTTGAGTATTTATTTTTTGAATGTAAATTTTCTCGTGATGTTTCATCTATTTTCTTTGGGTCTCCTATTTTGTGGAATAGTAGACTTTTTTTTTATGGGGTGATTATTTAGATAGTTTTGTGGAGTCCTCTAATCTTAAGCCCAACACATTTTGGTCTATTCTGATATGTGAAATTTTGTGGTTTCTTTGGAAGGAGATGAATGGGGATATTTTTCAAAAGAGTAGGAGACAACCCACTGAGTTTGGATGTAAGCTCACCCATTTTCATATTATTTATAGGTTGCAAAAGTTATAGAAATATTTAGGGACATGTTTATGATGTTGATATGGAAAATTCAAATCATGATTCACAAGGAAGATATAGTCTCTTAATAGTACTTTGCTATTCACAAAGACATACTCTGACAAAGAGAATTGGAAAGGCTATCTCAATTCATTGAGAGGCTAAATATTAACGATGAACATGTTGTTGCTAATAGAATTCCTTTTGGTAATGAACTTGTTGTTGGTAATAGACAAGGGTTTAAGGGCCCTTTTTGAAATCTTCAAAGAATTGGATCTATTTTTTTTGTATTAAATAATTTTATAGTTTATGGATTACTTCAGTGCATCTATGTATAAAAACAAAAGCTACCCTCTAGGTGCTAAATAGGTACTTTTGGGGTTTCTATATCAGGTTGTGGCACATGTTGTAACTTAGATTTTTTTCCTTGTACTAATGTAACTTACCTCTTTTCACTATGTTAATACAAAATAAAATAAAATTGTGATGTTTAAACAATCTCTTTTAATAAAAAAATTTACTCCATAATTTTTCTATTTATTATTTATAATTAAATTTTATTATTTAATTACTATTAAATATTTGAAAAGAAAACAAAGTCTATACACTTTGAAAATTAAAGATAATAATTTTTTTTTCAAAAAAATAAATTTGAAAAAAAAAGATATATTAGAGTTTTATTTAAAAATTACTAAAATTTTTGATTGGGCTTAACCAACACACTCAAAGATTTGAATACTTTGAGTGGATGATGTGGGTCCCATTCAATCTATTGGAATTGATCATTCCCATTGTTGTTCACAATTTCCATCATCGTTACTTTCGTTCACCATTACTCCCATTAAAGTTTGATTTTTAAAACTAATTTTGCCACCCACAACATCTCCCTATACATATTTATGACTCCACAAATCTCATCAAGATGTGAGGAGTTTTGGAATGGGCATCCATAGAAGAAAACTTCATCATGAGATATTGTCAAAAATGCTATGGTAACATAGACAAGACATGTGAACTATTTGGTAACATACCTCATAGATCACACTTGTTGCAAGATATGCACAAAATTCCAAAAGACATTGGAAGATATAAAGCCAGAGAAATTGGGAGCTTCAAAATTTAGTATCAGTGTACATAAAAAATGTAGACTCGAATGACTAAAGAAAAATCTGGTCCATATGTTTAAAAAAATTCTATCAGTGGTTTATTTTTTTATATCTTATTTTCATATTGTTAGAACCCTAAATTGGACATATCTATAAATATTTCTACGTATTTTCTAACCTAAAGATTGTTTTCTTATTTTTCAGTAAAAAATTTGAATAAAAAAGGAGCAGAAATATACAGTGGTCTTCAATTCTAGAAATTTATTAAAAGATCACTAGTAAACTAAATGGGCTATGTATTCTTTTTAAATTTTATATATTAAAACAATTGATATTAATATGACATTTTAAAGAACAAAAGTTATATTTGATGCTTTTGTGATAAATAAGTTTATCAATATTTAGCTTGTCTCTAGCACCAAGTAGTAATGTGAAATAGAATAGATATAGTATGACTTTTTATATATGTTTATTGAAATGGGTTTTGTGTTAATTTATACTAATAAAGTATGGAATTATTCTATCAACTTGAGAGCATACTTTTGTTGCAAACTGCAGATTTCATTGAAATTTGCTAAATGGAAAATAAGGAGATATTATAAAAGATTTAAATTTCTGACATTTAAACCAAAATATTGTACTCCTAACAGAAAAAGAACATGAATGTTTAACCTAGCATTTTTATTACCATCAATCTTAGTTTTGACTATGGGATCTGAATGGAAACGTATCAAATTAAATAGAAGAAATAAAAGCATCCATTTTCACGAAATACTTGATGTTTTTCATTGAATCCATAAAGCACATAGGCGAGCTTGAAAACAAGCCAAAATTTTGTATTGAAAGGCTTAATAAATTTGACAATGAAATAAGTGGCTAAGAGTAAAAATGCATTCTTCATATTTGTAAAACTTGAGTTTTTTTGCAAGCTTGATTCCTTAAAGCTTACATGTTTTACTTAGAGGGAGTCATCCATTCATGATATTTTATTTAATATGCTAATACAAGGCACTTTTATAAATAATTTCATTAGATTCCATGGGTGGGGCTCACCATAATAGGTTTCACTTTGCAAAGGTTTGAGCTTTGCATGCTCTCTACTCAAAAGCCCTTCTTCTCATCACTCTATGTTGGAAAGTGAGAACACATGATAGATAAAATCTATCTTCAACAAAGTTAAAAAGATCTTAAAGT
The DNA here is from genome assembly GCA_028749045.1 of Cupressus sempervirens. Lineage (NCBI taxonomy): Eukaryota > Viridiplantae > Streptophyta > Pinopsida > Cupressales > Cupressaceae > Cupressus > Cupressus sempervirens. The sequence goes on along the minus strand of CM053791.1, from coordinate 170,286,865 downwards.
AGTGCACATAGGTTTTCTAGGAGATACCCTAAAAAATAAGATGATTCCTATAATAGTTTAGTAAGTTCAATTAAAAGAATATTTTTTTTCTCCCTTTCGAGAAAGAATCAATATTTTAAGTGTGGTCTTCAACAATGAATATTGATCCTAGACCATAACATCCATTAATTTTAGTATTCTTTTCCTATTATAAAAGATGTAAATAGATACTTTGAAAGTACATTGTAAAGAAGGTTGTGGTGTAGGCACATCTTCAAAATTATAGTTCTCTAAGATATAATCAATAAGTTACAATAAGAAGTAGTTAAAGCAAGGTAAAATTCAACATTTTGTAGTTTTGATGAACCTTAATATAATAGTAATGAAAATGTTCATTAGTTTTAGAATTAATAAAACATAAAATCCTACATTTTGACAATAACTAATAAAGATGAGTAGTTTGCACCTAGATTCTATATACATTTTTTATTTTTTAATCATTTAATTCCTAGTACTAAATGATTTTTTTTAAAAGAAGAAACATTATACATTTTATGTCCTTGTGGGTATGTATTTTTTTTACTATTTTTATATATAGTTGATGGCTTCAACATTAATTTGTGGTATTATCTAGTCCAATCATCCAATTTATGCATGAACAAATCTCAAAGATGATCCAATATTGTACACTCCAACAATACGTATTTTGTTTCTTTATGTTTCTATCCTTTAATAGGTTTTGGTCTTCTAGGTAGCATTTTATTTTCTAGATTTATTTCTTGTCACGTCAAGCTTAAGAATGTTCATAGTAGTGGCAAATCATAGTTTATTGTAGGAAGAGAACCTGGACCTAATTAGGTGGTCTTTTTCGATATAAAAAATAATAAGGATTATTTTATCATCATGTAAGATTTCTATAAATACTACTAAGTGTTACACACACATGCATGCGCGCACGCGTGTGCACTCTATCACTAGAGGTGTAGTTAGGTAAAGTTAATTTTATTAAGGTTATATTATTTTATATGAAAATAATAATATTCTATCCTAACACTTGTATTTAATGACAACTATCCAAAATATTTCTATAAAATAGTTAAATTTAAAATACCAAAAATTATATTCTTTGAGAAGTAGATTTGAAATTTGAAAAAATATGAAATTCCTACAACACATGTTATCAATTTACATGTAAAATACTTCACAAAATAAAATAATTTATTTTTCAAATTTTATTCAAATCTCTAATAACTCTAATCAATTACAAAGATAAGTTGAAAATTTCCAAAATGTTGCTAAATTTATTTAATGTTGAATTGTAGATTCAACCTTTTTAAATGAAGCTAGCCTTTGTAATTAAAGAGTTTTACATCTTTTAATATCCAAACCCAATTCTCTTTTCTCTAGATCTAATAGATAAATATGAGTTATCTCACTAGAGTTGGGGTTTGTTGATAACTTGATAAAATATATACATTGATGAATTTTTAGTTCTTTTAAAAAAGTGGTAGTCCTACATAATGCTCACTTTCTAAGCCCCATTTCAGGAATTCTTGTGATTATACATTAAAATTTGATTTGATTAATATTTTTTTGAGTTGGTTTTGGTGATTAGAAAATTCTATTGATTAAATCAAAAGGTTTTAAGAAAGAGTATGCTAGGAGACAAGGTTTCAAGGAAACAAATTCTAGGAGGAAAAGAAACAAAATATTTTTCTCCTCTCTTTATGTTTTCCTTGATTCCAAACACACTAATTGGCAATGAAGTGCATTAGTGAAATTTATATTTGATGATGGTTTGAACCAATCACTAGTGGAATTTGTATTTTGTGAATTCAATATATTAATCAATTTGTTATTTGAGACATAGTTTTATATATAACAATTTGTTTTTGTAGTATGATAGTATTGACATGATTTTAGTGTTCATCATTTTAAGGGTATTGGTATTTTTTTTCTTCTATTAACAAATTATGTTCACATGTTTAGAATGATGAACATCACTTTTAGATTGGAATTTATGAAGTTGATTGATTCCCAGGAACATGGTTTATATATATTTATAATATGATTGGATAGGTAGATGGGTCTCTTTGAAATAAAATATTTGGAATACATTTTTTGACATAATTATCATGCTTCACACAAAGTCATGAATTTTTTTATGAAAGCTAGCACAAATGACTATGTTATAGGCACTTTTTTTTTTCTACATACATTTAACAATCTACACAAGGTGGATTTGAGGACCATATTGGATCATTCTGCTATTTTTCTTATGGATGTAGAGTCAACCTGCTAGAAGAAGGCCCTTTAGGTATGAGATCATGTGGCACTCACACATGGAGTTCATAGATTTTTTAATGTTGAGGTGGAGGGATCGAAATTTGTAGTGCTAGAAAAATTGATGAAATCCACAAAGAGGTGAAAGGATGGAGAAAATCTTCATTTGGAAACATATCCAAAGAAAAGAAGTCTACTAAAAAGAAGTTAGAATCCCTCCAAAATCACCTAGCACAAGGTAATGCTAATGTTGAACACTAGCAAGAGGAGAGGGATTATCGAGATAGGTGGAAGAGCCTCCTGAATTAGGAGGAAATATTCTAGAAATAGAGATCTAGTGTACAATGGTTGAAGGAGGGTGACCAAAATGTAGGATTTGAGCAAATAAGCCAATCAAATCCACAAAGCCTTCGAATCCCTGCATGCAAAAACTTGTCACAGAAGAAAAAGACAAGAGGAGGCAAGGGTTTTGCTAAACAATGGAGATAGAAGAAAAGTTGCTCTCAAATGAAAAATGCATAAGAGATAATGAAAAAAGTACAATGCTCAACCTTATAAAGGTGAGATAGAAACCCTAAACTAAAAAGCTAGGTTACACATTATTAATTAATAATTAATTAATAATGCACCTAAATGAAGCTTAAGTAACTAGAGTAATAGAAACTTATATAATTAAATCAATATGATTTAATTAATAAGCACAAATGAAAAAATACTCTAATACCCCCCCTTAAGCTAAAAGCAAGGAGTAAGCTTACCTAGCAAAGAAAAGCTATGAAAGCAAAAAACAAGTGGGTCTTGGCAACAAGGCCTAATCAGGTACCCAGTACAAGGAAATCTCTATTAACTTGAGTAAAGGAGAAAACCCAGTGGGAAAAAAACCCCTCTCCAAAAAGAGATATAATGACATCAAGAGACTCTCTCAAAGCCATAAGTACAATGCGTGAGTTTAACCCCCCCTGTGAGAGAAGGTCAAGGCTTTAAAGCCCCCCCAGAATGAAATAACCCCTGAATCAATGAACAAACCACTGTGACTCCAGTGCAGAGGAGTGAAAGGTAATGGACACTGTAGAGAGAACCTCGAAAGCTGAGGTGTCACTGGAAGGCTGAGTTGATGCTCAAAGGAGTAGACACAAGGATCCTGAAAGGGAATCCCTAATGTAAGTGGAATGACAGGTGTGTTGACACTGTCATCAAAGAGGAGATGAATATCCTCTGTAGAATCCTCAACAACTGCACCTGGTGGCTCGATGAATGGAGCTGGAGGATCAAGCAGTGCTAAAGAAGAACTCTGCTGAACAGAAAAGAGCTCAAGAGGAGATGGCAAGGCAGTCACAACAGTAGTCTCAGGAACCACACAGAGGTTCAAGAAACCTGGCTATACCACATAGTGCTCTCTCAAAGGAGGAGAGTCGTGCTCTGGTAAAGGTGGACCAAAGTGTGAAAGGGAGTAGAGACGGGTGGAAATATCAACTTTCCCTGTAGCAACAATACCTCCTGTCATACTATCTCGGATGAAAACTAAATCTGGAGTGAACTCAACTGTCTTCCCGGACCCACTGTGAGAAATCTGATAAACCGAGAGAAGGTTTGCAGACAGAGATGGAACATACAATACATCATTGAATGTGCCATCCTGAATGCATACAGTGCCTTTCCCGTAGACTGTCATAAAAATGCTATTCCCAATGATAATATGGGGAATAAGAGAAGCCCCAAAAGAAGAGAAGATCTGTCGAGAAGATGCCATATGGTGAGAAGCACCTGAATCCAGTATACAAGGAACTTGTGAAGGGAATGTGAAAGAAGCCCGCAATGCAGGACCCTTTGCAAGATCCTATTTAGCTATAGGATTGATAGAAGAAGATTGATAAGCAGACCCATGTGAACCAAAAGAGGATGGAGAGGAAAGATTGGTCTTCTGAAGAAGAGCTTGCAAATCCACTATCTATTTCTCATAACCATCAAACTTCTTCTGATAACAAAGTGACTCATCATGTGTTCCCTTCTGACAATAGGAACATGTAGGTCTCTCAGTCTTCTGTTTCTCCTTCTTAGAAGAAGATGGTGGGCCAGTAGAGTGCTGATAAGAGGAATCTGATAACTGCTTCGGCTTCTGTGTGCTCTGAGGTGGCTTGGCAATCAATGCCTGTGACTGTGAATTTGTAAGAGAATCCATACAAGTGAGCTTTGATTGCTCACGAACCGGTCATAAAAAATCTTGAAAGAGGGCATAACATGTCATGCACCTAGAGCATCCATAATGGAGTAGAAGGTAGAAGTGAAAATCTGATAAGGTCCTCGAAGCTTGGACAGTATCAGAAAGATACACTCATTATCAGATTTTGTCTTTCCTACAACCTGTAACATAGATCGAAGAGACTTGAATTTCATCAAGAAATCCTCAATGCTAGTGAATGATTCAGCAATCAAGGAGGTAAACTTTGCATCTATCTATAGAATCCTGAATTGATTCATTGTGCCAAATAAGGTTGAAAACTTGTCCCGCATAGCCCTGGGTGTGTTCAAACCATCCAGGTGAAACAATAACCCCTCTGAAATATTCATTGCAATGAGGCCCATTGCCTCATCCATTTTATTGCGCTGCATAAGAAGCTCATAAGGCCTCTGTAGAACTGGCTAAGCCGCATCGAGACATGACCATAACCCCTTTTCCATAAGTAATCTAGTCATTTGTCCTTTCCAAGTATGGTAGTTGTGTGGTGTAAGGCAGGCGACATAGGAGTCCGCCATTGAGAGAAGAAGACGGAAGTAGAAGGGTCTTATTCTGAATCGAAGTAGTGAAAAGAAAGTCCCCCCCCCATAATATATAATGATATCCCTCAAATACTAAAGAAAACAACTATAGAAAGTATAAAAATTGAGAAAAGAACCTGGATTTCAGATGAAGAGAAGAGGGAAATATAAGTCTCTACTTCAACATTAAAATTGGAAGCTCAAATGAACTTAAAATGAAACAAAACTAGTACCATTGTCTCTGTCTCTGAACCAGCTTTCCAGCACTTCTTTTAGATTGGAAAAAGACCTCTGTATGCCCAAGTTATGGCCAAAAAACCAACTGTAGGTCCAAGAAGGGAGCTCTCTGAAAAAATACAGGCATGCGAAAAAACTTGACGACCGTATGGCTGTCAACAGCTAGTCACTGGGAAAAAAACTGGCTGTTGGATTGTTGATGTCATTGGCCGGTTAGATGACATCACGCCAGGACTGCTGCAGGCGGTGGTGCCGCTGGAGGAGGTCATGCTCGGGCGGTAAACACCGGTGGCACTACCTGCTGTGGTGGCGGTGGGGCAGAGGCTGCGTCGCGGGTGGTCCGCCAGTTGCAGCTGAGCTCCGGCTGGGCACGGGTGGTGCTCCAGTGGCTGCGGGGTGGAGCTTGGGCAGAGCGGCCCTAAACTGCATTTCTTAAATTTTTTTTTTTTAAAAATGCCTCGATCTACATGAAGGAGACCGTACGGCCCTGTTGGGCTAAAACATTTTGCCTCCCAGAGCAACGTTGTCCAAATCAGACAAATTTTATATGGAAATAGGGGTTTTGACGCCTTTTGAATCCATCTGCGATGTCCGTTTGGCCTCAACCTACTCCAAAAAATAGTGACCCCCCTGTTTTCTCAAAAAATACCTAAAAAATTCTAGATCTGTTCTGCCAAACCCTCGTTCTCCTTTTTCTCCAAATCACGAACAAGCTACAGCAGATCTGGCTCTGATACCATGTAGGATTTGAGCAAATAAGCCAATCAAATCCACAAAGCTTTCGAATCACTGCATGCAAAAACTTGTCACAGAAGAAAAAGACAAGAGGAGGCAAGGGTTTTGCTAAACAATGGAGATAGAAGAAAAGTTGCTCTCAAATGAAAAATGCATAAGAGATAATGAAAAAAGTACAATGCTCAACCTTATAAAGGTGAGATAGAAACCCTAAACTAAAAAACTAGGTTGCACATTATTAATTAATAATTAATTAATAATGCACCTAAATGAAGCTTAAGTAACTAGAGTAATAGAAACTTATATAATTAAATCAATATGATTTAATTAATAAGTATAAATGAAAAAATACTCTAATACAAAATTCAACCTTCTTCCATAGATCGACATCAAGGAGAAAAAAAGAGAAACACCATAAACATGTTGGTGGATGATAGTGGTCAAGAGATAAAGGAAGTGGAGGAGATAGAAGGTAAGGCCAATAACTATTTCTAGGAAATTTACAACCCCTCAATTATTCAATTTATTAGTAACATGAAAAATGATATTTTAAGGTTGTTTAATCCAGTGATGAATAACCAAATGAATGAGGACATGACTAGTAAGCTCAAGGAGGAGGAGGTCAAAAAGGTCGTGTTCAACATGAATTAGTACAAAGCCCCTAGTCCTGATGGGTTTCCCCTAGTTTTTTTCCATGAATTTTGGGATATTGTCAAGTACGATATGGTCCATGCTACTAGGGACTTTGTCAAAATGAGAAAATTGTTGAAGGAACTTAATCAAACTTTCATTGATCTTATCCCTAAGATAGATGACCCTAGATGTTTGGAAGATTTTAGACCCATTAGTCTCTAAAACACAATTTATAAAGTTCTCACCAAGATCATGGTAAATCATATCAAGCCCCTTCTTGATAAGTTTATAGGACCCTACTAGAATGGTTTTGTGCCAAGGAGGTAGAATCTTGATGTGGTCATAACCACACATGAGGTAATTCACTCCATGGAAAGGAAAAAGAACCCAGGTATGGTCCTTAAATTAGATATTTCCAAAGCTTATGATATGGTAAGGAGGGAATTTATTTTTTCTATACTATCTAATCCAAGCTTCAATGAGAATGTTATCAGAATTATCAAGAATGCAATGAACACCGTCATGTTTTTAGTGCTTGTTAATGGGGCTCCTAGAATATTATTTTCTTCATCCCAAGGTCTACGACAAGGTGACCACCTATTACCTTACCTATTCATCATTGTGGTAGAGGTACTAAGTATAAATTTAGTGTCCATGGCTAACTCCAACAAAATCAAAGGAGTTAAATTTGCATCCTTGTGCCCACCAAAAATTATCCAACAATTTGTTGATGAAACCTTCTTATTCAAAATCTCCTCTATCCATGAAGCCAGGGAGTGGAAAGCTATCCTAAATTATTATGTGATGATCTCAAGGTGATGCATAAACTATGGAAAAGGAAAATTATATTTCTTCAAAACTGATACTAGTTTAGGAGAAAAGGTGACCAGAATTCAAGAATACTAGGAGGCATTTCTCCTGGATATATATCTTGGTCTCTTGCTCACAATTAAAGAAGTCTCCAATTAGTATTGGAATGTCCTAGTCGAACGCTTCCATAGAAAGCTAGTAGGTTGGAAAGGAAAGATTATGAGTAGTGCAGGAAAACTCCAGCTTCTCTTAACATCTTTGTTGGGCATTTTAGTTTATTTCCTCTCTATCTTTAAACTCCCTAGAAAATTTAGAGACATTCTTGAAAAAATTTAACCTAATTTCTTATGGTCTAGCACTGAAGAGAAGTCTAGGATGAGCTTCATGAGCTCAGAAAAAGTTTGTTGACCTAAAGCCCTTGAAGGGTTGAATACACTACTAAATTTAGACCTCATTTTTAATGAGGACACGTCACAATTTCAACATTTCTATATCAACAAAACAATGAACACTACCATTGATCTTTTTTTGTCAATTGTATGACACCCAAAATGTTTGTCAAAATTTTGACATTACTATTGTAGATATATTGACAAAACTATTGTTAGTATATCTAACTCAACCCACAAGCATTGTATGGCATCCTCATCAAAATGCTATTCTCTTTCTGATTGAAATTGTGATGAATACTCATCGAAACTCATGTCACACATATAACATCCTCATTGAAATGCTATGCTCTATCTCATCAAAATTGTGACAAATAGTCATCGAAACTTATGTTACACATATAGCATCCTCGTCAAAATGCTATGGTTCTTTTCATTGAAATTGGAATGAATACTCATCGAAACTCACATCACATGCATAGCATCATCATCAAAATGCTATGGTTCCTTTCATTGAAATTGCAATGAATACTCATCAAAACTCACATTGCACATATAACATCCTCGTTAAAATGCTATGGTCCATTTCATCAAAATTGCAACGTTCAGTTCTGTTTTTTAAAAAAAAATTAAAAAAAATTATCAATTAAAATATGTAATGCCTTTCAAATCCGTTATGTGTGGATTTCAAATGTAGAAGGAATGTGTTCTACCTCAATAATAATAACTTTATTCATTACAAAATATAATAATAATAATAACAACAAAATTTTACTAAGCTTAATGAAGATTAAAAAGATCAAAAATATTTATGCTTGAGTAGTTCAATTATCTTTTCATTAAAAAAATGGTCTCACATTATATTTGATGGAATGATGTTGTGTTTCTTGTGTATGGGCCCATTCATTACACTAAAAAAACTTGAATAATTTGCTTATTTAATTTGAGCATTTCCTTTCTTAGAGATAACATATTATATGTAGTGATGAGGAGTACTACTTGATAGTCTTTTCACTGAGACTTTTGCTAAGGATATAGTTCTAGTAGAACTATATGAATAATCATGTATGCAATTGTAAAAGTTTTGTAGAAAAAAAGAGATGGTTTCTAGTCATTAATGGAGTTTCATGATTACTTTAGCCATTTATAAAAAATAATTGGCATATTTTAAAGGGTCACCCTTAAAAATTATATACTAACGGAAAAACTAAGCTTGGAAAAATAAGACAATTTTGATTATTTAATACTTTTAGCATAGGAATCAAGCCTTAGTGTGTGATGTATAAACCATCCTATTTCAAACATACCACTCCATTTTTATTTGCCAAAATTTGAGACTCCAAAGCACCCGATGTGTTTGTGGCACTGGAATACTGTTTCATTTCTACTTGTTGCTTTATTTTCAAAGCAAGTTTGTGGCAAAAAAAGAATGAAATGCATTAATGCCCATATATGACTGAGTAGGTCGATACTAGTGAAAATTTATATGACAAATTAGATGATCTAAAAGGAAAAAGATTAAACTTGTTCTTATGTCAAGTAAAAAATAACAAAATTGATAGTTAACTCTTGTGATATTGCCACCAGGACTTATCTGTGTAGTTTTTGAGTCAAATTCATTGATCCATGTTTTATGAGTAGTGATTCACATAAATCCATCTCAGATGAGGATAAATGGAACACTTGACAATCACTAGATCTAGGTGATGCTCATAGAGGTGAAGCAACAAGACTTTATGGGAGGTCACCCATCCTAGTGCTACTACATCTTGAGCATGCTTAACCATGCTTAACCATAGAGTTTCCTCCATAGTTAAGCCCACTCTTCTTGCAACTCCATTTGAAAAAACATTCACCAAGTGTTGTATCTTATCATTTGATGATCTTAAGGGGCTTTCTAATGAATGTTTCATAAGACACAACACTTGGTGAAGATTTTGCAACTGAGCTTGCAAGAAGAGTGGGTTTAACCATGGAGGAAACTCCATAGTTAAGTGCAATCAAGTTGGAGTAGTACTACAATGGGTGAATTCTATGAGAAGTCCCTATGCTTCACCTATGTGATCATCACCTAAATCTAGTGAGTGCCAAGTGTTCCATTTATTCTCATGAGAGATGGATTCGTGCAAATCACTACTCATGAAACATAGATGAATGAGTTTGACTCAAAAGCTACACAATTAAATTTTGATAGCAATATTAAAATTTCTATGGAAAAATATCTCCTACTTGTCCATTTTGAAGGCCAAATGTTTGAAATACATTTATAAAATGGTTTGAAGTGGGCTCTGTGGTGTGTTTGCTAAACTGATAATATTTTTTTTATAATTTTAAGGAGGGAATGTTTGTGATAAACATCAATTTATAATCATGGCTATAAGAGAATAAATCTTGCAAAATGTAAGGTTTTACATCATATGAAATAAGATTGGTTAACCAAAGAAATTTCAGCCTAAGAAATGTACTCTAATATTAAAAAACTAAAAACAACTTTGTCGATAAACCAAATATTTAAAAAATTATGATATTAACTTATAATAATCTTCTACAGCATCACCATCCAATCTTGATACAACTTTAATTAGAGGTCCCCATGCAAGCCACCATTTTACATTTTTTAGTGTGGTCCAATCACTAAAAGGTAAAAAAATGATTTGAACAATCATGATGCACTTGATGTGCTAAATATAATGAAATCTTACCACATAATCTACTGGTGAAATCTAGTTGTCACCCAAAAGAACACCTACAAAAAACAAGATAAATTGGAAGTGAGATTAAAATAAGATTTGGAGGTAGATAAGATGGAGATTATAAAATTCCATTTTAGTGGCACATTGATAATTTAATAAACCTTTTAAAGTATTTTATAGCTGTATAATGAAACACAATGTTCATTCTTCATATTTATAGCTATCATTTGCATGAAAAGGACATTACATCTTGGAATACATACAAATTGGCTTCTTTTACATCAAAAGGAAGGGATTTCAAAACAATAACATTTTATTTGGCAAAATAAAAAATCACACAAATATTATTTTGATTCATTTGCACTGTGGGCTCCTTTGATACAACTTAGTTTAGCTATTTAGGTATATAAGCTTACCTCCAACGTTTACTTTTATGTCTCCAATAGCAATTTCTTTTCTTAAAGCAAGGCCTATCATAGAAGCATACTTTCCTCCCTATGACTCACCAAAAATATAGAGAGGATTCTTTTGTAGAGAATTCTTTCCACTATTGAATTCTTTCAAAAAACTAAACAGGCCAGCGGTTACTTCTTCATCTGATTTAGCTAGTGATGAGCTATTTTCTACATAACTGAAACTTGCAACTAGGGATGAAAAAGACATCAATAATAAACCGGTTATTACAACCATTGACTAGTATTATGTTTCATAATGAAATATGAATATGGTTTGAATGAGAGGTTTCATAATACCAATACCAACAAGGCTATCCTGGAGAACGTTGAATTTATCACAATTGTGTACAAAAACCCAAGAGTAAGTACATATTATTACTATATAATTATGTATATAGATTTCTCAAGAATTAATAATGTGATGTATATAGATATCTCAAGCAAATAGCTAAAATATTCCACAAATATATGACATAATCACCACAAATAATCTGTCATGTACCCATATTTATAAGATTTAATAATAAAACTAAAGTAAATTAATAATAGAATAAATAATAATATATTACTATTTTCTATTATAAATATAATAAAGAGATTAAGCAATGTAATTAATATAATAAGAAACAAATCTATAATAATAATATATAATTAATAGTGGTCAATATAAGATAGAAATTATAAATATACATATTATAATTATAAATTTTGTTATATCAAGAAATCATAATAAATAATAATAGTTAAGAACTAAAAACCTATTGTTAATATTGTATATTTATAGGTGATTTAATAGACTAATAAATAAATAAAGAAAAAAAAAACTATAAATAAAAAACATATGACCCTAAGTATTTATCATACAACACCTCTCAAAGGATTCAGAGAATAACATATGTTATGCAATAGACACAGTCCACAAGTATAAAGTCACACGAGCATTTTGTAGTTTCCACGATATCGAATGAAACAATACCCAAAATTTCTAGATTATTATTAATAAATTTATGGTTATGTTATATTGGTGACAGCGTTAAAATGAAATTAAGCAGACGTGTCTTTTCCTTACGTCTAGTCACCTAGCGATTAAGATATAAGATGGTCAAACAAGTTTGATAGGAGTGGGATATATGTAACCGAAAAAAATACAAACGGCAGGAAGGGATCAAAAGGTGGGAACTTAAAATAAAATTGGCGTAAGGAAACACCACACTACTGGCAGATTGCAATATTATCTCTTCTGACAGAAGCAGACGGAACAGATCAAGAGACGCAATAACTCCTAACTGAAGGCAGAAATAATCAGTCAGACAGTCGCAGACTCTACCATCAAGCAAGGAGCGCACAATCAGATTATCCCTGATCGAGGGTCACAGAGTTAATATCCTCACGGTAGTAAAGACTCAATAAACTTAGACAAAAGGGAAACTGGTGTGACATTGAGGATATTCAGTTAAAGGCAGTCATATACGGTATAGTCAGCATCACACAACTACCGCTGAGGGAGTATAGAAGATAAAAAAAAGACAAGAAATAATCACCGTAAACTAGAAGCAACACACTCAGCATAGAATAAGTACCCAAACAAGGATCGTGGATATATTCAGCCACCAACAAATCCAAATCAAACGAAAGAGACTAACAATAATAAGAAGGTAGTAGAGATAAGCCGCAATAACATACAACGATAGCTGTCAGTAAGGATCATAGCATCAAGTTGCAAATATAGGAAAAACACTCTATTGAGAATTATAATCTTGGAATTAAGTAACAAATAATCTTTGAAGGAGAGCCAACAGTCACAGAGGTCATTACAGTAGCAAAGTCTTAAAGATTATTTGTCATAGTTTCATCAGCTGCAGGATAACACTCCTATCGTAAACCACAAAGATTGTAAATTGCACATTTCAGAAATATCTGAAATAGGAAGGATTAATCTTCAATACAAGATCTCTTCAGGTTCTGAAGTGCACATATTACCATAAATCTGTCCAATAGTAATACTAACTATTCATTACTAATACTGAACCACGAGGAATAAGGTAAAAGAACACAAGTATCTTGTTCCAGAGTTCTTAGATATCCTGGAAGGGACATTACATAATAGATGAGCCTTTTGCAACAAAGTTGAATTTCTAGCCTTCAATTCATTATCTAAAGGACCAACTTCTAAAAAAATTTCCAATTGGAACTCCATAAGCTCCCTACAAAATAAATATATAACTAATCATATTAAAAAGTTCTTACAGTTCATAATGAACAATATATTAACTAATGAATTAGACCATATAGATTTTTGTTAATAATATTTGAAATCAAATTCTATGATCCATCATTAGAATACATAACAAGATATGAATTGCCATTTTCTCTTTTGCCCTGCTGATGAGTCATAATATTTGATCTGAAACATTAGCAACGAAAATCTACAAAGACTAATTGAAATACATCCAGAGTTGTAATCATCTACATTGAAATTCAATTCAATTATTTTAAAAAAAGAGTTAAAAAATGAAATATGACAACAAACCAGCCCTCATTGTAACCACAAAATAAGAGATCAATTGCTATCCAACTTCTTTTGGGGACTGTAATAGAGCCACCAGAATAAGTGGGCCTCTGACATGTATAGTCACACAAGTGTTTTACATATCATTTTATGAAAATAAATGATCAAATTTGTAAAGGGTGTATTAAAAATTAGAAATATTTCTCACTTGATCTAACTTCAATATAACCCCATTCTTTAGAACCATCTGGGGTGCTTGCCATCACATTATTCCCTCCATAACCTCCACTAAGACTGCTTATTTCCGAAACATAAAAACTCAAAACCATTAAATCCAAGTTAAAAACAATAAACCTAATATAACTTCTATATTACTAAATATATACAAGTGAATCTAATTAAAAGTGCTATCATTTTTACTAACTATAAATAAATGAATGTGCTTAAACAATTTTTATATTCTTGAAATAGAGTTCAGAAGTGGTGAATGTGAATAAACAATTTATATATTCTTGAAATGAATGTCAAAAGTTTGAATCATCATAAGAGATGAAGTATAAGAGATGAACTATGTATGTCTTTTGATAGTATAGTTGAGTGTTTTCTACAAGAAATACAAGACAACCTTATATTACTATTAGGCTTGTTTATACTGTAGATGCACTTACATCCACTTACAGATTGTCCAATAGAAAAAAAAATTCTTTCTTTCGTTCTTTCTTGTATATCATTCTTAATCATCTATTTAAGAGGTCAACTTCTTAAGAGAGAAAAATCTTGATCGCATACCACTCCTTTTTTGAGCTGGAATTAGTGACTATATCAAGCATATTCAAACCTACACATAGTTGATCCACTAGTGCCTATTCACACACATATAGATATAGAATATCCCACTTCAAAAACTAAAAGGAAAAATAATTGAGCTCTATTTTATATACTCTTAGTCTATAAACCAATTGAAATGCTAAAATATACCATGTGCTCTAAATGTGCTTTAAGGATTGAATAAGATTGCACAGAATTGATATCTACTATCCAACTTGATAATCTATTGGAACAATTCTTGTATGCCTAATATTCTACAAAGTGGGAACTTAATTTTGGATTTCATAAAGTGTGGGCCAAAGGAAGAGGATATATGGAAGAGTGCTTTAAAGACACATTAGGCATTGATGAGTGAGTGGTACATTGTTCAAATTGTGCAATGCACCAGGCATTTTAAGCATCTTATGAAAGAAGTATCAAGACAATTAATTGACTTGTATATCATTTATTTACATGACATATCTGTGGTGAGTACACTATGAAGTGAATTTGTCTCATTTTGAGAAGGTATTTGAAATTTTAAGGGAGCAAAAATTGTTTTTGATGGATAAGAAGTGCTAGTATGCCAAAAAAAATTTGTTGTACATTGGTCATGGGTTGGGTGATGAGGAGAAAAAGGGTAGATCCTTCCAAGGTTGAGGCCATTGTTAATAACCAAAATTCACAATCATGAGTGGGACTTGAAGCTTTCTAGGTGCAACATAATACCTCAACAAGTTTATGAAGAACTCTTATTGTTCCACCATTGAATGAAGTCATAGGCAAAGGAAGAAAATTTCCATTGTTACCTGAAGACCCATCTCCAATAGTTGAGAATGCAAAAAAAAACAACAACCAAACCAATAATCATTCCTTTTCTTGTGGGTTTCCTTCTACAATAATCATGGCCTTCATAATAGAGATGCACATTTCCTAAAAGACTAGAAAAAAAATCAATTTTAAATTAGATAATTATGAACTTTTGGGTTTCAAGCAGAAATAAAAGTTTTGACAAAGGGGAAAATGACCCACAAAACTGTAATAAAAAGTCCTTATTCATAATAGACTTTTGTTGACTTCACCCGAGAGTTACATTCTTATTACTTTTCAAAGCTGTGGGCACTATTTCTCTGAGGTCATTATTCTCCAAGTCATTGAAATCGATGTTTCGTTCACAAGACATTCAAATTGAAGAAACACTATCATCTACCTAAGTTCTATAGCATGTAAAATAATTCCTTTGACATATAAAATTGTAGAACAACTAGGAAAAATAGAGACTGCACAATTTTAAAATTTGAAGGAGATACTCATAGTTTCTTCAAGTTTGTCAAACTAGTGAATGATTCGGGTATTGTTCCATTTAAACTATTGTCAGAGAGATCACTAGAATAACATAGATATAATTTTCTTACTCAAATCCTTAAGAAACATGTAATCCCCATTTGAAAATAATTCTAATTTTTTACAACTTTCAAACTTTATCATCACACTCTTTCAACAAATATTCATAAGAAAAAGAAGAATATAAGGGTAATGGTGGAACTTTGGACCTTATGCCATAGGACCTTGGGGTACCATAATAGTATTTTTTGCTGGCTCAGTCCCACAACTCAATGAAGCTTGTGCCTATTCTCCTATACTTTCCTTTGCAACCCTACAAAGTTTCTTCCACCCTGCTGAAGTAGATCTAGTTATTGAACCAACAGAATGAAGTACAATTAGAATTGGGAAAAATCATGTAGAATTTCTCTGAAAGAGTTTAACTAAATACTTTCACAAATATAAGAGGACTCTTGAAGGTAGTAACCACTAAACTATAGCCTGATGGGATGCTAGTGTTTCCAAGAAGAAAAGCCAACTATTTCCTAATAAAAAGAAAAGAGAAAGAATTATGTGAGAAAGAAATCATTAATCTTATATCCAAAAATCTAGATCAGATAATGCAATAGTCCATTTTCTTTACATGCCATGTGTGTACCTAAATTTGATGAGAGTGGTAATGAACTGGAAGAAAAGATTTTAGTGGTTAATTATAAGTTGCAAAGTGCATGCATAGAAGACAATCAACATCCTTTGCCTAATAAGGCATAGATGATTATATATAGCCGGCCTTAGAAATTTAATTTATGTTTAGTTTAGTTTGAGCTTCACTTGGTTTCAAGAATAGTTTAATATTCTCTACTTAACAAGGTCAACCACTTGAAGGTGGAAGCTCATTTGCGCACCCCCACAACCACCCCCCCCCC
The DNA here is from genome assembly GCA_028749045.1 of Cupressus sempervirens. Taxonomy (NCBI): domain Eukaryota; kingdom Viridiplantae; phylum Streptophyta; class Pinopsida; order Cupressales; family Cupressaceae; genus Cupressus; species Cupressus sempervirens. Next base: position 170,270,329 of record CM053791.1, on the reverse strand, counting down.
CCGCCTCCAACATCGCTCTAAATTTCCCATTAACATCGAATAACAATAAAATTCATTCATTCAAACATTTTTGAAATATAACATTCAATCATTATAACCAAACAATAACATTCATTAAGACATAAAATTCATTAACATCTAATAACATTCAATCATTCATTCAACCACTTTTGAAATATAAGATTCAATCATTATAATCACATGATAACATTCATTAACAAAAAAATTCATTAACATCTAATAACATTCATTCATTCAACCATTTTTGAAATATAACATTCAATCATTATAATCACATGATAACATTCATTAACACAGAACATTCGTGATTATTTGACTACCACATAAAATTCATTAACACACAACATTCATGAATATTGAATTAACACATAAAATTCATTAAAATCATTTCCTTTTGTGCTTCTTAATGTTCTTTTTTTTAAAAGTATCTTGTAAGAGGAATATCAATGTCCTTGTCATTCCCCTCCTCTACTAATTCTAATGCCAACACATGTCTCCTCCTCATCTGTTCAAGAAGAGGTGGCTGCTGTGGCAAAGGGGAGTCTGTTGCAAAACAACTGCATCATGAGTTAAATTTAAACCATTTACAGTAGTGAATTACATGTATTTAATTAAGTAAAATAACTATAAATCAAAAAAATTATTTAAATGAACAAAACATAGATTTTCTTTACCAAAATGTGCCACATGATCTACATAACGATTAGTCTAAACATCCTCCGACACTCGTTCAGCATGACATTCTATATCCTCTAAAATATACACAAAAAAGGTTACACCAAGTTAAATTTAAGATGTAAAACTGTATTAATAATTACATAATTATTTTTAAATAGAAAATGAACACCTCCATTTACACTATGATGCACATCAGGGGCTTCATCATGCGGCATATAATAAGGATATGTGTTCCAATTTAGATGTTGCATTGCAATGTCATGCACAGATTATTATAAAATAGATTATTGCTAAAGTATTCAATTTCTCTTATTATTATTTTTTACATATTTACCTATTCACATGATGCGGTGGGCTCTTGGGTTGGGCCAATGGATGCTTGGCATAGGTGTTTAGCCATGGCTTGATAGCCTTCCTTGAAGGCAATTTTTGGTGTTCTCTCATGTCTTTAAAATTAAATTCAGAGCCCTACATTTTTTGATTAAATAAAATTATTTCCATTTTATAAATTTTTTTTTTCATGAATTTATTTACACCTACTTACAGCCCTACATTTTTTGATTAAATAAAATTATTTCCATTTTATAAATTTTTTTTTTCATGAATTTATTTACACCTACTTACAATTCGTGCTTTAAATTTTGAATATCCATGAGAGCCAAGTTTGTGTTGCCCAATCTTTTCTAGCTTGGCCTTTGTTGCCTTTGACGTATCCTACAACCTATGAAAAGTTTGAAATTTGTTAGATGATATAGATATAGAGATGCCTAATTAGTGCATTATTACATTGTACTAGCAGTTAATACTATTGCATACCTTCTTCTCTCATTCGCAAGTGTAACCCCTCTTTTAACATCCATTTTTTCCTTTGAATCCAAAATGAAGTCATTTTAATCCCTCATTGAAATAAAGGGAGGATGCTCATACTTTGGATTGTGGATGAGACTCCTTCTATAAGAGTCCCTCACAACGATCAGATGTTTTGCAGCTTTTTCCAAAATTTTATTGTCCTTAATTTTTTTACCAAACTCATGCTCTAAATCTGCAATGAATTGATTTTTTAATTTTTTATCTTACAAGTTCCACCTTTCAAGGAAAATCACAAAATTGTTAGATAGAAAAATTAACTAAAGTTGTGTGCCTTGAATATACTAAAACAAAGTTGTGTACCTTATACATATGGTGGACCCAAATATCTTTAGTGCATGGTCATAAAGCATCTTATAAAAGCAATTATTTCCTACAAAAAATATCATAGGATTGTCAATCCAAAACTTTTTACGAATAGGTAAATGCATATTACAATATAAAATATAATAATTTAAAAGTACTAGGAAGATTAGGACATTTCAAAGGCATCAATTCATTATCGTCAATCAACATTGATGTCTACATAGCTCCTATGCTAGGAACATGGGTAGATCTAGGAAATGACGATGAATGATCACCAATACATGTACTATGATCTATATTTGGTGTTGTAGACATTGGCAATGAATGTACTACTAGATGTGCCCATGATTAAAGTACAAATTATCAAATCATAATTAACACAAAACCAAATATAGCAAAACAAGAATATACCAAGCATAGACCATGAAGGCATCAATGTTTGTATGGCCCTTGTTGCTGACATTGTAGTCATTAATCTCTGATGGACATTTGTTGACCTCCTAGGAGTCTTCTACACTTAATGACCTAGTGAACAATACATTGCTAGCAAAGACATTATGATATAATAAAAGTAATAGCCAACTTAAGAATTTTTTGAATGTTTGATCAAAGAAAAAATTCCATGTAAGTTGTCAACTTAAGGATTAATTTACCTAAGGTAGTTAGAGCTCTACTAGTACTAGCCACACCATGATGTCTAGGACTAGGTACTTGAGTTTGTAAAAAATCCTATAACAGGAACACATACATATTTTAGTTTACGACATAAAATTAATCTTTATTGAACTTTTTCTATAATTAAAGATTCATTACTGCTTACTTCAAAATGACATGTTGTGGCCATCAATTCCTATTGCCTCTTCAACACCTCCTCCATTGGATTTGGATCTTTGAAAATGCCCATAATTTCTAAATTGATTTTTTAAAGTTTTTTCCTCATCATATATATTAAATTAGGCACCTCTGTGATATCATCATAAGAAGAGGTAGGTGCTTCTATTGTTGCAGGCACTTTTCTCTTATCTAGAACATCAAATTATGACAAAAATATTAGTAAAAATTTCATAAAAACTCCAAAACCCTAAATAAAATAACATAATAATATAACATTTTTTAACTATCTAATTTGTACAATTTCAATAAGGTTTACCATCACTAAAGAATGGGTGGGAGCTGGAGCATCCTCATGACCTCTATCCTATGGGGGATCCATATTATCCTGTAACAAAGATTAAATATAAAAACTTCGGTGATCATAAAAATGCTCATTATTTATATATTGATATTTTTTAGTTTTTTTTTTTCCATCTTGTATGTTAAATTAGGGACATTTGCAATATCCTCATCAGAAGGGTTAGTAGTGTATCATTTAATCAGGTTAGTGTAAAAGGAATACTAATACTAACAAGAGCATTCACACAACTAAACAAGCTAACACTTAAGATAGGACCAAAGAAGACAATATGGATGAAAGTGAACCAAGGATGGCAAACTCCTCAAGTACTTCTCATGATGCCAAAGCTATGTCCCTGATGAGATGGGATGTATGCTTATAGTGTGCTCAAGCTTCAAGTGGATGGGTGATTATCAAATGTGTGTATGGATGGGGGCTTCAACAATGGAGGTATGGAGGGGTTTCAGCATTATGATGGTATTTTGGTAGTTTTTAGGCTCTAAAAATAGCATTATAACTTTGCATGAAAAGGGGATGATAGTTTTGAAGGGAGAGGATTCCATTTATAGGCCAAGGGGTAGTGAAATGGATGGTTAGGATGCAAGGATGGTGAGGGAGGGTTGAGATGCACTCAAAGAGAAGCACAAGGATTGTGCTTGTTTAGAGCCAATAAGGAGGTGACACTTGTCACAAGGAGGATGAGTGTGAGAGGATAGGATAAGAGTTGGTCAAAGGGAGTAATGAGGGAGGTTGAGTGTGTAAGAGGGATGTAAGAGTCATTAATGGCATGTAAGAGCCATTAATGCTCTTGGATGGGGATGGAAGAGGATAAAGGAGATATTTTGACTTTGGCTTGGGTTAGCAAGTCCTAAACCTTGCTTAAAGTTGTGCATATGTTTAGGAGGGGGATTAGGAATTTCTTAGAAAGGGGGTTAGGGGGGCAATTGGCTTAGCTTTGATGGGATGGTTTGGTTAGGTGGTTAAGTGAGGTTAGTACGAGTGAATGGGTTGGATTAGGATAAGGGTAGGTTTTAGGGATATTTTAGGGGTTTAGATATTTTATTAAATAATTTATTTAATAAAATGAGGGTATGGAATTAAATTAAATAGATTTGAGAATTTATTTAATTTAATAGAGGAAAAGGGTTTTAATTGATAAGTTGATTTTGGGTTATCATTTGATTTTATCAATTGAACTATAGTTTATTAATTTAATTAATTAACTAGGGGGTTACAATTAACTAATTAAATAATAAATATTCAATCAGTAATGTCATATGAGATGACTAAATATGATTACCTAGTGATGTAGTTAGATTTAGGTGTCTACATATTTCCCCTCTTTAGCATAGTGTTGAAACAATACTATTTAAAAGAAGTTTGAATAAAAATGACGTGAAAAAGACTATTTAAAACAACATGGTTGCCTCAATTTTGAGTATAAGAGGAGAGAATGGACTAGGTGATGCACCCTTAAGAAGGTGGTAGGGAAAGAAAACAAGGCATGACAACTTCTTGAAAAAATTGCAATAAGCTAGGGGGGTACAAGAGGACATGGAAGAGTTAAAAGAAGTTTAAAAGGAGAGTTAATGGTAGTAAGAAGAAGGGAGGGGGAAAAAGGAGGTTGCTAGAGGAGTCATAGAGAAAGATAGGGTATTTGGTGGGCCAACAAGAGGCTGGAAGGGGGCTAGAAAGGTTTATTTTCTTTCCTATGGATGAGGATATATTGCTGCTAGGAGCTTTGATTTAGAAAAGATGATGGTTGCTAGATCATTCGGTAGGGTCAAAAACCTCTCTAGTATTTTTTTATTTTTGATTAGTTTAGAGCATTCCTATAAATGAGAAAATGCAATCCTGCAGATACGGGTCTGGCAGGATCACATGCGGGATCAATAGAATCACAATCTTGTAAGAATAGCTAGGGGCAAGGTACAAAAAGGGCTTGATAACCAAAATTTGTGGGATCACTAATTTGGGAAAGAAAGTTTATGTGGGATTGAGGGTAAATGAGTGGGATCACGCATCCACCAAGGAAAACACAAATATATCTATAGGAATGTGATCCCACGTTAGGGATGAGGTCAATGTAGGAACAAGATAGGGTTTGACTAGGAGAGAAAAATGCAAACATGATCTTGTGAGAATATGGGTCCGCGAGATTGCTAGAGTAAGCTTGCACAGGAACACATGTAGGATTGTGGGTCAAATAGGCTAAGAGGGGAAAATATCAAAGAGAAATCTCATGGGAACATAGCTTCATGCGATCATGAGGTTCACAGACTCGTAGGAATGCATTCACAAGAATGCAAGTTTAGGGAAAAAGTGTAAACAAAATAGAGGGTTTGATTAGGGAATGGGTGGAAAGCTAGGGTAGGAAAAGTATGCAAATGAATATTGATGTGTGATTGGTTTTGGTGCGTAGTGGTCATTGGATGCTTTGGTGTCACACAAGTGATGGGTAGCCATATTATGCATGGGAGATCAGTTGATGATGGTGGATTGGGCAAGGATCGAGAGAATTGGTCTAGGATATTTGGTGAGACTACCCCACATGCACTTATATGGCCATGGTGATAGCATAGTGTGAGAGGTGGCATAGCAAAACAGGCACATTCCACTTGCTTATAAGAGAGATGACGATGATACTAGAGGACATATATAGGATTTTTAGATTACCAGTGCAAGGGACGCCAGTGATAATGATGAGAGAGATGATAGTAGAGGCTACGGTACAGGGGCTTGTAAGGCCAAACATGCCTTTTCTAATTTGGAGAGGACAGTTTACATTGGATGAGAATTTGGATCGAGTATCCCTAGAGAGACGAATTTACTTCCACGTGTATGGGCTAGTATCAGGGTACACTGCCCTAGTAGAGGTGGGACAGGAGTGACATTTGGGCTAATACTAGTTATCATGCAAATAGTGCATGTAGGAGTCCTAGTGGCTTGGGGATCATTGATGCTGGCAGAGATGTATGGGTATTTACACCAGATTATGTATCAGGGGGTTGGCTTGTAGGGGAGGAGTATAGGGTTCTCCACCTTATTACATGTATGGGCATGGGAGAACATTGTGGCATTCACGCTGATTGGTTAGAGGGATAGGCATACAGAGGAGCTAGTGGCGTATAGCTAGGGGGAGTTGTTGACCTATCACCACATAGAGGATGTGGACTACTAGAAGTCTAGATTGATGAGATTAGGGTAGTGGTATGGAGACCATATATGGGTCTAGGGCCATGGGTGGAGGAGGGACAACATTTATAATACATGATATTTCCATGCTTCATTTTTGGATGGTGGGAGTACATTGCAGAACAGTACTAGCTGGATAGGGCCTTACGAGAATTTGGATGGGTCCAAGTGGCTTTAGGAGAGCCAAACTACTACTAGTGAGTCACTCAAGAGCTATTGACTATGTACAGGCCAACATTATAAAGGGAGGGGTTACTTCAGGCCTAGTAGGAATTAGAGCCAGAACAATGGAATTGGTTTGACTGGGTAACAGATGTAGGCTCCACACAAGATTATTGAGATTGGTTTCAGTGGCTGAGACCAATAGGCTAGATACAGGTGACTAGGGTGGTCGTGGTGGTAGGGGAGTTATCCTAGGTAGTTAGGCATGGTAGATATGTAGTGAGAGGGCTATGACAATGGGAAAAGGCTATAGTATAGTAGGAGGGGCCAATGCAGCAAAGGTAGAGGGTATAGAGGCAGGAGGAGAGAGGGGTACATCTAGAGAGCGGAGAGGAGAGAGGCACAGAGCCAGAGAGAGGAAGTGAGGGGGTACCAGAGAAGAAGAAACCATAGGGAGAGGGGGAGCAGAGGCCATAGAGGCTAGTAGGGGGTGGTGGAGGTGGGTCATCTGCATGGAGAGGGGATGATGGATGGGCAACCCAATATGCATCATTGTAGTAGACCCATGATGCCACAAGCCAACTACTACAAGATACATAGCAAGAGAGAGATCAGCTTAGGATAGAGTAGGATTAGCTTTGCCAAGAGTAGGATGTGGCACAGGGCTAGGTGGATAGAGCAAGATAGAGGTGGAGAGAGTACAGGTGGAGGTTGGGCTGATGGAGGGGAGGTTAGATGTGGTTAGCCTAGAGAGGAAAGTAGTACACATAAGATTGGATTCCATTCAGCAAGAGTGGGATAGATTGGTGGTGTAGGTGGTGACCTTGAGAGTGCAGATGGTGATGGGTGGAGGGATGGAGGGGAGAGAGAGAGAGAGAGAGAGAGAGAGAGAGAGAGAGAGAGAGAGAGAGAGAGAGAGAGAGAGAGAGATTTTATTGGGGGAAGGTACCATTTATTGGTCCCAACAAACTAGATAGAGCATTATAGATGGCTAACACAGTCAGGGATAGGTGGGACCCACATAGGTATGCAGGGAGGGGGAGAGTGGATGGAGCACTAGGGGCTCATAGAGGATAGGTGGGTCTCAGTGCACAAGGCTAAGTCATAGGACAAGACAAAGCCAGAGGCAAGACATGGGGATGAGTGGGAGGAGGGATGAGGTGAAGAGCTTAGGTATAGGAGGAGGATAGATGAGGCCACCACCTCCGCACTAGTAGCACCAATGGTAAGGAGGGACATAGATGAGGGTGCAGAGGAGGAGGCAACGAATGAGGGTGACTAGTTATATGCTGGGTATACTTGTATGATTATCATTTTGTTGGATGTATCGATAGTTTTAGATTTTTTTTTTTCAGGTACAGATCCATTGTAGCTATATGTATGATATAGATATTGTATATTTGGACTTTGATGGACTGTGGGATTTTTCAAGCGGGGTATGTATTCATTTATTCTTTTTGGTTGAGATATAAATATATACAGAAGATCATTCTTTGGGTTGGGATATGTATATATGGACTTATGATTGCATGAGTATGGTTACAATTTGAGTTTTATATATGCTTAGATATAGATGAGAGACTGATGTTTTTGTATGCAGGATGTGATGTTTCATGGGAGATATGATATTGCTAATAGTTTGTGATGTAAGATGTGATGTTTGATGAAAGATATGATATTGTTGATAGTTTGTGATGCAGGATAGGATGGATTTTGAGGATGAGACTAGTTTTGATAGTGTAGGATGTGATCTATTTTGATAGGTTTGAGATGATGTGATTTGCTTTGATAGTGCAGGATGTGATTTTCTGTGATAGTGTTGATATGATGTGATTTTCTTTGAGAGTGCAAGATGTGATTTGCTATGATAGTGTAGATGTGATGTGATGTGCTTTGATGTGATTTGCTATGATAGTGTAGATATGATGTGATGTGCCTTAATGTGATTTTGATGATGTGATTTCATTTTAATAGTACTAATATGTTGTTTATGATGATGAGTATGTTTATATTGAGTTTTTAAATGAACATGAATGAAGATAAAATGAATATGGGTTTTATGAGGGTGACACGAATTTAAAATAAAAACAAACTAAAGATGAATCACAGATTTAAAATGAACACAAACTAAAGATGAGTCATAGATTTAAAATGAATGCAAACAAAAGATGAATCAAATATTTAAAATTAATACAAACTAAAGATGAATCATAGATTTAAAATGAACACAAACTAAAGATGAATGTAATAACTAATCTGAATGTTGTGAGGATAACATATGCAGAGTAATTATAGAGTATGAGGATATCTATCAGTGGATAAAAGATCTAAATCTTATGATGGAGACATATGGTAAGAGAAATCCCAAATTATGATAAGAGTAAATGAATGCAATCTATGATAATACAACATGCTAAAATCTAGGATGTGGGGATACACCAAATAGAAATAACTAATGAGAGTGACAATGAGATATAGGAAAATTTATGATGCTAGGATAAGATAACCAAAAACTAAAACTAGGATAATGATCATAAAACATAGGAGATACTGACTCTAAGGAGGATGATGTTGGAAAATGATTGACCAAAAAACTTGTAGTCAGGAGGATAGTGGACATAGAGCTAGGATAGTGAGTTATGATAAGGAGCATATGAGGGTGGTGGTGAAACCTTAGTTTAAGGGATGAGAATTTGTGAGAGTAGGATAATGAAGACAATGCCATGTTTGAAGAGAAGGAAAGGGAATTGAAAGATTTTGATACTACAAAGAGCTAGAGGTTGAGAGAGATAGGTGATGTAAAGGAAGAGGGTAGTGGAAGAAAGTAGGAGAAGGAGTTTGAAGGGGATGTAGGAATGGCTTTTAGTAATGATAGGGAAGGTAAGAAGAGTAATAGTAAAAAGATGTGGGGAGGGAAAGTGAATGGTTAGAGCATATTACTAATTGGTAATGACCATAGGCAAGAGGTAGGAGCAATATGCACAACTTTAGATGGGACATGTGTAGAAGGCTCAAGTGAATGGGATTGAGTAGGGAATTAGGATGGTGGGGAAAGGTTAGGTTGGGGGGGGGATAAGAGTTATGAGGGAGCAGGGAGGAGAGGATAGGAGTTTAAGAAAAGATGTAGGAGGGGGTGAGGATGGATGTGCCTTGGGGGAATATGATCATGTGAGTCTTTGTATGTGAGAAAATGGTGAGAGTAAGGGGATATAATAGAAGCTTAGAGAGTGGGGTACTTCACAAAGAAGTACCACCATGTAGCGTGAGCACTTTATTTGATATAAAAATATTAGGGATCTGAAAAGGTTACTAAGAACATTAAGGCCTTTTCCCCAATATAACATAGGACTAACTCAAAAAAGCACACAAGGATTGCCCCAACATCACACATGAGTCCTAGAGAGATCAGTGTGGGAACAATGTTGGGTGATCCACAAGCAAATGATATTGCCCAAGTGCATCATGTGATCATTAGCGAAAACATGTTTGGAATATGAAAGGGTGATATCCAATTGACTCATAAGTAGAAAAAGACCATGGTTGACAACCATGCCTTTGAGTTTCCCTAGTCAAATTACACCATGATATGAAAAGACCATGGCAACCTTGAGGAGGGAATAACTAAAATCACATGGAAGTGACCAATCAAAATATACAAAAATGAAAGATTAGAAGAAACAAAAAATGTGTGAAAAGTAACCTTTTGCTAAAGAGATCAGGATGATGGGATAATGACGACAAAAATATAAGGAAGAAACATTTGGAAAGGACTTAATAATAGGACATTTAGGATACTAACAAAAAGGGACAATGATTTTTTTTTCTACAGATGATGGGCTAGGGACATGGGGTGTCACAATAAGACCTAAACAAAATGTACAAGCATGACTATATAATGAATGGGGATTTTGGAGCTTATGAAAAAATATAGCAGTGGGTATGTGTATGAAGGGGGAAAGCTCAGGATGAGGGGATAGCATTGTTGTAATATAGTTATTGTTAGAGGGGCATGATATGTAAAGTACAACTATTGTTACAAGGATTAGGATACTGCTATATTTACAATATTATGATACATAGGATACTATTGTTGGTACAAGGATATGGTACATAGGATACAACTATTGTTACAAGGATATGGTATATATGCCATTACTATTGTCACAAAGATATGATACATAGGAGTGATATAAAGGATAAGTTACACCTAATATGATATGTAGAGTACAAGGATAAAATACACCTAAGATGATACGTGTGGTAGAGTAAAATGGTAGGGTACACCTGACATGATGCATGTGGTAGTGTACAATGGTAGGGTAGATATATGAACTACAGATATAATATAGGATCTAGGTGGGGTGTTGCAAAGTGATGGAGATTGAAAGAAATTGTCATGAGTTGGTTTGGGGTATGAAAGTGAAACTACAAGGAACACCTTGAAGAAACAAGGAGATGGGCGATGAGGTATGGAGTGGCGATGGGGAAGATTCATGTCATTGATAGATAATAAAAGGGCTAAGTAGACCTAGCACCTAATTGCTAGGTTTTCACTAGGGTACCTATCCAAGGCTCATGAATTGCCAATTTTTCACCTTTGGATGCTTCTATTGAGAACTTTTTTTTTAGGAGTAGAAGTTCTTAAGGTGAATGATGTTGGTAGGATCATTCAAGACTTCATCTTCAAGTGTAGATACCTAATAGGCCCTTGAGCCAAAACATGTTGTGACCACATAAGGACCAAGCCATGTGGGCTCAAACTTGCCTTTCTTTTCTTGGTTAGTCTGAACCTTCATATTTTCTTTAAGGAACATGTCTCCTTCTTGAAAGTGGCATGGATGGACCTCCTTGTTGAAATCGTGCTTGAGGCAATTTTGGTAGACCATGAGGTAGTCATAGGCCTGTTGCCTTTTTTCATCAAGTAAATCAAGCTGGGTAACTCAAACCACTCTTTAATCTTCATCTGATATCTGGCCTCGTAAAGAAATGAAAAGGGATGGGATTTCAACCTAAATAGGTAATACTACTTCAACATCATAAACCAAGGAGTATGGGGTTGTGTTAGTGGATGTACAGAGTGAGGTGCAATATGCCCATAGGGCAGGATTGATTTGCAAATGCCAATCATGGCCAAAATCATTAACAACTTTCTTTAGGATTTTAAGTAGGGTTTTATTAGTTGCATCCACCTAACCATTATCTTGTGGGAAGTATGGGCTAGAAAAATGGTGATGGATATGAAGGGAAGTGCACAATTCCTCCATATTGAGATTTTTGAAATTACCTCCATGGTCAGTATAAATGGTAGCTAGGATGCCAAAGTCACATATGATATGATACAGGATAAATTTGGACACCTAAACTCTTGTGGCAGTGAAAAGGGGTACTGCTTCTACCCACACAGTGAAACAATTGGTGGTGGTGATTATCCACTTGTGTCCTTCTAAAGAGATAGGTGTGATAACACCACCAAGGTCAAACCCCCAACAGGAAAAAGGCCATGGTGGTGTGATAGGTTGTAGATCTTGAGCTGGGGCTTAGATTAGATTAGAATGTTGTTGACAGGGTCAACACTATTTCACAAATTCATATGCATCATGCTCTAGAGTAGGCCAATAATACCTAGCTTGAAGGATTTACTTAGCTAGAACTATGCCGCTCGTGTGAGCACCACAAACTTCAACATGTACCTCCTTGAGAGTCATTGCAGTGTCATTTTGGTCTAGACATCAAGAGAGAGTATCATGATAACAATGATGATATAGGGTTTGGGCAATGATAGTGTAATGGGAAGCTTTGCGAGTAAGGTTTTGACATTGGGTTCCTGTGAGATGGGGATATATGACACCATTTAGTAGGTAAGCATGAATTTTGTGGTACCATGGGGATTGGGGACCAACCAAGAGGCATACCCATGTTGACTCATCATTCTCATATGTGGGCTTGTGTAGCTACTCGACCAAGAATTCATACTATGTAGCCTCACACAGTATTTCTAAAAGGGAACCAATAGTGGCCATGACATCTATTGCCTTATTTTGCAGTCTAGGTATCTATGTGAATTGAAATTGAGTAAAATGTTCATTTAATTAATCAACCAACTCTTTGTAAGGTAGTAGCTTGTCATCCTTGGTCTAATATTCATTCAGGGCTTGTTTGATGATAATTTGGGAATCTCTATAGACCTATAGCTTTGTGATATTCCATTCAATGGCTATTTTGAGCCCTGCAACAAGGGCCTCATACTTTGAGATGTTATTGGTACACTGAAACTATAGTTTAAAAGATTTAGGAATGTAATCTCCTTGATGTGTGACCAAGAGTATGCTAGCACTAGAGCCATGGGATGTGTAAAAGCCATCAAAGTATAACTTCCAAGATGATTGTTCTTCTATCAAATAGGGGTGTTCATTTGGGAATTCCATAATGAGAGGGTGGTCTGCAACCAAGGGTACATCTGTCCAGTGATCTGTAATAGCCTAGCCTTTGATGGCCTTTTTGTCAACATATTAGATGTCAAACTCACTAAGGAGCATGACCCATTTAGCCAGGCACCTTGTGAGTACCATGCAAGATAACATATATTTTAATGGATTAATTTTGGATATTAGTTACACAGTGTGGCTCAACATGTAATGACACAACTTCTAAGTGGAAAATACCATGACTAAGCAAGCCTTTTCCATTAGTTTGTAATTGAGTTCATATCCCACTAAGGTATGACTGATGTAGTAAATAGTCGTTTCCTTTCTTGTACCATCAAGTTGTGCTAGAAGAGCACCTAGTGCTATGGGAGAAACTATAATGTATAATATGAGCAGACACCTTACAACTAGAGGAACCAAAATAAGTGGGTTAGAGAAGTATTGCTTGATGAGCTCAAAGTTACATTGGCAAGTGGGGTCCCATCTGAAGTTCTAATCATTTTTGAGTAGATGTGTAAATGGTTGGCATTTATTAGTGAGCTGGGAGATGAATCATTTGACTGATTGAAGTTTCCTCTAAAAAGAATGAAGTGGTTGAGTGTCTTTGGAGGGGCCATATCCATGATGTTCTTGACCTTTTGAGGATCAATCTCAATACCACATCATGATACAATGAATATCAGGTGCTTTCCCAAAGTAATGTCGAAGACACATTTCTTAGGATTGAGCATGAGATGATATTTAGCCAATGGATCAAACACTTCCTCGAGATGAGATAAGTGATCAAGGGCATTAATATATCTGACTAAAATATCATCTACATAATCTTCAAGAGTCTTATGGTTTAGGTCATGGAAGATGACCATCATGACATGTTGATATGTTACCCGAGCGTTCTTTAGCCCAAATGGCATCATGTTATAATAGAATGTTCCCCAAGGTGTCATAAATGTTGTCTTATGTTGGTCTTCCTCTACTATCTGAATCTGGTTGTATCAAGAGAAACCATCCATGAGTGGTAAGAGCTCATGGCCTGTAGTGAGATCAATGATCATGTCTATATTTGGTAATGTGAAATCATCCTTCAGACAAGCTTTGTTGATATCTCTGAAGTTTGGGAAAATTCTAATATCACTAGAAGGTTTTGTAATAGGTAACATGTTGGAAATCCATTCAGAATAGTCAATTGGGAAAATGATTTCAGCCTCTATTAATTTATCTAACTCTTCTTTAACCAACAAAGCAACTTTGGGGTGTATCTTATGGAGCTTTTTCTTGACAAGTTTGGCCCTTGGATCTATGACCAAATGGTGTACTACTAACTTGGGGTCCAACCCTGACATGTCTTGATAGGACCATGTAAAGTGACCAAAATTTTCAAAAAGGACTTAAATGAGAAGATTTTCCTGCTCAGGTGGTAGGGATGTCGCAATATATGTGATATGTGGTATCTCAGTTAGACTGATATTGACTGGTCTAGTTTCCTCTGTCATGACTGAAGAAATGAGAGGTCTATGATCTTGTGGGGGAAGGATGAAGTCTCCATCCTTTGGTGCCTCTAAGGGGTTTTCACTATTAGATATGTCCTTTATTTTTATTTCATTTTTTGAAACATTCAATGGTGCTTCAAAGGAGTTTTCACCAAAGGATGGTTTTCATTTGCTTTTTTGCTTTTTTGTTTCATTTTTCAACTCAATTTTGTTACTATAGATTTCCTCCTCCCCAAATTAACCTATTGGATCTAGTTTGTAAACATATGTTGATGGTCATTTATGTGGTGTTTTTTCCCACATGAATTTAAGGAGTGCATGCTCTATAGAGAATTTGTCAACATGGATAACAGTTGGTTGGTCCCAATTAATGAGTCTAGGGTGAGTGAGTGGTAGGTCTATAAGATTCAATGATAATTGGTAGAGCATAGAGGTTTTGAGGATAATTTCATCAATGAAATTATCATTGTAGGCTTTCTTTTCTACCTCTTTAGGAATGTCTTTGACCTCAACGAGGCTATTTTGGATGTTTGAGAAGGCATGACCTTTCATATAGCCTCTAGTTACAGGGAGTATATAGCCTAAACCTTTGTTTTTCTTTTCTTGGTATGCTTTGACAGGCTATCTAATGCCTGATTCTAGATGGCCCAAACTAGTCCCTTGATAATCCCATTGCTCAGTAGCAAGATGATTTGACCAGGGATATTTTTGTTTAAAGTGATCAAGAAGTTCTTCACTTTTAGAAGGTGGCTCCTTGTATAGCCATGTTTTAATGTCTAGTGTGGTTTCCTCTCCATCAAGGATGCCCCAAGTAATAAATATGGTAGGGCCCAACTATCTGAGTTGAGAGGTGGCATCTATCCTTGGCCCTTGATGTGTCAGACACCCTTTAGTATGTGGATCAAGTGGTAGAGCACTGACAACAAAAGCATCTATAAGACTGTATTCACCACAACCTTGGTAGTTGATCTTAACCATGGAAAGAGTGGAGGCTAAAATGGTATCTGGATTGTGGCAGGTGACAAAGGAATTAGCCATGGTGTGGCCAATTTTGATTTTGGGACAATGGTTGGTGTATGAAGCTTTGACTGCATTTTAATATGCAAAGGGTTTAGGATCTACATGGATGGTTACCTTAGTACCATTATGCAAAAAATTGATACACTGATGATATGTGGATGAAACAGCCTTCATGGCATGAATCCATGGTTGGCTAAGGAGGATGTTGTATGGAAGGTTAAGATCAACTACATGAAAATCTATTTCTTGAGTGGCTAGGCCAACTCTGAGAGGGAGCAAGATGGTTCCTTCAGTGGTGCACTCCAAGTTGTCATATGCTTTGATGGTGATTACCTCATTAATGATATCTACATCAATGTATCCTACATGTTTGATAAATTTTAAAGTACATAGATTTAAAGTTGATCCATTATCTATCATAACCTATTTGACTACAAAGTCAGAAACCATGATAGCTATGTAAAGTGGAAGGATATGATCAGGATCAATTGTTGTGATGAGGGAGGTTTTGAAGGATAAAGCACATTATGCAAAAAGATGGCCGACCAATTTGCAAAACTTGGTGGCATTTATGTCAATGGGGACATCTGACTCATGGAGATTACTATCAAGGATCTCTTGATAAAGTAGGCTTTTTTGTAAGAGATCTAGAATGGAAATATGAGCTGGCATTTTTCCAAGGTGTTCCAAGATCTTATACTATGATCCTAATGAGGGTGATCCTGATGAAGGTGTTTTGGATGGAGGTGGTCTTGATGGTGTAGACATAGGTGGGTTAGCTATATTGAGTTAATCTTTGTGAGTAGTAATTGCACATTAGGTATCTGGGCCTTTGATGTTTATAACATTGATAGATGACTCAACTTGTGATATGCGGCTAATAAGGCTTCCATAGTCCAAATATGCTAATGTATAGTTTTAAGACTTATCTCAGTTATCACCTTATTTATTTTGAGAATTTTTTGGTTTGTTGGTAGGAGTTTTTGCAGGTGCTTTTCTTATTTTTGTGTTATGAGGAGGAAATTTTTTTTGATATATTATCAACCCTGCATTGGATGAAGATTGTGCCCCCACTATGATATCTTTCTGGTCAATAAGGTCTTGGACATAATCTTTGAGTTGCATCTACTTAAGGGTCATATGTCCTTTGACAAGATGGAATTTGCAAAACTCATTATCCTTATACTAGGATGCTCTAGATTGATTAGTTTCCAAGGGTTGTGTCTACAGATATCGAACAAGACTATACTTGGCTAGTTTTTCAAGTATTGCATCAAGGGGCTCCCCCAATGGGGTGTATATGCATGGTTGTCTTTGAACATATGGTTTAGGTCCAACCAAAAGTGTGATGGCATTAGTTTGATTGTGATGGGTGGGTACTTGTTGATTGTTTTGCATAGGTAGTTACTAATAAACAAGGGGTTGTTGTTGATAAGGTTGTTGACAAAATGTGGTGGGAATGTTGGAAACTACCTCAATGATATGAACATGTCATGTTTTGGTGACACCATCTATTACTGTGATTTTGTTTTTATTCCAATACAATGTTTTGTCATTGCTTGGGCCTTGGTCTTGGGTGTTTTCTTTGTAAAGTTTGATGACACCATCCTTGATGAGCCCTTGTTCAAGTCCCATCCCTTTTTTCTTAATGTTTTTGTATGTTTGTAAATAGTTTATAACCATGTTATGGGAAAGACTAGGATGTGCATTATTTAAGAACATTTTGACAAGGTGACGTTCTAGGATGGTACATGAGATCCTAGTTGTGAGGGTTTGCCAATGTTGTAAGTATTCTGCAAGGCTTTCTCCACCTTTTTGCTTGGTATGAACTAATTCTACTATAGATAATTCAGTTTCGATAAGATGAACATATTGAGCCACAAAGGCTTCAGAAAGATTAGCAAAGCTTTTAATGGTGCCCTGGGGTATATGATAGAGCCATTTGAGGGCTGGTCCTCCTAAGCTTTTTAGAAAAAGTTGCATGAGGAATACATCACTATAGGCCACTTCTTGGAAATGCATATAGAATTCTTTGACATGAGTGACTAGATCACTTTCCCCCTAAATTTGTCAAATTTGAGGATTTCAAAGTGTTTAGGAAATGGTTTTCTCAAATGGATATGGACAATCATTTTTAAATTTGAAAGTTTTGAAGTCTATTCCATCTTTGAGAGCCTTGAGCACATTTTTTATTCCTTCTTATTCAGAGCTTATAGGCATGGTAACAGATGCCCCTAGTCTAGGTGCCCCCAATGTGGGATACATAATAGATGCTAAAGATTGATATGGGAAACCCTAACTACCATATGGTATTTGTGGAAAAATAGGTTGCACAACTAGTGGGATGGATGCTATGATTTGTTGGAATGTAGTTTGTGCATATTGTTGCATCTACTGGGTAGGTTGTTGGTGGGGAGGGTAAGTATAAGGTTATTTCCCTACTAGATAATTCTTTGGAGATACTTGTGGATATTGTTGGCATGATGCTTTTGGTTGAAAAGATGGTAGCATTGGCAATGCCTGGGCCATGGTTTGGGAATATATACTTTTCCCAATATATGTTGGTTGTGCTCCTACTTGAGATAGAAACTTACTATTAATAGGGGCAAGGTAATTAATATATGAGGAAAAGTGTTCATGGCCAGATATTGCAATGGAGGGGTGATTAGACTATTGACTAAGGGAAGCATAGGAAAATAGTTGGTAAGGGGTAGTAGAGAATAGCTTTGAGAAGTGAGGGATGAAAGTGTCTGAGACATGGACATAGATGTAGCATTAAAGGGGAGGCTAGTGGTAGGCCCTTGTGCCATAGCAACACCCCAAGATCCTAAAGGAAATGAGGCTGAAGTATTTTGGCTAGTAACAAAAGGATTGATAGTGATATTGGGTGGGATGGAAGATGAGGTACTTGACCCTAGTGGCAACATTCCAGTAGTAAATGGACTAGTTGTGTTGTGAGATGGAAGGGAAAATGTAGTGTTGCTGGATGTAAAAGGAGGATTTTGTGAAGCATGGAGATGAGTGGTGGAAGCAAATGTAGATGATACACTTGGGGTTGGTTGAGATGTAATATGTACTAAGGGTTGAGTGATGATGGGATGGGTGTTTTGTGGAATGAGAGCAGTCACTTGGGTTGAGGGTATTTTTAGGTCTGTAGGTTCTATCTATGATGGTTGATACCCATAGTTGGGTGAGAAGAAAGGTTCATATGGGCCAGATGACCCTATAGATGGTGGTTTCCACCCAAATAGGGGATGTGCAAGATCCATAATGTTGGGAGGTGGTGGGCATCCAAACTCAAAGGCACCAACATTGTCCCTGAAGAAATTTTCCATAATGGTTTTCTTATTTTGATCTATGATGGCATTAACAATGGTTGCATGGCTAGGTTGGTTCATGAAAGAATCAATATCTATGGAAGAACCTATGTCCTTAGAGAGTTGTGGTGGTGGATGCAGTGGTGTCATAGAAACTATAGGGTAGGGATGAGCTCGAGCTATACTACTACTATGACTAAGATCCATATCCTTATTTTTTCATGTGTGCTTATAAAAATGTGTGGTAGGTGGTATGAAAGGATAAATTTCTCTAAAAAATGCAAAAAGGAGGATGCTAAGTATAGATGATACCTTAGGAAACTAAATGATATGGTACTAAGTGAAGAAGGTTGTGATTCCCTTAAGTGTGATCTTAAAAATATGATGTTGATATCAAACATGAATCTAGCCTAATGTCTATTTTTGGAAGATAAAGAAGGAACAAGTGTGTACCCAACCTTTGGCTCAAGGTGATGTGGGACACAAGCGACAACCTATATGGGAAAATTCTTAGTTTTAAGGATAACTATGATGGTGATATAGATAGGAATTATTTTTAGCAAAACAAAGTTTTAAAGAAATGATGCTAAATGTTTCTAAGTAACTGAGTAAATGATGAAAGGTGCTAGATCTTAATGATGCATGTGGAGGATTTTTTTGAAAACCAAGGTTGATGTGAGAATGGAAGGAGGTGATCCTAGTTTAAATTCTTGTATGGGATAGTGGTTTGACATGAAAGACTAAATCTATGAGAAGATAAGTGCACAAGTGTGTGTGGAAAAAGAGGGACCTAATTATAGTAAGTAACACTAGAGTTTTTGATAAGGCTATGGTTGAAACCTCGTCAAAGATTTAGGTTCTTAATTTTATAATCCCCCTCGATTTGTAATTCTATGTTGGCACCATCTTTCTCAATTTGGTATAGTTTGACAATCCTTGGGTTGGGGGTATATTTCTTGTGTTCTGCTCCTATCTCCTTTTAAATAGGTATTTGTGAAGGTTTAGCTTTTCTGAACTTGGGTTTGGTTTGGCTTGACATGAGATAACTCTAAGAGTTTTGATCACAATTGTGGGGTTTTATAGGTAGTGACTATGCTAAGTATACCTTTTGACCTTGGGTTGGAAACATAAATCGATTGAGGAATAGCTAAGTTTTCAAAAATAGTAAGGTTGAGTGAAGTGGGACAAACTAGACTTTAGGATTTGTTACGAATGAACTTGCTAACAATCTTTTAGTCAAGAGTAAGGAGCACCTATTTTGAAGACAAAAGTGTTGTTTTTTGGTCAAGTAGGGTAAGTAACAAGGATAATTTGGAAAGAGAAAACTTTTGGACTAAGGAAAAAGGGTTTCTTTGCAACTAGATTTTGCTAGGTAGTGTGGTTTTGAGATAACAAGTATAGTTTTGGAAAAAGTAAGGATAAACCAAGGAGAAAAATTGTTGTTGTGAATGGACTTACTAACAACTGCTTATTTTTAAATATGAAAAGATGGGGTCTTTGAAAGACAAAATTGTGTTATTTTTGGTCAAGTAGGAGAAATAACAAGGATATTTTTGAAAAAAGTATAAACTTTAGAATAAGGAAAAAAAGGACTTGTAACTAGGACTTGCTGAGTGGTTTTTTGTTTGAGGGAACAAGTATAACTTTGGACAAAGAAAGTTGAACCAATGAGACAAAAGTTGTATGGACTTGCTAACTATTTCCTTTTTAAATAATAAAGATGGGATTTTTTTTATGTGAGGGATTTATGAGAAAATAGTTCCTCAAAGGACAAAGAAACTTTGAGAAAGACAAACAAATGATTTCTTTAGCAAAAGGATTTGATAATAACCATAGAATTGTGTATGTTTTAAAAATGTTTTTCATAGGTCTTGAGCACAAATAAGATAATTCAAACACACACTTTATTTGCAAGGTCAAATTTTTTGGTTGTAATATGCTATTCAATGGCCCAAAACTTGGTGTCACTTGATTCTAGTGCAATATGTCCCTCTAATCGAAGAGGTGAGTCGATACAAGAGTCGATCAAAAAATGATACACATCAAAGAATCTTCAAGGCATGGCAAATAGAAGTTCCCCTTCTATGGAAACAACAACCCTTGGAGATGAAACCTTAAGCGCCTTGTGCCTCTACTAGGGGAGCACAATTGTGAGTAATCTTGAGGGATGTTGTTTCCCTTGCACCATGAATGAACATACCATGGATAAAATTGAGAAAATTTGACTAAAAGGGTTGTAAATTGGTCTATGGAATCTGACCAAATAGTTTTTATGTATGTGATCCACTTAAGAATCTATTCTAGACATGCTCAAATTGTGAGAAAATTTTCCCACCTCAGGCTACCCCCAGAAACACACTGCCCAAACTTGGGTGAAAGAGTGAGAAAGTTTACCTTTCCCCTCATTTATATAGTGGCCATACTTTTTACTGGTTTGAGCTTCTCACCAAATTGGAAGCTCTTCCTAGAGGTGGATGAACTTGCTAGAAGCACTCCTAGGTTGTTGTAGATGATCTTGCTAACAACTTTTGGTACATGCATTGCGTATTTTAAGGTCTTTAGATGTAGGAAATATAGAAGACAAAGATGTGCTAGAGGGAAAAATCTTCATAACACACAAGGCACTTGGTTCATTTCTATTTGGACACTTTAGTGTATCCTATCAAATTAGTTTCTTAAGACACACGTGAGCTTAACATTCAATTAGTTCATTTCCAACTTTACAATGATTGCGAACAAAGGGAAATTGAGTCAACAAAAGTAAATCAATTGAGAAAGCTTTAAAAAGGAGATAATAAGAGCAAGTTTACCTTTAAGGCATTCAAGACTTGATGGATTTATTTTAAGCACCAAAATTGAAGTGTTTATACATAATGTTCATTTGCACCTTAAATAAAGTGTTCATCGCATTGGTTCAATTTTAAGCCCTTGTCATTCAAGAGTGGATTATTTACTTAAGCTATTCAAGCATTTTGACAAAAAAAAAATGCCCTAAAGAATAAGTCATTCGTTCCATTAAAAAGAAAGATTCATTCAATTTTAAGCCTTACAACATAGTTATGGTGACAAAACTTGCAAGAAACTAGTTAGTTTTTTGCTCCAGAAAATACCTATGACAGAGAAATGTCAAAATTTACTGCAAACAAGTCAAATTTGCAAACACAAGGTTTAGGTAGCAATCCTGTAAGTGTGAGAACATGGTTAAAGGTTGTAGGATTGATGTACAAGGACTGGTGAAAAGTGCAAGAAAAGCAGGCCGTGGGATAAAATGATATAGAGCAATCTCACGAAAAGGCAATCCTGTAGGTTCTTGAAGGAGCATTCCCATGGAAAGGTGTGTTAGTGGGTTTGACTAACAATAGGAAAAGTAGGTTTTTTGGTTTTGACTAATAGGATGACACGTTCCCACTAGTATTTTGCTACGATCCCACTAGGAATTAGTGGGGATGCAGGGGCTATTTTTGTGACATGTGGTGATGAGGGTTTGAGTTAAATGATGATCTCACTTTCACAAGTTCACATCCTTGCTGATTTGTGGCTTCAATCCTATTGTCATGGGTTCACATTCCCAAGGTGGCAGGATCATGAACAAAGCGGGTTTTGAAGTGTTCTAAAGAAAAAACTGATTATATGGCTATGAGTGTGATTTCCACTGAGAGACCTGTATACCTGCAAAAATATTTGCAAACCACCTACATATAACCACAAGCACAAAATGTCGGTTTGGATAGTTTAGCATAAAAAACACAAAAAAAAAAGATTATAGTTACCCAAATTTGGGGTTCCACTGGATGTGCCAAAATGTATCACCTAATTTGGTTAGAGTTAAAGGAATGCTAATACTAACAAGAGCATTCACACAACTAAACAAGCTAACACTTAAGATAGGACCAAAGAAGACAATATGGAGGAAAGTAGACCAAGGATGGTAAACTCCTCAAGTTCTTCTCATGATGACAAATCTATTTCCTTGATGAGAGGGGATGTATGCTCACAGTCTGCTCAACCTTCTAGTGGATGGGTGATTATCAAATGTGTGTATGGATGGGGGTTTCAACAATGGAGTTATGCAAGGGTTTCAGCATTATGAATGTATTTTGGTAGTTTTTAGGCTCCCAAAATAGCATTATAACTTTGCATGAAAAGTGGATGATAGTTGTGAAGAGATAGGGTTCCATTTATAGGCCAAGGGGTAGTGAAATGGATGGTCAAGATGCAAGGATGGTGAAGGAGGTCTGAGATGCACTCAAAGGGAAGCACAAGGATTGTGCTTGTTTAGAGCCAATAAGGAGGTGACACTTGTCAGAAGGAGGATGAGTGTAAGAGGATAGGATAAGAGTTGGTCAAAGGGAGTAATGAGGTAGTTTGCATGTGTAAGAGGGATGTAAGAGTCATAAAGTGGGATGTAATAGCCATTAATGACATGTAAGAGCCATTAATGCTCTTGGATGGGGATGGAAGAGGATAAAGGAGATATTTTGACTTTGGCTTGGGTTAGCAAGTCTTAACCTTTGCTTAAAGTTGTGCACATGTTTAGGAGCGGGATTAGTATTTGCTTAGAAAGGGGGTTAGGGGGAAAAGTGGCTTAGCATTGATGGGATGGGTTAGGTAGGTGCTTAAGTGAGGTTGGTAGGGGTGAATGGATTGGATTAGGGATAAAGGTAGGTTTTAGGGATATTTTAGGGGTTTAGATATTTTATTAAATGATTTATTTGATAAAATGAGGGTATGAAATTAAATTAAATAAATTAGAGAATTTTTTTAATTTAATAGAGGAATAGGGTTTTAATTGACAAGTTGATTTTGTATTATCATTTTGATTTTATCAATTGGACTATAGTTAATTAATTAAATTAATTAACTAGGGGATTACAATTAACTAATTAAATAATAAATATTCAATTAGTAATGTCATAAGAGATGACTAAATTTGATTACCTAGTGATGTAATCATATTTAGGTGTCTACAATTAGTTGCCTCTATTCTTGAAGGTGCTCTTGCCTGATCCTGAACATCAAATTGTGAGAGAAATATCAGTAAAACTTTCATAAAATCTCCAAAATCATAGCTAAGGACATTGGTTAAGATTTCTAATTATTTTTCTAGTTTTTTTTTTGCTTGTCAACTTGTTGTTTATCAAGTTTAATTCAATACCTAATTAGTTTGAAACTTTGATACAATATTGATTAACAAAAAACATTATCACTATTCAAGTTAGAAGTTTATCATTTGCAATATGTCATTGTCATATGATTTATGATCTTCTTGTCCATGTTTAAAATTTTCCTTCTTTTTTATGCATCTAAATAGTTATCATATATTATTATTATGTCATACAACAATATGAAACTAAAAACAATACATTACATTAGCAAACTTTATCACTATTCTTATTTTAAAAAAAACTTTTCATGACTCATAATTTCATATTTTCTATATAGCATCACCTAGATCCAATGAGTGCTAAGTGTTCCATTTATTCTCATGAGAGATTAATTCATGTTGAATCACTACTATGAAACATGGGCCAATGAGATTGATTCAAAATCACACAGTTAAATCCTGATAGCAATATCACAATTTCTATATAACAATTAACATTCTGAGGCTATTAGTTGTCTTCTATCAATCAAATGGATAATTGACTCAAATGATATGTTCTATTTTCTCATTTTGTGAGAGGTTCAAATAATGAAATGATTTGTTGACATAATAATTTAGTTTTGCAATTCTATAATATATGGCAAGAAAGCTCTATTTGCAATACTGTGGTGTTCATTTGACAAGAGAGTACTAGAAAAGGGTTGTTATTACAACGAATTATTAACTAGGGGGATGAAATTATTATTTATATAATAAAAGTCTAAAAGAATTTATTGGTGATTCAAACACTAGTGATTTCTCATCCTATTGGGATTCAACATTTGAAGTTTAAACTAGTTCTCTACCAATTATGATCTTCTTGTTCATGTTCAAAGTCTTCCTTCTCTGTTGTGCATCTAAATAGTTATCATATATTATTATTAAAAACATACAACAATTTGAAACTGAAAACAATACATTGCATTGGTAAACTTTATCATTGTTCTTGTTTCAAAAAAACTTTTCATGACTCATAATTTCAGATTTTCTAGGAACATAAAAGTATAATTAAAAATTAAGTTTGATAACCAAGTACCCCTATCCAGGGCTATTATAAAAAATAGTCATAACAGTACTAGTACCGATACCCTAAGTACCCAAAGTACCCTCGTCCCCTCACAACCTTGATAATAATATAAAATTCTTCAGCTATCTAATTTGTACAATTTCAATAAAGTTTACCATGGATGAAGAATGGGTAGGAGGAGCATCGTTGTGGCCTCTATCCCGTGTTTGATCCATATCATCCTATGAAAAAGATTAAATATAAAAACTTTAGCTCACTAATCTTAGCAAAAAAAACTTATTAATAAAATGGTATATAGTACTTACCACCCTCATGATAGTAACCTTGTTTGTATCTATGCGATTTAAATAGTAATCTATTAGCAATTTTTTCCCTGCACTTATTAATTTTATCACACATACAAAAACTTGATTCCCTTCACGTGCCTCAAAAATGTAATTGGGTTTCTTAGTAGTTGAGGAAGGTCATGTACTACTTATAAAACCCACTATATTATCTATTTATTTTGGTCTCCCATCAATATACATAGCAAATCTTTTACTTTGATAATTTTCTTTCTATTGTATATAATTTGATGATAGTGCATACCTATGCATACTTTTTTATATTGAATAATTTGCATCCAATAATTGTAATTGTAACAAGGACCAACCAACAACTTTTTTGTAACATACCTTTATCCCATCCAAGGAAATAGACCCAAACCATGTAATGAGGATGGAGTTATGTGATATATCCTCTCATTAACACAAAAATCAGTGGTAATTGGAGGTAGCTCATTAGGTACCCATTCTTTCTCAATATGTGTTTACTGAAAGGGCACCTTTATGTCACCTTTGCTCTCATCATGATAAGAACATGACCCCCCTTTAGAAAGGAAAAAATGCATGCTTTTATTGATTTTTTTTCTAATCTTTTGACCTCTAGTTGATCTCCCCATTTTAGCCATAGTACATATAGAACTTTCATCTACCGTTCCCTCATTTCCCTCATTAGATGTAGATAGATCTAAAAAGTACCTATTTGGTGGTCCTTGTAATCCATAAAATGAGATATTGTCACATGCCCACTTCAACTACTAGAGAATTTTGATAATAATTAAATAATATAAATAGAATAATCAAGTTGTGACCCATGCGTATGGTTCTTCTTTGTCTATATGTGAGAGATAAAATGTACTAAGTTGAAAGTGATTATATAATTACATGTCTATATGGTTATTCTTTGTCTATGTAAAAAGGTAGAATATAAGAAAATTATGTCTATTTATTGACTTATACTTGCTAATCCATGTCACTATGTATGATCCTTGCCTAAGGGGTTAAATTTCCTGCATATGCTAATCATTTATCTTAAGTTAGCTACAAATAACTTAGAAGACAACATGAACATTTCACTCAATTTATTTTAGGACACCTATGTGTGAAATGATCAGAGCTTACTAAGAGTCATGTATATTGTAAAAAATTTGGACATGTTATACTTAATGTTTATATCTAAACATATGGTTTTGAAAGAAAAATTTGGTGCATGTTGCACTTAAAAATTAGAACTTATTAGGAGTAATGTATATCTTTAAAAAATTGGACATTTTGTACTTAATGTTTATATATGTACATATGGTTTTGAAAAAAAAATTGGTGTATGTCTTACTTAGCAATCAAAGCTTAGTAGGAGTCATTGATCACATACCTTATACATTTCAATTATGTCAGTGATCATCTTCTTCATCTATCTCATCATCATTTCTATCATCATCATCATCACCACCACCACTATCATCATCACCATAATCACAATCATCATTGTCATCATTGACACCATCATCATCATCACCACCACAAACATTGTTGTCATCATCACCATCATCTTGATCTTCATCATCATCTTCTTCATCATCATCTTCAACATCTTCTTCTTCCATAACATTATACTTTATTGGCCTTACTCTTCATTCATGTGTAAAAAAAAATGACCAACCCTATTTATGTGGAACCTCTGAGTAAAACACTTGCTCACATTGGCTTGGAAGAACATAGGGCTCATCTCCAACTGGCTCAAATGATCTTGTATTAATCATTGTAAATCCATTATCGTGTTGAATAATTATTCTATCTAAATCATTTTGATTCCGTCGTAGCCTATACCATTTGATGACGAATAGAACTACTTTGAAAGAGTTAAAGTCACACTCAATTATATCATCTAGGATGCAATAGTATCAATTTTGAAATTGTTGAGGATGTATGTCATTTCTAGATGATATATCAATGACCTCAAAAGTAATAGTTATCCCATAATCACAAGTTTTCTTAGTGTCATCCATATTTATTATGCGAAATATGTGCCCATGATAGTACATAGTTTTGTGGTGCTTGACCTACAATTTTTGAAGCGTGTGACAATTATATGCATCATGAGTTGATATAAAACATATGAGTGATGATCATTAATAATTTGTACATACCTATCCACCTCTTAAACCCTTTAATAGATCAACTATCATCAGTGTAACATTGGAATCTTCATTACGATGAGCTTTTGTAACCAATGAAGCAACACCTTCCCATGTTAATGACAAACCATTATGTTGACATCGTTCAATCCATACTATCATCCAATCAAGATTGTTTGCAATATACAAGTGTATTGCATCCCACTCTCGAATAGTTGTATTAAGAAAATACACCAAATATAAATAAATTATATTGAAGATTTATAAGAATAAATTAATTACAATAACATCTTATATTTACCTTTCACTTTCTTCAATCTACGTTTTCCCACCAAGTACTCCCTTTCAAATTTGTTAATGGAGTTCAGATCCCAAATATGATCTACATGGATCTTTGCTACAAATGTAGGAAGATATTCACTAATGTACACCATGGTCTAGTATACCATATATCCCTCCACCATAGAACCCTTACGATATGCTCTCTTTCAAAACAAGCCTTTCAAAAATTTCAAGTTCCTCTCAACCATCCACATATACCTAGTTGGTGTAGGTCCACATAATTCAATCTCCTCAACTTGATGTATGAGGTAGTGTTCTAGTGCATTGAAAAAAGTTGGAGGTAGACACTTGATGCAGGAGCATCTAGAGGTATAAGGGCAATCCTGTGTCACCAAAAAAAAATGTACTTAGACTTAGTTTTTGTTTCATGTGTTTTCATTTCTGGATACCCATTTGGGTCAAATAAAGGTTCCAACTCTCACAGTTCCACTATCAATGTTCTAGGATAGAGTATTTGAACACCTTGGGATACGTGTAAATGTCAAAAAAATAGAAGTATGTAATTGAGCCATCATTTTGGTGAACTAGGAGGTGTAAATTGGTCAGATGAATGTAATTGTAATTTAGAGCATTCCAGAAAAAGAATCAGGTCAAAAGGCCCCACGGTTTGAAAGTTATCGCAATTTTTTGAGTTTTGGAGACCTCCTAAGAATGCTTCAAAGTCAGGTTAGGGGCATTAAATGACCTCAAAAAGGGTCAAAAAATGGGGGATGAGCAGAGCTGGTCCATAGGGCTATAGAGCAATTCGAGAGCTTTTCAAAAATGTAAACAGTTCATCAATCGGAGCTACGGTTCAAAAGTTATGCCTCTCAGAAGTTCGGTTACCATTTTTGGATTCTTCTAGATTTGCGTCGACTTCTAATGCAGCTTTTGGAGCCTTCTATTTGGTCGGTGGATGCCTACTAGCACTTTCTAGAATGTATTCCTAGTCCTTAACCCTCCGGGGTCTATTTAAGGACATTTTTGGCATTGCAAAAGGCAATTCGGAGTGGAGTTTGAGAGGAGGTACTAAAAGGAAAAATTATCTCCAGATTTATGTTATTGTAAGCCCATAGGGCATGTTATGAAGTTGATTTTCTCTGTACTGAATGTACTAGCTTATTTTCATAGTTAATACAATTTCCCTTTTCCTATTGTGTCCATTCTATGCTTGGGTTGTGTCCCCATCAACACTTTTGCATTTAACACATAAGATGATGAATTTTTCTCTTCCAATATTTTATGTCTTCTTTATCAATTTCTTTTGATGACAATCACCTCATGTATTTTCCAAGATCATATATAATTTTTTTGATACTTTTCTCAAACTGGTGTGGATGAGATAGAGGTAGAACATACTGCAATATTTATAAAATGAGATTATTAATATTTTATAAAAGAATGCAATGAAAACTATGTGTAGTATAAAATATATAGTGAATACAAAATAACATGAATTACCATAATAAATGTATGCCAATCATGTGTTTTCATCCTTGGCTCAAATTCACTTTTCTTTGATATGAGATCATTTATGTTTGCAACAAATCCTATGGGAAATCATATTTTTTATGACTTCTTTTATAGCATTTCTCTGCTACTCCAACAATAACCAACTAAGGGCACTTGTATCAATCTAGTCTTGACTGTTATTTGATCAAATGAAATTTTTCATTGTATGGTTGGATTCTTTAATGTCACTACAAATTTTGACAATTTTTTCTCTGTCATGCCCTCCATCCAAGATTTTCCATAATGTCTCTGTTAAATTCTTTCCAATATTCATAGGATCAAACAAATGCATGATTAAGAGTTTCTCGTAGTATAACAACCTACTAAATTGCATAGGATAACTTTTTACTCCTTTTGGAAGTTGGTGATTAATGACTCGATGACCTTTAGGAGCATCAATTGCATCATCAATAAACAAAATTAAAATATGAATTTCAAACAAAAAATCATTAGATGGAATGACATTACCTCTGCAATTTATTTTATTGTATTCCAACTTCTATAGGTGATGTGTCATTCTCTATGGCTTTGACATAGTCTCATATTTCCCATTGAACAAATATTTTTTGTTAATTTAGTAGTTATGATTTCTATGGAGAAAGTGTCTATTCTCATTGAACACCTACTTTCCTAAACTTTTTTAATGACAAGATTTCATCTTTGGACCACAAACTAGATGAGCAAATTTTCCCTTTGTTTGAATACCTATAAGATCATATACAATTGGATTAAATATGTTAACTTTGTGTTAGCACTATAACATACCAAAAAAGAGGTTTTAAGAAGAAAACATACCACAAAAATGTGTTAGCCTAGGGGCATCATGTATTGTCCATACAAACATTGCATGGAATTGAAATTGTCTATGTCCTATTGGTCTAGAGACGTCATGCATAGTGATCCCATTCCATAACACCATCAACTCATTGATAAGGGGCTCAATATATACATTGATATCTTTAAATTGGTACTTACCAAGTTGAATGAACAAAAACATTACAACATTATTATGATCATTTTGATGTATTATTTATAATAAAGTAATTTAGATAACTATTAAATGAAAAAATACCTAAAATAATTAGTGCCAACATTATTTGCTCCCTCTTTATGGTCATCCAAGGAGGAATGTTATTGTTGATAACAAAAATAGGCCACACTGAGTAAGTAGATCTCATCTCTCCAAATGGATTAACATCATCTGCTACCAATGGAAGCTTGAGATTATGAGGTTCTTCCTTAAAGTGTGGCCATTTTTCCTCTATTTCCTTAAATGCTAAACCATTCATAGGAATTCGCCTAATGTCATCTCAACTTCTATTGTATGCATGCTAATCCATAAAATGTGCCAAGCTATTGCACCTAAATAATTGTTACAGACGTGGAATAATGGGAATAACCTGAAGAACCTTGCGAGGCATTTTTTTTGTTATTTGATCTGATTGATATCTACTAATATGAAAAATAGGGCATTGTGTTGCAAATTGATGTTGTTTATGATATATAATATGATCTTTCAGACATGCATGTATTGTTTGATACTCCATTCCAATATCTTTCATAATGGCAATTAATTCTTTGTATGAGCGAGGTAGAATGTTTGATGGTGATAAAAAACACTCACCTATTGACCTATGATAAGAAATATAATTTGTTTATATAAAGAATATTAATTTCTACTCAATTCACCCAATGTTAATTGTAAGGGAATTATGATTGAAAAAATGAAATAAGATGACATACCTTAACATACGCATCATTGCTGCATTGGATAAACCATTCATAACCTTCAAGTTCACCAACAAAAATACAATAGCAAGAAGAGTTTTTTGGGAGCCTTTGTATAAGGGCTTGTGTACCTTCTCAACCATAGGTACATAAATGTTTGCACCAATATCATCATCATCATCATCATCATCTTGATCACCGTGATCTTCTTCATCATTGTGATCTTCTTCAATTGGATCATTACCTTCTACTTCTATATTCACACCTCCATGTTCCCTCATTTTGAAATCCATATTCTTGAAATTGTCATGGTCCATAACATGAAACCTATGGTGGTTGGGATATATCAAAAATGATGACCTTATATTAACCATGACCATGGTGCCACCATCAAATCGTGTCCTATGTATTTTATAAATTATTAAAATACATACCAATGGACACAATTTGATTTCCCCTTCAATGTGGCCATGCTGCCTACAATGTTCCTTGACTATTTTGATTAGATTTCTTTGAGTCTTTAAGCCTTTACAACTTTTTCAAGGACAATACCATTTTCCATCACCTTTTCCTTTTAAGTTAGACCATAGTCTAGCAATTTTTTACCTATTTTTTTGTGCATTGATATCATCAGACATGGTACTTCTTGAATAGAATGACTCAATGGAAGAAGGATGTTTTGTTTGCAACTTGAAAATTCTATATCAATTGTATTAAAAGAACATCCAACATTAATAATCAAGATGCCTTTTGGTAGGATGATAGTTGGATTGAAAACAATATATAAATTTATTAATATCTAACACTCATTGATATTCACATTATAAACTAATCATACATTATCTACCTTGCATTATTTTTCCTTAGTTATTTTACAAGACCAATTAGGAATATCTTTACATCACCAGTAATAATATAATCATTGATTATGGTAGGGACCAATATCAATCAGCAATACATGAAAGAAATAGATCCATAATGAGAACAATGGAAATATTAATAAATAGAAATATTGATGATAAAAATAAATGTCTCTACTAGAAAATACTCCAATGTATAGGCATCTCAATTCACATGAAAATATGTCTACCAAAACAAGTGGAAGATTATACGGAGGCTAGTGAAAGAGCAGGACATGCACACATCTATAAAGCATGAAGATTGGTGATTAGTATATAAATTGACTAGAGGCACCAATGACATATTGCATTGAGCACCACATTCATAAATACCTCTGTCAAATATTAAGTTGATGAGTGTGTATACCTCTATCAGATATAGGAGCATGCAAAATTTATAAGTATAATAGAAACATAATAGAAACAATTGAGCCTTAGGTATAGGTATGTCAGCTTGAAGATAAAATAATTAGCTATGAACAATAGAAGAAACAAATGTGCACTCTTTTAGTTAAAGAAAAACTTAAGAATATTACTTAAGTGCAAAATTGAATGAGAAGATTCTATCCAATTGATCAATGTACTTTATGATCTAATGAACTAAAATGTTAAAATATGTTCAAAAACATTTCAATATATAAACCATATCAAAGTGGAATAATTCTTATCATTGAAAAACATCAGGAGAAAACAAGGTATGCATTAGTTTGCTATTGTTTCTACATTACAAGATTACAACAACATAAATAATAACAAGAACTGAACACAATTAATACTGATAAATGTATCTTTTCCTAAAGGTTTGGTATTATAATTTATTTAATTTTTCAATACAAGGAAGGCTAAAATCATCATAACTTCCTTGACACATAATTTCTTTCCCAAAGATAAAACTTATGGTTATTAATTATAGTGTACACAACCAGCAACAACTGATATAATTATTTATAAAACTAATACCCAAAAAAATACACTTGGTGATATTATTGCCATCTATTGCTATCTAAGCAAAACAAACTATCAAGAATAAGATTCTTTTAGCTAAAAATATTCCTACACAAACAAAAAATGCAATGGATTGATCTAGATAATAAAATATGTATTGAAGGAATTGAAGGTGGTGATCATGTTTGTTGTAGTTCCATGGAATTTCTAGACTATATTGGGATGGATAGGGGATGAATGTGTGGAAAAAATTATGAATAGAATTGGGTAAAGAAGATATTCAACATCCATAATATTTGAGAGAAATTTGGAGAATAAAAATAAATCTAGAAGATCATTTAGATCATCTTAGTACAACATGCCTCCATGAGAAGTGGACGGAAATTTCCATAGATATATCAATGAAATCAATTAAGACATAGACAAAATAGCTAGTCACTCTAATAGGGGAATACCTTTTGATAGGAAATTTCCATAAATATATCTAGGAAAATAAATCCAACAAATGCAAATTTTGACAGCTTTAGCCCAAAGAGGTAAATGAAGAAAATACTTCTAGAAAGGAAAAGCATTCCAGAATTTATAATATAACACTTTAAAAACATATACTAAAAATTTATACTCATTGTCTATAATCTCACCCATGATAATTCATTCATGCAACCACTTCATAATAATAGTTGTACTCTACATTTTGTAGTGATGATTTTTCCAATTATTCAAAGACTTGTTTTGAGGCTCTTAGAAATAGAGTGAAGCATTGGATCACATTTAACAAGCCTAGGGGATTTTCTATCCATGATTATGCCCTTGTCATCTAAGCTCCAAGAAGATCTTCAATACTTTCTCACTTTCTTTGTAAGTAAGGGAACTCTTCAACAAAACCTTACTTAGTTTCTCACAACATACTTTTATCCCATTCTACTACTTTCAATATGTATAGGAAACATTTCAAGGTCTCAACCTACTTTTTCAAATTTCTATTTTGAATAAAAAGAGGTCCCGTGAAGGAAGAATAACTCTATAGAGGAAGGTACTTCCTTTGTGAGTTTTTCATGAATAAGCTAGGACTCAAATCTATGTATAAACCTTTTAGATGATCTTACAAGTTTAATGATTTTTATTGCACATAGGAGAAACAAAGAGGATGTGCATTGGTAAACTCTCGACACCTAATGGTTTGAACCAATGTCAGATTCAGTTGAAGATCAAGGTGTTTCTTAGAGAGCACAAGATTTCAAACTTGGATGGTAAATACATTCAAAGAAAGAGGACTAATGATTTATTTTTAAACAATTCTTTATATTAGTTTTTCACAATCTATAAACTAGAATATGATTGTTTGTACTTTTAAATGTTTGCATTTTTCAATCAAATACATTTAATGATATATTATCAAAATGAAAAAAAGAATAATCCCAATATCAATTGAAAAAAATTGACATAAATTGCAACCTTTGATAAAAATATGGATAATAATTTTACGTAAGCAATTTTAAACATTAGCTTCTTAAGGTATCATTCATAACTCCTACAATCAAGACCTTAGGATTACCAAACCTTAACATTGTATCCACCAACCAATAACTTACATGAGAACATTATTCTCACTTGGTTGAAGGATTTTGTGTTCATACATATTCCCTATCACAAGATTAGTTCCCAATATTCACCTGTATACCCATAAAATATCATTAACGTATCATTTGAAAACTCTTTCATAGTTCACTATCTCTCTCCCTATTTAATTCTTTGCATTCATCATGATTGTATTTGTTTGACCTACCACAACACTATCCTATTTTAGGTCAGTTATCCTTTACAACAAAAAATGACAAATCTAATCAGGGTTTGTATGACTTAATGAGGATACTAAGCCCTTCCACAAGTTCATTCTAATGAAAAGCTACACCTTTGCAATACTTTACAAGGAATCATGATGTGATCAGCATTTACATTGCCCATAACCCAAACTTGACAAGTTTGCATTTTCTTATTAGCATATAGGTTAACACAACCATATAGTTACCTTAACATATAGTATCTTCCTTACCCCTACCATTAAAGACAGTTTTATCATGATGTGATCAGCATTTACATTGGCCATAACCCAAACTTGACAAGTTTGCACTTTCTTGTTAGCATATAGGTTAACACAACCATCTAGTAACCTTAACATATAGTATCTTCCTTACCCCTACAATTAAAGACACTTTCAAACATCTCTATTGATTTTCCAAATCTCCAACCATATTAACAAACTAAATATCATTAATCAAATGAAATAACAACAAGTTTTATACCTTGCCGTCATGTCATGATAGTCTACTCCAGATCTGTAATTTCTTGTATCTAATCCAAAAAAATTATTTTCAAACTTAATATAGATCTTTCACACATGAATATACTCTTTTTATACCATTTTGGCAATATTATATCCATATCTTAACCACCCATCTAATGGAAAAAGCCCTACTACAACTTCAAAGACTCAAAAACCTTACCCTATGATAGTTTACTAGTCACATTCTTGTAATCAAATGCACATTCTTTCCTTGTACGAGTTCCTAAAAATTACTTAGAAATTTTTTATCTACACGTCTCCACATTATTTACCAAATGTTAAGCTTTACTCAATTGAAATCATGTAAAATATTATGTTGGAATGCTCTCAAGTTACCCTGGATTAAAGATTTACCAGTCAATCTTCAAAGGAATGCTCTTAGATTACCTTGGGTTATCCTTGTTGCATTTGAGAAGAACAATTTTGTGGGGATTCTTCTTTAGCGAGGGTTTACTACTACAATTTTGTGGGGATTTTTTTCTTATTCCATCACTACTCTTGTGATTGGTTTCTTCAAATTTGTGTAAACCACACCTCAATGGAGGAAGAAGTGGAGAGAAGTAGGTGTGGAGCCCTTCGAAAGGTTGAGTATGATCACATACCTTGACCACTAACAACATTTAGCTAAAGAGAGCTCAAAATTGTGATGAACAAGTTCACCCATGAGTTGGGCAAGGTAGTGTTTGGGTCTGTCTTTAGAGGATCCCCTACCAAAAAATACACTTGTTGCCCTGTGAAAAAACTAGAGGCTTTTGTACAAGGAGAAAAGATATTCCATGTGCAAAATAAGCATAATTTAGAAAATAAATCACCTAAATTAGGCTATGGGGTTTCTGTGTAGGGATTTTAAAGAATGCTTGATTCTGAGTATATACAAAATGGATCTCTCAACTTTTTCATGCATTGCATTATCTCAAAAAAGACTAACTGCCTTTGTATGTGAACCTACCTCCTCGTGCAAAAAATGATTTATTTTTTTCAACTTTCATTTTTTTCAAATATAATCCTGTTTTCATTTCTATTTCAATGAACATGGGTGCATAAACAAAAAATAAGAAATTCACAAGCCAATTTGGCCTCTCGTCGAAAACTTTCATCGAAAATAGAGGCCAAATGTACTAGTGATCAAAGTATATTTTAGCGGCTAACATTCACAAATTGGCTAATTTTAGAATTTTTTGGCTAGTAATTTGGCTAATAAGTTAAGATTTGATACAACCTAAATCACCATAGTTTTATAAAATTTAGTTCTAGAATATTTAAAATCGCTCAATAATTTATTTTATTGTAAAATTTATATTCAAATATTTTCCACAATATTTGATACATGATTAGATTTGAGTCACCTAAATATAATATATTAGTTGATAAATTAAATTTAACTAACCAATAATTATCATAATTATTAGTTACTTTAGGAATATATCAGTAATATTTAGTTTTTGCTATTGATTTAAAGTATATGTAATGATCCCCATAATATCTCACAAAGTAAAACAATGTTCAATTTTGATTTGTAATATTCCATGGTGATTAATGAAGTTCCTATTATTATTTAGATTCATCAATATTTTAAAAAAATACAAATATGATTAAAAATTAATTGCCAATATTAATCATATTTAGAATAAAAATTTGAGAAATTTGTTAATAGAAATATTATTTTTTTCAAAATAATGAAAGATTTGCCAATATTTTATATCCTTTTTTTGAGATGACTTTCTTAAAGTTTACCCTACTAGTGATATAAGAAGGATAGGGCATACGAATAAGGCCCTCCTAAATAGGATTGGTTGGAGATTGCTAAACTCTTTAGATAGTTTGTGCAACATTGTGATGGCCAAGTACCTTGGAGGGGAAATGTTCCATCACTTCCTATGGACTCATGCTCTCCCCCAGGGTTCTAAAATTGGAACAATGTGGTGCACACCCAAAAAATTCTGAAGATGGGTTGTCACTGGATTGTGGGGAATGGAAACATCATCGATTTCTAGGAAGATTATGGCTCTGAGATAACCCCCTCGTGCACACTAGGTTCCTACCCTTGCATGAGACTTGTATTAGACATAATGGCTCTCTGACTCGAAGCTATATCACCCTAAGTCATCAATGAATTAAAATTTAGAACTAGGAGCTTACTAGGATAAGTCTTCCCCTGGAACTGTAAATCCTCCTCTAGTATTATCAAATCCCTTTCACCCTAGTGGATTACTCTTTGGATTGGAGACTTACTCCCTCAGGAGAATTCATAGTGAAGTCAACTTTTCTTTGTTGTCTAAGGGGGGTGGCCTTGGGAGATTGGAGAAAGGTTTGGCACCCTTGGATCCTAGCAAAGATAAATTTCTTTTGGTGGATGACCTTCCATGGGTTTATCCTTACTATATATAACCTTTAAAGGAGAGGGTGTCAACTTGCTAATTATCATGTCTTATGTTATAATTATGTGGAATTTATCCCACACCTTCTTATCTACTACTCTTTTTCTTTAGATGTGCAGGAGGGGGTCCTTTCATTATGGGAGGTCCACTAGTTTGCTGATGAAAGTCTGTAGCAATTTGTTCACTGGGATATATCGTCTTTTCACCCATATCTTAAAAATTTATGGACAATAATCCCACTGTATGTATTATAGAAAATATGGGAGGAGCAGAATAACAAAACCTTCAGGGAAAAAGTGACTACTGGTTTGATGGTGGCCCAACACGTTATGAAATTTCTAAAAGAATGTAGTAGGATATGGCCATGGAAGCCCCACCTGAATCCATCGAGAAGACTTGATATGAAGTGGGCATCCGCTTGGGACTTAGGCCCAATGGTGGAAAAAATTGATAACTCCAAAGCTATGGCTAGAAAAAGAACAGTGTGTACCCCCCTGAGACATGGATAAAACTCAATTTTGATGGTTTGACTATGGTGGGAAGCACTATTTCTGAGGGTGTCTTCTATAATTGTATGATGTAACTATTGGTTGTCTATACTTGGAATTATGGAGGAGGTTTAGACAATGAAGTAGAAGCCCTGACACTTCTATGGGGAATGAGAATTATGAGAACATGAGGAATTAATAGGTTAGCTATTGAGGGTGATTCAATGTTAATTATTAAATTTGTTAAAGGAGGGCCAAAGTAGCTAGACGATCAAAATGACAACTGAAAAAATTTTCAAGTTGATGGAGTGGTGCCAAGAGATCCACGTGGACCACATTTACCATATAGGCAATGGCGTGGGAGAAGAGTTGGCAAAATTTGGTCATAATGTCATGCAACTAACCAAATGGGAGGACATTAGCCAAATTCTATCATCAAATCAAGTGATGATGGGTTGTGAGTGTACTTCTCATAACATCAGATGAATCATCACAACAGGTGGCACGTCTTTAAGAATCTGCATGGTCTAGAAGATAAGATGTTTTCTCTCCATAAAGTGATTATTTGGCAAGATTTTATGAGGATTAACTTTTATTATCCTCTTGGTGTGAGCTTTAATTATTTCCATAAAAGGACAAATGGAGTGGTTTTACCAATATATAAAAAATGACAAAAAAAGATGATAAAGACACTTTAATCAAACCCCACTCCAACTATAACTAGTGACAAGAGATTATGGAAGGAAAGAGACTATTAATACATGTTGTTGAGGGAGGCTTTTTAATTTTTGGGAAACCTTGTGGTCTTATGATGAGTTTTTACTACCTTTAAATTTTCATCTTGGGTACAATTTATTTAACCTATGGTGACTACCAAACCTACAACAATGTGATGTCATAAAGTTTAGAGGAGTTGGTGATTGAATTGGGTAGAGGTATGGGAAATAGTGATTGCATTCAACCTATGGGGGTGGATGCTTTCATTTGTAAGAGTGAACAATGAAACCACAAATCTATGTCATCTTTGGGGCTAATTTTAAGGTTTTGATGGGAGCGAATCTGGCCAAATGGCTTCTGAGGGAATCAAATTTGACCAAAACCATGTGGCACTAACTAGATGCCAAGTGGCATGTGCACATTTGTAGGGATCCAATTAGATTAGATCTAGCGAGATTGGGTTCATGTGGATCTAATCTAGAGCCGCAAAAAGACAAATCCACTAGTCATTTGTGTCATACGAGTTTGCTAGAATTTTGGAACGAGAAGAACTATAGGAGTCATTCAGCTGGACCAGGCATGTCAACAATTTCCCCAAAATTTTTCATATGTTTTAAGTTTTATTTTATGTTTTCTTAGGTAGAAATATGGATTTTAATGTGTATTTTTATTGTAGATTGTTTTAAAGAGTTCAATTTTTTTTATATTATTATAAATTTATGTTTAAATGTACTCTCATATTAGATAAAATTTAGCAAAACTATTGAAATTTGGTAAATCTTAGAAATTATTAGGGAAATTAGATTAATTGCAAAATATTATTTATAAAAAATAGTACAAAATTACATGGAAAATTATATAGAAAATTTAGATAAGATTATAATAGTTAGAAAATTTAGAAACTTTATAAAATATTAGAAAATTTAGAAAGTATTAGAACAATTATAACTTTTTGAAAATATTAGAAAATTTAGAAAATACTACAACAACTAGAAACTTTAGAAACTTTAGAAAACAATAGAATTTTTTTATTAAATATAGAAAATTAGTTAGATGTAAATTAGAGAATTTAAATGTTTTTTTTTTAAATATTACAAATCATTAGAAATTGTCCTAAAAGCAAAGGTTTAGAAAAGACTA
The DNA here is from genome assembly GCA_028749045.1 of Cupressus sempervirens. NCBI lineage: Eukaryota > Viridiplantae > Streptophyta > Pinopsida > Cupressales > Cupressaceae > Cupressus > Cupressus sempervirens. The sequence continues at coordinate 170,230,577 of CM053791.1, read as the reverse complement.
TAAACTGGTAACTAAAATGATCAGATTAAACTAAATTAGACTTTACCTCTTATCATGAACACTAATAAATTCTAATTGAAACCTTAACATTTAACCTTATAAATTATGGGTAGGAGCAGAACTTAACATTGAATGTAATTAAATCACAATATTAATACTAATCAAATTCAAACTAAAACTCTCACATTGAGCCAAATTAGACTCTAACTCGTATTTTGATCCTTAAATCCAAATATGTTAACCTAAATTGCTCTCTAAACCCTAAACCACTATGTAACCATATAATCTAAAAACCTACCTGTGTGTGCGTGTGTGTAGAACTTACATAACTTCATCTCTTCCAACCCTAACCTCATCTCTCTCTTTCTAGATCTGAAACTTTTAACCATTTGTCTCTCTCTAACTCCTAGACCCCATCTTTCTAAACCCTAAACTACTCTATAACTCATAAACCTCATCTTTCTAAACCCTAAACCAATCTATAAGTCCTAAATCCCATCTCTCTAAACCCTAAATTTCTCTCTAACCCCATAATTCCTAAACTTGTTAGCTAAATTTGATTTGTACCTATTACTAAAAAAATATGTAGTGGTTAACATTTCTTTATATGTTGTCGAATAGGTTTGTTTAGGAAGATTCATTTAGTGTTTTTTGATTCAATTAGTTTATATAATAATATATGTAGATATGTATAAGCATGCATGTGAAGATCTCTATTATCATCTATCTAGTTTTCTTTGTTTTTATCTTACATCATTATGGCATTGGAGGGTACTAATTCTAGAGAGGCCAGTGTACATGGACATCCCCATAGTGGTTCATCCCATAGATTGACTACTAGTACCCAAGATAGGGAGACATTATTCAGTGATACTATTCAGCGCTTACAGAGTGCACTTGATACTATTGATCAGAGTCTACAAGCTTTACCTACCCTACAACATAGGGATAAGGTGACTACAATTAGAGATGAGTTGATTAGCATGATGCACACTATCAAGGGTTTTAACCCTTATTATAGTGTAAGTTTGGAAAATTTTTATAGTACTCTATCCCATACTAACAATGGTGGTTTGCGATGGAGAGAGATAGATGAGATGGTCTCAGTGGAGAGTTTGAAGAATATGTTCCAGCATTATCAACCATTGAAAATTTTTAGAGAGTACTGCACTACAAGGTGTACTAATCCATTAGTGGCACCTTACATGTATCCTCCTTGGTTGGATGCACATCACATGTGGCCCCAAAAGGATGAGTTCCCCCTATATCTCTATAAACAATTATTTGCAAAATTTCATCTACAATAAGAGGTTGATTGCACTGATATCCCTAGGCATGCTAGGTAAGGTTAGGGTAGGTTCTCAGATAAATTTAGACACCTAAATGCTCTTGCACCCATTAATAAATGGGAATTGATTGGTCCAAACCTTTTGGTGATGCCAAAATGTTTTGAATTAGCTATAGTTGAAGAGATGTCTACGAGAGGATTGCTACCCAGGTGCATGAGATGTCTTCTGATTGAGTGCATAGATACATGAAATAGTCAAGATCTGCATCTATAGGTGGTCACATTGCTACATCATCTTTAGGTGATGATATGCATCATGAGGTTGACATCCTATCTCCAGTAGACATCTTCATGGAGTCTTCAGTAGACTGCTTGAGGGCTATTAGTACATGTTTTTCCACTAATCTACTTTTAGCCTATCGAGCTATTCATTTGTTGGCTAGACAACCACTTAGTATGGTTCCATCATATGTGAGTGGTATCATCAGGGGTAAGAGGACATACCTATTGTAGCTATAGCTCCACCAAACACCATAGTTGAGGAGGATGCAACCCCTCCTACCAAGGTAGGTTCTTATCCACCATGATGTTCATTATTTACAAATATGCTCATGGATCCTACACTTGGCATTGCAGATATGACCTTCAGTGATACAAACTTGAGTGAGATAGGTAGACATATATTTGCAATGATGATGGCATATGGAGACTTGCATACACCTATGCATCCTATGTAGTAGGAGACATAGGTAAAACTTTACAAACATGTCTATTTAATTTTACCCACAGATCTTATATTTAAAACTTTAGTAAAGTATAACTTGTGAAATATTTATTTCTTCTATTGCATATAGACTACGTCTACAACTTGTGAGGGTGGAGATGGAGAGACAACTGTCGACCCTAGTCATCCTAACTCATGAGTAAATTTAATTGTACTTATGTTATTATTTATTTAATTTATACACATGCTCATGATACATTTTTTCTTATATTGAACATAGGGATCACGATCTCTTCTTAGTTGATCACATCGTAGAGCATGACGTGATCATGTTTGATATTCATATATGTCATATACATGATGTTTGATATTGATTTATGATGATATCATTTAGATTTATAGCTATGGGACATTTTACATATACAACACACTCATATTTGACATATTTCATATTAGCATGAGTTATATGACCTTTTGCATTTATAGTAAACATGTATTATATTTTGATGAGTTATGTGACCATTTACATTCATAGTTGACATATTTATTTTTTCACGAGTTATGTGACCATGTTTATATGTAGTTGATATATTTGATATTTACATTTATAGAATATCTTTTACATAAATGTGGAAACATATTTTCGAAATATCTCCTACATTTTTATTTAGATAATTGTTAATGTGTAATAAATTTATGTGTTCTATAAATTAATGAAAATATATGTTACATAATTTTCTAGGTTTGTTGTAAAAGTGTATAGCAAATGTAAATGTAAATAGAAATAAATACATTAGTTTTAAGACAATTGTTAATGTTTAATAAATTTACATGTTTTATAAATTAATGAAAATACATCTTACATCATTTTTCAGCTATTTTGTAAAAGTGTATAAATATTGAAATAAGAAAAAACATGTATAGCTTTTGAAAAAAAAATTATGTATATATAAATTTGAAATATTTTTATGAATCATTAAACCTATCTAACAATTAGGAAGTTGTTGATACATATGGTCAAGATCCCCTTTATCTTTAATAATCTCCAACAACTTTTCATGCTCCTCGATATCTAACGTCCACTTTGGTTTGCTACCTCATTTTTTTGGCATAATGTAAAGCTAAATCTTTATGGCTAAAACCAAGTGGCTATAATGCAAAACTTTTTGGCCAGGCATGTATTCAATAAATTGAACACCATTGTGGTCAATTTTCATTTTCTAATAATAGGTGCCTACAAATAAAATTAATACTTCATTTAGTATTCTTAATAATATAGAAAAGAAATAATATTTAGAATTAATTTCTCACTCTCTAATTAGTTGTATAAATCTCATAAGAGGATAATCTATTCAAGACAAATAAATATAAAATTGAAACATCTTTGTAGAAACTCACCCAGAACAACTAAATCAGAAACATATTCATAATTAGTTGAATACATAAGATTATGAATAACTATTTCATTATCGTCTTCTTCATAAGGGCTACTTTTGATTATGTTTTTCGATGTCCATAAATTTTCTCTTACTTGAATTAATAGAGGTTTGTGTTGTCAGGTAGTCATTAGTTGATGGAATCTTCTAATTCCAACAGTAGGTTTAAAATTGTAAGGATTTGATCAATCAATATCTATAACACATTAAATTGGTAAGTATCTATGCCAATAATCAAAATATTAAAGTAATCATGTCAAAGAAAAATGTAAAGCTTACCTTTCACTTCCCAAGAAATTTTTTTATTATATGTTGTATCACGAGGAGAAAATTGAGATTTGCACCATTCAACAACTTGATTTGCTTTGTCTATCTTTGCACCTGCACAGGAAAGAAAATTATATCAATTTTAACAAAATATAAAAGAACTATCTAGTAGATGGTCATATACATCAAATTTGATTATTACATAACAATATTATACCTGAAAGTTCATGTTGGCGAAGTGCACACTTTACACATTCTCTTGCTCCATCATGCTCATGTTTACCATGACCACTTTCAAAGAAGTTCCAAAGAACCTTAACATTTTGTCTCACATATTGTGTTCCAAGACAATTGAATTCTTTTATAGACTTAAATTGCCTTAGAAAAATAAAAATAAAAATTTATGAGTAATCAAAATCTATATATAATTAACTGTTCAGTTAATTGAATATGTGCATGAAATTTTAAAATTTAACTTTCAAGTACATGTACCAGCACAACCATCAGACCAAATCCAATGTTCTGAAGCATTTATCCCACGATTTGTGAGATCATCAAAGAAAATTCCAAAACAATGAGCTACATAACTTCTACCATAAATCCTGACATTGTGCTAAGATAAAAATAGACCTCCTTGATGATAATGCATTCATCTGGATTGATACTTTCTACCCCATCCACCTCAAATTGTGCATGTCTATACAAAACTTATACAAAAATTGAAATTTGATATGAGTGATAATATTTAGCTCAAGAATTTCAAATTGAGGATAAAACTTATAGTTTCCAAAGAAGTCTACAATTGATAGAATAAATCCTAGTGGAAAACAATTTTTTGAATCTCGAAACTATTTGGCTTGCCATCTTGCACCATTACAATGCTGGATGTGTGGATGAATCATAGTTCTAAATTTATCCATAAACTTTCCATATGGAAAATTGTTGTCCTTCAAAGCTACCCTTTTTATTCCTCTCTATTCCTTGTTTGATATATCTCATACTCAAATCTATTCCACACAACTAGTGTTGAAACATCAATATTGTCCATTTCATATGGAAATTTTTGCAACTCTCCACAATTTGTACATGCATTTTTTATGCATTGTACATTGAATTGATCTAACTCTTTAGCATTATCACATAACAAAGACTTGACAAATTCTGTTGTGCTTCTAGGAATTATCACACCTAGCTTAAGTTTTTCCATAGTCTTTCTAAAAGATTTCAACTAAAGATGAAACTCAACATGATTTCGATAGCAAAAAGTTTCAGGTACCTTATTTATGCATACAAAACATGGGATTAACCTCTCAAGCATTCTTTAGAAAATTTTCACATTTGAAAATTCTTTTTTGAAAGCTTCAAATAATTCACTTTGTGTTGTGTCTACAAAGTGTTTTGGATGTGCTATTTTCATACTTATCTCTTCATCTTTGATCTGCATATTTCCTCTTCTATTGGAAGAAACACATGTCTAGCTGGTCCAATATTCAACAATGTATCTTCTAACTGTTAGAGTAAATAATTAATATTTAATTATTTATTCTATTTTTTAAGCTTACTTAGGTCATGCATTTATTTAATATTTCATATTTAATGCATGTAGTGGTTAGTTGGTGACAACACGGGAGTTTGTTCCCTTCTAGTTGTCACACTTATCTTCTACCACCTTCCAGCTTGTTCTACAAGCTTCCATGAGCTCTTTATATTCGAGCTCTCTCTCATTGTATCATCGAACAATCATAACATCATTTCATATTGTAAATACATTTCTTCTTGTGTTTGCATTATGATGGCTCTCATGTCCGTTTAGGGTTTTTACCCGTGCTCCATGCTCCTCCCCTTCTATGGCTTCTCTTTGACAGGTTTCGCATGCAGGTGATCTTGGCATCTTCGAAGTTGGCTTTCCTCAACTCCAACATGGTATCAGAGCCTTCCTGCTGCAGCTTCGTTGAAGAAGTTTTGAAGCTGTGATTTGAAGTCACAAACCCTAGTTTGTTTGTGCATTTTTTCTTCAAATCAGGGGATCAGTGATTTTTTGAAGCACTCTGGGACCAAACGGACATCACCATTGGATCCGAAAGGCCGTTTGCAGTCAGGATTCATATAAAGCTTTTCATTTTTGGAGACAGGGCATTTTTGGCAATTTTTTTGAGGCCTCCAGGGTCGCTGCCGTACGGATCGTACGGACGCAGAGCATAAAAATTTTTTTAAAAAAAGGATTTCGTGTAGCGCCACCGCCGCGCCACCTGTGCGCAGCCCGCAGCGGCCATAGCAGGCAGCGCCGCCCGCGCTCCGCCGCGGCCCGGCCGCCTCCCGGCTGCCGCCCTCCGCTGGCGGCTCATCCTGCATCCGCCACCTCCGCCGGTAGCTCTGCCACCTGTGGCCACCTCCTCCCGGCTCCGCTCTGTGCCACATCTGTAGGGTCAGCTAACACAGCAGGCCGAGTCAGCCACTGCGGGGGTGACACGTGGCATGGGCACCACGTGGCACCTTGCCACGTGGACCCGCCACGTCACCCCTGCCATGTTAGTACTGCCACATGGCAATGCCACGTGGCACTCTTTTTTTTTTTGCAACGGCCACCAAACCGTCAAATTTAATCGGCTGACTTGCTGATGTCAGCGCTGCATCAGCCCTTACATGCACCTCTCCTGATTCACTTTTGGACCTACTTGTGGTTTTTTGGCCATAACTTTTGCATACGGAGGTATTTTTCCGATCCAAAAGAAGTGCCAAAAAGCTGGTTCCGAGACAAAGATTTTGGTGTAGGTATTTTTTGGTTTTGATACTTTTTTATTGCCTATTTTTTCTGTTGAAGTCTGAAGTCCTATTTTTGACTCCGGCATGCATATCTTTTGCATCCCATGTCAATTTTTTGAAAACTTTATATTTCTGGAAAGTTGGTTCTATGTACTTTTCAGAAAAGTAGTCCTTTTTCTTTGTTTTTGGCCTCTGCTCTTTCTATCATAGTTTTGGCATTTTTGCTCTATGGTGGATATTTTGAGTGTTTTAGGCCCGAGGATCATTTTCCTGGCATGGTTTGCTTCCTTTTTGGCTGTAATTTATTTTGGTTCAGCTCTTTTTGAGTTTTGATCATTGTAGCTATCTTTTTGAAGCATTTTTCATTCTCGCACTGAGATAAAGTGTCACTTTTGCATTCTAAGAGTCATGAACGTTGTTTTGAGTCAGGTGTACTTGCACTATTTTCATAAAGCACCATGGGGGGGATTATTTGTTTGCTATTTTAGGAATTCTCCCTTTGTCAAGTGAGTGTCCCATCCATGACATTAGCCCATGCAGAGTCAGTTAGATCGTGTCTTTATCGGTGTCTGTACCTCTTTCCCTCTCTCCTCGTTCTTGGTTCGTTTGCAGGAGATTTGGCTCACCTTCTCAGTTGCCTGTCATCTCACCTCGTCTGCATTAAGGGGGGGTTATGTTGTGTTCTAATGCATCCATGGTTCGATGGTTCGATAGTGTGAACTATGTATTTAGTGGTTGATCCTATATACAAGGCGATTGTAGTGGCTGGCTACCTATGCATTTCGGTGAGATGGATCATCTACCATATAGACATGCTCAGTTCATGCCTTCTTCTTCCATGGAGGTTTCTTCAGATCAGTAATTTGGCAGATTTGCGACTTCTTCATGCTTCAGTGATGCTGCTTCTTCATGATCACTTCTTGTTCCTATTTTAGGGGACAATTTTCCTAGTTGGAGACTTCTTCAGCTCTTCACTGGGTTCTTACCTCTTTTGGGGGGAGGGTTTTTCCCATGTGGTTTTCTCTCTTTCCCTGCTTATAGAGGTTGCATTTTCTTGCATTGTACTTGGGTACCTAAAATGGCCTCGTTACCGGGACCCATTATGCATTTCATCTTAGTTTTGTGAGCTTAAGGCATTTCCCTAAGTTGCACTTAAGGGGGGGTGTTAGAGTAAATAATTAATATTTAATTATTTATTCTATTTCTTAAGCTTACTTAGGTCATGCATTTATTTAATATTTCATATTTAATGCATGTAGTGGTTAGTTGGTGACAACACGGGAGTTTGTTCCCTTCTAGTTGTCACACTTATCTTCTACCACCTTCCAGCTTGTTCTACAAGCTTCCATGAGCTCTTTATATTCGAGCTCTCTCTCATTGTATCATCGAACAATCATAACATCATTTCATATTGTAAATACATTTCTTCTTGTGTTTGCATTATGATGGCTCTCATGTTCGCTTAGGGTTTTTACCCGTGCTCCATGCTCCTCCCCTTCTATGGCTTCTCTTTGACAGGTTTTGCATGCAGGTGATCTTGGCATCTTCGGAGTTGGCTTTCCTCAACTCCAACGCTAACATCTTCAGAAATTCTATTATTTTGAGGAAGTAAAAAAATATTAACCTAGTTCTTTTCAATGTTCCCATCTAGCAAATTTCTCTTTTTAATGTATTTTTGAATAGTTCTTCTAGATAGATTGAGCATTTTAGAAATTGCTTGACCTTGGTTTTTTGTGACAAGTCCATTTTCATAATCAAGTCATCAATGTTCTCTGCACAACACCTAAATCAACTACTCAGCCTCTGTTATCAATAGCATTTAATGCATCTCTCAAATTTTAAACTATTGTTTCCTTCACATTATCTTTTGAGCTTTTCTTATTATTCACACCTAAAAATTGTAGGATAGGACTTATTTCTCTTTTCCTAAATAATCTGACAAATAATTGTACTTTACCAACCAAAGTTTTATTTTCAAAAGATTCCTCAAACATGTTTTTTAGATGTAGCTTAATTGTACTTCTAGACATCATGTTTTCAAATGATTCAATTTCTCTAAAAAAAGTCTTCATCCATATCCACCAAATTTTCCAAACTTAAACAATATTTTCCAAATGTCCTACTACTTCTTGGAACTTCAACATGATCTTCTTTGAATTCAATTAATGGATCTTCAATTGGTGCCTCTAGATTACATTTTGTCCATCATTTCTTTTGGTCATCTCTGACTCGATCATATCCTTTTGTTCTTTTCACTTTATTCCCCATTGCACAAAAACCTAAATAGAGAGCTTGATATCACCTGCATACAAAATACTTCCAAATTCAATTACATAAATGCTAGTAGATCATAGACAATTTAGAAAAAAACTTTCAACTTTAGAGTCTTATTATATTTGACTATCTGTAACACTACAAAATCTTTAAAAAAGTAGTTGCATTAAAGCAATGCTAAATTTAGATTAAACAATTTATTAAATATATTTAAAAAATTAAATTATTTAACTATATAATAATTTTAATAGTTTTCATAATATTTTAGAACACCTAAATTCATTCTAATAATAAATTTTAAATAAATAATAAATTTAATTAGATCAATTTCAATACAAAAATAACTTTAAAAATCTAATTTCTAACTATTTATTTAATAAAATTTCATGTAAAATGTTACTTTTTACTATTACAAATGAAATTATGAATTAAATATAATAATTTAAAAAATTACTGTTTATTGTTAAAATAAAAAACCTATTTTGGTGAAATAAATATAACAATTAAAAAGGTAAACTTTACATTTCAAATAAAAATCCTATTTTATATCATTTAGGAAACTATACATTCAATAGTTAAAAATAAAGAAGCCTGCATGTTTATGGAATTAGATATACAAAATGCATATGATGTAGTAGATTGGAGGTTTTTAAGTAAATACTTAGAAAAGTTTGGAGTTTCCAAATGATGGATCAATATAATTTTTAACTATATATCAACTCCAAAAATCTCACTACTTATTAATGGTACTCGTGAAGGTTTCTTGAAAATATAAGGGGTATCTGACAAGGACATCCCATGTTACCTTTCCTTTTTATAATTGTGGTAGAAGCATTTGGTGGAGCTATTCAAAAGGCACAAGGAGTAGGATTAATTAAAGGCATAACTATCACTGAGAATGTTTTAAATATTACCTATCAGCATTTTGTTGATGATACCATTCTTCCAAGAAGTAGTACGAAGGAAGAAATTAAAGATTTCAAACAAATTATAATGGATTATTTAGCAGAATCATGACAAAAGGTTAACGAAAAAAATCAGAAATTTTCTTTTTAAATACTCCAAGGAATATGGAGGAATGTGTATGCAATTATATGGGATATACTTAGAAAATGGAGTTACGAGTAGAAAAGGTTCAGAGCATATCTTAGAAAGAGTAGAGAAACAAAAAAAATCATGGAAAGGAAAGTGGTTAACTAAAGTTGGGAAAGTAACAAAAATTAAATCAATTCTATCTACTATTCCCACTTATCCTGTATCTTGCCTCCAACTACTGAACAACATTAATAAAAAATTCGGAAGGAAAAGTTAGAATTTTTTTCTGGAGTAGAACAAAAGAGAAAAAGAAAAAAGTATTAATAAAATGGAAGAAGATATGTTGCCCTAAGAATAAAGGAGGATTGGGCATAAAAAATCTTAGTTGGCAAAATGAGGCATTAGGAGCAAAGTTAGTATGGCATTTATACAAGGAAAAAGAAAAAAAAAGGGTAAAAATAATTTATAATTAAATATATTAATCCATTAGACCCTTTCTCTCTCTTTAGAATTAGAAATCCACTAAGTGGTTTAAAAAATTGGAATTTTATAATGAAGTGTAGGCCTCTGGTAAGAAAATATCTTACTTGGGATTTAGTTGGAGGTTATGAGGCATTATTCTAGGATGATTCATAGGATCGTGAACCCCTAATTAATGATTCTGGAATATCTAGAAACAACATTAATGTCATTACTAATATTTGGGGACCCAAGGTTTCTGATTCCAAAACTCTTATTAGGTTTGATGATACTAAGACCTGGGTTTGGAAATCTTTGGATAATATTAACATTCCAAATTGTGACAAATCTATACTTGAAAATATCCTTAAGGGTAGATCTGTGACTCATAATAATTGAGCAAATAAACTCATTTGGGGTGCATCTAATGATGGATAATACAAAGTTAAGCTAGGATATGATCTTATAATTAACTCACAAAGGCGGGATAATATTGCAATACCCTTGGAACTATGCTAGGATTCAACATGTATACCCAAGGCTAGTATCTTTCTTTGGGTGGCAATTCATAGTTAGATTCTTACAGCTGATAGATTCTCTAAAATGGGATTTGAGGGATCATCAATATGTAATCTATGTAAAAATGAATCTGGAAATATAGAAATTTTTTTGTTTAAGTTCCCCTTTGTGCAAGATTTCTAGTATTGGCTAAGAATAAATTGAATTGGACATCCCCTATACATTAGGATATCAAAGGATTTCTTAGGGGATAGCCTATTAAGAATAGGTTTAGTGTCTATGATAAATTATGGAATATCACACCCACAATCATTATGTCGGTAATATGGAACGAAAAAATAATATGAATATTCCAAAATTTAGAACTTAGAAAGATAAATTTGTTTAATAAAATCAAAGCAACCATCACAAAAGTTATGAATAGCCATCTTAGGAATACACCTAAGGTGGAAGGTACATTCTCAGCATGGGATGAGAATATGAGGAAAATATGGAAACATTTGATTAATCCTCCCTTGGTTTATCCTAAAAAAGATAATTTAGCTAGGAAAGAATGTAAATAGGTTGCACCTTTGAATGGATGGAAGAAATTAAACTTTGATGGAGCCTCTAGAGGGAATCCTGAGAAAGTAGGATTGGGTTGTATTGTTAGATCAAAATATGGAGATTGGATTTTAAAAGGAGCCAAACCATTAGGTAATGTAACTAATAATATAGCCTAAATGGAAGCATTAAAAGAAGGATTAAAATTAAGCAATAAAATAGAAAATTTAGAAGTTAATTATTGAAGGAGAATCACAAATAATCCTAAATGCAATTAGAAAGTGGCAAACTCCAAATTGGATATTAAATACTAAACTGAAAAATGTACTTAATCTTATGGGTGCTAGATATAATAACCCACCCAAAATAACCCTAGACACAATAACCCCACCATAATAACTCAAGGACACAATAACCTAGGGTCACAATATCCCATGGAAAAAATAACCCATAGTCATCCTAGATCAAGTTAGTATGCTTAAAAAGGGATTGTGAGGCACCTTAGAGTATATTTATGTCATTTTTAGACCATATATCTATTATATACCACTAAAATAGCCTTAAAACATCTTTAATATGCTTAAATAACTTATAAAATGGTAAATAATTATAAAAATAAAGACAAATTCGTGAGAATAAACTAAATAAGAGTTATTATGAAAAGATGTAAGTCAAAAGGCATTATGAAGATGCATTAAGAGGATATAGAAAGTGGTAAAATGAAGAGCTTAGAGAAGTAAAGGAAGGAAAAAGGGGAGAAGAATGAAGAGTGTGTAGAGTGATAAGAAAAAAAGAAATCAAAATTCATTTAAAAAAAAAATTTAATATAATTTTTTAAACTTTATATTAAGTTTTTCTAGGGGTTTATATAAAGTATACAAAAATAAATATACTTTTAGGGAATCAAGAAATTCTTCATAATTTTTAATATATAAAATGCCTCTTCAATTTTTAACAAGTCAAAAAAATAAGAAATTAATCATTTTGAATGGTTACACATATTTGCTTCATCGAGAAGGTGTCAATATAATGATCTAATGTTGTGTAGAATATTTTACAAAGCAGATTGTGAACATGAGGAGACTTTGCAACCCATAATTGATTATTTTGAAGACACATGGATTGGAAGACTAACTAGAAGAGGCAATAGATGGTCAACCAAGTTTCCAATCAAAATGTGGAACTGCTATTCAACTATTCAAGATGATCTTACCAAAACTAATAATTCTATTGAGGGATGACATAGAGGAAATAGTGAATTGCTTCAATCATCACATAGATCAATCTAGAGACTCATCAAATTAGTGAAAAAAGAAAAAGGTCACCAAGAGAATAAAATAGAGAAATATATGGCTGGACACACTACACAACCAAGCAGGAAAAAATACCATGAACTCAAAGAAAGACTAAAAAGACTAGTTGATTGTTATGACAATAATAATGTTTTAGATTATATAAGAGGCATTGCTCATAATCTTATGGGGTTACTTTTTCCATGGGTTATTTTGACTTCAGGTTATTTTGGATTGGGTTGTTATGACCTTGGGTTATTTTGGCTGGGTTATTTTGTCCAAGGTTATTTTGGCCAAGTTATTATGTCCTATAATCTAATTGTATAGATCAATTTAAGGAAATTAGAATACAACCTTTTTTTCATGAAGGGAATTTAGAAGCTGACAAACTGGGAAATAAAGGAGTGGAGGGCAAAGACTATTTATTTAGCAGAACATAATTAAGCTAAGTAGAAGACTAAGGTTAGAACAAAGGATAGTTTAGTTAAATCATGAAGCATCTATATAAGAAGTAATTATTAGATAGACACTCAAAGAAAGAAAATCTTCTTACATTTACATGACAACTAAGATGGGTAAAACTACAAAGCTATGTCACCTAACAGTATGACTTATCAGAATGACCAAATTTGAGTATTTTTGTCTAAAAAACAATTTTGTTCAAACATATGATATAGATAAATTTATTCTAGCTAATCTATACCTAGTCTCACAGTTTTCCAATTGGAAATGTCAATTAAATGCATGTTTTATACTAGTTTGTATCTAATTATTAAAGAAATAAAATTATTTTAGAAAATTGACATTTCAATAACTCTTACAATTTTTTATGATATTTTTTTAATAACATATAAATACCATTTTATAGAGCTCAAAGTCAAGAATATTATCATATAGGGTTTATAGTGTTTTAATTAAATATAGTATAGTGTAATTCAAAAATTCTACAAGCACATATTTTAACAATCGAAAAGATGTTGATTTTGAGAAAGAGAAAAATATTAAATGATATAAAAAAATTAAAAATTGTATTGCATTCTAGAGGAGAGATTCCTCTTCCAAAATGTATAATTTTTCTCGTATTTAGAATATATTTGTTTTGAAAAATGTGGTGGGAGATGAAAACTATCAATCTCAGGTGAGTTGAAATTTGAATAATAATAAAAGAGAAAATATAGGTCTAAGATAATTTTTTTTTTAAAATTGTTATAGCTATAGATGTTATATATAACATAGTCTGAGATCAAAGGGAAATAAGTTTATTTCCATATAGTCTTGTGGTGGGAACTAGACCCCTAATTTTCAGCAATTTATAGCAACTAAAAAATTACCTATAAAAATTAGGAAAAGATATCAATTCTTATTCTGAATAATTATTAAAAATTGTAATCCTAAACTTCATCCATTTTTACACATTTCATTAGTTTACTTCATTTTTAAATTCTAAATAATAATACATGTTTTATGTCATTGAAGGTGAACAAATATACTTTTGTTAGCCTTTTACTTTACAAAAGGATGACATAGGTTTGTGCTTTTACCCAAATGCAATCATGAAATATTAAAGTATAGACTTTGGTAGCATATTTTAGTGATTCCACAGACATATGAGTAGGCATCAATCAATGCCTAACTATCTAAGAGCCGCCATCTATTATTCAAGGCTCAACGTACTATATCTTTTCACAACTCTTCTTTTCTAACCAACCCTTTGGTTTCTCTATGAGCATGGAGTCTTCCATTTCCCTCTTTCATGTTCTAGAAATGAGAACAATGGTTTCCAAAGGGGCTATCAAATACGAGAGGTGGAATAGGATCCTTAAACTAGGCAATTGGTAAGAGGATGTTTAATTATGATTATAACTTGTGTACAAATAGCTTTGTCATAGGTTCTTTTATAGGATGTCTAGCTAGGGCTAGAGTTTGGAAAAGGGAAATCATCAGGCTTTGTTATAACATCTTTGATATTACCTAGCTTGTGGGTTTGGAAAATGTACTTATGAGTATGGATGAGAAAATGTGAATTTCTATCCCTGAGATTTACATGGCATGTGAACCAAAGGAGCTTCAGTTTGTAAAGGTTGAATGGAGGCCATCAATGTTAATAAGAGATAACATTAGATTCTTCAATGCATGGCCAAAAATGGAGGCTAGTACTAATTTCCTACTTAGGTGGAGAGGAATTTGTGAGGATCCTAAGAAGGACTGGATTATGAATTTTCTTCAAGTGTTTGAAGCCTATGTTGAACTAGATATCAATTTTGATGATCTGGGTAGAGTAGAATTTATACTACCAAATTATATTAAGTCTAGCAGAGAGCTCATGGCGTACGTGTTCCCACCAAGATCAACAATGAGTGTTGAAGATAAAGCCAAGGATATTGTAATGTTGTGTTGGAAAAAAGAGGAGGCTCAATGTTAAAGTCATAAGGAGGCTCTAGGGGAATTTTCTCATATAGGTTTAGGATTTAATTGCATAGTCTAGTATGGCCCTAGGAATGGCCTTTTTGGTTTTTCCCTATCTTTCTCATATAGTAATTGTTTTGTATAATAGGGTTCGTTAAAGATTAGTTGTTAGAATATAATGATGAATGGTTAGAGTATAGGTATTATAAAGACAATTTGGAAGCTTTATATTATCTAGCATTTTGAGAATGAGTTGGAGTTCTATTAGTATGTTTAAAACATATGGTATTTTAATAGACTGAAGGTTTTATAGAAATATAAATGTTTTAGCTAAGAATTTAGAATTGTTCTCTTTGGTCTTATAAGTTTATGTTTGATCTTTACTACTGTTATCAATACTAAACAAATGTTGGTAGTTCTTAGCTTCTGATAATGATCTATGATTTGTTGATTTATATGGTTTTATCTCATTAGCAATAATTATTGAAGGAAAGTTAGATATAATAGTTAGCATGTGTGTGTGTGTGTGTGTGTGTGTGTGTGTGTGTGTGTGTGTGTGTGTGTGTGTGTGTGAGGAATTTAAAATAAACATTTGGGCTTGTATGCTTGAATTTTAATTATGTATGGTGATTAATGCACTTCTTTTCCCATTTCATCATTTTGATTTGTTTGATCTTCATTATACTTTTAGGTGAGCATGGTGTTTATTGTTTTCCCTATTTCTGATTATTTTACAATCTGAGATGGGCAATATGAATGTATTCAAGTTTGTTCCTATTTTGGACTTATCTTAATCACATAAATGTACAATTAGAATGATATGTATTAATTTAGTTAGCATAATCCTAATTGAACTATTCACTTGAACTAGATTAGGACTTTGAATATGTAATCCACTCTAAGTATAAACTACAAATTGAATTAGAATTGGGATGAAATATTGATAAAAATCACTTAAAACATATTATTAAATTCTTCATATTTACTTCACTAGCATAATTTAGGTTTCTTATAGGATATAGAGTGCCTTTGTTTGTTGATTGGTTCTTTTACTTCCTTTTTTAATGATCACATTGATTTGGTTCTAACTGTATTTTGGAAGAAAGTTGTATTCTATCATGCAGATGGGTGGTGGATCAATTCCTCATGGTAGGATAATTGCTAAATTTTGGTCAAAACCCTACCTCTTCTTATCATTTTGCTCCCCTTTCCAAAGGAATTCTATTAGCTATTAATTGATTTCCCAAATTTGTATTAATTTGGATGAAGTTTTTGTAGGAGTTGATGAAATCCAACTCTGCAATCACCAAGATCACCTATATGTAAAATAACTTGTCAAAGGGAAGCCAAGGAGAGAAGAGTGTGGAGGTAGGGAAAAACCCTAAATGGACATGAGAGAGAACAAGATATGCAAACACAAGAAAATATGTATTTACAATATGCAAGATTGTGATATGAAGTACAATGAGGGAGCTCGAATATAAAGATCTCAAAGAACCTCCTAGAACAAGCTAAAAGATGCTAGGAGATAAGGTTGACAACTAATCATACATCCACATGAGGTGGAAAGTCCTCGAACAAGGTGAGAGGATAAGTATGACTTAGGAGAGAACAAACTCTCATATTGTCAACAACTTATAACTAACTCTTAGACTACGACTAATTAATGCATTTACCTAAGTAAACTTATGTAAATAGAATAAATAATTAATAAATTAATTATTTACTCTAACACCCCCCCTTAAGTGCAACTTAAGGAAATGCCTTAAGCTCACAAAACTAAGAAATGCAGAATGGGTTCCAACAACGAGGCCATGTTAGATATCCATGTACAATGCAAGGAAATGAAACCTCTATAAATGGGGAAAGAGAGAAAACCATGTGGGAAAAACCCTCCCCCAAAAAGAGGTAAAAACCTAGTGAAGAACTAAAGAAGCCTCCAACTAGGGAAATGTCCCCTAAAATAGGAACAAGGAGTGATCATGAAGAGCATCACTGAAGCATGAAGAAGCCACAAAATCTGCCATCAGAGAGAAAAAATTTTATCTGAAGAACCTCCATGGAAGAGGAAGGCACGAATTGAGTGTGTCTATATGGTAGATGATCCATCTCACCAAAATGCATAGGTAGATAGCCACTGCAATCGCCTCGTATATAGGATCAACCACTAAATACATAGTTCACACTATCAAACCATCGAACCATGGATGCATTAGAACAACATAACCCCCCCTTAATGCAGATGGGGTGAGATGACAAGAAACTAAGAAGGTGGACCAAAAATCTCCTACAGACAAACCAAGAATGACGAGAGAGGAAGAGGTACAAACACCTAAAAAGACACGATCAAAATGACACTGCATGGGGCTAATGTCATGGAAGGGACACTCACTTGACAAAGGGAGAAGGCCTAAAACAACAAAAAACTATCCCCCCCATGGTGCTTTATAAAAAGAGTGTAAGTACAACTGACTCAAAAATAACGTTCATAAACCCGAAAGGCAAAAGTAACACTTTATCTTAGTTTGTATACAAAAGAGCTTACAAATGATGTCTACAATGATTAGAACAAAGAAAAATCTGACACAAAAGAAAGTATAGCTTAAAAAAAAGAAACCATGCCAGGAAAATGATCCTTGGACCTAAAACACCCAAGATATCCACCATATAGAAAAATGCCAAAAATATGATAGAAAGAGCATGGGCTAGAATCTGAGGAAAAAGATCACATTTCTAAAAAGATGACAAAGCTAGCTTTCCAAAAATATAACATTTTCAAAAAACTAACATGGGACACAAAAGGTATGCATGTCGGAGTCAAAAAAAGAAGTTCAAAATTCAACTAAAAAAAAGGGTAAAACAATTGCATCAAAACTTAAAAATACTTATAATAATGTCTCCATCTTGGAACCAGCTTTTTGACACTTTTGTCAGATTTGAAAAATACCTCTGTATGCTCAAGCTATGGCCAAAAAACTGAAGGTAGGTCAAAATAGACCCTAGAGAGGTGCTAGTGGTGATGCAGTGCTAACATCATGATGATGTCAGCATATAACAAGCCTAAATTTGATTGCTAGATAGTCGCCACCACAAAAAAGAAAGCCACAAGGTAGTGCCACATCGATGCCATGTGGCAAGTATGGTAGATGTGGTAGGGGCCACATGGTAATCTAGCCACGTGTCAGATGTTGGCTAGACAGGCGGTCTTGTTGACTAGTCAGAATGACCATGTCAGCGATGACTCAAAAAATACTCCATGCAATGAATGATGATGGAGTAGATGTACCCAAAGTGGAGAGATGGAGGTTGAGCGGTGGGTTCAAGCGATTTCTACTGGCAGAGAGCAAAATAGAGGAGGCGCTCAAGCGGCGTAAACTGTGGGTGGCGCTACAGTGATCCATCGATGCTGTCGCCAACTGCAGTGGTGCATGGGTCATGTGGTGGTAGAAAAGTGGTGGCCACTGGGTAGTGCACTTAAAAATTATTTTTATTTTTATTTTTTTTCCCTGTGCATCCATACAATCCGTATGGAAAGTCCTGCAAGCAAAAAAAAATTGCCTCCCGAAGCCCTATCTCCAAAATTGATGAATTTTATATGGATCCTAGCTAAAAAACACCTTCTGAATCCAATGGAAACATCCATTTGGGCCCAATGTGCTCCAAAATAATTCTCTTCCCCCAAATTGAAGAAAAATGAACAAATAAACTAGGGTTTGTATTTCCAAATCGCGACTTCAAAAAACCTTCAACAAAGCATCTGTAGGGAGGCTCTGATACCACGTAGGAGTTGATGAAATCCAAACCCATAGTCACCAAGATCACCTACATGCAAAATAACCTGTCAAAAGGAAGCCAAGAAGAGAAGAGCATGGAGCTAGGGAAAAACCCCAAACAGACATGAGAGAGAACAAGATATGCAAACATAAGAAAATATGTATTTACAATATGCAAGATTGTGATATGAAATACAATGAGGGAGCTTGAATATAAAGAGAGCTAGAAGACACTAGGAGATAAGGTTGACAACTAAGCATACATCCACATCAGGTGGAATGTCCTCGAACAAGGTGAGAGAATAAGTATGGCTTAGGAGAGAACAAGCTCTCGTATTATCAACAACTTATAACTAACTCCTAGACTACAACTAATTAATGCATTTACCTAAGTAAACTTAAGTAAATAGAATAAATAATTAATAAATTAATTATTTAGTCTAACAATTTCACATAAACTAGGGTATGCCCCTTTTAAGCTGTTTAATGTAGGACTCCAGTCCCAGGTGAGAGTGGACGTTTTATTGCTCCACTCTTTCCTACTAGTAGGGATAAATTTAAGGAACTCCCCACTCCCAAAATTTGTAAAATTGCGGCAAATTAGATGACATTTGGGTGAAAAAAAATTAATAGTGTTGGAAAATTATGCGTCAATCGATGGATATTTGGTGGTGAATTTTTTAATAGTTTAGACAATTTTTATAAAATAATGGTGATTATAATTTTTTTTTAAAATAAAATTATTAATATTGATGGCGAATTATGTTTTGAAATGTAATTATATAAAATTTATTATTTGAGAACTTAGATCGTCTAATGATCCAAGATCAATGGCTGAGGTTTAATTTCGGCCAACATTTCTTGAAGGAAGAAGAATGGTCGAGGTAGTCACTAGAATGTTGACATGTATCAAGGTAAGTTGTCTGTGGAGTACAATATCACTCATAAAAAAAAATTCACATAGGAAAATGGGAATTTGGCGAATGATGAACGTTGAAAGAGACACTCAATTAATTCTATGGAGAATAAGAGTAAACATTAAAGAGAAATATGGGCGAAGAACCCAACTACCAAACTAAAATTACGTAATAATAGTGGTGAATGTTCCGACCACTATATGAGTATTTTATAAAATTTGGGTGAACTAGTCAACTAGTATACGATGTTTTTTTTAGCCAATTTCTATAGCCCAATTAGGACATATTAGCCAATTGGCAAATAATAGCCACTAAAAAAATCCCTCCCTACTAGTGCCTATTTGAATGGAGAATTCTATAAATTCAAATTTATTTAACTAATATAATAAAAGGCTTTGGTCATTTATCAATCAAAAAAGAAAAAATCTATTTTATTGAATTAAATATAAAAATTTAAAAAATGAAACTTTGCATTTCAAATAAAAAACCTATTTTATTGTCCAAAGTTGCTCGCACATGTGACCTTGTGTGGACAACTTTTGGGAAATATGAATTAGGTATAGCCTCCTGTTAGAATGTTCAAAATGGGAAGAGTACTTCTGGGGGGGTGAATCAAAAGTAACTAGTTTTTATCCATTTAAACCCTTATTAACACATAACTTAAAGTAAAGTACATGCATATAAATATATAAGAAAACATGAAATGAAAGCATGTATCAACACATAACACAAGAGATTTGGTAACCCAGAAACCCTCTAGGAATAAGAAGGTAAAACTGGGGTGGGGATGACACCCACAAAGAATTATTGCAACAATATGTTCAACCACTTATGATGGTCTATCCTATGAAAGGCCTATCTTGTTAACGGCTTTACACTATGTCAATAGTGACCTGGTTAGAGGATTTACAAATACTTTAAAGGAAGTGTCACCTTGTTAAAGGATTTATAATAGTTTGTTAAACCCACCTAATACATAGGATTTTCAATCACCTTCTCCAAGGGTTTCCCCACCTAGCTATTAAGCTAACCTATCAATATAGGATTTTAGCATCTAATACAATGGTAAGAAACTATTAGAACATTTGACTTGATAGTATGCTCTCTAATTGTTGGATTCATGCACTTGATCTACTCTCTTCTGATCTTGATCCTCTAAGATCTGATATCTAATCTTGTCCCTTGTCCCTTGTGCTATTTTGATCAAATGGATATAAAAATGCTACTCTGGTCCTCTGTCTTTCCTTATTCACACTAAAATTTCACTATAATCTCCCCATACACTATTCTCATTCACATACCTAATGAAGTTTTCAACCTCCTTTTAAAGATTTTGAAGACTTAGGATTAGGTATGGATCTACGATCCACATTGAATCTCAAATTCTTGCTCATACCTTGCATTTTTCTCATTGGTTGCATGCATTCTCCATTTTTCTGATTGGTTGCATGCAAATCGCATAAGGAATGTAAAAGATTCATTCTTATCCTTTTCCTCTTTCAAAATATCTCTATGTCAGCTCCAAAAATGGTTTACATCTGAGTTTGTGAGGGCACAAACTATTATGTTGATTCTATGTTAATCGACATATATTATATTACTGGTGCTCGGCACATGTTACATTTTTGAATCACTCAGCACATAATACACTATGTCTTGCTTAGCTTGAACTGTGACTCAACACCTGTATACTACTCAACATCTATTACTTGCTCAGCACCTAAAGTCACTCGACACCTATTAAAATTCTGACTTGACAACTACTATATCTCACTCGGCATACATGGTGTACTCAGCATAAATGGTGGAATTGGTTAAGTGTGTTGACACTCAAATGTTAAGACCATTCTAATACCAACAATCTCCCCCTTTGACATGAGGGTCAAAAACACTTAACTATGCATTAATAAACTGATCTAACTGAGTACATTATTTATTCTTGCTCGGAATACATGCAAAATTTGAAAAATTGTTCAAAATTTTGTGAGAAACAATATACCTGATGACTCCCGCTGAGTTGATTATGCCTAGTCCATTCTTAAATCTTAAATTCTATGTTGATGTGCATGATTCTCTCTATCCTTTGTCCTATTCATGTTCCCTATGTCTACATATTGTATCTAATCTATATGAGTTCCCTGTTTCAAATTTTTTTTCCACATGCTTGTCAAAATTTTCTTTTCATCTCCCCCTCACTTTTTCTTATTTCTTGTCTCCCCCTTTTTGGCTATCTATAAACTTTCCACTTTATTCATAAAATGAAAGAATGTAATCAAAATTATCAAAATTTGGTATTCTCCATATATACATATCTCCCCCTAGTGTATATATCTCCCCCTTTTTGACACTAATGCCAAAGGGTTCTAAGGAGTAATACCACACTTAACCAAAATTGTACTATTTTCCTCTAGTAGTATCTTCAAAGTTGCATCCCAATTTTCCAATGCAATGTCTAGTAACTTGTGCTAGATGGCAATCTTTGCAACAAGGTGTACAAGCCCATCTAGGGTAGAAAGATTTGGATCTTTCTGTCGGACTATTTCTATATAGGCTTGCTCCTTGTGGAGGACCTCTAAGTGTGGGGTTATGGAGGACTAGATTTGCATCAAATGTTCCTTTATATTTGCCTCCTCTTCTATTAATACAACTAATTCCCTTTGTGTGTGAAGCGTCTGTGCAAAATGCTTCTCACTTTTATTTGGATTTGTTGGAAGTTGCATGCAAGAAATCTTGAGATTTCTTTCTGAACTCATTATTCTTTGGCTAGTCTCTTGTGTGAAGTTGGAAAAATCACAGAGCTTGTTGTACAAAGAGAAATTTTTCCCAAATACAATTTTCACTCTTTCTAGTTTCTTAGCCAATTCAACTTGTGCTAATACTATATCATTTGATATTTTCTCATTTACTTTGCCTTGGAATGTTCTTTCTAACCATTCCATTAATTTTTACATTTGTATCATGGTCTGTATTAGTCACCTGGTCAACTATATCTAATAGTTGTTCTATTATAGGCCTTGTTTCATCTTGTGACTCCAAGCTAAAGGCATCCATGAAGATGTCCTTTATCTCATTCAATGTTTGCCTATACTTGTATTCTCTTCTCAATACTTCTTGTCTCTTTCTCCTATCTAGTGCACCTTGTATTTCATTTATCTCTTCTATGGTGAGGGTGTTGGATTCATAGGAGAGAATGATGATCTCTTCATCAAGTTCAAGATCTCCATAGTGAAGTATCTTAGCTACCTTTCTAGAGCTCAAGCCTAGTGTTTAAACTTGCATTAATATCATATCAATGCTTGACTTCTGAAGAGTTTGAGTGGGAGTACCAATTTTTGGTGATTCAACCAATGTCTATATTATAGCTTGCTCCTCATCTCTTGTTTCTTCCTTCTTTTCTTTTGATTTCCCTTTATCATTGACAATTGCTCAGGGTGAACCTATTGACTATTCTTGTTTTCATATATCTTCCCATTTTTCTGTACTCAACATCTGAAGGTCATCACTTACTACTTTTGGTGGAGATGGTGGTGGAAGTATTAGGAGTTTAGTAGCATCAAAGGTTGAAGGTGGTTCTTGTGTTTGCACCTTGAATTATTTTGGATTTGATGTTTCCTTGTTTAACTCATCAACACTGATCAACATTGGGTTTGTACATAGGTGAGCTTGTTGTGTAGATTGATCAAGGATCTTTGAGAGATCCTTTTCAATTAAAGGATTGATGCTTTGACATGAAGTGTCAATAACATCCTTTATTTTTATGATCTTTGCATGTGTGATAGTGAGATGAGGAGGGCTAGGAGATGGCATTTGTGTATCTTGCACACTTTGTTCTTCCTATTCATCTAATGTCTTTTCTTCTCCTTTAGCTATATTCTCTTCTTCTTCCTCCTTATTTACTTCCTCTTCTACTCTTCCTTCCTCACCTTTCTTCTCCTCCTCATCTTTCTTCTCCTCTTCACTTTTCTTCTCCTCCACTTTCTTTTTTGTCTATTTTTCTTCTTTTCTCTTTGAGCTAGCCTTTGCCTTATATTCCTCATCAAATACATCATCAATTTTCTTGTATATTGACTTCCAAACTTTTGAAAATTTATTTACAACATCTTCTATTTTATTTTGGAGGATGTAAAATGCTCTATATTTGGGAGAAATTTGCTATTATGCCTTTTATTTGCCTTAGCTATTTGACCTTTAGTTAGGTCTAGCAGCACTCTAGCTAGGGTTGATTCTCTTATCTCCTTTTCCATTTGTAAACAAAAATGCCACTTATCTTCAACTATCTTGTATAGCTCCTTAGGCATTGTTATGTCTAATTCTAGAGGTGTGTGTTTGTATTCGGCCATCATTGCATACACTAATTCCTCTATTTTAGTTTTCTCTTCTTTGTTGAGATTATTAAAGTATATAGTCTTTAAACCATTCAAGTTTTCTTTTCTAATATTTACACATAACTTGTCAATGGCAGACTTGGAGGGATGACTTACCACTCTAAACTAGCTATTGTCATTTGACTCTATTCTTTATTCATCTAATTTTAGTTGGGAAACATATTTCATTCTCTTCCTTGGTTCTTCACCAATCTACTTTATGGCTTTCTTCTTCTCTTTGGTTTCATCTTTTGCCTTTTGAGTTGCAGTCCTAGTGGTAGCCCTTGTAGTAGGCTTCTTTGCCTTGGGTTGGGATGTAGGCTAAGTTTTGGCTTTCCTTTTGGTGGCTTTGACTTTAGTGATTGCTTCCTCAACTTCTTCTTCTTCAACACCTTCTTCATTTTCTTCTCCTAGGCCTTGTGTCAATTCTTTTGGCTCTTGCCCTTGCTCACCTTTTTCCTCACTATCACCTTCTACTTCTTCTACTTCTTCTTCACCTGCTTCACCTTCAATGCTTGCCCCAAATGTCTTCTTTATCTTTCTTACCATTTTATCTTTCTTCTTCACTATAGAGGTTGTCTTCAAATCTTTTACCACCCTAGATTTGACAATATCATAAGTGCCAAAATGATGAGCATCCTTATCAATCTCTTCTACAAGTAAAGTAGTGATTATATTTGAAGCTTGGTCTACATCAAGCTCATATCCAAGTGTCCTAAGCCATCTTACTCTAGGTACCATGGCTTGGATGTAGGTGTAATCTATGTCAACCAAGAAACAAATGTTATTTACATGTTGTTCAACTAGTGATACTGGTATCCTCATCCTTTGTTTCATGGACTTCTTGAAGTCCTCAAAGTAGCATGTCATCTAAGCATCAAAATTGTCTCCCATTTTCTCAATAAACTCATTGACTTGCATGACAAATGTCTTGTTAGGATCCAAATTTACCTTTCCAACTAAAGGAAATTCTTTCATGACATAGAAAAATATGCAAACCAACACTAATCCAAATTTGCATTGAGCTTCTTTAGATTTCCTTATGGCTCCCAAATTTTCATTGATTTGTTGTAGTATGAGCTCTGCTAGATCATAAGTGTGGTCCTTCTTCACAAGTTTGTATGCAATATCTACTGCTAATGGCATGTTGTTCAATCTACTTGATTGATAGAATTTGTGAGATATGAATCTAATAGTGAAATCAAGTAGGGGATCAGTGATGGTGTCAATGGTCATTCCCCTATTGTTCCATTTGGCACCAGAGTTTTTCTCTATGGCCTCCTTTTTGTCACTTCTCAGGGTCTTAGGCCAATCTACAGTTGGAAATCTAGTAACCCTATGAACAATTTTCTTTTTGATCTTCACTGGCCCTATTTCTAACCAAAATGATCCATTATGAATTTGGCTCAACACTATATGAATCCATTCAGTCTTAAATACAATGGGAAAAACTAAGGCTTTAGTTAAACCCTTCCTCTCAATAATTTGAAGCTTTTCCTTCAATACACCCTTGTCACACAGCTTATCAAAGGCATTGAAAAATTTTAGGTCACTTATGGCTCCAATCTTATAGTTATAATATTTCCTAACATTTTGGATCATTA
Source organism: Cupressus sempervirens (assembly GCA_028749045.1). Classification (NCBI taxonomy): domain Eukaryota; kingdom Viridiplantae; phylum Streptophyta; class Pinopsida; order Cupressales; family Cupressaceae; genus Cupressus; species Cupressus sempervirens. Next base: position 170,204,913 of record CM053791.1, on the reverse strand, counting down.
CTACTTTTTCTAGAATGACTGAAAAAGTACCAACTGTGTCATTTTTATATGTGACCTCGAGAATGAGTTTGAATTCTAGTTGCTTAACCTCATTACTGAAAAGTTGGATTTCATGACTATCCTTTGCCTTTGTGGTTTTAGACCCAAATTCCATCTTGACTGAACTAGGGTTTAATATCAAATAAACTTTCAAATGTAGCATAGCTTGACACTTGATGAAATACCTTTGAATCGAAGAATTTGGGTTGAATTGCTATTGAGATCGGTGCAAATCACTACTAAATCATTGTTCGATCACCTTTTTTCTCTTCTCATTTTTTCTTTGTGTTCAAATGGCTTGAAAATGAGTGATTTTCAACTTTATTAGGCTCAAAACCTAGCATTTATTCCATAGTGCTTATAGCTATACACTTGACATCCACTATTTTTTGTTTACTCATCAACCACTATAATATCTCATTCGGCATCAACTACACTTTTTCAGCTTGGCATATACTAGAGTTTCACTTAGCATCCAAGGGTAGCTCGACATCTTCTACAAAATTTTCAATTTTTAACTTAACATATTTTCTCATGTAGATTTCTTCTTGGCAACACTTCTTTGTTTTTTTTGGGCTGATGTGTGATACATTCTTATATATATCAACCCCATGTACCTATCTTGTGCTTAATTGGATGAAGTGTGATCACTTGACCTTTTGGGTGAAGTGATCTCTCCATTGGATGTACTTGATCCATCTCTTCTTTGCCATGTCTTTTTCATTTTTTCCCTGATGTGTTCCACATCAACTTTTTCTTTACCCTTGTTGAATTCTAACTTGGGTGCCTTGGCCTTTGTTGGGCAATACCTTCTAAAATGTCTTGTCTTCAAGCAACTAAAACATGTGGTTTGGTTTAACCACCTACTATAATGTCCTTTGAAATTTGTTCTTATGCATTTCTAAGGAACATGACCATATTCTTGATAGTAGTGACAACTTTGATTGGTATTGTAATCCCAATTGTAGTGGTGTGCATAGTTGTTTCTCCTTGTTGGATGATTATGTGTCCAAATAGACTTTGATTTGCACTCAAAATCTCTATGTCCATATTTTTGGTAGTTGTAGCAATGACCATCAAATCTTGGTGTCCTCATGGTCTTGGTTTTGTAGTCTTATGTTGAGTGTCCTTGCATGTTACACCTATGACAATAACCTTTGTTTTTTGATGTTTCCTACTAATTGGTCTTTCTACCCTTGCAAAAATTAGAGGTATGTCCCTTTTTACCATAGAAATGACAAGTAGGTTTACTGTTCTTAGCTTAGTTACTCCTTTCTTTTGCAATCTTGAATGATTCTCCTTGTTCAGTGCTGGTGTAACCAAGTCCTAAAGTATCATTACTAGCCCTTGGTGATTTTAGTAATTGTTCAAAGTACTTGATAGCGTCATTGGGTTTGTTGTAGCTTTTTGCTATCTCCTTTTCTCTCTTCAATTCATTCTACAATTGTTCATTCTGCATCTTCAAGGTGGAGATCTCAATGTCCTTCATGTTTAGTTCATGATGAGCATTCATCATCTAGCTTAAGGTGTCTAGCTATATGTTTGATATCTTTTCAAACTTAATTTTCTTCTCTTCTAGCCTATTGGTGAGATTTCTCTTTTCATCTTCTATCATGGCCTTATCTTCAATAGCTTTTTTCTTTAGTTCATTCACTTCACAAAGCATTATGGCTTGTGATTTTTGTTCAAGCTTGAGTAATTTGATTTCTTCAGCTTGTGCTCTATTTTTCTCCATTAGTTCTACTATTGCTAAATCAAATTCCTTAGAATCTCCATTGGAAAACACTTGTGTGGTGTCAAACTCCTTGTAGTTTATGTCATTTTTAGCTATGGCTATCTCCTCTCTTCTTTCCAAGGATTTTCTCAGTTCCTCTCTAGCTTCTTCCACTTTGTGTAGAGCTAGGTGCACATCAATCACTTGATTGTCAATAATCTTCCCAAGTTTGAAGATTTCCATCTTCTAATTTTTTTCTCCAAGCTGTTAGGCTTCTTTCTTGTGAGAATCAATAGCTCTGATACCAATTGTTAGAATTTTCAAAATGGGAAGAGTACTTCTGAGAGGGGGGGTGAGTCAGAAGTAACTAGTTTTTATTCTTTTAAACCCTCATTAACACATAATTGAAAGTAAAGTACATGGATGTAAACATATAAGAAAACATGAAATGAAAGCATGCATCAACACATAACACAAGGGATTTGGTAACCCAAAAACCCTCTAGGAATAAGGAGGTAAAACTGGGGTGGGGATGACACCCACAAAAAATTACTACAGTAATATGTTCAACCACTTCTGATGGTCTGCCCTGTGAAAGGCCTACCCTACTAAAGGATTTACACTGTGTCAATAGTGACTTGGTTAGAGGATTTACAAACACTTTAAAGGAAGTGTCACCCTATTAAAGGATTTAAAATAGGCTATTAAACCCACCTAATACATAGGATTTTCAATCACCTTGTCTAAAGGTTTTCCCACATAGCTGTTAAGCTAACCTATCAATATAGGATTTTAGCATCAAATACAATGATAAGAAAGTATTAGAACATTTGACCTGATAGTATGCAATCCCTAATTGTTGGATTCATGCACTTGATCTGCTCTCTCCTAATCTGATCTTGTCCCTTGTCCCTTGTGCTGTTCTGATCAACTAGATATGAAAGTGTTTCTTTGTTCCTCTAAGTCTTTCCTTCTTCACACTAAATATTTTTGGTAATCTCCTCATACACTGTTCTCATTCACATACCTAATGAATTTTTCAACCTCCTTTTAAATATTGTGAAGACTTAGGGTTAGGTATGGTTCTATGATCTACGTTGAATCTCAAATTCCCACTCATACCTTGCATTTTCCTCATTGGTTGCATGCCTTCTCCATTTTTCTGATTGGCTGCATGTAGATCGCATAGGGAATGTAAAAGATTCATTCTTATCCTTTTCCTCTTTTGAAATCTCTCTATGTTGGCTCAAAAAATGGTTTACATCTGAGTTTGTGAGGGCACAAACTATTATGCTAATTCTGTGTTACTCGACACATATTATATTACTAGTGCTCGGCACATGAATGTTCCTGTATTGCTCAACACATGTTACATTTTTGAATCACTTGACACATACTACACTTTGTCTTGCTTGGCATGAACTATGACTCGACACCTATATACTGCTTGACATCTATTACTTGCTTGGCACCTAAAGTCACTCGACACCTATTAAGATTTTAACTCAGCAACTACTATAACTCACTCAACATACATAGTGTACAAGGCATAAATGGTGGAATTGGTTAAGTGTGTTGACACTCAAATGTCAAGATCATTCTAAGACCAACACCTAATTGGATCTAGCTAGAACTATCTATGTGTCATCTGATGTGGCAATTTTTTTCATGCTTTTTGCAATTCTGAAGAACTTAACACTTCAGAGGCCAATTTCATCATTAGAATTAGGGTTTCAAAAAAAAAACTAATGGATAGAACTTGTTGTCAGAATTATGTCAATATAATTATTTTTTATAGGTGACATGATGTCAATTATAATAATTACAAAATAATGCAAGTAGGTATTTCAACATTGAAGATGATGCACATTCGAAAAAATATAAAAATTAGTAGATGATAACAATTTTTTTAGAAATGATGAATTTTTTTAGAGGAGAAAGTCCTCTTCAATAATAGATAACATTTCAAATGGTTAACATAGGTTTACTAGGGAAAAGATGGTGGGAATAAAAAATCTTTAAATTATGAAAAGTTCAACTTTAAATAGCTATAGTAGACAAAATATACAATATTTTGAAAAATTATTTTTCATAGTTCTAGATACATATGTCATCAACAACATATTTCAAATTTAGATGAAAATACATTTATTTGTAGTTATTTTTGTGGTGGGGACTATAACCCCTAATTTGCGTAATTTTTAAAACTATCAAGAAAGGTCATTGAAAATTATAAAAACATTCTAATTTTATTTTTAATTTTTTTTTAAAAATAACATTCATAAAATTTATCCTTTTATACACATTTCATCAATTTATACCAACTTAAACTTCAAAACAAAAATATGACTTTTACATTGTTGAAGTTTAACACTTTTTTTGATGTTAGCCTTTTCCTTTGTAAAAGGGTGACACATGGTTTTACTTTTACCCTGAAGTTGTGATGGTTTATTTGTGGGAAGGTGGTTTATTACAATTTATGGAAGGGATGGAGAAACATGATGAGAACATCTCGATGCAATTCTTCAACTCGTGGAATGACAAAAAAGTCAACATCAATGGGATGACATCGAAATCATGGAAGAGTTTATTGCTAAGGTTGGAGGGTTTTCCCAAGGGGGAAAGAATTGGTGCAAGCATGTCAAAGTGAATAATGAAACCATCCTATAGAAGTTCTTCAAGTTCGATGAGGAACCAGTTTGAATGCTTGGTGGGCTTTCCAGAGAAGATCCTCCTAAGACCTGGGATGTTATTTTCTATGCCATAATGAGTTATATTATCCTTGAGGATTGGTTCTAGGTACTTTATTACTATCACTTCCCCATTCTCAACCATTTCAAGAACCTTGATCAGATTTTCTTTCCATATCTTTTTTTGAATTCAACGGAAGACAATATCTATAAGACTAGGAAAAAGAAAGAGGAGGGTAAACCCTTTTATCTCATTCACCAAGGTTTCATAAATAAATTTTACAACCACCTCCTTGCCTTAAACCCACCATTTTTGGTCAATCCATTAGCTACTGTCACTCCCCAGATATCTATGCACCCTAGCCCTAGCTCAAGCCACACAAAAAAGTATGAAAAACTTGCCCTTGAGGTCAAAATAAGCCTCATTGATTTAGATATAGACATGACAAAGAGAAAGAAGAATGCTTTGAGTCTACTAAGAGTGAGATAAAATGCACTAAGAGGAAGGTACCTCACTAGGACATTGGTAAGAAACCTATCTCTAGTGTACCTAGTCCCTCACACATCTCAGATACCCTTGAAGCTACCCCATCTTTGGCCAAAAATAGGGGGGAAGACATCACCTCCCACATGAAAGGCACTCCCAAAGGTGGGGGAAAAAATGGAAGCATATCCATGGTCAAAGCCAAAGCCAAGTTTGACTGAATAGGCTGGAGCAGTTGGTGAAGGAGATGGAAAACAATCACATTGTCATCTGCTAAAAATTTGATACACTAGCAAAATTCTTGACAAAAGCTATGCATTATGTTCCCACTACTCTTTGTTTCATGTAGGTGAATAAGGACATGAAGGACTTGGGAAAGGAGAGTGAGACTACTTGCTCCATTTATGGCTTTCTAACAAAGGACTGGATAAAGAAGTTCCTAGACAAATTTTTCAAAGAGGAGAGGGTGGACATGAATAAGGATGAGCCTAAGGAGAAGAATAATGAGGAATCAGATAAGAATGAGGGCAACTAGGCCTAATTTGTTTTTAAATTTTTTTTCTTTTATGTTGTCGATCACTCTGAACTTGGTGCCCTGTGGGGTTTTATTTAATATGTATATGTCTAGGTGTTGCACTGATAGAAACAATATGTTTACTTTTCTCTAGAATGATTTTCTATTGTATTTGATGGTTAGTAATAGAATTGATGGTAATGATGGTTCTATTCTAGAAATTATTTATTTTTTGAAGTATAAAACTAGTATCAGTTAGATGATTATGAGGTAACCTCCAGCTGATCCTTCGGCCTTTTTGTACTTCGCGGTCATCCCCCCATCCTATTGGTTACTACCTAATACTTCAAAAAAAATCTAAGAGGATATAAGAACTATTTATTTGGAAAAAGAACATGCATTACATACCTTGGATCATTATCATTGTCAATGTTTTAGTTTCATAATCAAAGTCCTGTAAACTTGGCATCTAAAATTTTTCAATAGAAAGCCATTTGGTTGATCTTTCTTTGAGGTTAAGAGTTGTGAACAACACAACACTTAGCACATAAGTTCTAAGGTTGTATAAAACATTACTAAAGTGATCACTTAATAAGATTAAGTATATGATGTGGCATGCCTTTTAGTGCGACATATAAAATAACAACTAACCTAAACTTTGATATATTTTATGGTGCTTATTTCCAAAAATATTGGTTTCACTTGAAACCCTAGATCAAAGGAGGTAGGGAAAAAAATTATGTATTTTTATTAGATCCTAGTTATCGACCAAATAGTTTTATAAAGAATTCTAAAAGTTTTTGAACATAGATTGCAAAGTAGTTTGGAAGTTTTTTGTTGTGCAGATTACAATTTTTTGTGAAGAAAAGTTTAGGTCCCTATTCTACTAGGTTTTTTTATTATTAGTTATATGTTAATTAATTTTCTTAGTTTGTGTAAGTGTTATAAGGTCCAATATTACCTTGGGGGTGAATTTTTAATCTATCAAATTAAAACTTTAAGTAACTTATTGACTTAGATCAAAGCCCAAAAAAAATTCAACCACATTCACTCAATGTCAACATGTGAAGTAATAAGAAAAAAAAATACATGAGAGAATTCACATAAGTAACAAGAAATAACATTATTATTTTTCTCATGGAAACTATTGGTTAGAGGTAAAAGCAATGGTGATCTAAGTTAGTAGCCACAAACATTTTACTCTCTTCTAGGATATGTCTGATTAAAGGTCTAGCTCTATCAGGAGATTACATTGATACCTGATTAAGAATCCCTATTCAGAGTCACCCGATTATGGAATTTAGGTTTATAAATGTTTGGTATGTATGTGGATATGGAACAAAAAGAAGATATAAAAATATAATCCATATCTTTTCTTTTGGTTGCATGGGGACCAAACACTCATTAAGAAGACCATTATTACAGATATGGTCATTAGAATAGTTCATTCAAATGTGTTTATACACAACCAAAAAAATCTATATTAAACTTTTAACATGAAATTGGCAAGGATGTATAATTTATGATGTTGTAGTATGTAATTATTCACACTAGATGCAATATAGCCCTTGTTATGAGAGTTCTAAACAAGTTTATATCTAGTTCTAGTGAAGAAAAACATTTGACTTTCTCTTATAGGGTGTTTGTATTTTTGTGAGCTACTTCATATTACAATGTTTTTGATATAGTACTAATGATGTGGTAAAGTATTTCAACATAAAAGGTTTGAATGATGTATATTATGTGGATAACTTTGATAGGAAAAGATCCACTAATCGCTATGTTTCTACTTTGTTTGGAGGAGCAATGAACTTGATGAGTAAGAGATAATTTACAATTACATTTTATACCACCAAAGAAAAGTATATGGTTTCTACATGATGTATAAGGAGATGATGTGGTTATAAAAACTTGTTATATGTTTCATATTATATTTAAATATCATGCCAAAACAAAAAACTATGTCTAACCACCATATTCATCTTTAATTCCCTATTTATTGTTTTCTACATGGTGTTCTATTTGTTAGAGTAAATAATTAATTTACTAATTATTTATTCTATTTAATTAAGCTTACTTAGGTAAATGCATTTTATTAATTAGTTGTAGTCTAGGAGTTTGTTATAAGTTGTTGACAATACAGAAGTTTGTTCTCTCCTAAGTCATACTTATCCTCTCACATTGTTCGAGTACTTTCCACCTTATGTGGATGTGTTCTTAGTTGTCGCACTTATCTCCTAGCATCTTCTTGCTTGTTCTGGAAGATTCCTTGAGCTCTTTATATTCAGGCTCTCTCATTGTATTTTCATATCACTTCTTGCATATTGTAAATACATATTTTCTTATGTTGCAATGTCTTGTGGTCTCTCATGTCCATTTAAGGTTTTTCCCTTGCTCCACACTCTTCTCTCCTTGGCTTCTCTTTGATAGGTTTTCACATGCAGGTGATTTTAGGCATCTTCAGAGTTGAATTTCATCAACTCCAACACTATTTGCATTCAGGATGAGATAATTAAGAGAATTTTATTGTATTAAATTATTTAATCCCTAACCTCGTGTTTATAGATCCCTTTGTATTCAAATGTGTGCTTCAATACTATCTTTAAACTAGTAATGCGTATTGTTATCTTATTTTTTGTGTGTTTTATGATGTTTCTATTTTTTATTGCTATTGCTTATTATATGATATACATGAGTTTTCATTCCCTTTACTAGATGTTTTTCCTCTTATCATATTTGCTTAATTTGTGCCACATTATTTCATAATTTACTTTCTAATATTATTATATTTTTTGAAATGGAGACAAAACATATATTATAGATGATCTATTGATATCTTTTTTCTCTCTATATACTTGTCTTCTATCTACACATAACTTATATTATAAATTAAATCAGTTTTAAGAATAAATGACTAAATTTGGAAATTAGCAATATAACTAGTTTGTAAGGGGATATGTGATCATTTTTTTTACCAAAGGAACTAAGGGTAAATTGCACTCTATGCAATGAATTTAAGGTATATAAATAAATTTAGCAATACTTAGACTTAATCTTGGGTTTTATGTGCAAAGGTAGGAAATTAAAAATCAACTAGCATCTTTCTTGAAATATGAAAAAGGATAAGAGCCATTTAGATCCATGTATGAATTGACAAGATTAGAATACAAATTATTACTCTCATTCAAAATGGTTTTATGATATTAAATTTATCTCTTCTATAGTCTTATAGATGACAACCAAACTCTACTTTGGTTGAAGTCAAAATTGTGCCAAAATTTATGTCAGAAATGTAGTACACAACTTATTCAAGCATGCAAAATATTTTGGATATTTTAATTGTGAAATTCTTCTTCTTGACTTCTAAAATCTAAATTTACAAGAAAATCAATTTCAATAGAGATTGTTTTAGACTTTTCTAGCCAAAGTCATTCATCTAGATTAAGTCATTGAATAGATTGATTTAATGTTTTGAAAAAAAGATTGAAGACAACAAGAAACCATACAAGATATCTATCTATTTCTAAATATGTACTTGCCCACATATAATGATTATTCATGTGTAATCCTTGAATAATATATCAAGCAATAAATGAGAGCTAGATAGATTATGTATGATCTTAATGTTGAAATGAATTAGTCTTTTATCATTTTGTATAAAAACCTTGGATACCATTTTCATTTTTATATAATGGAATTGAATGGAGATGATCCTCATAAAAAACTAAAAATTATTTACCCCATATCAAAATAGATTTTGATTTGAATGGTATGATAATATAGAATGAAGCTTCAATAAAACCTTATTTACCTAATGTGAAAATAGATTTTAATTTGATTGTTTATGATAATATTTAAAAATCTTCTAACCAAAAAATGGTTTTTATCACATGTCAATATAGATAATACCTATAGAACAAAGATTCAACAAATTCACTTTCACCCACAACCCCAACATCTATATGAAATCTGATAGTACCTATTTTTACTCAATTTTATTTGAAGATTTTGTAGCCCTTTTTTTAGGTTAGATAACTATAAATCTCTCTATTTTTAAAGATATTGAAACCCTTTTCAGATAAGAAATTAAAAATAAATTATTTCTAGATATGCCCAATTAATAGGTCTGGTATAGGAAAAAGGTAAAACAAGATAAACCACTTATAGAAATCTTTTTACACTTCTAGATTTGATTTTTCTTCATTCATCTAAACATAGATGTTTGATGTATGTCCCCATACTCAGTTCTAATGCCCCTATTTTCACATTGGTGACCAGGAAATTGTAGAATATGGCTTTACATCTGCCAATGTCTTTTGGCATTTTGTGCATATGCTGCAATATATGTAATTAGTGAGGTATATTACCAAATAATTCACACACCTTTTCTATGTTACCATATTTTAATATACATGTTTACCATAGCATTTTTGACAATATTTGACGATGACGTTAGCAGGCGGCAAAAATAGTTTTAAATTTCAAACTTTAATGGGAGTAATGGCAAATGAGAGTAACAACGATGGAAATAGTGAATGACAATGGGAATGATCATCCACTCAAGCAGTCAAAGCTTCGACTAAGCCCGATCGAAGAGGATTTAATTGTCTAATTAATAATATTCAATTTTAAGTATTAATAGTATGTTTGGTTGCTAGAATAGGACTATAATAGGAAGTGAAAATTAGAACATGTTTTATATTCATTGTTTGGTAAGCTCAATTAGAATTGGGAATAAGAAGACATATTCTAATTTTGCTCCTAAAATGAGCATATGTCTATGCCAAAAAATATTTGTTATTAGAATAGGCCATTTCAATTCCCAATCAATTTTTTTTTTAAACATTTTTTTTTTTCAATTTTTTTCAATTTATTTTTTAGTAAAAAGATTTAATTTTTTTTTACTAATATCTATTTGTTTGAAAAAATGAAATAAATTATATTTCTCATCAACTTCAATGAATAAAATAAAAATGAAAATAAATTAAACTTTTTACCATTATTGAAAAAAAAACTAAAAAATAATAAATTAAACCAAAATATTTAAGGAAAATATTTTAAAAATACAAAACTTAACGTTATTCCTATTCAATTTTTGCGCAACCAAACAATGGATTAACATATTCCTAATCAAATTCCAAGTGAACCAAACACAATTGGAATTGTCGTTTTCTATTATGATTTCCCATTTCCATTGCTATTTCATTCTTCTATTCTAATTTTTGGTTTCTATTCTAATTTTCTAATATTAAAGGAGATACACTAAGAAGAAAATTAAGTTTGGAAAAAAAAACCAACTTTGACTATTTAACACTTTTAGTCTTAGAATAAAGGTTAGTGTGTGATGTTTAAGTCATCCCATGTTGAATACTGACAAAAGAAATTAGCTTTAATGAAATTCATTCCCAAAGAATTCATGTCTTCTTTTTCTTCATCATTTTCATCATATTCATAATGGATGTGTATAACCAATTTCACATGCAAAAAAATGGAAATAGCAAGGAGAATGAAATGTTTCAGGAGCATAAAATGGATGAAGATTTCATAATGGAACATTTCAGAAGGAAGATCTATTTTATGAATATATCTTGGAATCTTTTTGTGGTTGATTATTAAATCTTGCCATGTTTGTCTTGTTTCATAGCTATGTTTACTACTTGATAACAAAATATTTAATTTGAAATTGTGTCCTTGTCAAGTGCTTTTATAAATAGTTTGTAGACACAAATATAGTTGGGAAGATGGTGAACATAGATTTGAAGACTAAAAATAAATAAGTTTATAGGCATGTTTGTGCGCTTCTTGACCCAAGTTTTTTTTTCCAATATCTGTGAATTAAAAATGTATAATTATTCATATCCAAATACTTAATGTCTCCTAAAACAAGGATGCGTTGCATCGAGTTCTTGCCTTTAGTTCTTTTCTATTTTTATGGTTTTGATAACAGAGAAATGCATTGAAAAATGAAGAATTTTTATCAAAATGTTACACCTTAGTTGTCTAAAGTCTACTATAGAAGAAGCTATGAATCTTAGTGCAAAATAATCTCAAAAGAAAGTGAAAAATAGTAGCAGCAACGAATATTCGATAGCAGACAAGCTAATTTGGTTTGTAAAGACTTTATTATGTTCAGAACTAATGTTGTTTATCTTTAATTTTTGTTTATCTTTAATTGCGGGCAAAATTTAATAGGAAAATCCAAAAGTTCAAAAAGCAGCATGGTGACAAGGTGCTTGCTTCCCACATCTAACCATGAAACACACTTCTGCCGGTTAGATGGTCTACAATATTTGCTGCAAAATTAGAGAATAAGCCTCCCAAATTCCTAAGCCCAAAGCTACTCATTCTTTCTCCTGCAAGTTCTTGCCCAATGTTCTTTTATTATTTTTTATAGCCGGATGTTGCAGCAACTATTTGGAATAGATTGATTACTATGCTTGTCATTGGAATGAGTTTTAATAGCTATGGTTTAGAACAATATGACCTAGACACATTACCCATTGCATTAATTGGTGGATGACAAAATATAGACACCTATAGAATTTGGTGAAACAATAGAATAAGGAAGTGTGTGGGACAAAAGATTTTATGTGATTTTTATTGGTTTCATGGCACAAGAAAAATGAATGACAAGACATGTCAAAGTGAGTGGACCACAAGACATTCACCTAACACAATTTATGCAATCTACATAGTAAATAAACTATAGTGCCAAAGATTTTATGGCAGAAGAGTAATGAGTGAAAACACATCAGTCATCAATGCAGAGGGAAAACCTATTGCTATTTGTTGCACTTTAGCTTTTGCAAGAAATCAATATTTGCAAACATTGAAGAGAAAACTGGAAGCCCTACTATTCACATAATTGACCAATGGGGAGTTCACACATAATGATTTGACAACTCAACTTACAACAAATACATTATAAAAGAAATTTGTGTATTTAAATAAACCACTACCATTGGTAAAAAGTAAATTGGAAATAGCACCTAGTCGGATGCTATAGTATCCTGCTGTGGCAGGAACTAATAAAAATGAAATCGATTCTATCTATTAATGATTTGTATATTTTTTATGATTTATTCCAAACAAACGTATAGACTAATCTATTGTCGAAGTTTGCATATTTTATTTTTAAAAAAGGTATTTGCATTTGTTGAATAAAAAAATATTGTTATAATACAGTTTCAAATATGTTGTCTCTTATTGTATTACTACAATTTCCTTATTCTTTTCCTAATTTTTTAAAAAAATTTAATAAAATCTATTTTCTTAGCAATATAATAAAATTTAAAATAATTAATTGCATACAATTTTGTCTAATTTAATTTTTTATTTTTCTTAATGTTAAAGAAAACATAAGTCTAATATAGACAATAGATTAAGAGCAAGTGAAATATGTCGCATGTGCATTGGGCCTACAAAATCATTCAAAATAAAAATGAAGTCTTTAAAATTGATTTGTTACCTGTTGAATGGCTTACAATTAGAAACCACAGGAGTACAAATAATGTCTCATCAAATGGTCTCTGAAATTGGGATTGGGTCATGGTAATTATGGTTTTCAAATAAATCTATCTACTTGGGGTCAATGTCAAGAAAGTCAACAAACTTGCTAGTTTAGATCTCATGCTTTAGCCCTTTTTCTCTTAGTAGCTCTTGCTGAATTTACTTTATATGTTTGATTTCATCCTCTTGTTTCCAAATTATAATGCTGAAATGCTTACCATTTATTCCATTACATATAAGATTTCTTGTTGTTAAATGGAATCTAATTAGACTCACCAATTAATTTTATCCCACTTTTAATAGTTGAGTCTTCCCTAAGATTTTTCAATAAGGGTTTGGGGATAGCACCACTAAGATGGATTGAAGGGGCAGTGCTCTTAGCATCCTTCCTATTGTGGAATAGGGTGGGGTCAAGGGACAATGACCTTGAAACCAACCAACTTTTAGTATTATATAAAGACGTCAAGAGTTATTTTTCTATATCCTATCCCCTTTTGCAACTAACGTTAATATTGTTAAATGGAATAGGAATAGGCTTTTCATATGATAATTTCATAACACCTTTTTGTGGTTTTCAGTTGCAAGGGATTGAAGATTGTGATAAATTTGATTTAGTTGATAATAAGAACAGACTCTCTATTTTCTGGACATAGCATGAGATTACGTGAACCATGTTAAATTATTTGCCTTCTTATTCTATTTCTTTGTGTCAAATTCCTCTTCTTAAGTAGTTTAATTTTTGTAATATTATTAGATGTTTATCTTCTAACCCTAACCTTTTACACTCGTTTTAATGATTTTTTCCAATGGAAAAGGAAAACATACATATTTTTATTGATCACTTGTTACCTTACTTAGGGTTTGTACCAATTTTCACTAGAGTTGCAATATGTTTCTTGAAACTTAACTCAAATGAGCATATGTGCATTGTGAACTAAATTCACGTGGCTTTAAATTAAACAACCCATCTCAGATCATTAATCGCAATTTTTAGTCTATACAAGGCATGAAAATGAAATTGGTAAATAAAAGCATTAAAAAGATCTCAACGATGATTCAAATTCACATTTCAACATTCACTAACCCCTTTGGTTGCACAAGGTATATTTATTCTATTACAATAAATTCAAAACTTTCACTCAACCCCCAATTAAACTTGTATAAACTTTTCAAAAAAAAAATTATTACATTTGCAAACTTGTCATTGATAACATTGAAAACTTTAGACTTTTCAAACAATTACCTCAAAGTCTCTAAATATTCACAAATTATGACTCCAAATGATCATTAATTGTAAACATAATGATCTCCTTTTCAACCAAACCAACACAAAATAAGAAAAAAAAAATACCCTAATTAATTAAGTGTTTTGAGCATGCAGGTGCTTTTGGACCATTCCCTAAAGCAAAAAAAATTCATGTTAAACTTGAGTATAGATATACAATTTTATATCCATGCTTTACAATTTAATTATTAGTCTTCCAAGAAGCATCATCAGTGGGAAGGTATTGCCTCTTGGTCAACTATTGAAATGGGTCTTTTTAAATTTCTTTGGAGCTCCTTCTTTTCAATAATTTACTCCATTTCCATAGGTTTTTTTGGATAGTAGGTCTTTGATAGGTTTCTTATCTAAAAATGCATACACAAACTTGCAGCATTACTTGGACACATAACCCCTCTATAAGGGTGCAAGTTTGATATATTAAATATAAGTGAGATACCAATGTACACTTTGTAGTTTGATCTCATAAATATTAGGCCCAAACTTGTAAAAACCTTGTTAGGCCCTATCTTCATGTGTAATTTGGATTATTGGCCTTTGGAAAATGTCTTCTTCTTGAGATGGGTTAGAACCAAATTTCTAACCTTGAAATGGATTTCTCCTATAACACCCCACTTGGGAACCTAAGAGAAATAAACCTAACATGTTATAATGTTTACTAAACATTTTTTTAAAATTTTAAACAATATCAAAGTAACAATGTAGAAGTAATATACACATAGACATCATTTAGACAATTACAATTACAATATAGATTTCATTCTTGGAGGGTTCCTTCATGTTGAGTCATGTTTAATAAATTTTTATTAATTAGTTTAAATCTAAAGTACAATGTTCAAGATATAAAATTAATAAGAAAATATATAATCTCATATACACATACATAAAACAATTGATATGATAAAGTAAATTCAAATAACGCCATCCACTATTCGCGTTGCAAGGTATGCAATAATAAATGTACAAGTACAAAAATATACAATACAATATTTCATAGGATCTCAAAATGCATGATATATAGATAAATTAGTCGAATAGAAGTCTCCAAGATAAGAATGCAAATGATAATGGTTCACCTATATCAACGAGCATCCAACATCTATCAATCTAAGGGGGACTAAGATTGTAATAAGTCACCACCTCTTGACCATGTGGTCACGTAATCAAGCTCCCACTCCCACCATGTAGGAGAGATGATCTATGATCCACACACAGATAATCAAATTATAAATCAATCCAAGGCAAGGAATCATGATAGAAAAATGTGTCTCAAGGGTACACAAAATTTACTAATAAAGAAAGATAACCAAAGTAAAAAAGGCACTCATCCAAACCAACATCACATACCAAAATCAACAACAGATATCAAGTACAAATAAAATATCAAAACTAAAAAGATACAACCACCTTTAAATCACTATCAAATGTCACAAGCACAATAACCAATAGATAAAAATTTTCACCAAAAGAAGTAAACCAGCAATCACTAACTTGAACAATAAAAATACCACCAATGAATAACTAACAATCATCAATAAAAGTCAACTATCAATAATAAATGAAATCCAATCAATAAGTAATAACCCACAATAAATACACCATCAAAAATAACATCGAACAAGTACACCACCAATAAATAAACCACTAGAGGAAAATATGAAGAAAACATGTAAGGAGACTTAGGCTACATACAATGGGGTTTTATCACATGAGACAACTCTAAACTTACCCTAGAGGTCTTTTAGGACTCTAACCTCCTAATGACTCTATGAGAAACCAAAATACACTCTCGTGAAGATGAGGAAACTATTCATAGCTCTCAAGGTATCATCCCATTCCCATCCTCAGCCTATACAATCACTCAAGGAATAGATGAGGAAAAATCTCTAACTTATCTTTTTAATTTATCACAAGGCATGGGAGAGGAAAGTATGTTAATTACTATGTTATCACTTGTTACACAACTTATAATGAGTTACCCTTGTAGCCACTTTGGGCCTTGAACCCCATTGCAAGCCACTCCCACAAACATGCACCTAGACTACCTTCTCAAAAACTCATAAACCACTATTGTGTCCCATACCACAAAAGTAATACTGATCAAATTTGGTTACTTAATAGGTAACCCAAAAAATAACATTGCTTCTCAAAACCTAAGTTCCCATAAATGCTCAATAACATAAAGCTCATAAAACAAAAATCTTAATTCAAATTATAAAGTACATCATGACATCTAGTCAAATAATCATAAAATAAATCTAGAAAATGCCTCTTGTCCACATCCTAAGTTGGCTAGCTAAACAACTCACAAAGAAAAACATCATGAAAATAAACATCAAAAGACTATAAATAGAATATTTAAGAAAACATAGTGTCAAGCCATATTATTAAATTCCATCATTTTCTCTTGTTTAGTTTGGGTCATAAAGATGTGCTTAAAAATAAAGTAAGAATAAACATGTTGATATAAATTGTTATACTAATATACTTATTTAAATCAATAACTAAATCATGAATGATTTAATTAATAACATAAATGTATATTATTAGATTAAATATTAATATTAATTTCATTTCTAAAATATTTATTTGACTTCTATTTAAGTCTAATATTAATATTTACTTTACCTTTAATTCAATATGCAACTACAAATTTAACTCAAACTTGAAATTATAATTATAATTAAGTTATTCACAATTTATCTCATAATATTTAAATATTCATAACTAGATGATTATATATTGAGCTCCACTATAACTTTTATAAAAATATAACTATGTCACAATTATATATTTATTAATTTGTAACTCCACTTGCATTAATAAATATATAATAAGTTATAACCAGCTAAGAGTTTTAAAAAGAATTAATATTAAAAGCCCACTTATAAGAAAATAAGTAGTATTTATTTATTTAATTTTCAAAATAAATAAATAATATATTTTTTCAAATAAATTGAAAAACTAAATTATATTTTTATAAAATTAAAATAAACATGCAATTAGTATTTTTGCATTCCTTTTATCTCTCAAATCACACAACCATATTATGTATAGTTTTCTATCTTTAGTATTTTTTTTTCGCAAGCATGCATAACTTTAGTTACAACATGCTTTCCTCTCAAATAATCTTTTGCTTTTCCAATAAATTTTGTAATTAAATTATTTTAGATATAAGAAGAGTATTTATCTTTATTTAGAAAATTCATGATAATCACATAGTTCTAATAGAAAATTTAAAGTTGAAACCCTAGCCATTCAATTTGTTATTTTCTTCTAATTTTCTATAATCAAAATTTCACTATATTAGAAAGGGTTTTCAAATAAAATAGTCATAATGATTTTCTAAATTTTTCTACAATTTTCTTAATTAATAAGTTTTCCTTTTCAAAATCTACAACATAATTCTTTATACAAAAATTAATGGGTCAAGCCACAATAATGCTTCCCACTTTCAAACACCAAGAAATCAGATGCAAAGTGGGGATGGAAATACTAATGGGCTTCGAATCAAGGTCCCTAAGAACTCCGGCCAAAGCCTATCTACTAGGGGCTTTGATCAAACCCCTGGGCTTCATTCAAATACCCACATGGCATGCTGGCGAAGGGTTTCATTCAAAGCCATGTAGGTTCCAGTAGTTTAAATTCTAATTGCGCCATTTGTTTTATTATTTTTAGTACTTTAAATTCGGATTGCTTCATTTGTTTTATTATTTTTACTATTTTGAATCAGTGGACCAATGGGCTTAGAGTGAAGCCAATGACATCATAGGTTGCAATAGTGTCTCCATTTACATTTTTTACTTCTTTTGAGCATTTGGGTATGTATTTACTTCATTTTTTAATTTTTTAAAATAATATTTAATTATTTTTCATGAATTTTTGGTTACTTTAAATGAATGTTTAGTTGTTTTTAATGAAAAGTTTAGTTATTTTATAATGTATCTTAATGATTTTTATGTTTACATGTTATTGTAGTTAGTTTTATGTACATAACTTAGTATTTTTTACTATGTTGGATAGATATAAACATAACAATAGTTAGCAAATACTGGAAACATATAGTTAAATCTATACCTAGAAAAAAATATTAGGTTTAAAAAATAAAGAAGTATAGGTATAGATAGAAAATGAAAAACAAAAAACTCTGTTAGAATTAATAGTTCACCAATATAACTGAGAGGAGGGGCGGGGGGGGGGGGGGGGGTTGAATCAGTCATGTATCAATTTTAAAAATTTCTTACTTTATCAACCAAAGTAAACAACAATCATAAACAAATGTGCATACACACATACACTAGATATGTTGACTAGGGAAAAC
The DNA here is from genome assembly GCA_028749045.1 of Cupressus sempervirens. Taxonomy (NCBI): domain Eukaryota; kingdom Viridiplantae; phylum Streptophyta; class Pinopsida; order Cupressales; family Cupressaceae; genus Cupressus; species Cupressus sempervirens. The sequence continues at coordinate 170,186,360 of CM053791.1, read as the reverse complement.
CCCTGTGGGAGTGATGCCCACAGAATAATGTACTAATCTGAATATTCCTTGTTAGAGGATAGACCCTATTAGGAGTCTATTACAATGATTAGTACAAAGAGTCCCTATTAAGAGACTTTGAATCCCTATTAGGAGATTCCAACCCTATTAGGAGTTGAAGAAGGCAGTTAAACCCATTGTCCAAATAGCTTCAGGATTAGATCAATGAACCCACTATCCAATTGATCTTGGTACTATTCCTTTCACAATAATAGATGTAGAGCAATCTCTTTTCTCTTCCTTTGTCTAGTATATCAAACTCCTTGACCTTCAAATCATGTAAATAGATCTATAACTCATTAGTAACCCTTAAGGTCACTTACACACATTAGCAGATTACTCTACTCTTCTACTTCACAATTCACAAGTCTTCTCTACTTCATGACCACACCTCCTTTTAGAATTTGGAAAACACCTATCCTTTATACCATACTCATTTATTAATCTTTAGAATCGGCTTCATACACTTAACATTCATTTTAGTCAGCTCCATATTTAAATAAATAAAATACACATTTAATTAATGTTGTTGGAACATAATTTTTTCCAAACTTTCACACATGCAATTTTTGTACTTGTGCACTTGCTAACATCATTAGTTGTCAGTTTACTCCCTCAAGTTAATTGCACAACCCTTCATTCCAAGCACAATATGTTATATTGATCATACAATAGAAACTATTTCCTCAATACTCTATTTTCCTGCGGTTCTTAGTAAATCATCAATATCTTTTGTATGTTGTTGATTGATGTTCTACACACTTGACCACTTGTCAAATACATGTTTTAGTATATGTTGTTAATTGTGCATGGGCAGATACACAATGTGATGTCTTCAATACATAAATCTTAGTTTGTTTCTCTATCAATCTTACTATGTTGTCATCAATGACAAACAAAGTGATAACACTATTTTGCAATTTTCTCTCATAGCATTAGCATTCATGCTAACAATCTCCCCCTTTGGCATTGTTGGCAACATAGATTGAAAGCATCTAGTTCGAAAAATACCAATGATTTTTCTTCATCAATCAAATCTTGCTTCATCTAAGTCCTTCACCACTATCCTCCCATATTGCAAGTTCTTTCTAATGTGTTTCATATTACTCTCTCTTATTCTAATATTTTTCATATCACTCTCTCTCTCCCCCATTAACATCAATGTCAAAGGTAGTACAAGAATAGAACATATAACAATCTATTAGCATGACCACAAGCTAGTCTATTACTTTGCAATCTTTGCATATAACTAAATAACACAAGTATTTGAATATTTTCCCTAGATTGATGCACCTCTACATCTCTTACTCTGAGGTAGGTAGGGGCATATCCCCAAGTATACCTCTTAGGTACTCAAATGTATCCTTTGGTAAGGCCTTTGTGAAAATTTTTGCAATCTATTCCTTAGTACTGATGTATTCCAATGTGATTTCTTTCTCTACAACTTTTTCTTTTAGCACATGATATTTTATAGCAATGTGCTTAGTCTTAGAATGCAAAATAGGATTCTTAGACATGTTTACTATACTTGTGTCATCATAGTAAATGATAACAAGTTCTGTGAATGTGATTCCAATATCCTTCATCATCTACTTCATCCATCTGACTTGATTATAGTTGTTTCTTGTTACAACATACTCTTCCTCTATAGTAGTTTGTGAGGTACAATATTGCCTCTTTCTGAGCCAAGAAACTAATCTTCCTCCAAGAAAAAATGCTCCTCTGCTAGTGTTTTTATTATCATCCGTATCTCCTGCCTAATCAACATCTATATAGGTACAGAGAGTAAAGTCACTATTTTTGTCATACCAAATTCCATAATCTGATGTTCCTTTTAGATATCCAAATATTCTTTTTACTATTGCATAGTGATATTCCTTAGAATCAGTTTGAAATCTTGCCACAATTCCAACTACATTGGCTATATCTAGTCTTCTATGAGTCAAATACTGCAATCCTCCAATCATAGATCTATACTTCTTTTGTTTAACAGTAGGTGTCTCATCTTTGCTAGATAATTTATAACTAGTTACCATAGGAGTTCCAATAGGTTTACAATTTTCTAAACCAAATCTTTTAAGTAAATCCTTTAAATACTTGGTTTGAGAAATAAAGATACATTCTTTGTTCTGAATAATTTGCAATCCCAAGAAAATTTTTATTTCACCTATCATGTTCATTTCAAACTCATTCTTCATTTCCTCTAAGAATTTGTTGCTAGCTTCATCATTTCCACCAAAAACAATGTCATCAATGAATAAAATGATTATTAGCAAACCATCATCTATTTTCTTTAAGTACAAGTTACCATCTACTATTCCTTTAGCAAATCCAAGCTTTGCTAAGTATTTGTCCAATCTTGCATACGAAGTTCTTTGTGCTTGTTTTAATCCATACAATTCTTTCTTTAGTCTGCAAACCATGTCCTTCTCTTTTGTTAAAGAAAAACCCTCTTGTTGCTCAATATAAACTTCTTCTTCAAGTTCTCTGTTTAAGAATACTGACTTAACATCCATCTGATATACCTTAAAATTCTTGTTTGCTGCATATGCTAGGAACATTTTGACTGCTTCCATTATTGCTATAGGTGAATATGTTTCTTCATAATCAATTCCTTCTTGCTGAGAATAACATTTGCATACAATTCTTGCTTTGTTTCTTATCACTTCTCCTTGTTCATTCATTTTATTTCTAAATATCCATTTTGTGCCAATCACATTTTTGTCCTTTGGTCTAGCAACCAATTTCCATGTGTCATTTTTAATTATCTACTAGAGTTCTTCCTTCATTGATTATTTCCAATAATTGACTTTGATTGCTTCATCTATGCTTCTTGGTTCTAGTTTGGATATCAGACATAGTTCTTCATTAATTATGCTCCTTGTCATTACCCCTTTTTATTTACTACCTATTATTTGATCTATATGATGATTCTTTATCAAATTCCTATTTAGAGTAGGATTTTTTGCTTCAGTTCTTATCTCAGGTACTACCTTGGTTCTTCTCTCACATTTTTAGTTGGGATATCATTTTGCAAGTCATTGTTAGTCTTGTAGAATATCTCATTAGTTCTATTAGACTTTCCAGAGTAATCATCCCCATTAGAGTTATAGTCCATTATCTTTTCCTTGGTACCAAACTTTTCATCAATTTTAAAATTTGCACTCTCTACTATAGTTTTTGTTCTATAGTTGAAACATCTATAAGCTTTAATTTTCAATGAATAACCAAGAAACATACCTTCATCACTCCTTGGATTAAATTTACCAATATCATCATCTCTTTTGATGTTACATTTACTTCCAAATATCATGAAGTACTTGATTGGTGGTGAGTGACCACATCATAATTTATAGGGTGTTTTGTCCATACCTTTCCTAATCTGCACTATGTTTAGTGTGTATACTATCATATTGACTACTTCTCTCAAAAAGTTCTTTGGTACATCATTCTAAAATAACATAGCTCTTGTTGCTTCAACAATTGATTTGTTTCTTCTTTCAACAATCTCATTCTGCTCAATTGTATGGGGTGAGGATAGTTGTCTCATAATGCCATGTTCTTGACAATAAATATTGAATTATCTAGAGGTGAATTCTCCTCCTTTGTCCGGTCTTAAGTGTTTGATCTTAACTCTAGATTCATTTTCAACCCTATTCTTAAATATCCTAAATTTCTCAAATGCTTCTAATTTTTCTTTAAGGAAAGCAACCCACGTCATTCTAGTGAAATCATCAAAAAAAATCATAAAGTACATTTCTCCATAGAATCTTCTTGTTCTTGCAAGACCACTTAGATCTATATGTACCAATTCCAACTTTTTTGTAGTACAAAACTGCTTCCTAGGAAATGAGACTCTTTTCTGCTTAGCCAAAAATGCATTCCTTACAAATAGTGTCAGTGGGTTTAGATATTTTGGAAAAATCTTTCACAACAAGTGTGTTACTGGCCTTCATAATGTCATCAAAGTTAATGTGACAAAATCTTCTGTGCCATAATCAACTGTTGTCAATCTTTGCTACTAAAGATGTTATTTTAGTGGAGTTTAACTAAAATACATTACCTCTAGTTTTTGTGCTAGTACCAAGTAGATTTCATTCCTTGTTCTTGATAATGCATGTATAATTTCCAAATTGTAGTTGATAGCCTTTGTTTGTAAGTTTTCCAACACTCAACATGTTATGCTTAAGTCCATCAACAAAATAAACATCATTAGTATATGTTTTACCATCAAGTGTTATAGATCCAATTCCTATATTATGACAGGCTGCATTACTCCCTACTCTGACAATTCCTTCGTCATAGCTTCTGAATTTGACAAACTTGCTCATATCACCAGTTGTGTGATGCAAACAACCATTATCAATGATCCAATCTTTCTTTTCAATATGTGAATTCAGCTCACTTTCTTCTCTAATTTCTCTATCAAGATCATCCTCTTTTATAGCTACAAATCCTAATTCATCTTCACTTTTAGTTTGATTAGATTCTTCTTCATCTTCTTCTTCATTAGCATATAAAAAATTTCTAGATCTTCTAGATTTGAATCTACCCTTAAAATTCCTTTCTCTTTTAGGACACTTAGATGCATAATGACGATATTCATTACAAGTCCAAAATTTAAAGATATTCTTACCATCTTTTTCTCTTTCCACAAGAAGAGCCACTCCTTCTTGGATCTTTTCTTCAATGGATTTGCTGCTGCTAGCAATGTCTCCCTATGTTTTTGTGCTCCTTGCTAAACCAGGTTTGATGTTTAATGCACTAAATGCTATATCAACTTTTTTCAATTCACCAAATTGTTTCAGATCAAATTCTACAGCTTCCAATCTACCAAGCAATGTCTCTTTGGTGAAATTTGTAGTGCAAGGTATCATTAGTTGAATCATTTGTGACACTAACTTGAAAGGTGGTGTTAGACTTTTCAAGATCTTCCATAACACTTCATCATCAAATTTCTTTCCATCAAGAGATCCCATTCCTGCAACAATCTCATACATTCTTCCAACATAGCTTCTCACAGATTCATCTTCCATTAGTTTAGCATCTTGAAACATTTGTGCAATACAAATTTTGCAATCTAACTCTTTTTTCATGTGTATTACCTTCATAATTAGCTTCTAAATATTTCCAAATTGCATGAGAAGTTTTAAGTAGTTTTACTTGATTGTACTCACTTTTAGGTAATGCTAACAATATTTCTTCTCTTGCCCTTATGTTGCACACAAATACTTCTCTCTATTCTTTGGTGTAGGTTTCAATATTGTCTTCTTCTGCAATGTTTTTCGATGTCTTGGTCACAAGCCAATATCCTAGTCCCATGCACAAAAGATGAGTCTACATTTTATCCTTCCAGCTATTATAGCCTGTGCCATTGAATCTAAGACTTTCCTTTCTGAACATATTCACCATGGATCTCCCAATTTTGTTAGACTTTCTTTCAAGGACATGAGGCTCTAATACCAATTGTTAGAAGTAATAGTTCACCAATATAACTGAGAGGGGAGGGGGTGAATCAATTATGTATCAATATTAAAGAATTCTTACTTTATCAACCAAAGTAAACAACAATCATAAAGAAATTCAGATACACACATACACCAGATAAGTTGACTAGGGAAAACCTTGATCAGAGGGAAAAGCTTAGTGGGAGTGATGCCCATAGAATAATGTACCAATCTAAATATTCCTTGTTAGAGGACAGACCCTGTTAGGAGTCTATTACAATGCTTAGTACAAAGATTCCCTATTAGGAGACTTTGAATCCCTGTTAGGAGATTCCAACCATGTTAGGAGTTGAAGAAGTCAGCTAAACCCACTATCCAAATAGCTTCAAGATTAGATCAACGAACCCACTATCCAATTGATCTTAGTACTATTCCTTTTAGAATAATAGATGTGGAGTAATCTCTTTTCTCTTCCTCTATCCAATATGTCATACTCCTTCACCTTCAAATCATGTAAATAGATTTGGAACTCATTAGTAACCCTTACAGTCACTTACACACATTAGCAGATTACTATGCTCTTCTACTTCACAATTCGCAAGTCTTCTCTACTTCACAACCACACCTACTTTTAGAATTTTGAAAAATCCCTTTCCTTTTAACCATACTCAATTATTAATCTTTAGAGTCAGCTTCGTACACTTAGCATTCATTTGAGTTGGCTCCATATTTAATAAAATGAAATACACATTTAATTAATGTCATCGACTAACAATTGTTTCCAAACATTCACACGTGTGACTTGCATACCTACACACTTTTTGACATCATCAGTTGTTAGTGTACTCCATCTAGTTAACTATGCAACCCTTTATTCGAAGCACAATATGTTATATTAATCATACAACAAAAACTATTTCCTCAATACTCTGTTTTCCTATGGTTCTTTGTAAATCATCAATATCTTTCTCATGATGTCGATTCAAGTTCTATGCACTTGACCACATGTCAAATACATGTTGTAGTATATGTTGTTAATTGCACATGGGTAGATATGCAATGTGATGTCTTAAATACATAAATCTTAGTTTATTTCTCTGTTAGTCTTACTATGTTGTTATCAATGACAAACAAAGTCATAACATTGTTCTACAATGTTCTCTCATAGTGTCAACATTCATGCTAACAAACTTTAAGTCTACATAGGAAAGGAAAAAAAAATATAGTACTAGGTGGATAGAAAATATTGGAAAAATATAAACTATAGTTGAAAAACCCTAGTTATTTAAACTATAGTTAAAAAGACATAGTTACCTAAACTATAGTTGAAAAAATATAGTTAAAACTATAGTTGGAAAAACTAATAGTTTTAGAAAATATAAAACTCTAGGACTAGATAGAAAATGAAAAAATAAAAATCTAGTGCTAAGTGGATAGAATTTAAGCAAAGAAAATTTAACTCATTCTCTCCTCTCGCTTTCTTTCTTTGAGTACTTTCTCTCTCCCTAGTTTCTCTTTCTAAGGACTTTCTCTCTCCTCTCTCTCACCTCACCTTAATCTCTCACTCTCTCCTCACTCTCTCTCCTTTCCCTCTCTCCTCTCACTTTCTCTCTCCTTACTCTCCTCACTTTCTTGCACCTCACTCACTCTCCTCACTTTCTCTCCTCTCACTCTCTCTCCACTTTTGAGCTCTCTACACTATATCTCTCCTACCTTTCTTCTCTCATTTTCTCTCTACCCATTCTCTCCTCAGTATCTCTCTCCTCTCAATCTCTCTCATCTCACTTTCTCTCTCCTCACTCTCTCAGGTCACTTTCTCTCTCCTCACTATCTCTCTCTTCTCACTCACACTCTCTCCTCACTCACTTTCTCTTCATTTTCTCTCCCCTCTACTTTGTCTTCTCCTCACTCTCTCCTATCTCTCTCTTCTTGCTCACTGTCTCTCTCCTCACCATCTCTCTTCTCACCCTCTCTTCAATTTCTCTCTCATCTCCTCTCTCTCTCTCTCTTGCCTTACTCTCTCCTCACTTTATCTCTTCTCACTCTCTTTCCTCACTCTCTCCTCATTCTATCTCTTCTCACTCTCACTCATCACTCTCTCCTCAATTTATCTCCTCTCCTCTCTCTCCTCTCTATGTCCTCACTTTATTTCATCTCTCTCTCTCTCCTCACTCTCTCTTCTCACTTTCTCTCCTCTAACTTTCTCTCTCCTCACTATCTCTCTCCTATCTTTCTCCTCTTTTTTTCTCTCTCCTCACTAGATCTCTACTTTCTCCTCTAGCTTTCTATCTCCTCACTATGTCTCTCCTATCTTTCTCCTCTCACTTTCTCTATCCTCACTATCACTCTCCTACCTATATCAATATTTCTCTCCTCCCACTTTCTCTCTCCTCACTTTCTTTTTCCTCACTATATCTCTCCTATCTCTCTCTTCTCACTAACTTTCCTATCCTCTCTCTCCTCACTTTCTCTCCTCTCATGCTCTCTCCTCACTTTCTCTACAATTTCTCCTTGTCATCCCTCTCACTTTTTCTTCAATGTCTCTATCTCCTCACTTTATCTCCTGTCACTCTCTCTTCTATCTTTCTCTCTCTTCACTATTTCTCTTCTATCTTTATCCTCTCACTCTTTCTCCTCTTACTTTATCTATCCTTAATCTCTCTCTTCACTATATCTCTATTCTCTCCTCTAACTTTCTCTCTCCTCACAATATCTCTCCTTTCTTCTCTCACTTTCTCCCTCTTTGTTCTCTCTCTTCACTATCACTCTCCTCAATATATCTCTTCTCTATCTCTGCTTACTTTCTCTCTCCTCACATTCTCTCCTTACTTTATCTCTCCTCACTATCTCTCTTCTTTCTTTCTCTTCTCACTCACTCTATCTCCTCTCAATCTCTCTCCTAAGTGTCTCTCTCCTCACTTTCTCTTCAATTTATTTCTCCTCTCCTCTCTCTATTTCCTCTGCTCTCACTCTCTCTCCTATGACTTTCTCTCTTCTCTCAATTTATCTCTTCTCAATTTCCCTTTCCTCATTATCTCTCTCCTATCTCTCTCTTCTTACTCTCTCTCCTCACTCTCTCTCCTCTAACTCTCTCCTCATTTGTAGATGACATTTATTTATTTCTATATGCACATTAGCACCAAAATTGACCTATTAACCTATAATAAGATGTAGATTAAGACATAATATAGCTATTGTCTCTTAATAGGATAGACCTCTAAGGGCCTAATAGGACCTCCTAATTTAAATAAGATACTAACATGTCTAATTTAACCTATTAACACCTAATAGTCCACCTTTAGAGTTTTCCAATAGGATAGGTATTATAATTTAACATGACCTAGTTAACATTTAATTTGCATATGTTAACCATGTAGATGGGATCACACGATAAAGATGAGGGTAATGGACTAGATCATGGGTAGCCTCAAGATTATGGATACGAACATGATTATCAAAAATCTCAAGGTCAAGGACTAGGATAGGGACATGGACAAGGTCAAAGACAGGGATAGGGATAGGGATAGGGACCATGTGTTTACCCTTACACTCTTGATATGCATAGTATATTCCATTTTGTGGCTACAAAGATGGCACAACTCGGACAATCAATTGATAGATTTGTTGATTATTTATATAGAGGTATTTGTCACCAGATCTATGCAAATCTTTGAGATCTTACTCATAGATTTAGATCACAAAATACATTCAAAACACAATCTATTGATAGAATTTTGGTAGAGCTTAGAGAAGAGGTCTTGGGTGATATGTCCTTAGCCCAGGTTCAGATCTTGGTCCCTAATGAGATTATTAAACGAGATGTTTTCCTATTTTATGAGGGTTGGGCCTAGGTGAAGGCCTATCAGGTTACTAGATACATTGTGTCATAGATTTCATGCATGCTATACCCTTGATTTCTTGCAGCATATGATCATTATCCCAAAAATGACCAAATACCATTATATTCTTCCCAATAGTTGTACGTGGAATTCTATTTGGGGTACAACATCAACTATTTAGATCTTCCATGATAATATGGTTAGGGACATATAAAAGTTGTAAATCATGATGAGTACTATTCAGCTAATTGCCCTCAATAGTTAGTTAGTTAGAGGACTCTAGTTGTGACCCCAATGATGGCTGCTACTGTAGATAGAGTTGTTATTGCTTCCCAGAGGGAAGCAATTGATAGGATAGGACACATTGAAGGTACATCTAGTAGCATTAAATCTAACACTCTAGGTAGATATATTATCGCTAGACCTCGTCAAACCATATCATCTTCAAAGGCATCATCTAGTAATACACCTACCATATAGAGTGATGAGGTTTATAGAGACGCAACTCTTCCTACTCCAAGAGATATACATTTCCTTAGTGGGGAGCACAAACATATGGATATAGAATTGTATTTTTTCAATGATCTATTACATGCATATTCAGAGGATACTTTTATAGGAGGTTGCATATATGATTAGAGATACACAAAAAGGTGCACAAGACATTGGTGATAAATGCTCAACACAAAACTTGACACATATGTCAACTGAGCACTCATCTTAGCACCCATCATAGCACTCAAATGGACATCAATATACTATAGATCCATTTGAGGGGATATGAGTTGAAGATGTTACTATTAATACTAATGGACTAGATATTATTGATGAATAACTATGAGAGTTGAGTCAGATTGAGGTTGGTACTGGGATGTGATCATATATGGAGATGATATTTGGTTACAATACCAGTGACTCTACACCACTTAAATCTTAGTTGGTCGCTCGTTTGAACTCTTCATTTATATAGAGGATTGGAAAGATTAGGGATAGAGTTTCTATTAATGACACTACATCATGTGTCATGGATGACCCTCTTCCTCCTCAGACCTAGGTGCCTATTTTTTAATCTTTTTTTTGTAGAATAGTTCAATTCTATACACAAGTGTACATATGCATGGACTAATATTTGCCAATGAATAATATTTTTCTAGGTACAAGTAGTAGAGCCTACTTCTTGTTGTGTGGAATCTAATCATGAAGGGAGGAAAGATATTATCAATATAGCACCTACTACTAGTGGGAGTACACATCTGATGAATGTGACACCCACTAGTGCTAAGGTGAAATTTGAATTTAGACATTTGAAATGATTTAATTTTCATATATATATATATATATATATATATATATATATATATATATATATATATATAGACACACACACACATGCATACATACATACATATGTATATATACATGTACATGTACATGTCTAATGAATTATTGTGTCCACTAAATTTGCCAAGATTGATTGATAATTTACAACCACATGATGCTCATCAGTCTCTCTTAGAGTGTAGGCCTCTTTGTATGTGCTTGGACAACTCTCTATTTTAGGATGTATGCACGATATGTTTAGTTTATCATTTATCTTTTGAGTGAGACATTTGCATGTTTATGATTTCACATTTATATATGAATTGTCATGTGTATGTACATATTTATGGTCCATTTATGATACATGACATATATTTATATGATTCTTATGATTAGACATTTTATATATGTTTCTACTTTATGCTCCATTGGTAAAAGTACAAAGTTGTGTCACTTTTCAGGCTGACTTTTTAGAATGATTGAATTTGAGTATTTCTATCTAAAAATCAAAAAAATTCAAACATACTATCTAGGCAAATTCATTCTAGCTAAGTTAAATATGGTCCCACAATTGGAAACATCTATTAAATGCATATTTTATACTAGTTTGTATCTAATTACTAAAGATTTAAAATTATTTTAGAAAAGTGGCATTTCAATAACTCTTACTATTTTTTATGATTTTTTTAAATAAAATATAAACATCATTTTATAGATCTTGGAGTCAGGAATATTGTCATATATAATTTATAATTTTTTAATTAGATCAAGTATATTGTAATTAACAAATTCTACAAGTATGTATTTTAAGACTTGAAAACATGTCAGTTTTGAGAAAGAAAAAGTATTAAATCATATTAAAAAATTCAAAATTATATGGCATTCTAGAGGAGAGAGTCCTTTTATAGAATGTATAACTTTTCTTCTTGTTAGAATAGATTTGTTTTGAAAAATGTGGTGGGAGATGAAAACTATCAATTTCAGGTGAGTTAAAATTTGAATCATTATAAAAGAGAAAATATAGGTCTAAAGCATATTTTTATTTTTGATTGTTCTAGCTATATATGTTATCTATAACATAGTCTGAAATCAAAAGGAAATAAGTTAGATTCTATATAATTTTGTGGTGGGAACTAGAACCCCAATTTTCAGTAGCTAAAAAGTTGTCTGTAAACATTAAGAATATTTATCAATTCTTGTTCTAAATAATTATTAAAAATTATAATCCTAATATTTATCCATTTCTACACATTTTGTTAGTTTACTTTATTTTCAAATTTAAAATAATAATACCAACTTTATGTCATTGAAGGTGAATAGTTATACTTTTGTTAGCATTTTCCTTTACAAAAGGGTGACACGGGTTTGTGCTTTTACCCACATGTGATATATCTTTGTAGTTTATGATTAGGCATGTGTGATCTAGATTTATGTTTCTAGTTTACGATTATACACACATGTCATTGGTTCAATTTCTAAGTGATTTAATTTCTAGGTTTATGCTTACATGTCATTGATTTAATATATAGTAACTAAATATTAATTACATGTGATTGATTACATTTGTGATCTAGATTCAATTACATAGTTTAGATATTAATTACATGTGATTGATTAAATTTCTAAGTTATTAAATTTTTAGGTTTATGATTATATGCAACTGATTGAATTATATAGTTTAGATATTAATTACATGTGATTGATTTAGGTATTTCAATATGTTATAATTTGCACGTGATTCATATAAAATATGTGATCCAACATGTGATTGAATTAGATGATTCAATATGTTATAATTTAGATTTAAGTCCTAAATAGAAATAAACATACACATATCAAACATATGCATACAAGTCTAATTGAAAATGAAGTGAACACACACACACACACACACACACACACACACACACACACACACACACACACACACACACACACACACACACACACACATGTATGTATGTATGTAAATTGAAATGAATGTATACATGTGTGTATATATTCAAAACATGAAATGAATATGTGTGTACACATACCCATGTATAAGTCCTAGGAATATGTTTAGACATATTCATGAAATTAATACATATATGCATGTACATGTACATATAAGTGGATTAAACATGAAATGAACATAAATAAACATGTGTATAACTCTCAAGTTGTACATGAAATGAAAAGAATGCACATTTATACATCCTAAACATGAAATGAACACATGTATATATAAGTGGACTAAATATGAAATGAACATAAATACACATGTTTATAACTCCTAAGTTGTACATGAAATGAAAGGAATGCAGATTTATACATCCTAAACATGAAGCAAACATATGTATATATATGTGGAATAAACATAAAATGAACAAAAACCGTAAATGTGTTAAATGCACATACATTTGAAATATCTCTTCAGTGAAGATAAATATGAAATATCTATGCAAGTCCTAAATATGAAATATGTCAAGTGGTTCCAAGTGGTTCCACATACTCATGAAGAACACTTAATAATATTTCATGATCCTAGGTGTCTAGTCTCCACTTGCATCATCCACTTCAATGTTTAAATAGATGCAGATCAATAGAGGTAGCAATAATATAGTGAATATATTCAAGCACCTTATTGTTAGGTTTATAATCAACAAAGTGAATTACATGTTTCACTAATATGGTTTGCCTGAGATATGATCTAGCCCAAACAACTAAAATTGTACACACCATGCATTTAAAAGTTAATATATATATTAATGTGTACATACATATGAATTTAAAAAATTATTATTTAATAATAAGTTACATGTAATATACATACATACATACATACATACATACATGCATGCATGCATGCATACATACATACATACATACATACATACATACATACATACATACATACATATATACATATATATATATATATATAATTTGAAAAATAAACCTATAGGGAATAACATTACATCACTTTCTTTAGGTTCAGTTAACTTTATCCTTTTTGCAATGCAACACGATAGAGAGAGAGAGAGAGAGAGAGAGAGAGAGAGAGAGAGAGATTTAATATATTTTTAAATTAAAAGTACTTACCAATTCAAACTAGTCTATAGATATGGTTATAATAAGAAGCAATCAAAGGGATTTCATCAAAGTTTTCATCTTCATCTGAGCCATTAATTGTATCAATAACAATAAGTGGCACCAAACTTCATGTACCTACCATTGAAAACAATTGATCAATTATATATTATCTTTGATGGTACATGCAATGTCATATCTTTACTAGACAGTCTCTACCAAGTTCACTCAGGCATCAAAAAGGTGTTTGTAGAAGTTGAGTGTTAATCGAGATCACTCAGTTAACAAAGGAAACTTAGATGGAACCATTGTTAACCAAGATCACTTAGTTTTCAAAGGAAGTCTATGAAGATGCAGTGTTAAACGAGTTCACTGGGTTAGCATAGGAAAATCATTTCAATGTTAGTGTCTACCAAGCTATTGCAATTACAATACAAAAGGCAAACTTTTGAGGGTTGGGGTAGGGGGGGTGAATCAATAGCTTAAACTTGGACCCATAAACTTTCATCACACATCCATCTCATACATTCAATGTATAAACTAAAATAACATGTAAATCATGTACATCTAAATCATGTAAGAAAGTAAATATTCACACACATATAACACTAGATATGATTACCTAGAAACCCTAAAAATGAGAAGGTAAAATTGGGGTGGGGATGACACCCAAAAATATTCTCTACTACAATAATAAAGTTTATTGAATTAAGGTTACAATGTTTTGACCATTAAACATGATCTACCCTATGAAAGGTCTTCCCTATTAAAGGCTTACAAAGAATGTTAGGTCTCACCTTTTTAGAGGATTTCAACACCCTATTATAAGTGTGCCTTGCTAAAGGACTTTAACTTACAATTAAGTAAGAACCTTGTTAAAGGATTTCAACACAACCTGTTAGGACTACTCTATCAAGAGATTTTGGCTAAAATCACCTATTAAAATGTTTCAACTTTGATCCTATAGTTAGCACTTGATTTCTTGATAACAAATCACCTCTAAACAATTTTCTTCTTGATCCTTCTCGATTAGATGTCTCAATGATATATACTATCTTCTTTCCTCTATTCTTCTCTAACTAATTCTTATAATGTTGTCTCACTTCATAAGTTGTTAGCCACCATGAATGCTCTGTTTGTGTATGCAATCTTCTCTCTTCCCTCTTTCAAAATTAATAGAGTTTAGGTTTTGTCTTCCTCAAGAAGACATTGGTGACTTAAGGTTAGGTTTGAATTTATAGCTAAGATTCATCTATTTTGCCACTTAATCCTTCCCATTTACTAATTAGCTTCATGTAATTACATTGGGAATCCAACTTAAGATTCTTCCTTATCTCCAAAATATCATAATTCATCCTTAAGTTAGCTAAAAATGGTCTACATAGTTGTTTGTGCTATCACTTGGCATGCACTATCTACTCGGCACTTGAGTGACTTGGCACATGAGTGGCTTGAAACTCATTATGAACTCAACATGCTCTATAATATACATGTTCTTGGCATGTACTACTTGTTCAGCATGAACTAAGTGAATAGATTTAAGTGTGTTAACACTAGCTTTTCAAAACTAATCTGAGATCAACAATCTCCCCCTTTGACATGAGTGTCAAAAATACTTGAGTATGCAATAATATCCATAATCTCTTGAGCATAACATATCTCTAACTTGTCTTATATAAAAAACTTCAAAATTTCAAAATTTTGTAATAGCTTGTATACCTCAAAATCTGATAACTCCCCCTGAGTTGATGTGTCTATTATGTATTCAAAATTTAGTAATCTTGATGAGTAAATATACCTCAACTGATACTCTTTGACTTCATACTATCTTGTGCTTACTTCCCCTTAGCTTACACTCCCTTATTTCTCACTCTCCTTATATCTCCCCAAAATTCTTATTTTCCCCCAAAATATTTCTCCCCCTTTTTGACACTTATGTAAATGGGCTAGACACTTATAGTATGTATGTCCAAAAAAGATTTATGGACATCCAATATTATCTTGAGAGTTACATCCTAGTTATCACATGCTACATCCAATGACTTGATTTGGATAGATAGCTCAATAGCAACATAGACTAGACCATCTAGGGTAGAAAGATTCGGGTCTTTCTTCATTAGAGTTTCAACATAGCTTAGTTCCTTGTGCAAAATTTCCATATGAGGGGTTAGAGTAGCCTGGATGCTAGTTAGTTTGGCCCTTATGTTGGCCTCATCTATTGAGAATGAAACTGACTTTGGTTTTGAAGCAATATCCTGAAGTGCTTCTCAACCCGAGATGGATTTATAGGTAGTTTTGCACCTGATGAATTGATCTGACTTTCCAAGCTCAAGATGTGACTTCTAGCCTCTTGGGTGAAGAGTGATGGATTCCACAATTTAGTATACAATGAGAATATGTTCTCAAGTACCTTCTTTACATCCTCAACCTTAGTTATTAATACAACTTGCTTCAGTGCTAAATCACTTGATATCTTTTCATTTACTTTGCTTTGGAACTTCTTTTCTAACTATTCTAATACTTTTTCATTTATGTCTAGGTTGATATTACTGACCTTCTCTACTATATTTTCCAATTGTTCAATCAGTGGCTTGGTCTCATCTAGATTTGGTAGACTAAATGCATATAAAAAGATGTCTTTTATATCCTACAAAGCCTACTTCTACCTATGCTCCCTTTGAAGCATTTCTTGACACTTCTTCCTTTCTAGGTCTTGTTGGAGTATGCCCATCTATTCTATGGTCATTGTATCATAGTCATACTTTGGAAAAATGATTTCTTCATCAAGGCTTAGATCTCAATACTATATAACTTACCCTACCTTTGATAAACATGGGCTCAACACTAAGATCTGCAACACCTATGTTTGACTTTTGAAGAGTCTTAGTGGAAGGAGTGCCAGATGCTGGTAGGGTTACTAGGGCTTGGATGACAACTTGCTCCTTCACCTTAGGTGTCAGCTCTATTGCCTCAGGCTTTCCTTGTTCTACCATAATGACTTGACTTACACTGTGATCTTGTGTTGTAGGTGTAGATGACTCTATCTAACCTATTTCTTGTTGTTCTTTAGTATTGGTTTGTACTTCCACTATATCCTTATCAAAAGTATCAACCTTGTTTGATGTAACTTTATTTTCTTTGACCAAAGGTTGTACATTAGTGACTTGAGGGATGATAGATGGTGGTTCTTGTGGATTCACCTTTTCCCTTTCAGTATTAGTCACCATTTTCTATAATTCATCCATATTGACCAATATAGGATTATCACAAATTTTTCCCTCTAGTGTGGACTAGTCTAGTATTTTCTTGAGACTTTCCTCAATAAGGGGATTGATGTTCTAAGCTTTCAAATTAGAAACATCCTTAATAGTTACTATTTTAGTATCCATACTTGTTACAAATTGAGGACTAACACTCGACAATTGTGTATCTTGCACACTATGTTCTTCATGCTTCTCTTCCTCAGTTGTTGCCTTGTCATCTATGCTCATTTCTACTCCTCCCTCAACTGTGTCATCATTTTTATAATCTTCTTCTTCCTCTTCTTCCTCCTGCTCAACATCCTCTCCAAATTTAGCTTTTAGCTTCTTCACCAACTTGTTCTTCTTGTTAATAACAAAAGTTGTCCTTAATTCCATGGTAATTTTGGACTTTTCCAACTCATAGTTCCCAAATTCCTTTGTAGTTTTATCTACCTCTTCTACAAGTAAAGTTTTTATAGCTACCAATGCTTCATCCACATTTATTTTATAACCTAAGTGTCTCAACCTAACAACTTGTACAAAAGTATAGTCAGCATCCACTAGGAAACAAATGTCATCATAGTATTTCTCTACTAGTGATACTAGTATTCTCAGTCTCTTCATTGACTACTTGAAGTCCTCAAAATAGCTTGTCATCATAGATTGAAAGTTCTCTCCCAATTGTTCAATGTATTCACCTATTTACACTGCTATTGATCTATTGGTTTTCCATGCAACTATTCCAAATGAAAAAAACGTGATTTTCACATAAAAGAATATGTATATCAGTATAGAACCAAATTTACATTGTGCACTCTTTGTCTTTCTAATTGCTCTTAAGTTTCCACCATTTGTTGCAATTGTAGCTCTGCTAGATCATATGTATGATCTTTATTGACAATCTTGAATCCAACATCCCTTGCTATATAAGAAACATTGTTTAATCTACTAGATTGGTAAAACTTTTGTGATATAACCCTTACAACAAAATTTATAATAGGATCAATGATTGTATCAATTGTCACATGCCTCTCTTATTCCATACAGGTCTAGTATTTTTCTCAATCACCTCCTTTGAGTCACTTCTTGGTGTCTTAGGTTGATCTAGGGTTGGGTAACTAGTAACCCTATGTATTATCATTTTAGTAATTTTGATAGTTCCATTATCCAACTATAATGAACTATCATTAATTTGGCTAAGCACTATCCAAATCTATTCTATCTTGAATACATTTAGAAAATATAGGGCTCATGTCAACCCTTTCCTCTCAACAATTTTATATTCTTCCTTCAACACACCTTTATTATAGAATCTATTGTATGCTTCCCTAATCTCCATATCACCAATGCTTCCTATCTTATAGTTATAGCATTCTCTCACATCTTGTACCATTGAAACATTCGGTGGTATCATAGATAACGCACCACAAGGTTCTTTTTTGTAAGCAATATCAAGAATAGATTTCAAAATCAGTTTATTAACTTCATTACTCACTAATTAAATATTCAAAAATTATTTTACCTCTACATTATTTGAACTAGATGCCATTTGTGTGAAACTAGGGTTTACAAAAATATAAGCTGCATAGCTTGGCTCTTGATAAATACCTTGTGAGATCTGACAAAATGATGTAGAATTGTTTCTTAGATCTTCTAAAACTACTTTGAATGAATTTCTAGATCACCTTCTTCTCTCCATCCTCTTTCTTAAATTTGAAATGATGTGAAATGAGCTAAAATTGATCAAATACGCTTTGAAAACCTTGCAATAAATGTTGATTGCTTACACAGTTGTAAGCTTGACATCAACCAATTTTAGGCTCACTTAGCATCCATTAACATTTAAATCACTTGGTAACCATTACGAGCTTGGCATCAACTAGCCAATTTCTTAGCTTGACATCCTCTAGCATTTTACTCAGCACACATAGGAAACATTTCATGCTCGACAGTAACATGAAAACTTAAAGATTTATCTTGGATTTCTAATAACATACTGCATCTTTGTTCATGCTAATCTAATATTTTTAGTACTAAATCCTTTAGAACTGATGAATAATATAAGTTTTAATTATTAGTCCCACATACCTCTTGATTGCCTAGTTTGATGAGGTATGATCACCTAACCCATTGGGTGAAGTGATCCCTTCTCCATTTGATGTGTTTTAATCATATTTCTTCTTCCATGTCTTGTTCATTTCATTTCTAATATTTTCAACATCTACCTTTTCATTGCCTTTATCAAATTCACAACTTGGTGCTTTTGACCTTTTTGGTTAATATCTACTAAGGTGACCAATCTTCAAATAGCTAATACACGTGGTTTGACTCAACCACCTCTTGTAGTCACCTCTGAAGTGTGTCTTAATATAATTCTTAGGGACATGTCCATATTCTTGACAATAATGACAGTTATATCTTTTATTATAATCCTAGTTATAAGAGTTGCCATTGATCTTTACCTTTGTTTTCCTATTTGATGACCACATGTGTTCGGATCAGCAATCAAAAGCTCTATGTCCATACTTCTAATAGTTGTAGCAATATCCTTCAAATCTTTGTGTGTGCATGGTCTTGGTTCTACATTCATGTGACTGATGACCTTGTTTGTTGCACTTATGATAGTGAACCATGCTCTTATGTTTAAAATTTTGATTTTTAGCTCTACTCCTACACACGTTAGTAGTATGTCCTTCCTTATGACAATTATGACAAGTAGGTTTGGAGTTCTTACCTTTTTTGTTTCTTTCTTCAACACTTTTGGATGACTCTCCTTCTTCAGTGCTTATGTATCCTAGTTTAGATGTGTCATTATTGGATCTAGGGGATCTAAGTAATTACTCAAAGTATTTTATGGCTTCATCAAGCTTATTAAAACTTTTAGCAAACTCCTTTTCCCTCTTTAGATCATTTTTTAGTTGTTCATTCTGCAACTTTAATGTTGTTATCTTAATGTCTTTGACATTTAGTTCATAATTGGCATTCATCATTTGACTTAGAGTATCCAATTGCATGTTGGAAATCTTGGTTGGTTTTGATGATTTCTCTTCCAATCTGTTAGCCAAAATTCTTTTGTCTTCTTCAATCATGGCTTTGTCATCTATGGCTTTCTTCTTCTTTTAAGTCACCTCACATAGTAATATGGCTTGTGATTCTTGCTCTATTTTGAGATTTTTTATTTTCTCAACTTGGGCTCTATTCTTTTACATTAGATCTACAACTACTACATCAAATTCATTTGACTCTCCATCTACAAATAGCTTAGTAGTGTCTATCTCTTTGTTTTTTGTTCCATTCTCTATAATAGCAATTTCCTTCCTTCTTTTCAAGGATTTCTTCAATTCTTCTCTTGCTTCATTTAGTTGATGTAGAATGAGATTTATTTCAATCTCATGATTCGTAATATTCTTTCCCAACTTGTACTTCCATTTCAAGATCTTTCCTTAAAGCTACAAAGCTTCTCTTTCAGAGAACAAGGCTCTGATACCGATTGTTGGAATTATAATAGGAGAGGTAAAATTCTAAGAGGGGGGGTGAATCAATAGTTTAAACTTGGACCCATAAAAGTTTCACCACACATCCATCTCATACATTCAATGTATAAACTAAAATAACATGTAAAGCATGTACATCTTAATCATGTAAGAAAATAAACATTCACACTCATATAACACTAGATATGATTACCCAGAAGCTCTCTAAGTGAGAAGGTAAAATTGTGGTGGGGATGACACTCACAAATCTTCACTACTATAGTAATAAAGTGTATCCAATTAAGGTTACAATGTTTTGACCATGAAACATGATCTACACCATGAAAGGTTTTCCTTGTTAAATGCTTACAAAGACTATTAGGTCTCACCTTGTTAGAGGATTTCAATGCCCTGTTAGAAGTGTAACTTGCTAAAGGATTTTAACTTACAATTAAGTAAAGACCTCATTAAAGGATTCCAAAACAACCCGTTACAACTACTCTATCAAGAGATTTTGACTGAAATCACTTGTTAAAATGTCTGAGCTTTGATCTTGTGGTTAGAACTTGATTTCTTGATAAACCTCTAAACAATTATCTTCTTCATCCTTCTTGATCATATGTCTCTTTGTTGTATACTATCTTCTTTCCTCTATTCTTCTCTAACTAATTCTTATAATATTGTCTCACTTCATAACTCTTTAGCCACCATGAATCCTCTATTTGTGCATGCAAACTTCTCTCTTTGCTCCTTCAAAATTCATAGAGATTTTAGAGTTTTTCTTCCTTAAGAAGACTTTGGTGACTTCGGGTTAGGTATGAATTTATGACTGAAATTCATCCATTTTTCTGCCTAATCCTCCCCATTTACTAATTGACTTAATGTAATTGTATTGGGAATCTAACTTAATATTCATCTTTATCTCCAAAATACTATAATTCATCCTTAAGTCAGCTTAAAAGTGGTTTACATAGTTGTTTGTGTTGTTATAAACAAATATGCCAAAACTATCATACTTGGCACCTGAAGTCTCTGATGCTCGGCATACAATAATATTTCTATTGTAACTCAGCATCTGTATCACTTGGCATCCACTATTTACTCAGCTCCTAAATCACTCATCATACACTATCTGCTTGGCACTTGAGTGACTCATCACACGAGTGGCTTGGCACTCACTGTGAACTTGACATGCTCTATAATATACATGTTGTGCTCAGCATGTACTACTTGTTCAGCATGAACTAAGTAAATAACTTAAAGTGTGTTGAAACTCACGTATCAAAACTAATCTGAGATCAACACAAGCATGGTCAGCTAATAAAGGATTTTCTTATTTTGGCATATTGAGTTTAATGGATTTGTTTGTTGGTTCTAGCCGACTGAGGAGATGAATATTCATTATTCTAAGTTGTATTGAATCCAACCTAACAATGTATATGATATAATTATAAGGTCAATTTGTGGATTGAATGTGTGTAAGAATGTGTGGAAGATAAGAAGATACTTAGAGGAAGCAAATTGGAAGGATAAGCATAATATCCTTGTTGGGTAGCAAAGATTAATCTAGTCAGGAAAGATCAAGTATTCAAGCTAGAATTGAGATCTAGAATCAATAATATAGTTGCATAAAAAATTAGGTCATATCATTGTTACTCTCTAACCATTGTAGTAGTATATCAAATCTCTTAATAGAGTTGGCTTAGTAGCTATTTTTCGAATCCTCTAACAAGGTAGTATTTCTAGATTGAAGTTTCTAAAGACCTCTAACAAGGCCACTCCTAATAGTACCTAACAATTTGTTTTTAACCTTTAATAGGTTTAGCTCCTAATGGGGCTAACTTTAGAAAAGTGAAAAATAATAACTAGTTGTAATTGGTGATTTTTTTCAAATTGGGTTTTCACATTAAATCTTGGCGTCACTTGTGTTCATGCTATTTCTTCTATATGTATGAAACTAAGTTAATTATGTTTAATCATAGTTAACATATTAAGATCTGTATGTTCAATATTTTCTAAGTAATAGTTGATATTATAGTATTTCTTAAGCTACAACATATTGTTAGTGTTAACTGAGTGCCTATGTGTTAACCAAGTAACAATAGTTTTAGTAGAGTTTATGTTTTGTATTGACATCTAAGGGATCTAGGATTTATTTTATGGTAACTAATTCACCCCTCCCCTTTTAGTTACTCTTATATTTCAAATAATTGACATCAGAGCTTTTGGTGTCTACAAAGAAGGTTTTAAGGACCTAAGCTAAAGATCAAGATGCCTTATAGCAGAGAGATTCCCAAGTTAAGCAAAGATAACTTTGAGGAATGACATGAACTAATGAACTTGCATCTAGAAACCATCAATGATTCATGTCTATGATATTTGAATACCCAATATAAAGCTCCTATTGGAACCATGACTATGGAGGAGATTGTTGAATAGAAGAATCATAATATCATGATGATTGTCATTGCATTCACTCTTAACTATGTTGAATTTGATGAGGTCAAAGGGCATGCTTGTACTCATGAGATGTGGACCAAACTAAAGGATATATATGGAGCTAGTGATAATATGAGAGGAGCTAAAGCAAAAATCTTGAGAGATTAGTTTTATCAGATGAAGATGGAGAAGTTTCAAGAAACAAAGAAAGATTAGTATGTAAAGGTTATTCTGAGGAAGAAGGTATTGACTATGGTGAAACATTTTCTCCTATTACAAGATTAGAAGGTGTAAGGACTTTCTTATGCTACATATAAAGGATTTAAAGTGTATCATATGGATGTGAAATCTGCATTCTTCAATGGAATTCTAGAGGAGGAATTTTACATAGAACAAGCTAAAATTTTTGTAGATCTAAGAAAAAAGGATATGGTTTGTAAACTATAGAAAGCATTGTATGGTCTCAAGCATGCTCCCGCTTTAGATACCCTACCTTTTAATTAATTAATTGCCATGTTCATTAATATGTATAGACCATTGGCCAATCCAATTGGAAGAGTTTGCATTGAGGTGATCAGTATAAATGGAAATCCATCTATAGACAAAATATCATCCATCAACAAATTTATAAATTGGAGGGGCCCTATGCACAATTGATCACTAGCGGCGGCTCAACTACATCCTTGGGTGAAGCTCCATGAAGAGCATTCCCTATTGATTCTTAGGAGAACCAAGCATGTGCTTATAGAGGCCCCTACCTCCTAAAATACCTAACCTAAAATTTATAGGGCCCTATAATTTTAGGTATGCCCCATCCTATAAAATTCTAAGGATAGGGCCCATACCTTGATGAAAATTGGTTTTCAAAGGATAAATGGTAATAACAACCTATACATCAAAGAATGATGAGACAAGAAGATTGTGTTGGTAGAAATCTTTGTGGATGATACATTATTTAGTGGAAATGATGATTTTTTCAAAGCTTTTTTTATAGGAAATGAGTAAGAAATTTGAGATGTCAATGTTTGGAGAAATCAAATTCTTTGTTGGCTTCTAGATTCAATAGAAGAAAGATGGTATCTAAATTACTCAATCTATGTATATCAAGGAGACACTAAAGAAGTAACATAGAATGGAGAATTCAAAACCAATTGGAACACCTATGTGTACTAGACATAAGCTTTCCAAAAAATATGATTTCAAGGAGGTAGATTAGACCACATATAGATCAATGATTAGAAAACATTAGTATGTTGTACATAGTAGGCCTGATATTGCTCTTGTAGTTGGTATGGTGGCAAGATTTTTCAGCTAATCCTAAGGAAAATCATATGATTTCAATAGAGAGAATCATGAAGTATCTGAAAGGTATTGAAGACTATGGATTATGGTATAAAAAGTGAGGAAATTTAGATTTGGAAGCCTTCACTAATGCAGAATGGACATGAAGTCTTGATGTCAGGAAGAGCACCGATGGTGGAAAATTATTTCTTGGTAAGAGACTAGTGTCTTGGAAAATTAAGAAGGAAAATTTTATTTCTCAGCCTACAACAAAGGCTGAGTATGTTGTAGTAGTAGTTAATTGTTCTAATGTTGTTTAGTTCAAGCAACTATTGGCAAGTATGAAGGTAGAAATCAAGGATCTAGTGGTTATCTTTTGTGATAACACAAGTCCAATTAATATATCAAAGAATCATGTGATGCATACCAAGACTAAGCACATTGCAATAAAATATTATTTTTTGAGAGAATTGGTGCAAGAAAAAGAGGTAAGATAGGAATATGTGACTACTAAAGAACAAATTGTAGACATATTCACCAAGCCATTACCTAAGGATGCATTCTTGTATCTAAGAGGTAACTTAGGGGTTATTACCCTACTTGAAGCTCACTAAACAACATTTAGTGATGCATCAACTAGAGCATCTTCAAGATCAATCAGGTTGATGTAGTAATGAAAGGGTAGATTGCATATGAATTTGTACATCAGGTACATTAATATTCATTCAATGTTATCTTTGGCATAAGATGTCAAAGAGGGAGAAGTTAGTTTTCATATCACAAAAAAATTGTTTCAAGATGTCAAAAGAGGAAGAATTTTCTATTTGAAGAAGATGTTGAAGAAAGAAGAGCTTTCTATTAGAGGGAGAAATTGAAGTTAGAAGGAATTCACATGATAGAGGGAGTTCTCATGGATGAGAATTAAAATGAAACTAAGGATATTTTCCTTACTTTATTTTCTCTAAAATTTCATTATATTATGACATGTTGTGTTTCTATTAATGCTAAAGAGGGAGATTGTTGAAAACAATTGATTAATTGTATATTGTCTTTGTTGTTACACAAAATGTCATATCTTTACCAGTTAGTGTCTACCAAGTTCACTCAAGAATCGAAGAGAAGTTCATAGAGGCTGAGTGTTAACCAAGTTCACTTGATTAACAAAGGAAAGTTATATGGAACTAGTTGTAATAGAGCTAACTCAGTTACCATAGGGAGTTTGCAAAGATATAGTGTTAACCGAGTTCACTTGGGTAACACATGAAAATTATTTCAATGTTAGTGTCTACTGAGCAGTGTCGAGTAACAAAGGATGTTTTGTTTTGGCATATTGAGTTTAGTGAATTTTTTTGTTGGTTATAGCTAACTGAGGAGACAAATATTAATAATTCCAAGTTTTATTCAAGATGACTTGACAATGTATATAATATAAGGTCAAGTTGAGGATTGAATGTATGTAAGAATGTGTGGAAGATAAGAAGATGCTTAGAGGAAGCAAATTGGAAGGATAAGTAGAATATCCTTGTTGGGAGGAAAAGAGTAATCTAATCAAGAAGGATCAAGTATTCAAGCCAGAATTGAGATCTAAAATTAGTAATACAATTGCATCAGCAATTAGGTCATATCATTGTTAGTCTCTAACCATTGTAGCAGTGTATCAAATCTCTTAACAAAATTGGCATAATAGTATTTTCCAAATCCTATAACAAGTTGACATTTCTAGATTGAAGTATCTAAAGACCTCTAACAAGGCCACTCATAATAGGGTGATTAAATCCTCTAACAGGGTCACACCTAACAGTGTTTTTTGTAACCTTTAATAGGGTAGGCTCCTAATAGGCTCACTTCAAAAGAGTAAAAACTAATAACTAGTTGCAATTAGTAGTTTTTCCCAAATTTGGTTTCAACATTAAATCTTTGTGTCACTTTTTTTCATGCTATTTATTTTATGTGTATGGAACTAAGTTAATTAAGGTTAATCATAGTTAACATCTTAAGGTCTGCATGATCAGTATTTGTCAAGTTATAACATATTGTTAGTGTTAACCGAGTGCCTATGTGTTAAGCGAGTAACAATAGTTTTAGTAGAGTTTATGTTTTGTATTGACATCTAAGGGATTTGGGATTTATTTTTGTGGTAAATGATTCACCCCTCCCCTCTCAGTTACTCCTCTTATATTTCCAACACCTACATATACATGATCCTAGTTGATGCATTCAAACTAATTCTCATTAATGTAATAACAAAAAAAACATGAATAGTATCTTGTATACAATGTCCAATTTTGATGATTAGTACTCCTAATAGAATGTAAGGACTATGTTTTTCTACCCTCTTTCAACCATGCATAGTTTTTCTATCAACACCTAGAAAACATATTTAATATATGCATAAATATTATCTAGAGAAAAATATATATACATGTGTACATGTATAACTTAAATTAAAAGTATATACTTGTGCACACATGTACTTGATATCTCCCAAAAGACTCTACATAGTACTGCTTGACTCTTTCTTGTTGATACACCAACCTCATTTGATACAAAATGTGTCTTGTACTATTGAACAAAATTATGTGCATTAATTATATGAACTCCCTTATAATTCATTTCATACTTTCATAGAGGATGTTTGATGCAAGCTCCAATACCATGTTCACCATTTCCATGTCTACTTTCAAAGAAACTCCATACATCCAATACGTTTTCATTATGATGATATCAATGAAGTGCATAAAACTGTCTGGATGATTTGAATTGTGTAACACACCCATCTAACCATACATTATGTTTATCAATAATTATGCCCCTTTCTTTCATATATAGAAAAATTTCGTCAGATAATGTTCTACATAATGAATATCATGTTCTTTATTATCGCTTATGTAGAAGTTATATTCTTTCTTGATGATGCACTCTTCATCTATTATTTGAATACCATTCAAGTCTAACTATGCATGACAATAGCATACATGTACCATAATAGTAACCTGGTCTGAAAAATAATAGTCTGATTGAATAACCTTTTGATGAATGAACAAATAGTTTTATGTAAAGTCAACAACTAATAAAATAGTTCCAAGTGGAAAATTATCTCTAAGTTTTTGAAATTCTTGTGCTTGCCACTTTGCAAACTTTTAAATCTGTCCACAATAGCTCTAACAGTTCTCTCCTCTTTAACATATTCTAATTTTTTTTTTCTTCCCAATTTTAGTTTTATTCCTTACATACTTGTAACACTTACAATTTATCAGTTTTGTGACATCAATATCATCATTTTTCAAAGGAAGAAGAGGCAAATTAGCACATGTGTCACATGTTCCTAATGTAATTAATTTGACCAACAAGATCATCTATTTTGTCAGATAAAATAGATGAAATGAATTAACTTCATCTACTAGGAAGAACATTTTGATAACCAAATGTATCTTCTATAATTTTTTTAAAACCTGATAGTAAAGATCAAATTCAATATGATGATGACAACAACAAGTTTGAAACACTTTGTTTCTCCTTACATAATATGGCTTTAATCTCTCAAATAATGTATGCTCAATCTTTATATCGAGATTTGAAGTACACAATGAGACATACATTTCATGTTGTGTTATGTCCAACCAATATTTCAATGATGTTCATAATGATTAGCTCTAATCGTGTATCTAAGAATATATCTAGTGTTTGTTGAAGGACAACTATTATCATTCCAAAATGATATCACCAAATCTTTGATTCTATCATCAATCCTATGACAACAAGGAGCTCTACACATAATTGAAGAAATCGAAGATATTTGTCTATTTTGAGTTACATTTTTACTAAGAATAGATGTCATTATTACTCTTCTTGTTGCAATCTTATCTTTACTTTGAGTTTTCATCCCTATAGAGCTCAAAACTTTCTTAAGATTTTCAATAATAAAACATTCAATGTTAGAAAATTTTCTTTCTTTTAATGTTGTGTCTACACCCAACAATTGCTATGGTTCTTGCAAGTTTTTTCCTATAAGAAAATGATAAAGTACTTGGGCTTTTTCAAGTGTTTCTAAATCATAAAATTTACTTTTTATTTCATTTACTATCTTATTCAAAACTCTCTTTTTGGAAAGACTTAATAATTTAATATCAGCAAGTGATTTCAATTTACCTAGACATCTATTGCGAGTAAATGATCTAATTTTCTATGTGTGATATTTTTCTTTACACTTATAGCTTGTCTTAATTTTTCATCCATATCAATATGAGAAACTGATCCTAACCCTTCTCCAATCTCCATTATTTTATGTCCTAAATTTTCATATCTTGAATTTTCATGTATTGAATTTTCCTGTACCAAAATTCCATGTCTCGAACCTTCCTCAACATCTATTCTCTCATTTTATAATTGTTTTTTGTAGTCTACATGCAAATAAATGAATTAGATTAAAATACTACTTAGAGAAAAAAATATAGACAAATATGAATGTATAGGTACATACCTTCTCTCCTTCACTGTTAATTTGCTAATATTTTTTCATGATTTCTCTGTTCTACATCAACAACTCTATTTTTTTTTAATTTACTTTTTCTTCCTTTCTTTTTTCCCATCTCCATTCTTTACAAAACTATCAAATTGCCTTCAAAATGTAAAACTTTTATATTTTGTATTTGCCTCCTTTATATTTATTTTGAAAAGATCGAATTTGAAAATGATTTGATATGACTCACATTCTAAAAAACATTGTATATACATAAAACATTCTTTAGACATTAAAAAATCACTTAGTCTGATAGTGCTTTGAATGAAGCCCCATAGGGGGCTTCATTCAAAGCTCCGTAGGCCCATCCCTTGATGGTAGGAAACCCAATGAAGTATAAAGGGTGATTTGATTGAGACCTCCTTGGCACCACATGAAATGGTAGGGGGGCTTTGAATGAAGGGGGCCTCGTTCAAAGTCCTTTCCAAGGCCTCATTTGAAGCACCCTTCTTTTGAAGCCCCTTAATTTTTTTTTCTTAAATTTCATATTTTTTCACCTCAAATTATGCCTTTGTAAGAGCTCAAACAATGGCTAAATTGGTCTATTTTTTAAAACTAAATATACCACCTTGTTCTACTCTAGATAATATTTCCATTGACTATAATTTTGTTATACATTGTTTTTATTATGATGTTTTATTTATAGTTTTATTAAATATAGGTTGTTTGGCTATCTCATAAGTCTCAGTTACCTTTCTAAAAAAATAAGAAAAAAACTCATTTTGATCTATACAAAACAAATATATTAATCAAAATCAATCTATGTCTAATTTGTCATTAACGTTACTTTGTTATTGAATAGAATCTACCATTTTTAATGAAATTTATTGGTTTAATTAAGTATTTACTAATTAGACTTTACTTATGTTTACTTTGGATAATGCATTTTTATATTAGTTTTTATGTAGGCACTTAGGAATATGCATAAACATATGAGTTGTCTTGTTGACAACACATGAGTTAGCAACTTATTTTAGCACATGTTGTCTACAACATCTCTTTATGAGATATACCTATGTAAACTTATCCTCTTATTATTGCAAAAACACCTATGCTCAAAGGAGTATAATCCACTCTTGGTGGACATGTGCTTATTGCTGACTCCTAGTCATTCTAGTTGCATTTATATACAAGGCACTTCTAGTGTGTATTCATTTCATATCCAATTATCTGATATCCATTCTCGTTTGATCATCATTTGTCTCTCTTGTGTTATCTATTGAGCTTCTTGATTTTGGTGTTGAATTATTTCCTTAGGAAAATTCTTACATGGTATTAGAACCATAGGAGTTTCATTGCATAGCCATTGGGGAGCTCCTTTTTTTGCAAGTCAAGATTGGAGCTTGTTGGTGCAACTTAGATATTGATATCACATTCAAAAGGTCAAAAAAACCCCAAATCAACTTTTGTTTCATAAAAATCAAACATCTAAGGTGAAATCTAGAGTCATTTGATTTTTGGAGGTTCGATGAAGGTGATTCAAGAAAAATAATTATAGAGGTGATTTTCAAACAATGATATCTCCCTCATACGGACTCCTTTTTTTGAGCAATTTCTTTTGTTTTGGGGTAGAATTTCGTGATCTACATGTTAGTGTAGATTTTTTGTGATATCTCTTCCTAATTTTTACAACTTTAGAGTTTTTTTTTGGGCTCATATCAACACATATCCAAGTGTTATTTTTTTTAAGTGCATTTTTTTTTGTCTACTTTCCATATCTGGTATCGGTTTGGAGTAATTTTGAGTGGACATAGTACTTTTAGCATTTGATCATTTTTGGCCTATTTTTCCACTTTTAATTAATTATATCCTTAAGAGGTCTTGTGTCTTATCTTGTTAAGTCATATATAACTTCATATTTTCAGTTGTATATATATCAAAAATTAGAATTCCACTTTGACCCAAAATTGGCAAGTGACTATTATACCTTCACTAAATATAAAGTGCCTAAAGCATTAATTTTGGGGGGGTTATTTGATTGAGTGAAAAGGGGTGTGTGTCTTGTGTTCTTGTGTCTCTCTTTCTCTCTTGTGCTCTTTTAATTTTTTGCATCATGGGTTCACCTAAAACTCCACTTTTAACTTCACACAATTATACTACATGGAAAGATATTGTATGGAGTAGACTAATGGAAAAAAGTTTAAATCTACATGTGGTTGGTACAATTGTAAAACCCGCTAATGTTGATGTACAAGTTTATTGGCAAATTAAAGACAACCAAGCTTTAGGAATTATTAGGAATTGTGTTCATAGAGATCTCTTCTTCCACATTTCTAGCTTTAAGGATGCCAAGGGTGCTTGGGACAAAATTGAAGGGTTGTATGGTAAGATGGATGTGGAAAAGCGATTCCAAATTGAGGATGATCTACTTCTCCTAGATCCTAAGAATTTTGACATAGTTCAAGACTATGTCAAAAAAGCCAATGAATTGAGAGCACTACTTAAGGATTGTGGTAATCCTATGAAGGATGGTAGATTGATTCATCTCATCTTGAAGATGCTACCTTTAGAGTATGCATCTATTGTTTCAAGTTACAAAACTCACAAGTTGACCATGGGAAGTGCCTTCACTAAGCCTCCATTTGATGGATTGGCAAAAATGTTGATGTTCCAACAATCCAAGTTGATAGATATGGGAATTCTCAAGTCATCAAAGTCCAAGGCATCAGTGGCTAGTAATGAGAACCAAACAAATCAAAGTGGCGAAAGTTTCACCAACAACAACAAAAAGCTGTGGAATCCAAAATCACAATCAGAGGCACAACAATCTCCCTCCTCACAACAAGTCAATTCTTCTTCCAACAAGAAGGATAAACTATTTTGTGCATATTGCAAGAAACCAAATCATGATGAGAATCATTGCAAGACTAAAAGAATAAATGAGTTGGAAAACTTACTTAGGAAGAAAAAAATCAATGTGCCAAATGCTTCCAAGGATTCAAATCCATCCACTTCAAAGGGAAAAGGGCAAGCACTCATAGCAAGTTCAAGTTCTTCAGGGGAATGGATTCTTGACTCAGGTGCCTCACATCATATGAGCTCTTCAAAATGACACTTTTATTCATTGGAACAATCTAATGTACCTCACATCTTTGTAGGGAATGATACACAAGTGGAAGTTGAAGGCAAAGGACAAGTTGAGATGGAAAATGGAGAGTTCAAAGATGTTCTCTATGTTCCTAACCTTAACACTAATCTCCTTTCAATTTAACAAATCACTCACTATGGATATGCAAATAAAGTTGAATTCCTTCCTAATTTAGTAATGGTGTGAAATCTTAAGGATTATTCATTAGTTAAAAAAGGGTAAATTTAATCATGACACAAGGCTTTATTCTTTCTCCCGCTTTGTGCCTATCTCCTTCACATGCCTTGATGACACATTCACAATCACAAAGTAAATTATAGCATAAGTGGTATGGAAATCTTGCCTTCCACTATCTTCATCAACTTAGCTCAAAAAATATGGTCAAAGGTCTACCTACAATCAACTTTTCTAAGGGTGAATGTTCAACTTGTTCAATGGATATGCATCTAGAAGAGAAGTTTGACAAAGGGAAATCTTGGAGAGCATCAGTTATTCTTGAGTTGGTTTGCATAGTTCTAGTAGACCCCTTTTCAGTGACATTAGTTAGCAAGGGTTGCTATGTCCTCACTTTCATTGATGACCTTTCATGCTACACATGGGTCTACTTTCTTGATCACAAGAATGAAGTGTTTGATAATTTTCTAGCCTTTAAGAGTCATGTTGAGAAGCAATTAGTTAAAGCTATCAAGGTTCTTCGTATGGACAATGAAAGTAGATATGTGAACTCAAGACTTAGAAAATTTTGTGAACTTGAGGGTATTGATCTTTAGAATCCTATAGCAATTAGTCCACAAAAGTCAAGTGTTACAAAAATGAGTATTATAAATATTAAGTCAATAGCAAGTTCTATGATTCAATCTAAGTCTCTTGATCCATCACTTGATGTAGAAGCTGTAAGTAATGTCAATCATATCCTTAATAGATCTCCTCATAATGCCTTAGATGGAATAACTCCTTTTGACACATTATGCAGAAGAAAACTAGTTGTGAAACACCTCAGAGTTTTTGGTTGTCCAACATGGGCACACATATCTTCAAGGGAATGCAAGGCACCACCACCAAGGCCTTGTACTTTCATTAGATATGAAGAAAGTGTTAAGGCATATAGACTTATGAATATTGAGACTCACAAGATATTCATAGAGAGGAATGTTCACTTTGAGGAAAGTTCACCTAGCATATCCTCTAATCCTCTCCATACTTCATACATTATGGAAAGTAATAGTGATAATAGTGATAGTGATTCAATAGGTTCAGATGTGGGGGATCCTAAAAGATGTAGGATAAGGTCACAATATTAGAAAACCCCACATGCATATATTGCTACAGTGGTAGGTCCATGTAATTCAGTATAGTTGGGTTCACCTTGTCTTCTAGTTCCAACATCAGGGGATGACTACTTGACAGATATTTCAAGTTTGTTTGTGGAGTCCTACATAGTAGATCTAGGAGACATTATTGATGATATACATCTCCTCTATGATAAAAAGGACCCTTCTTCAATTTTTGTGAGGGAACATTCTAACTCTCTTGTCCTTTCTTGACATGATTAGTCTTACAAGGTTGATATGATTGTGAATCCTTATGTACAATAGTTGTAGGGGGTCTCTTTATCATTCGAGGAGATAGTTGGTCCTTTGGGATATGTTCTACATCCATCCTTGCTAGATCTGAACTTACTCTTTTCAACTCTTTTAGAAGGGGCTATAAGTGTGAACAGAGGGACAATTGAGCAATTTTCACAAACATCATTGATCTTAAAGATTCTTTCTTCAAATTTAGAAATCATCTCATATGTACCTATGACATTGTTTCTTCCTAAGGGGAGGAATATTATTCAAGAGTTATGGATCAACTTCTACATTCATCTTCGACCAGCTACCACTAATGGGCATTTTGTATTGAGGGGGTGAAAACCTTGTCTCCCTTCTTCTTCTTCTACTTCTTCTCTCTTATGGGGGGGGGGGCTTTTCCTCTTATGGGGTTTTGTCCTTCTCATACTTCTCTATTGTATATACATGATGTATGTTGTAATGGGAGGGTCTTAATTGATCCATCCATCCATGCATCTTGTTTTTTCATCTCTCCTTTTTGGGAAGGGATTCCCATGTGCTTTTCCCTCTTTCTCCACTTTATGAGAGATTTCATTGTATATCATTTAGCTTCTTGATCTTGGTGTTGAATTATTTCCTTAGGAAAATTCTTACAAAATTAAAGAAAACCATTATAACATTGAAAGAATTTTATCATTATCATATTTTTTTTTAAAAAAATATGTTGATCAAAATGACCACGACTCTCTAAAAATGTAGATTTTTTTTATTTACTACTTCTCAAAGGAGATAACATAATGGAGTTTAATCACTTTATAAAAATAAAATCAAAATAGTGTTAGAAACTAGATTTAAAAAAACTAAAAATCATTAGCTTACATCATCTTCAAATTCTTTACAATTTTCTAGTAATATGCATTTGAAAGAGAATATTTTTTGAAAAATATCCATTTCAGTGTCAAAGTTGGCCAAAAAGTGGGAACCATTATTGTGGGCTGACCCCAATACAATAAATTAATAAGCATTATACAAACACCCAAAATGACATGAAGTAGACAGATCTTTTAATAAAATTCTACAATGAGTCTTCAAAACCTACCTCAAAATCACAAATAAAATCTAAGATAATCTATAAATGCATGCAAATCCAATCCTTTTGAAACTTTCAACAATTCTTTTGATCCAATTTTTAATTTTTCTCCCCAAAGCCTATGTGTCCCTAAAATGAACTACAAACCCTCCAATAAAGAACCATAACTCTAACAAGGTTTCTTGTATCCAATATTTCAAAAACCACTATCTTTATATTTGAAATATTAATTTTTAATTATTTAATCCTTTCATGTATGTTTAAAGAATTTTTTAATTAAAATATTATTTTCTTTTCTTTTCCTCCATTTTATTAATTAATGCAAGCACTATTTAAAGTAGATTTTATTATTTAAATTAATAATAATTAAATATGATTATTTAAATGTAACTCTAATTCAATTATTATTAAATAAGTATTTATAATAAATCAATATTGAATCTTTAATATTTTAATTCTTTTTTAATTGTAGGCACGAGCCTACAATGAAATGGTAAATTGTGAGCCTCTCATTGGAGAGATCTCGAGTTTGAATCTACTTAAAATTAACACATAATAATAATAATTAATATTAACAATAATAAAAAATAACCTAGGCTTCATCTGATTACCTATAAAAAACTAAAACTTTTTTAATCCAAAGTTTCATAAATTAGACTTTTAAATTAAACTGAAACACATGTTTAATTACTTTTTAATTAATTAAATATTTTTCTTTTTAATGAAATAATATTTAATAAATTAACCCTGATATTATAAATAAATTATTTACCAAATCAATCACATAACCAAATCTACATAAAAGAAACATTACAAAAATGGACCAAAACTCAAAATCAAATATCACACACAAAGATAAACTCATGGGTTTAAAAACTGTGGATAGTTTAATACATGTTCTCCTTCTCAAGATAAGTAGTTGGGCTATGGTTGGGATTGGACTTGAAACTTATCTCCCCATTCTTACCATTGAGTTATTGAAATAAGGCACACTCATCTTGACAATTTAGGGTAGTTGATTCCTAATACATATAAATTTGTATAAAGGATGAGCATGTACATGGGCATATATATCTAAGCTAAATAATAAATTATGGAGAGTGGTACATCATGTAGATCTTAGCTAGTAGGCGATTACGACTCCCTCCCTCTCTATATATGGCAAGTCAAATAGAAAAGTAAAATAGACAAACACACACACACACACACACACACACACACACACGTGCAAGTATGGGATAAGTATAATAGTAAATACTAAATATAAATAATATTGTATTGTAACATGAACATCTCATCATCATGAGGACATAATAAACATCTTTCTAAGACCATATGAAAACATCATAAAATTATTTTCATTAACTAACTAAGAGGAATTAAAGCATCATACTACAAGTAGGAAATTATTATAATTTGACGTAATCAATTACGTAACATATCAAAGTATTATATTTTAAATATCAATTAAGACTAATGCATCTATAGAAGATTCATATAGAACTTTATCAACTACGTCTACAATGATAGCAAAGGAGGGGCATTACATCTCCCTTTATTGCATTAGCCCTTTCCTTGTATTATTCCACACTTCTCTAGAAATGATCTTTAACCTATTGATAAAATGATTTCATAGTGACAATAAATCTTCACACTTAGCATCAATCCTTTCCATTCTACTAATATCTCTAAGCTTAGTTGAAAAGCATAAATAATTTCATAGAGACTCTTACCCAAACTTCTTTTCAAAGAGTCATCATAAGAAAATTGTCTAAGAAAAGACCAAATCCAAAATCAAGTAAAATGTCTTTGTGAGACATAAGGAGGTTTCCAAGGTTCTTATTAATGGCTTCAATATGCCCATTAGTTTGATATTCAAAACCAAAACTCAAGTTATTACCAAGTTTCCTCCAAAAGATTCTTGATATATGGTCAATAAAATACTCTCCATCTAAAAAAATGTTCAAATTTAAACCATAAATTATTACCACTTCCTTGGTTAATAAACCTATAATATACGATGCATTATTTATTCTATTCTATAGGCTAAAGCAATCCATCTTTTAGAAGATATACACCACAACATATACTAAATCAAAACCACTTTGCATTCTAGATAATGTTTCTCTTTTTTTTAATTAATTGCCCCAAAATCCTCAATGAGGTAGTTAATCTTTGATATCCCAGAACTTGGATCAATGACCAATACAAGAAGTTATTAGTAAGGATAACGAGTTAACCTTAAACTTGTCAACTTTTGACTCTATTAAATCAATAAGGTAAATCCAAACAATACCCATCCGATCACAAAATGTCATATTATGATAGATAAGTTCTTGGTATATGAAATCAAGCATATTTATGGTCTATGTTTTTTTGGCTACACAATTACTTGATAATCTTAAGACATCCTGAGAACTAAAAAATGTGAAAGTAAAAATTTAAACAAGATGAGAAAAAAATAATTTAATTAAAAATTTATCAAATTGTTTTACTTTCATTTTCCTTTATTTTATGAAACCTCTAAGAACATAGCTTCCTAGACTAGCACCAAATACAGGTTGCATAGTCAAATACACAAAAATACAAAATGTGTCTTCATAACACTCAAAAATCCATAATTAGAGGGTATACATGCATTTATGCCTGATAAAGGAATATGTATAGACTAGTTTCCCTTTTACTCTTTCTATTAATCCATAATTGAAAACATATTTCTTCATATCCTACTTGTAACAGTTTAATTTAGTACATGAATGAAAGTCATATTGAAAATAGACAATGCAAAATTGATAATCAAAATAGAAAATTCAAAAATATTGAGTAGATGAACATTTTGACTCCAGGGTTTTTGGTGGAAGTTTCTTTCCATAGATGATTGACTTCCTCCCAAGTGTCAAACTTCCAAATGTAAAATAATTGCCACTACCTCAAGCTTCACTAGTTACAAAAACCCAATGTCAACCTAGAGTTTACACTGTGATACCATATAAACATTTCTATGATACTGAAAAATTTGATATCAAGCTCAATTGCATAATGTTAATTTCTTATAACTTAGTTATAGATTAATTGCACAATAAAATCATAGAAAGAAGCTCTATACAATTTATAACAATCAATACTTTGTGTTAGTTTAATTAAAACTAAATAGTGGATGTAAAATAATAGAATCCAAACACATAGAGACAATAACATAGATATACCTAGGAAACCCTAGTCTGGGGAAAAACTTGCAACTGTTGGATTTTCTATTCATCCTAACAACAAACTTTCTCTCAAAGTCTAATAGAATACAATTCAAGTTTTATCCTACAATCTTACATATATAGAGCCCATATTATTTACTTAGCTTGCAAGAAAAAAATGTTTTCTTTCTTTCTTAAGCTTTAAGTAATATATAAATTGATAGAGTAAATAATTAATTAATTAATAATTATTTATTCTATCACTTAAGCTTACTTAAGTAAATGCATGTAGTTAATATTTTTAGTGATGAGTTGTTGACAACATAGGAGTTTGTTTCCTTCTAGCATGTTCCACATTTTTGTGGAAGAGTGCTTAGTTGTCAAACTTATCTTCTACCACCTTCTAGCTTGTTCTGAAAGCTTCCATGAGGCCTTCATAAGTACTCTCTCTCTCATTGTAAATTCATCCATTCACATAGCAATTTTATTTTCTTATTGTGAAATATTTTCTCATATGTTGTTTGCTTCAAGCTCTTGCTCCTTTGGTTTCTCTTCGGCAAGCTATTTGCATGTAGGAGATCTTGGCGCACTGCGAAGTTGGATTTTATCAACTCCTACATGGTATCAGAGCCTCCCTATTGCTTCTTGGTTTGAAGGATTTTTGAACCCATGATTTAGAGACACAAACCCTAGTTTGTTTGTGATTTTTTCTTCAATTGGGAGGAAGTGCATTTTTTTAGGGAATTTTTTTCCAAAAGAAGTAGTTTTGTATTTACAATTTTTTTGTGAAAATCTTGTAAAAATCTTGTCAAAATATTTTTGATTCTTTATAGACGCCACCATATCACCACCCAAAGCCATCCATGACCTCTCCAACAACAACCTTCACTACCTTAGTAGCCTTTGGCCTCGTACTTTGCTTTCATGACCTATTTTTTGCTCCATGACACCAATAGTGATGCCCTGTGCAACTACCACTGCTGTGGAGCAAAAGCCACCTTTCCACCACTGCCAAGTGATGTTAGTTTTCTAGTTGTTGGTGTCCACAAACTGCCAACTAGCTTTTTCCTGTTGATAGCTACCTAACATTTGTACAATCGTCAACTTTAATCTAGTGACTCTATTTTTCTAGCAAGGTGGTTTATTGGAGAAACAGTCATTTTTTTTTGCCATAACTTGAGCATATGGAGGTTTTTTGTGATCTAAAAGAAGCCCTAGAAAGCTAACTCAAAGACAAAGATAATGGTGCTAGTTTCATCTAAATTTGAGTTTGTTTGAGCTCCCATTTTTGCCATCAAAGTAGAGGCTTTTGTTTCCTCCTTCTCTGTATCCAGAATCTAGGTTCTTTTTTAGTTTTTCTTGCTTTCCATGGTTGTTTTTTGTAGTATTTGAGGGATATCATTATCTATTGTGGGGAGGTATTTTCTTTTATGTAATTTAATTTAGAATAAGACCCTTCTACTTAGGTTTTCTTCTCTCAATGGTGGATCCATTTGTGACCCATCTCATGCCACATAACTACCACACCTAGAAGGCACAAATGACATAGTTTCTCATGTCAAGGAGCTTATGGTCATGTCTAGATGAATATCAACCTATTCTCACATGAGCTTTTGAGATTCTTTAGCATAGGAAAAAAATGGATGAGGCCATGGGATTGATTGTACTGAACATTTTAGATAGTCTACTATTTCACTTGGATGGTTTGACCACTCCACGAGCTTATTCGCTCAAATTTTAGACTTTTTTTGGCCAAGTGAATGAGTTCAGGGCACTTTAGCTAGATGCAGAGTTGACTTCTTTGTCACTAGCCATCTTTCCCACCATTAGATACTTATTGATGAAGTTCAAATCTTTTCGTGAAGTTTTATAGGGATGTGGTCAAAACAAAATAGATGATGACTGCATTTTTTTTATACTCTCAAAGTTATGGGGATAGTATCAAATTTTTTCTTCTACTTTCTACTCCACTATGGATGCCCTTGGTGACAGACATAGGATGCCTACATTTGAGACATTTTTTGATCAATTGACATAGGAACAGGAAAAGATCCAACGAGTGGATGCCTCTAGCTCTTCCAGCCAAGCATTGGTTGCTCAAAATTCTAAGGGGAAATAAAAGAAGAAAGGAAAATCAAAGAAAGACACATCAAAGTCTAATCCTAAGCCTCAAACCGCTCCTCCAACAAACCCTTCAAAGGGTAAGGATTCTTCCAAGTCTACTGAGTCTATCTCCAAGAAGAAGAAGAGGTCCAGTGAGACCTACATTTTTTGTGGTAAGGATGGAAATCCCATTTCTAGGTGTTGGAAATGTTTGGAGGCTTTAGAAGAAGCCATGAAGGAGCATCATATTTCAACCCCTCAGTCTTCATCCCCCCCTGCAGGGAAAGGTCATGCTCTTTCTGCTTGAGCTACAATTCTGGTGCCTCTCACCATATGAAAAACACACCTAAGTTTCTTACTTCACTTGCTCCTTGTGTTGCCACATAGATTGTTGTTGGGAACTCTTCACAACTTCCAGTTTTGGGTTTTGGTTCTATTACACTAGTTAGGGGCTCTCTTTAGGATGTGCTTTGTATCCCTAACATTTTGATGAACCTATTGTCCATCTATGAGATTTTCCACTCTAGCTTTGGTAAGACAATTGAGTTCTCACCACATGATATGGTTATCCAAGACTTACATGATTCTGAGATGATTGTGGCTACTGGGAGTGTTGACTCTACATCTTCCCTTTACAAATTTGATGGATTTGTGTCTTCTAATGATACAGGTTCATGTTTGGTTGCACATGTACATTTAGTGAGTAGAATTTGGCATGAACATTTTGGGCATTTCAATTATAGATATCTTTAGTAGATGAGCACACATGCACTTGTTCTTGGGCTTCTCCAAATTTCTTGTCCAGATGGTGTTTGTTAGGGTTGTGCACTTGGAAAGCAACATAGGGATTCTTTTCCACATGGATGAGCCACTCCTAGTTTAGCACCTTTGGAGTTGATTTGC
The DNA here is from genome assembly GCA_028749045.1 of Cupressus sempervirens. NCBI lineage: Eukaryota > Viridiplantae > Streptophyta > Pinopsida > Cupressales > Cupressaceae > Cupressus > Cupressus sempervirens. The sequence continues at coordinate 170,145,764 of CM053791.1, read as the reverse complement.
AGTGACCTCATGTCATTTCCTACTCCTTTTTTAGGTGCTAGATATGTGCTTACATTCATTGATGACTTCTCCAGATACACATGGGTACAAGTCTGATGTCTTTGATTCATTACAAGTCTTCAACGTATTTGTAGAGAAGTAGCCTAGTCTTTCTAATTGGCAGATATGCATGAACAATGGGGGGAGTATATGAACTAGGCTTTTAGAGATTTTTGTTTTGAGCATGGTCTTTAGCATCATTTTTTAGTGACATACACTCCTCAGCAAAATGTTGTGGCTGAGAGGAAGAAAAAAAACTACAAGAGATGGCTAATTGTATGATTTAGTCCAGGTCCATGGATTCATGTTTTTGGGCAAAGGCAGTCAATTGTGCCAACTATATTCAGAATCAAATGCCTCACAAGGCACTTCAACATATGACTCCTATGGAGGCTTGGTCTCATGTCAAGCCTGATGTATCATCATTTCAAGTTTTTGGGAGTTCAGCATGGGAATTTGTACCTAATGCTCAAAGGAAAGCAATGGAATAGAAGATTCAACCACTCATTTTTGTTAGTTACTGTGAGGATGTTAAGGCTTATAGGTTGTTTGATCCTAATTCTAGAGAGGTCCTATTTTGACAGGATTTCTAGTTTGATGAGAGCCCTCCTACAGTTCATTCCTCGTCTCTAGTGCCTACTTCATCTCCCACTACTCCCTCCTCTTTTCTAGGTTTTTCCACTAATGATGAGGATGATGATCATGGTGATCCCCATTTACCTCCACCACAATATCCTCCCTAGATGCCTAAATGGGCTTGAGCTACAGTTGAGGCTACAAGATCTCTAGCTGGTGACCCTTCCACTTCTCATCACACCTGTTCTCATATAGTAGGTTCTAGTCTTCTTGGCCATGCTATAAGTGATGATTCTTAGACATTTGTAGAAGTAGCAAGACTTTTTGAATGGGATAGTTCAATGGAGGAGAATATTCATTTTTGATGAAGAATCACACATGGGATTTTTGTCCTCTTCCTCAAGGGAGAAAGATAATGTGATGCAAATGGATTTATCATACTAAGTATGCTACTGATGGTTTGATTGATAAGCACAAGGCTTTTCTTTTTGTGAAGGATCTTTTGTAGGTTGAGGGTATTGACTACACTAAGACATTTTCCCTTGTCACCAAGATGAATTCTATCTTCCTTGTCTTATCCCTCGCAACTTCACATGGATGGCCTCTTTATTAGATGGATGTGAAGAGTGCCTTCCTACATGATGATATCACTGGGGAGATTTATATGGAGCAGCCTCAAGGATTTGTGTAGGATCCCTCCTTAGTTTGTAGACTTCAATGCTCATTGTATGGTCTCAAGCAAGCCCCTCAGTCTTGGAATGAGAAGATGGACTCTTTTATACTTTCTACATGCTTCACTTGCTGCCATTCCCATCCTACAATGTACATTCAACATCTTGGAGATGAGATTTTGATTCTTGTTCTATATGTTGATGATCTTATCCTCATAGGTAGCTCATCATCTATGCTTTAGGATGTTAAGTGTGAATTGATGGACTAGTTTGAGATGACTGATCTATGTTTGCTGCACTATTTTCTTGGTCTTTAGATTGTTTAGTCCTCTACTAGGATTTTTTTGTATCAATAGAAGTATGCTCTTGACATGCTTGATTGCAAGCCTACTCCCACACCTTTTTAGTTAGGTGTCACTTTGTCTACCTCTTTCTCTTCACCTTTAGTGGATGCTACTTTGTATTGGTAGTTGGTTGGTAGCTTGTTATACTTGACACACACTCATCCTGATCTCTCCTTTGCAGTTGGCCTTGTCTCTCAATTTTCCTGCAACCCTCATGAGAGTCACTAGAAAGCTGCCAGTCATATTTTGCACTACATTCAAGGCACACTCATGTATGGCATTCATTACACCATGGGGACTCAACAAATTGTTGGCTACAGTAACTCCGATTGGGTCGATGATGTCGATGATCAGAAATCTACTTCTAGCTTCATGTTTTGTATTGGCTCTGGTCCTATTACATGGTTGTGTAAAAAGAAACATGCTTGAGCACTTTCATCTATAGAGGCTGAGTACTGGGAAGCAATACTTGCTAGTCAAGAGGCTTTATGGCTTTGACAGTTGATGATTGAGTTTGGTTTTCCTCTCGATCATTCAACTATTTTTTTGTGCAATAGTAAGAGTGCCATTCACATTTCTTGCAACTCGGTGGAGCATCAGTGTACCAAGCACATTGAGTTCATATGCACTTCATCTATTAGCTAATCCAAGATGGTGCTATTGCATTGGAGTACATTCCCAAAAATGCATAGGTTGCTGACATCTTTACTAAACCTTTTGCATTGTCATTCTATCTTCAATTATAGTCTATGCTTGGGGTTATAGAAGTTTTCCTTGGGGGGACTAGTTGAGGCCTTCCTTCCTTCACTTCATGTTCTGTACCTCTTTTTGGGGGAGGGTTTTCCCCATGAGGTTTTCCCTCTTTCTCCATTTTTAGAGGTTGCATTTTTTTGCATTGTACATGGGTACATAACATGGCCTTGTTGTCGGGACCCATTCTGCATTTTCCCTTAGTTTTCTGAGCTTAAGGCATTCCATTAAGTTGCACTTAAGGGGGAGTATTAGAGTAAATAATTAATTATTTATTAATTATTTATTCTATTACTTAAGCTTACTTAGGTAAATGCATGTAGTTAATAGTTGTAGTGATGAGTTGTTGACAACATGGGATTTTGTTCCCTTCTAGCATGTTCCACCTTTTTGTGGAAGAGTGCTTAGTTGTCAACCTTATCTTCTACCACCTTCCAACTTGTTCTACAAGATTCCTTGAGGCCTTTATAAGCGGTCTCTCTCTAATTGTAAATTCATCCATTCACATAGAAATTTTATTTTTCTATTGTGAAATATTTTCTCTTCCATTATTTGATTCAAGCTCTTGCTCCTTTGGTTTCTCTTCAGCAAGCTATTTGTATCCAGGTGATCTTGGTGCACTATAGAGTTGGATTTTATCAACTCCTACATAAATCACTTCCTATTTTTCTCAAACTTAGAAAATTATAAATATTCTTATTAAATAATATAAACAAAGTTTTTACTAAATATCCAACTTAAGTTTTTTTAAAGAAACTTTACTCCATGTTCTAAACTAAACAACAAAAAACTACACCGCCTCTTACTAAGGAAGGTGTATTACACAATGCCCAACTTATTCGTCACAAAATACTATATCAATATATCTTCATTTTTTTTTTCAATAGGAAAGTACCATAGTTTCAATATCCAATTCTCCACTTGATTTCTAATGAGAGAAACCTGCAACTACACCTTCTATCTAGATTTAAGGGAAATAATAGATCATAATATTACCAAAACAACTATATAGATTTAACTTCAACTTTATAATCCTCTCTCTACTGAGACAAAAACTAATTGAATGCACACAAAAAAAAATTGAGCTAGAAACTACCTTTGGAAGAATCTAAAAATTTCAGAGCTGAAAGTGTAGCAATTTCTACCCACAAGGATAATTGTCTCCACTTCCATTTCTGAAATTTTTCTTTTTCCCTTCTTTCCTAGTTTCTCTTGCAAATATTTTCCACACAATATACCTAGGAAATCACTTCCTCTCCTAGAAATATCTTGCTTACAATATGTCCTTGAAATCTCTCTAAGCCACTTCCCTAGCCTATTAGGGTTATCACACTAATCCTCGTTTAGAAGGATCACCTTTCTAATCCTTCCCTCCTTCAACTTGTCCACACAAATGAAGAATTCAACACATCACAATCAATGCTCCTTAAATACTTTACTAGTTAACCCACACCAACTTATCTACTCATGATAAAAAAAAAATTCCAATAATGGGGAGAGTGATTTATTTCTAGGACATTGGGACCATTCCAATGCTCACAAACCAAAATTCCATAGAAATCTCTATTGATTTTAAGAAATTGCTCCAAACTAGGCCTAATAGGGCTACAAGGAATTAACCCTCCAAACTCACCTTTTGGCACACAAATTTGAAAAATGTGTAACAAGGTAGAAAAAAAACTTCATATCCTGATACTCTTTAGGATGATCTTTGAGATTCACCTAGTCTCACTTCCCCAACCTATCTATATAGTGGGTTTCTACATTTAAGCCTAAAATTAATGGTTCCCTAATATTTTGACAATATTTATAAGGGTTTGATCAAATCCCTATCAATATATAGTACCACAACTTCTCGTTAGGAATACAACTTCTCCACACTTATTTCCTTCTCTCCATCCACTTAGATTGAAGCAACCAATGCACTCAATCCCATCCAATACTATTTCAATCACTATGATCCCTAAACATTCTCATTTGGCTTTCCTATGACATTACTATAAAAATGGAAAACATGTTTTCTAGGGCCCAATCTCTTGTACACTTATAGCACAAGGAATCATCTAAAACATTCTAAGGAACCATACAAATGCCATGGTGGAAAGGTGCATTATCTCAAAAACTTCCTAGTTCATACCAATGACTATAAGGAAACAAAATATTTTTCAAAATGAAAAGGAAATAAACCAAAAGACCTATCTAATAACATATAGAAACTACTATTTACATCTAATAATTCAAGCATAGGTCATAGTGCAAGTTTCAATCCATTCAATGACCTAAAGAACCAAAAATACTCTGATTATAGTAAAATTGCTCAACAAATTTGTTTGTTCATTAATCAACTCTCATAAAAATTCCATCCAACCTCTATCATAGGCCAAGGAAGGCCTTATATATATCCAATACACTTGTTCCAACCTTTTTGAAGTGGTTATTCCACCTAGTGCTCAACATTGCACTTTTTGCAATAAATGTTGTCATGCAACTTGACAAATTTTTGCCTAGTTGGACCACAGTTGTTCAAGGCCTTATGAAACTCTACCAAATGCTTGAATATGTCACTTAGGAAATTAAAATACCACCCCATCCTTACTTTTCCCAATCTATCCCTCTAAATTCACATGTGTCACCTTTTACAACGATGACAACAATTGCACAACACCTAGCAACATTAGACAAACATGTAATATTGAATGTTCCTATGGACCTAATTAGGCCTTTGTTAGTTGTCCAATGAGTCAATTGGTTTAAAACTCTTCCCTTAATTTTTTCCAATCTAGCTCTTGATGTTTTTCCTTCATCGCCTTGCATATTTTCCATCTCTCAAAGTGTTGTCCAAAGTCCCTAACACTCCTTATCATTGTTTCTTCTTTCGAACCACTTTGAACCACTCTGAACTCCGGTTCAAAGCAATTCAAAGTAGTTCAACTAAAGTTTTTTTTGCTAACAATTTGTTTGTAGGAAACAAGTGCCAAAGTGGTGAGGTATTCTTTTGAATTACTTTGAATCACTTTTAACCATGGTTCAAAGTAGTTCAAAGTCATTCAACAATAGAGGTAAGGTGGATTATGATGTATGATGTGTCATCATTTTGCAAGGCATTGATTGATGTGTCAGAAAGTAATAATTAAAAGGACATTTTTATTCCCAATGTGAAAGATCATCATTATGAGGAAAAGTGGAAAATCTTTAAACAAAGAGGGGATTGGATGTCATAATAAGGCTAATCATTATTGATACAGTTGTAAAGGAGGTAATTAAATCAGATGATTATGTCATAAGGCTTTCAAACATGTAAACCTTAATGAAGAGTGATTTGTCATAAATGCCTTATAATGAGGTTGTACTTTTACACATTAGTACTTTTCCTTCTTAAAATAAGCTCAGCTTTCCCTTTTTGTTTATCGTATGAAGAATTGAAAGTTTGTAGTAGAAGTTGTTAAAGAGGGAAGGAAGGGAAAATCATTGTTTTTCGGCAAATCATAGGTGAGAAACATAGAAATTCTTGTTTTTTTTCTAAAATCTCTATTTTTTCCAAGAAAATTAGTTTGAAGCCTTGCTATTTTGATTAAGGATGATGTCTATTTTACATTTCTTTGGCAATGTTTCAAGTCTAGAATGTAAAATGCCTATCATAAGTGATATGAACTTAGAGGATGTTAAGTTGGAGAATTTGCAAGAAAATTTCCTTGAGAATGTTGATAAATTGAATGGGTGCATGGAAGTTCTAACTAGTGGACTAATTGAAACCATGACTTTCCCCCCATCTCTTCTAATTCCCAAGATGCTCCAAATCTATATTGACCATTATGATGTTACGAGCAAAATTATTGTAAGCAAAGATGGTGAAATAGTGATCTCAATTTTAAGAGAAACTATTGCCTCTGTATTGTGTCTGCAAGAGAGCACTTTTTCTGCATTCTCCCCTATTCAAGCCTTGGCTGAATATCAAGAAACTCCAAACCAATTATGCAATACCTTTGCTAGGAAATGGACTGAGACCATGTCTAGTGGAGGTTCTAGTTTACCTAAAGTTATCACTAAAGATCACCTTAAACCTCATATTCATGACCTTGTGGTGTTATTGTATAGAGTCAAAGGTTCTACTAATGTTTTTCTCTTTGAAGAATGGATGTAAAAATATATAGAAATCATTTTGAAGGGAGAAGAATGGATGGACTGGGTAGAGATTATTGCTAGTTCACTAAGGATGCAACTTAAGCATGTCAAGGAATCTAGGGAAAATTTCTTTATGGCTTCCTACTTGACTTATTGCATTACCTATGTTTGTGACCTTAACCCTCTTCCTCATGGAGATTGGAATGAAGAAATAATGGTGTACCAATATTGCACTCTAGTGAAAAAAGATAAAGTGCTAGAGAATTTTAGGAAGGTTCATGATGTGTTAATTGAAAATGTGCATACAGCCTTAAAGAAAGCACCAGTGCCTAGGTTGTCTTCCGAAGCTCAAAGGTTAATTCAACAATACATATGTTATTTCATACAATTTCCCAAGTTCACTTACTTGATAATATGCGGATTCAAAGAGGAACTTGTAAAACTCCTACGATATGCTTTGGATTACTTTGTTTTGATTGAGATTTGCAGGAAACTATTCTCTGTTGTTAAGGATAACTTACCATAGGAGGATTGGGAGATAGCCTTCCCAATTAAATTTCGTTCTTTAGTCTATAATAGTATGATTAACGCTTTGGTTATTGGAAGCAATTTTCTTGGATTCAATTTTTGTTCTTACCATAATAGAAGAAATTTTGATAGTAAAGGATTTGTAGTTCAAATTCTTGGACTTGCATGTCACCCATTAACAACTCCACAATTAGAAAATCTATGGAAAGATTGTAAAGATGAGGAGGAGATTTTGAGAAGAGACCATTTGAGGTTAACATTATAGAAAATCAATTCCCTGAAGTTGAAGTTGAAAATAGAGGGGGTGATTGAAGATGGCCCAGATATGGTTGAACCAAGCTAGGAAGAATCCAATGAATCAAAGTCACTAGTAGTAAATTGGAATTAGGATGAAGAAGAAGATATAAATCTAAGAGCTAGATTTATATTTACTTACATAGATGATTGGCTAAAGAAACATAACAAGAAATTTGTTAATGAACCCTCTTCAGGGGTGGTTTCTTTTTCTGAACCATCATCATCTAACATCCCACTTTTGTCTCCTATTTCTCAAGGTAAACAAAAGATGGAACCCATCCATATACAAAACATGGCTCCTAGGACCAGGTCTCAAGCTAAATCTGAGGCCCTTAAGCAAAGAAAAGTTCAAAAAAGAAAAGATGTCAACTTAGGGGCAAGATTCAAATGATGATATCAATTTTTTAGCTGGTGCTAATGGTGATGTGTAGTTCATAGAGGGCCCTAAGGTGGATCAGCCAAGGTTCATGACTCCCACTAGAGATACTCACAAAATCTCTATTAGCCCTACTATCCCTTCCTAGTTATCCAATATGATTTTTATGGGGACACAACCCACGAATAGAATGGACACAACAAAAAAGGGAAATTATATCAACTGAGAGAATAAGATAGTACAAATAGTACAGAGAAAATAGACTTCAAAACTTGCCCTAAGGGCTTACAATAGCATAAATCTGGAGATAATTCTTCCTTTCAGTACCTCCTCTCAAACTCCACTCTGAACTACCTTTTACAATGCCAAAAATCTCCTTAAATAGACCCCAGAGGGTTAAGGACTAGGAGTACATTCTAGAAAGTGCTAGTAGGCATCCACCGACGAAATAGAAGGTTCCAGAAACTGCATTAGAAGTCGGCACAAATCTAGAAGAATCCAGAAATGGTAACCAAACTTTCGGGAGGCATAACTTTTGAACCGTAGCTCCAATTGACGAACCGTTTACATTTTTGGAAAGCTCTCGAAGCGCTCTATAGCCCTATTGACCAGCTTTAATGGTCCCCCATTTTTGACTCTTTTTTAGGTCATTTAATGCCCCTAACATGACTTTGAAGCATTCTTAGGAGGTCTCCAAAACCCAAAAAACTGCAATAACATTCAAACCGTAGGGCCTATTGCCCTGATTCTTTTTCTGGAATGCTCTAAATCATGATTACATCCATTTGGCCAATTCACACCTTCTAGTTTACCAAAATGATGGCCCAATTACATGCTCCTATTTTTTTGGGATTTTCAAACGCACTGATAGTGGAACTGTGAGAGTTGGAACCTTTATTTGACCCAAATGGGTATCCAAAAATGAAAAGACATGAAATAGAAACTAAGTCTAAGTACATTTTTTGGGTGACACAGGATTTCCCTTATACCTCTGGATGCTCCTGCATTAGACACCCAGGGTAGATTGAAAAGTGACCCTGTCACTTTATGGATGGTAGAGGAAATCCCAAATGGGAAACCTCAGCTGCTGAAATCCAAGTTGAGTCCTCGATTGGTCGTCCTTTCCACTTGACCAAATACTCTTCATACTGCCTATTTCTGGTACTCCTACCCACATGATGATCTAGAATGTCTTGTATCTCCTCCTTCTTAGAAGCAGGAATCAGACATGGCTCTAACACCAGCTCCTCATCTGCACCATCATCATGATACTCTGTTAAATCTGCAATGTTGAAAATGGGAGAAATGTGAATACCATCTGGCAGCTCCACGTCATATGCATTTTCTGAGTCTTGTTTCTTTAAAATTTTGCAGGGGCTAAATTTCTTCATTTTCAGCTTGTTGTAAGTACTGACTGGAAATATTTCTTTTCATAAGTGCACCATGACTAGATCCCCTACTTGTAATTCCTTATGTCTTCTCCTTTGATCAGCCCTAGCTTTATACTCTTGATTCATCTTGGTAATGTGTGCTTGAACCTCCTCATGTAGACGCTTGATATGTTCAGCAAATTCTTTCGCTTCAGCACTTGTCCTCTCCCCTTGTTCTATCTTCCTCAGCTCTGGTGCAGTCCTTGGGCTACTCCCATATACAACTTGGAATGGTGATTTTCCAGTACTCCTATTTACAGAGTTATTATAAGCAAACTCTACCTGTGGTAGAATCAAATCCCATCCCTTGGGCTTATCCCCAACTAAACATCTCAGCAAATTGCCCAGACTTCTGTTTACCACTTCTGTTTGGCAATCAGTTTGTGGGTGATGTGTGGAACTAAATTTCAAGTTAGTTTTTAACTTTTTCCACAATGTCCTCCAGAAATACCCCACAAATTTAGTATCTCTGTTAAAAACTATACTCCTTGGAAGACCATGTAGTCTTACCACCTCTTTGAAAAACAAGTTTGCAATATGGACATCATCATGAGTTTTGTGGCATGGAATGAAATGTGCCATTTTGGAGAACCTATCAACCACCACGAATAATGAGTCATTACCCCTTTGTGTCCTTGGAAATCCAAGAACAAAATCCATACTTATGTCCTCCCATGGCCTTGATGGAACAGGCAATGGCTGATATAGGCCAGTATTGTGACTAAACCCCTTGGCAACTTGACAAACCTGGCAACTTTGTACAAACTTCTTCACATCCTGTGAAATTTGAGGCCAAAAATAATGTTCTCTAAGAAGGGCAATGGTCTTATCTTGACCAAAATGTCCTGCCATCCCTCCACTGTGTTTCTCCTTAATCATATTTTCCCTCATGGAACTCCTTGGAATGCACAATTGACTACCCTTGAACACCATGCCATCCTGAATCAAATAGTCTAACCACTTGGTTCTATCTATAGCAACAGGTTCTTTACTAGCTTTCCATGCTTCAGCAAAATTAGGATCCTCGGGATACAAATTCTTGAGTTCATCAAACCCAACTACTTCAACCTACATTACTATAAGCAATGACTATCTCCTACTTAGTGCATCTGCAACCTTGTTAGATTTTCTACTTCTATGCTTCAACACAAATGTATAACTCTGCAAGAATTCTACCCACTTCATATGCCTTTGATTCAATTTACCTTGGCTATTTAGGTACTGTAATGCCTGATGATTGATATACAAAACAAATTCCTTTGGCAATAAATAATGCCTCCATTTCTTTAAGGCCTGAACTATTGCATAGAACTCTTGATCATAAAAAGAATACTTCTTCATTGCATCATTCAATTTTCACTAAAATATGCAATAGGCTTACCTTCTTGGCTTAATACAGCCCCAATAGCGCTACCACTGGCATCACAATCCACCTAGAAAACCTTTCTAAAATCTGGAAGTGCCAACACCGGCTGTTCTGTCACCTTCTTCTTTAGCAATTCAAAACTTCTCGCAGCTGCTGCAGTCCATTTGAACTCTTTTCTATACCCTCTTATTGTATCAGTTAGGGGTGCACATATTCCACTGAAATTCTTAATAAAATTCCTGTAAAAACTAACCAGACCATGAAATGATCTTACCTCAGTAGCAGACCTTGGAGTAGGCCATTCCAAGATGGCTTTTACCTTCGCTAGATCCATTTTGAGACCTTCAGGTGATATAACAAACCCCAAATAGAGTAACTCCCTTTTTGCAAAGATACACTTCTTCAGATTAATTAACAGTTTCTCTTCCCTTAGCCTTTCAAGGACACTACAAATATGTAGTAAATGTTCTTCCAAAATCTTACTGAAAATTAAAATATCATCCAAATAGACAATAACAAATTTTCCCAAGAACTTCTTAAGTACCTCATTCATGAGCCGCATGAAGGTGCTTGGGGTGTTCATCAATCCAAAGGGCATGACTAACCACTCATAAAGACCCTCCTTGGTCTTGAAGGCTATTTTCCACTCATCTCCTTCTCGAATCCATATCTAGTGATAACCACTCTTCAGATCTATCTTTGTGAAGTACTGAGCTCCACTCAAGCAGTCCATATGATCATCCATCCTTGGCAAAGGAAACTAATACTTGATGGTTATCCTATTTATAGCTCGAGAATCTATACACATCCTCCACTCTCCATCCTTCTTTGGTGCAAGTACTGCAGGTACTGCACATGGACTCAGGCTCTCTTGAATCAAGCCCTTCCTCAATAGCTCATGAACCTATCTATTTAGCTCCTCTATTTCAGTAGGAGTCATCCTGTGAGCAGCCTTGTTAGGCAAACTAGCTCCTGGAATCAGATCTATCCGATGACTGATTTGCCTTACTAGTGGCAATCCATCTGGAACATTTTCAGAGATAATATCTCCAAACTCCCCTAGTAAATTTGAAATTTCAAGTGGTATTTCACTACTACCTTCTTTATCTTTCCTAGGAATCAAAGCATAGCACATATGCTAATGTTTCATGCCATCTAAAAACTTCCTTCCATCAACAAGAGAAATCCTAGCACTGCTACATACCTTTTCGCCTTCCTTTTTCATGGGCTTCAATTTTTGGCAAACTCCATCCTTTGTTAGAGAGTATGTGTTTGCATGTCCATCATGTACTGCATGTCTATCAAACTACCATGGTCTACCCAACAATAGATGGCAAACATCCATCGAAATAACATCACAGAGAACTTCATCATGGTAACTCCCAATTTTGAATTTCACTAAACATTGTTCACTTACCAGGACCTTATGATCATCTTTTACCCAAGCAATCCAATAGGGCTGGGGATGTTTCTCCCTCTTGAGCTTCAACTTAGAGACCATCTCTTCTAATACCAAGTTATTCGTGCTACCACCATCAATGATCATGTCACAACATTTATCCTCACACTTGCATCTGGTACGAAACAAACTCCTCCATTGTCTTGATTCAATCTCACCACTTAGTAGGACTCTTTCATTTACTAAGGTCTCTCCTCTTTCTGCATCCTCTAAATGTGATGATTCTGCATCCTCATCCACATGAGCAACCCTAGCTTGGCCCTCAGCTCTCCTATCTATCCTTCCTTGTCATTGAGGGCATTCAAAGGCACGATGACCTTATTCATTGCAATGGAAATAGGTACCATGAAAGCCTCCTCTTCCTTGTCCATGTCCTCTACCTCTTCCTCTCTGATTTCGAAAGTCTTGGTCATGGGAGCGATTGAAACTCTCATTCCTCTGGTTCTTGCAAGTACCCTCATGTTCATTTTTCTTTTGGGTTTCATTGCGACCTCCAGATGACCTACCGCTTCCCCTTCCTCCTTGACCATGCCCTCTTTGTCTTCCTTCAAACCTTTTATTCAGCTTCTCTTCAACTCGTAGGGAAAACTGGTATGCCTCTTCAATGCTGGTCATTCTTACCAGACTTAATTCCTCTTGGATGGTAGGTCGCAACCCAATGATATAACAAGCAACCTTCTCCTTATTTGCTTCTGCTTGCCCTGCTCTAATCAAGAGTCGTTAAAATTCCTCTGTATATTCTTGGACTGATCTTCCTGCTTGCTTTAACCCAGACATCTTCTTAAACAAATCAAGCTCGTAGTCCATAGGAATGAACTGCTTCTTCAATTTGTCCACCATGTGATCCCATCTTGTGATCTTCTCCTTTCCTCTTCTGTTTCTTTCCAATTGAACCTCTTGCCACTAGATTTTGGCATGGCCTTTCAATTTGGCCTTTGCAAACTTAACCCTATCTAGGTCCCTGATATCCTCATACTTAAAGTATTCTTCCAGTTCATTAATCCAATCAATCAACTCATCTGGTTTCAGATTTCCTGAAAATACACCCACTTCAATTGTTTGCCTTTTCCCAAACTTAGTAATGGCCCTAAAAAGCCTTTCCTCTGCATGATTCAGAACTTCCCCATCAAATTCCTCTTCTGGTCCCATTACTTCTTCTTCATTGTCATCCTCACTATTGTTACCTGTGGCAAAATTTGCTCCTCTACAAACCTCCTCTTGCAATGCCTGCACCTGCCTTTGGAGGGCTCTAACCTCCTCAGGATTAATAGCTCTAGCCCTTCTGCCATGCTCTCTTCATGGAGGCATCTTCTAACTCGAACCCACAACCACACAGTCCTGGTGCAAACTGCCTCACAGTTGGCGCTCTGTCTACACACTTAGGAAAGCCCGCTCTAATACCACTTGATGGGGACACAACCCACAAATAGAATGGACACAACAGAAAAGGGAAATTATATTAACTGAGAAAATAAGCTAGTACAAACAGTACAGAGAAAATAGACTTTGAAACCTTCCCTAAGGGCTTACAATAGCATAAATTTGGAGATAATTCCTCCTTTCAGTACCTCCTCTCAAACTCCACTCCGAACTACCTTTTACAATGCCAAAAATCTCCTTAAATAGACCCCAGAGGGTTAACGACTAGGAGTACATTCTAGAAAGTGCTAGTAGGCATCCACCAACCAAATAGAAGGTTCTAGAAGCTGCGTTAGAAGTCGGCACAAATCTAGAAGAATCCAGAAATGGTAACCGAACTTTCGGGAGGCATAACTTTCGTACCGTAGCTCTGATTGACAAACCGTTTACATTTCTGGAAAGCTCTTGAAGTGCTCTATAGCCTTATGGACCAGCTTCACTTGTCCCCCATTTTTTGACCCTTTTTGAGGTCATTTAATGCCCCTAACTTGACTTTGAAGCATTCCTAGGAGGTCTCCAAAACTCAAAAAATTGCAATAACTTTCAAACCGTGGGGCCTATTGACCTGATTCTTTTTTTGGAATGCTCTAAATAATGATTACATCCATCTGGCCAATTCACACCTTCTAGTTTACCAAAATGATGGCCCAATTACATGCTCCTATTTTTTTGGGATTTTCAAACGCAGTGATAGTGGAACTGTGAGAATTGGAACCTTTATTTGACCCAAATGGGTATCCAAAAATGAAAAGACATGAAACAGAAACTAAGTCTAAGTACATTTTTTGGGTGACACAGGATTGCCCTTATACCTCTAGATGCTCCTGCATCAGATTTGCAAGAAAAGAAACCTATAGCTAGTTTTAACACATATGAAGGACATTGTAACCAAATATTCTACTCGGGGTTGAAAGGTTAAGAAATTGAAAATGGATGCCCATCTAACCAAAGGCCCAGTGACTGGAAAGATAATGGCTGAAATAGCCACTTACAAGTAGAAAATAGAGTCTAGGGAGATGGATAATGAAGATTTCAAAGTCACCTCAGTCGAATTGGGGACCATTAATAGAAGCACTAGTAATCACTTTTTCAAATTTTTTGCTAACCATATGTTAACTCAATTTGAGGAGGATAGCAGAGAGAAAAAGGAACTTAAGGGCATCGTGATGACTATGGCTATGTATATTGATTCTTTGATGAATCTTGGTGCATTTCTAGTTGTTTAGGCCCCTCAAACCGTCAACTTGAATTTCGCAAGAAGACAACAACTAGTGGAGCAAATACAAATGGGAAAGCTCCTAGCAAATGTTGTGAAAGATTGGGTGGATTCCATCATTAAAGAAGGTAATAAGTTTAGTTTGGAATTCACTAATGTATATGTCAAAGGGGAATCACTATTGGGGGAAATTCAAACTTTGATTCTAGGGTGGGAAATAGATAAAATCCGATGTCAGATATTTGTATTTCAAGTAACCGAAGTTGAGAAGTTTCAGGTGCTTAAGTTTTTGAATGAGAATCTAGTGAAGAATGTAGATCCCTACATGTTGTTCATCATGAAAAACAACATGAGTTGGAAGGAGTTGATTTATAAGGAGGCAATTAAAGAAGTGCAAGGTATTGACAAAAAAAATTACTAGAATGCATGAAGAACTCCTTAAAGATATGAGGATAGTAAATCCTATAGGGATTCTATAGTTTGATGATGAGAATATTGATTCTAAGACATTGACTAAATTCTTCAATGAAGCTATTGAGCAGAATTAGAGATAATGAATCACCAAGTGCCAATGACTTCATTGTGCTATCAAATATTGACTCAATGTTATGTCTCAACAAGAACTTCATGCCACATCAAACCTAAAGATAAAAGAGTTCAAATGGTAGAAGGATGTGTGTAGGGCTAGCTTGTTGAGTCTGAAGAGTCCACATTCCCACACAATGCAAGAGTTCATGAATGCTTTCACAAGCTAGAAGCTAGTGCATCAGACCATGGCTGAGGAAGAGAAGACTGGTCGTGAGGCTTGAACAAGATAGTTGTTTTCAATTACATTCTGACACCTATTTTATGACTACTTTCTTTTTCATAATTGTTTCTTGTTTTAACTAAAATGGTTGAGTTTTGATGGAGGCCTTTTAGATTTGTATTGAAAACTATAAGTGTTGGGGCATTGAATGGATTAAGGTTAGAAATAGATAGTTAGAAACTTTTATAAGTAGATACTTTTAAATAGTAATTAAAAGATAGTATATGGATGTTTTTCTTTTTGAATTACTATGTACATGAAGAAGGTTTAACACACACACACACACACACACACACACACACACACACACACAACATCTTGAATTCGGCCTCAAAACTTGGCATTCACAGTGTTTAGATCATTTTTACTTTATGAACTCTAGTTATTAGTTCAAAATATTTGATTTTTGTTCTTACTATAAGTTCATTTTAATTAAGGTGCTCAAATGATTGATATCAATTTATGGTGTTATTCATTCCTTTGAAATAGATATTTTGTAGAAGCATTGTTAGATGAATGTTTCTTTTTGTTGTTTGAATTGATTCTTACCTCACTACCTAGGAGTACATGAGAGATCCTTATGTTCTTTCTGGTAAAAGTACGAAGATAATTTTGAATTCATTGCAAATTTCATAAGGAAGTTGTACCTTTAAAATATAGAGAGAAAATCAAATAACATGAGATTTTCTTATTTTTTGTGAACATTTTATTTTTTCCATACCTTGGGCATGGTGTGAATTTGTTAAATAGTTGATAGGACAATCTGTTCACCAACAAATTTTTGGTGACTCTACTAAGGAGAGTCCCTTTTGAAGAGAACTTGGTCTTTGAAAAGCTATGAATAACAATGGATCTCCCTCGTAATGATGATTTCTCAGTATTACAACCTAATCTCAGATTTGAGGATACCGGGGAAGATATAATCTCATACTCAAATTCAACTGCCTAGACATTATGCTAAAGTAACCAACAATATCAACACATATTGATTGTTTTGGAAAGAGAAGAGGAAAGGGTAGAGTTATTAAGAGGGATACTAAAAGTTCAAAAAGAAATGGTTGTTAACATACTTTCTCAAGCACCTACAAGACCTTGAACTTAAAACTAAGAAATAGAGTTGGTTACTTGTAGATATACAAGGGGGGAAAGAGAAAGGGGATCCTTGATGAGAACTTTGAGCCACTAAAGAATATGAAGTTCTTGCTAGATTTCAATGACCCTAAAAAGAAGAAGATCAAATCTCAAAGTATACCTAGTTCACTACCAAAAAAATCTCCGCTTTCACCATTAGTACAATCCTTGCTTCCATTAAGTACTCTTTTCCTAGCTTATATAACCATCCAACCTTTGCAAGTTGTACCACCTAACATGGTCATCAATCAACCTTGGGGGAAAAACATAGGGCCTTTGAATCTAGGTGTTAACCCTGTAGCATTACCCAAAGGAGCAACTGAAATTTTACCTAAGTTCAATAGAGATCGTAAAGTTTCAATAGATGATCATTTGAGTTCCTTTCATTCAAGTTGTGTTGTTATAAGTGTTCCTACCCAAGAAGTCACTCTAAGATTGTTTGTCCAAACATTAATTGATGTCGCTACCAATTGGTTCAATCACCTACCCCATCATTCCATCACTAGTTGGGATGATATGAAAAATGCATTCAAAGGTAGATTCAAGGCTCCTAAAAATGAATGTTCTCTATTTTCTCAACTTAGTCAAATGAAAAAGGAGATGCATGAACCTATAAGAGAGTTCTTTGCTAAATTTAATAGGTTGATTCAAAGAATTCTCACAACATCTAGACCTAGTGTAGAGAACTAGAAATCATTCTTTATTAATGTTGTTCCTCTAGATATGAGTTTTCATCTCATTAAAGATGCTTGTTCTGATTTGGCTACTGCTCAGAGGTTAGCTATTAGCTATTCAATTAGAAGATGCATTTATCAATGCTGGTAAATGGAAAAGAGAAGTTCAAATGCATGGAACCACTTCATCTTCTACCTCTATAGACTCTATTTTGCAGAAATTGATGAATGATGTAGCAATGATGAAGAGACAAAAAAATAAAATACATGGCCCTTATTAGACTCCTTATTAGGACATTAATAGGTGGCAACAGCCTCAAAATTTTTGTAAAACTCCCACATTGACTTCCCCTCAAACAAGATTACAAATTGAAGAATCTCCTAAGGAAGCAATGTGCTCTTTTCATATGACTTGAGACCATGATGAATGAAATTGTCTTGATATGCTCAATTGTGTTCAATTAGTGAATAATGCTCTTGTAGCAAAACAAATGCTTGAAAATGAGAATGTAGAAGGTGGAGATTTAGGTACTTATTTTCTTGAGTATGAATCCGATTCAGAAAGAGGGTGTAATGTTTTTATGAAACTTCAAGATCCTACTTGCATAGTGATGACTAGAGGTGAAAGAAATCAAAAGTCTTATCTAGTAGCTAGCCCAAATATGTCAACTTCTAAAGGAGACGAACATATACATGTTGGCCCAAAAAAAACTATAGAACTAGAAATTCTATCTAGAACTGAATTAGCAACTAGTACATTTGATTTTGATATTGTAGAATTTTGTAAATCTTCTTCTGAAAGGTGCACAAAAGATGCCTCTTACCATGAGGTGGCTGCTAACTTTGTTGAGAAGGAAATGGAAGAGAAAAAGCCCAATTCATTTTATATATCATTACTATTAAATGGATAGAAACTCAATAATTGCATCATTGATTTTGGAGCATTAGATAATATTATGCCCCAGCTTGTCACAAAGGCCCTTGATCTAGAGCTCACAAAAACCTTTGGATGTTGCTATTCTATGGATAGGAAACAAGTACCTCTAGTTGGTCAAGTGAAAGATTTATAGGCTATCCTTTATGCTTGTCTAGAAAGAAGATTGAAGCTTACCATTCTTGTAGTCAATATACCAACCAGCTATGGAATGATGTTCAGTAGAACTTTTAGTAAGGATATGGGTGGGGAAATTAAAATGGATTGGTCTAAAGCATATATTCTATAGGGAAGAAGAAAATAAAGCTAGAACCCGACACAAAGAATAAATATATAGTAGTGCCTTTAGACAATCCCAAAGTAGATATATTGTATGAGGAATGTCAATTTGGAATCTATATTATATTGCCTAAAGAATAATGCAAAGGAGAGGAGATAATAAGTTGTGAAGAAGCCCTATGGACTCGAAATTCAATGGAAGCTATTCAAATTTAGGTTCAGGCGCATGCATTGTTCTCATTTCACCTTCAAGGGACATCTTTCCTTTCTCTTTTAAATTAGACTTTCATAATACCAATAACACTACAAAATATGAGGCATTGCTTCTAGGACTACAAGAAGCTAAAACAAAAGGAGTGAAGTAGTTAAAGGTGAAGGGTGATGCTGAACTTATTGTGAAATAGGTAGGAAAGAAATTTTCAATTAAAAATGATAGGCTGAAGCATTATAGAAATTTGGTTTGGGATGAGATTGAGTCCTTTGAAGCATTTTATATTGAATTCATACCTTGCTCCCAAAATTCTAAAGCTGATTCTTTAGTTGTTTCAACATCATTGCTATTAACACATCCATAATTTAAAAATGATACCTACAGGATTGAGATGACTTATAGGCCTAGTGTTCCAGACAATGTTAATCATTTGTAGGTTTTTAATGACGATAAATAATTAAAAGTGTTCATTGAATTTGTTGGTAATTTTGTTGATACCTTCTTTGAAGGATCTAATCATGATTGTCAATCAATTGGAGAGGAATCAACTGAATATGGGGAAATTATTCAACTTAAGGGTAATCAGATTCCCAAGGGATTGATTTCTTTGGAACACTTGTTTGGGAGAAAGGATGAAAGTGCCCTAAAAAGGAATGTTGATTCTGATAAAAATGTAGAAGAACATGATAAAATTAATATTGGAAATGAGGAAAATCCCAGATGGATTTCTATTGGTAAGACCTATTCCAAGAGGGAGAAAGATAGGCTGAATAAGCTTCTTACTCAGTATTAGGACATTTTTTCTTTGGGGTATGAAGACTTAAAGAACTTTAGAAATGGAGAGTTTGTCCACCATATACCTTTGAAACCAAAGGCAACTACTTTCAAGAAAAAGATTAAAAATTATAATGCTAAAGTATTTGAAGCTATTTTTAGAGAGGTTGAGAAAATGTTAAAGGCTCGCATAATATACCCAATTCATCATTCAACATGGATAGTGAACATTGTTCCTATGAGAAAGAAAAGTGATGAAATAAGGATTTGTGTAGATTTTAGGTACCTGAACCAAGTGAGTCTCAAACAAAACTATGCGCTTCCCATTATGGATCATATTTTGCATATGGTTGCTCAATTTGAGGTCATGTCAATGCTTGATGTCAATTTAGGATACAACCAAATTGGCGTTGCCCTAGAAGATGAACATAAAATATCCTTCATTACTCTGTGGGGCACCTTTGCTTATAATCAAATGTCATTCAATTTGATTAACGTAGGAGTGACCTTTCAAAGAGAAATGAATTCATCCTTTAAGGATTTGAGGGATAGGATAATCATGATATATCTAGATGATTCGACCATTTACTCTAAGTGAAGAAAACACCAATTAAGGGACCTAGAAAAGGTGCTTGATAGATGAAAACAACATTGTATATCTCTAAATCCTAAAAAATATTTGTTCTTTATGGAAGAAGTAAAACTACTCAGACATATTGTCTCAAGGGATGGCATAAAGATTGATCTAGAAAGAGTGAAGGCAATACAGAAACTGACTTTACCCACCAACAAGAGTGATTTGAAGTCCTTTTTTGATCACATCAACTTTTTAAGAAGTTTTGTTCTTGAATTCTCCAAAAAGGTGAGACATATCTTAGATATGATGAGTGAGAAACATCCCTTCATATGGAAAGAAGAAGGTAAGAAGACTTTTGAAGAATTAAAATAGATGTTTCAAATGCTTCCATGCTAGTGAGCCCAAATTTTGAAAAAGATTTCATCATTTACAGCTATGCTTCAGAGAATTCCTTATCTGGAATTTTGACTCAAAAGGATGACTAGGATAATGAAGGCCCATTTGCCTTCATGAGTGTCCCATTAAAGAAGCACAAGTTAAACTATACTCAAATGGAGAAACATGCATTTTCTATGGTGAAAGCATTGAAGCAATTTAGGTATTACATTCTTCACTCCCATTCAATTGTATATGTGCCAGAGACAATAGTTAAAAGCATATTAACTTAGCAAGAAGATGGGATGAATAAAAGAGCTATATGGGTAACTAAAGTTTAGGAATATGACTTAACTATTAAGCCTACTTCTTTGGTGAGAGGGTATGGTTTATATAAATTGATAGATTAGAGAAAAGATCCATCTTTTGATGATGTTAGAAAAACACCAACTATTTTGTTGGTTAGCCTTACAAACCCTTGTTTATCTAATATCGCATACCTTTTAATGTATAGTGAATGTCCCCTAAATATGAGTTACAAAGAAAGGTGAAACCTTAGATTGAAGGCTACTAAATATGTGATTTCAAATGGTATTCTATATAAAAGGGGAATTGATGGAACCTTTTTAAGGTGTGTAGATGTAGAACAACAAGAGAAGTTGTTAAAGGCATATCATTCAGATGTCTGTGGAGGACACTTCTCATCTACATTAATTTCTTTCAAAATTCTTAGGAATTGCTTCTACTAGGTTGGTATTTTCAAAGACACTTACAAATTTGTTAAGAATTATGAGAAATGTCACTTTTTCACTAGTCGTCCTCAGTTAGCAACCTTACCTCTTAGGCCACTAGTCATTGATGAACCTTTCCACCCATGGGGTATTAATTTTATTGGACCCTTAAATCCTCCATCAAGTGTTGGACATACAAATATATTAATAGCTATTGATTACTTCACCAACTAGGTGGAAGCTATCCCAACCAAAAAGGTCAATTCTTAGGTGGTGTGTGACTTCTTAATGGAACATATATTTGTCAAGTTTGGAATTCCCCAAAAGATAGTCTCAGACAATGCAACTTACTTTTCATCATAGGAGGTCTCCATTTTCTACTATGAACATGGCATATCACTAGCCCACTCCTCAGATTATTTTCCCCAAGGCAACAAGCAGGTAGAGTCCAGTAATAAGAACTTGATTGCCATAATCAAAAAATTTGTGTCTAATAATTTCCAAGATTTGCACAAGAAATTGTATAAAGCATTATGAGTCAATCAAATTACTCCTAAGAAAGCTATAGGCATGGCCCCATTTGAATTGTTGTATGGTATTGGTGCTCAAGTGTCCTTGCCTCTAGAGTTGTCTGCATCCAAATTATAATCTATGATTGAAGATCAATTCTTTAAAGATTCTCTAGAGAATAGGATAGTGTATTTGAACAAGCTGGAAGAGGAAAGGGATAAACTGACTGATAACATTACCGAACATCAGATGAAAGTGAAGAAAATCTTTGATAGAGGAACTAGACCACATGGTTTCTTTAAGAATGATGAAGTGCTTCTCTGGGACAAAAGGAGAGAACCAAAGGGTGCACATGGAAAATTTGAGTCTCTTTGGAAGGGTCCATTTATCATTTCAGAAATCATTGGCCCAAATACCTTTTGCCTAAGTTATCCAGATGGTATAGTTTTTCCCTTCACCTACAATGGGTAAGACTTGAAGTTAATCAAGTTCTGAGACTTATGAAGTCCCCAGTCATGTACATAACTTTTTGATTTTGTTTTCATTTCTTGTCTTTCCTTTACTATTTTATGTCTTTGTGTTAAGTTAGGTTAGTTCCTATTTGTAGCTTTTTGAGTTCTATGTGTATTTCACATACCTAGTCCCCAATCAAAGCCCCTATTAATTGTCCAATGAGTCACCAAGGTTAAAAATCTTCCCTTAAATTTTTGGTCATCTAGCTCTTGAATTTTTTCCTTCGTCACCATGCTTATTTTCCATTTCTTGAAGTATTGTCCAAAGTCCTTAACACTCCTTGTCACTATTTCCTCTTTTGAACCACTTTGCACCACTCTAAACTTTGGTTCAAAGTAGTTCAGAGTAGCTCAGACAAAGGTTTTTTGTGCTAATGATTTTTAGGCAGGAAACGTGTGCCAAAGCAATGAGGTATTCTTTTGAATTACTTTGAATCACTTTGAACCTTGGTTCAAAGTAGGTCAAATTCATTCAACGATAGAGCTTTCTTGGTGAAGGTGGATCATGATGTATGATGTGCTATCATTTTGGAAGGCATTGATTGCTATGTCAAAAAGTAATAATTAAAAGGACATTTTTAATCCCAATGTGAAAGATCATCATTATGAGGAAAAGTGGAAAATATTTAGCCAAAGAGGGGATTGGATGTCATAATAGGGCTAATCATTATTGATACATCCATAAAAGAGGTTATTAAATGAGATGATTACGTCATAAGGCTTCCAAATGTGCAAACCTTAATGAAGAGTGCTTTGTCATAAATGCTTCATAATGAGGTTGTACTTTTTCACGTAAGTAATTTTCCTTCTTAAAATAAGCTCGAATTTCCCTTTTTTTTACTGTGCAAAGAATTGAAAGTTTGAAGGAGAAGTTGTTAAAGAGGAAAGGATGGGAAAGTCATTGTTTTTTGGTAAATCACAATTGCGAAATATAGAAATTCTTGTTTTTGTTTTGCAATCTTTATGTTATTGCCTAAATTATCACTAAACATCACCTTAAACCTCATATTCATGACCTTGTGGTGTTATTGCATAGAGTCAAAGGTTTTGCTAATGTTTCTCTTTGAAGAATGGATATACAGATATATAGAAATCATTTTGAAGGGAGAACAATGCATGGACTGGGCAGAGATTATTGCTAGGTCACTTAGGATGCAACTTAAGCATGCCAAGGAATCTAGGGAAATTTTCTTTTTGGCTTCCTACTTGACTTATTATATTGCCTGTGTTTGTGACCTTACCCCTCTTCCTTATGAAGTCTGGAATGAAGAAATAATGGTGTACCAATATTGCCCTCTGGTGTAAAAATATAAAGTGCTAGAGAATTTTAAGAAGGTTTATGATGTGTTAATTGAAAATGTGCATACAATCATGAAGAAAGCACTAATGCCTAGGTTTTCTTCCAAAGCTCAAAGGTTGATTCAACAATATGGAAGTTATTTTATATAGTTTCCTGAGTTCACTTATTTGAGAATAGGTGGATTCAAAGAGGAACCTCTAAAAATCCCACAATATGCTTTGGATTGCTTTGTTTTGGCTGAGATTTGCAGGAAACTATTCTCTATTGTTAAGGATAAGTTACCACAGGAGGATTGGGAGACAACCTTCTTGATTAAATTGGGTTCTTTGGTTTATAATAATATGATTAACACTTCTATTATTGGAAGTGATTTTCTTGGATTCAATTTTGGTTCTTATCATAGCAGAAGAAATTTTGATAGTAAAGGATATGCAGTTCAGATTCTATGTCTTGCATGTCACCCATCAACAACTCCATAGTTAGATGATCTATGGCAAGATTGTAAAGATGACAAGGAGGTTTTGAGAAGAGACCATTGAAGGTTAACATTATAGCAAATCAATTCCCTAAAATTGAAGTTCAAAACAGAGGGGGTGATTGAAGATGGCTTAGATATGTTTGAACTAGGCTAGAAAGAATCCAATCAATCAAAGTCACTAGTAGTAGATTGGAATCAGCATGAAGACAAAGATATAAATCTAAGAGCTAGATTTATATTTACTTACATAGAAGATTGGCTAAAGAAATAGAACAAGAAAGTTGTCAATGAACCCTCTTTAGAGATGGTTTCTTTTTCTGAACCATCATCATCTAACATCCCACTTTCATCTTCTATTGGAGGTAGTGAGTTGGATCAAGGTAAACAAAAGAGGGTGCCCATCCATATATAAAACATGACTCCTAGGACCAAGTCTCAAGCCAAATCTAAGGCCCTTAACCAACACAAAGTTCAAAAAGAAAAGATGTCAACTGAGGAGTAGGATTCAAATGATGATCTCAATTTTTTGGCTAGTGTTGATGGTGATGTCTAGTTCATAGAGGCCCCTAAGGTGGATCAGCCAAGGTTCATGAATCCCACTATAGATTCTAAGGTAATCTCTATAAGCCTCGCTATCCCTTCCTTGTTATCCAATACAGTCGATAGGAAAAGAAACTTGCAGTCAATTTTAACACCTATGAAGGACATTGTAACCAAATATGCTGCTCAGGGTTCAAAGGTTAAGAAATTGAAAATGGATGCCCATCTAACCATAGACCCAGTAACTAGAAGGATAATGGCTTAAATAGCCACTTACAAGTAGAATACAAAATCTAGGGATACTGGTAATGAAGATTTCAAAGATTACCTCAGTCAAATTGGGGACCATTAATAGAAGCACTAGTAATCACTTTTTCAATTTTTTTGTTGACCATGTGCTAACTCAATCTAAGAAGGATAGCATAGAGAAAAAGGAGCTTAAGGGCATGGTGATGACTATGGCTGTGTATATTGATTCTTCGATGAATCTTGGTGCATTGCCAATTTTTCAAGCCCCTCAAGCCTTCAACTTGAATTCTATAGGAATGCAACAACTAGTGAAGAAAATGCAAAGGGGAAAGCTACTAGCAGATGCTGTGAAAGATTGGGTGGATGCCATCATTAAAAAAGGTAATAATTTTATTTTGGAAGTCAACAATGTATATGCCAAATGAGAATTTTTTTGGGGGGAAATTCAAACTTTGATTCTAGGGTAAGAAATAGAGCAAAGCCAATGTTAGGCAGTTATATTTCAAGTAACCGAAGTTAAGAAGTTTGGGGTGCTTAAGTTTTTGAATGATAATCCAATGAAGAATGTAGATCCCTACATGTTGGTCATCATGAAAAACAACATGAGTTGGAAGGAGTTGGTTTATAAGGAGGCAATTAAAGAAGTGTAGGGCATTGAGAACAAAATTACTAGAATGCATGAAGAACTCCTTAAAGATATGAGGATAGTAAATCCTATAAGGATTCTACAATTTGATGATGGGAATATGAATTCCAAGACATTGACTAAAAGCTTCAATGAATCCATTGAGCAGATTAGAGATAATGAATCACCAAGCATCAATGACTTCAC
Organism: Cupressus sempervirens; assembly: GCA_028749045.1. Classification (NCBI taxonomy): domain Eukaryota; kingdom Viridiplantae; phylum Streptophyta; class Pinopsida; order Cupressales; family Cupressaceae; genus Cupressus; species Cupressus sempervirens. The sequence continues at coordinate 170,120,256 of CM053791.1, read as the reverse complement.
TGTGCTTGCGAATATTGAATTGATGTTATGTCTTAACAAGAACCTCATGCCATGAAAAAACCTGAAGATAAAGGAGTTCAAATGGTAGAAGGATGTGTGTAGGGCTAGGTTGCTGAGTCTAAAGAATCTACATTCCCATGCAATGTAGGAGTTCATGAACACTTTCAAAAGCTAGAAGCTGGTGTGTCAGACCATGTGCAAGGAAGAGAAGACTAGTGGTGAGGGTTGAACAAGATAGTTATTTTCAATTACATTTTAACACCTATTTTATAACTACTTTCTTGTTCATAACTATTTCTTTTTTTAACCAAAATGGTTTGATGGAGGCCTTTTGGATTGGTATTGAAAACTATAATGCTGGGGCATTGAATAGATTAAGGTTAGAAATAGATAGTTAGAAATTCTGATAAGTAGATACTTTTAAAAAGTAATCAAAAGATAGTATATGTATGTTTTTCTTCTTGAATGACTATGTGCATGAAGAAGTAATAATCTATATATATATATATATATATATATATATATATATATATATATATATATATCATCTTGAATTCAGCTTGGAAACTTGGCATTCGAAGTGTTTAGATCATTGTTACTTTGTGAACTCTGGTTTATTGGTACAAGATATTTGATTTTTGTTCTTACTATAAGTTCATTTCAATTAATGTGCTAGAATGATTGATATCAATTTATGGTGTTATTCATTCCTTTGAAATAGATGTTCTCTAGAAGCATGGTTCAATGAATGTTTCTTTTTGTTGTTTGAATTGATTCTTACCTCACTACCTAGGAGTACGTGAGAGATCCTTATGCACTTTCTAGTAAAAGTGGAAAGATAATTTTGAATTCATTTCAAATTTCATAAGGAAGCTATACCTTTAAAATATAGAGAGAAAATCAAATAACATGAGATTTTCTTAGTTGTTGTGAACATTTTGTGCTTTTCATACCTTGTGCATAGAGTGAATTTGTTAAACAGTTGAAAGGACAATCTGTTCACCAACAACCTCCTAATGACTAAATCACCCTCTAGGTCACACTAGCCCTTTTATTACACTAATGGCTTGGCTAAGGCCACTACAAGCCAAAACTTGACTTAGAACTATACGTTACCAAGTAGCCTTACCTAGGTGCTCCTAAACCATGCTCCTTACAAAATTAAGTCAAGTCACTCCTATAGGAAAAATCTAATCAGCAATTACCAAATTTTTGAAGTTGGTAGCTACAACCCATGTTGCCTCTGACTCTAGCTTAGCTTTTCATTTGATGAGGTAATCCATGTACACCTTGTGTATAATAGTCTTCTTGACCCTTGAATCTAGTACTTTCTCTAGTTCCACCTTGGGAGGTAAGAAATTAAGTTCTATATCCTTTCCAACCTCCTATTTGTTTAGATATAATTTAGTTAGAGGTCCCTTAAATTTAGTTAGGTCTACCACATTGAAGACAAGTGAAATGTTCAAATCACTAGATAGATCCACCTTATACACATTAGCTCCATATTTAGCTATGATTGTCCAATGTCCCACTCTCTTTATTTGTAGTTTGGTAGGTACTCCTTTCTGTAACCTAGACTTATTCAAGTGTACCATGATTTATATTCACCTACTACAAACTAAACATTCTTTCTCTTTTTGTCTACTTTAGTCTTTAATCTTTGTCTAGTCTCTTGTATTGTCTTCTTCACATTTTCTTGAATCTCCTTCATGTTTTCATAGAAGTCTTCATCTTGAAAAATCCTATACTCTAGAGCCCCATGATGTATAAGTTCACACACACCCCTTGGGTACATCCCATTAACAATCTCAAATAGGCTTCTACATGTTATCATGTTCACACTATCATTCCATACATACTCTACTTGAGGAATAATCACATCTCATGTCTAACCATATTCTTTAGTTAGTAATCTTAACAAGTTACCCAACTCTCTATTAATTATGTTAGTTTATCCATCAATTTGAGGGTGGTAAGCTAAGCCAAAAGATAGGTTAGTTCCCAATCTACTCCACAAGGTTTTCCAAAAATGGCTCATAAATTTGACATCCCTATTCAACACAATTATTAGGGGTAGTACATGGATCCTCAAAATCTCTTTAAAGAATAGATGTGCACTATGGCTAGCATCATGGGTAGTTTTGCAAGAAATGAAATGACCCATTTTGCTTAATTTGTCTACCACAACATAGATGCTTTCACAAAACTAATTTTTTTTAGGTAACCCTATAATGAAGTCCATGCTAACAAACTCCCATGACCTATTAGGGATTGGTAAATCTTGATACAAACCTATATTAATAGCTCCTCCTTTTTCCTTCATGCACACTAGACACTATCCCACATATCTTGTCACATCCCTTGACAACTTTGGCCAATAGTAGAACCTTTGAACTAACTCTAGGGTCTAATTGATGCCAAAATGACCACTTAGGTTTCCATTATTCTTTTCTTAGATAAGGTTGTCTCTAATGGAACCCCTAGGAATACATAACTAGTTTCCTTTCAAAAAAAATCCACTTTGGAAGGTATAATTAGAAAAAGAACTATGAAAATGATTCTAAAATTCATAACATACCTTATAGGCTTTAGAAAATTCTTCAAAATCCTTGTAGAGGCCCTTGAAAGTCAATATGACAATGCTATGTAGTTGAACTTCTTGAATGGTCAACATCCTCCTTCTCAGTGCATTTGAAACCTTGTTCAACTACCCCTTCTTGTGCTTGAAGAAATTCCATCCACTTGAAATTTCTATTGATTAACTTTTTTTGTGTATTGTTGTAGCTAAAGTCTTGTGAATCAATTACCACTAAAATAAATCCCAAATCCCTTAGATGTCAATACAAAACAAACTCTAAAACTAAACTCTACCGATGCTTGAAAAAAACACAGAAAAAATTTGTAACTTAGTAAACACTAAAATTTCTTAGCAAACACTTAACATGAAGATCTTAAGATGTTATCTATGATTAATATTATTTTAACTTAGATGCAAAAATATAAGACAAATAGCATGAACACATTTTACACCAAGATCTAATGTTGAAACCCAATTTAGGAAAAACCACCAATTGCAACTAGTTACTAATTTTCAATCTTCTGAAGTGAGCCCTATTAGGAGCCAACCCTATTAAGGTTACAAAATACACTATTAGGTGTGACCCTATTAGAGGATTTAATCACCTTGTTAGGAGTGGCCTTGTTAGAAGTCTTTAGACAATACAATAGAACTACCACCTTGTTAGAGGATTTACAAATAGCTATTAAGCAAACTTTGTTAAGAGATTTAGATCAGTATTACAATGATTATAGAGTAACAATGACATGACCTTATTTTTTATGCAACTAAATTGCTAATTAGTGATCTCAATTCTGACTTGTATACTTGATCCTTCTTGATCGAATATATCTTTTCAACTTCTGAAAGATATTCTTCTTATCCTTCTAATTTTCTTCCTCTTAGCATCATCAAATCTTTAGTTATCCTCCATGCATTCTCACTCTTTCTAACCCTCAACTTGACCTTTTATTTATATCTTTCATATTGTCAAGTCAACTAGAAAATAACTTAGAATAAATAATATTGATCTTCTTAGTCGGCTAGAACCATTAGATAAATCAATTGAACTCAATATGCCAAAACAAGAAAAACCTTCATTAGCCAACCTTGCTCCATAGACACTAACTCAGAAATGATTTTCCTTTGTTAATCAAGTGAACTTATTCAACACTTTATATATGCAAAGTTCCTTTGTTAATCAAGTGAACTTAGACAACACTTTATATATGCAAAGTTCCTTTGTTAACTATGTGAGTTTGGTTAACACTAGTTCCATTCAACATTTCCTTCATTAGACAAGTGAGCTTGGTTAACACTCATCTTCCACAAACTTTCCTTTGGTTCCTGAGTGAACTTGGTAGAAATTGTCTTCTGAACTAGGTAAATTCTTGAATGCTCGTTGGACACATAAAATTATATTCAATGCCCAAGTGAGCTTAACATACACTGACTAGTGATGATATGACATTTTTTGTAACATCAAAGACAATACATAGTTAATAAATTATTTAAACAATATCCCTCTTTGGTATTGATGGAAACACAACATGTCATAATACATTGAAATTTAAATTTTTAGAGAAAGAATAAAGTAAGGAAACATCCTTAGTTTCATTTGGATTCTCATCCATGATAACTCCCTCTATCAATGTGAACTCTTTCTACCTCTAGTTTCTCCCTCTATCAGAAAACTTCTTCTAATAGCGACCTCTATCAAGTTCATTCTCCCTCATTGACATCTCTTTCTTTTTACAAAATTTTCTATGACAACAAACTTTTTCACAAAATTTCTATGAGATACGATAACAAACTTCTCCCTCTTTGACATATCATGCCAAAGACAATAATCAATTAATATCAATGTACCTCAAGTATTGATTCGTTTGAAATATACCCTTGTCAATTTTGCACCAATTTATTCATCTCCAATAGTGCACTAATTGATGCATCACTAAACTTCATTTAGTGAGATTCAGATAGGGGAGTGACCCCTAGCTTACCTCTTAGATACATAAATGCATCCATCAGCAATGGCTTGGTGAATATGTCTATGCTTTTTTCTTTTATATTTACATATTTCAATCTGACTTCTTTATCTTGCACCAATTCTCTCAAGAAATTATATTTTATAGAAATGTGTTTTTTTTTTGTATGCATTATAGGATTCTTTGATATATTGATTACACTAGTGTTATCATAGTATATGACTACTTGATCCTTGATCTCTACCTTCATACTTGTCAATGTTTGTTTGAACCAAAAAATATTAGAGTAATTTACTACTACTACCACATATTCTGCCTCTTTTGTCAAATGATAGAAACAATATTATTTCTTGCTTGTCCAAGACACTAGTCTTTTACAAAGAAAGAATGCTCCACCACTAGTGCTTTTTTTTTCATCAATACTTCCTACCCAATCAACATCTATGAATGTTTTTAGGTCCAAATTGCCTCCTATTTTGTACCATAAACCATAGTCTTTAGTACCTTTTCGATATCTCATGATTCTTTAGATTGTTATCATGTGATTTTTTAGGATTTTTTGAAAATCTTGCCACCATACTGACTGCTAATGCAATATTAGGCCTTGTATGTACTACATACTATAATTTCCAATCATTGATCTATATGTGGTCTGATCTACCTCTTTGAAATCATCATTTATGGAAAGCCTATGTCTAGTATACATAGGAATTCCAATTGCTCTTGAATCCTCCATTCCAAATTGCTTTAGTATCTCCTTGATATATTTAGATTGAGTAATGTAGATACCATCTTTCTTCTATTAAACCTACAATCCTTCAAATAATTTTATCTCACCAAACATAGACATCTTAAATTCTTTACAACTCGCCGTTCTTTGTGAATAAAGCATCATCAACAAATATTTCTGCCAACACAATCTTTTTGTCCGGTCCTTCTTTCATATGCAGACTATTGTTATCATTTGTTCTTTCAAAACTAATTTGTACCTAGTAGTTATGAAGTCTTTCATACAATCCTCTATGAGCTTAGTTTAGACCATATAATGCTTTGTGTAATTTGCAGACCATGTCCTTTTTTTTAGGATCTACAAAACCTTTGCATTGTTCAATGTAGGCTTCCTCATTAAGAACTTCATTCAATAATATAGATTTTACATCCATTTGATTTAAAATTTAAATCCTTTGTGAGTTGCATATCGTAGTATAGTTCTAACACCTTCTAGTCTTGCAATAGGAGAAATTTTTTTGCCATGATCAATAATTTCTTCTTGAGAATAACCTTTACATACCAACCTTGCTTTATTTTTGGAAAATATTCCATCTTCATTTAGCTTGTTTTTAAATACCCACTTTGTGCCAATTACATTTTTATCCTTTGGTCTAGGAACAAGAGTCCAAGTTTTCTTCTTCTCTATTTCTTCTATTTCTTCATTCATTGCTTCAATCCAACTTTCATTATCCAAAGCATCTTTAACATTTATGGGTTCAAATTTAGCAAGTAAACAGGTACCTTTAAATTTTCTTCTTGTCATTGTTCCATCTAATTTGTCTCCAATGATCTGATCAGGTGCATGATGCCTTCTAACATATCTTTCTAACATAGGTTCTTTAGATTTGGAATTAGTTTCACTAATTTCATCATAAACTTTAGAATGAATCTTTGGTTGCACTATCTATGACTCAGGTCCATTAGACTTGGTTTTCTCTAGCTCGAAAGCCTCGAACTCGAGTCTGTCAGACTATGACTCAAGTTGCATTGTCTACAATTTGGTAACTATTGGAGATTTTGGGGACTCGAGAGGTGCAGCATCCTTTCTTCTAGATAGGTTTGGTAGGGTATCGGGTTCATAGTAAAAAAATCTTCTATAATACTCAGGCTCTTTGTTTCTTTCTTCTTCACTCTTTTCTACAAACTCATCAATTCTCACCTGTGCACTTTCTATAATTTTATGAGTAGAAAACTTCAAACATTTATAAGCTTTACATCTGTAAGAATATCTTAGGAATATTCCTTCATCACCTTTGACATCAAATTTTCCTTTTCTAGATTCTTTTAGGATATAACATTTGCTACCAAATACTTTCATGTAACTTACATTAGGTTTGTAGCCATACCATAGTTCATAAGGATTTTTGTTTGAGTCTTTCTTCAACTATACTTTGTTGAAGGTATGAAATATAGTATTGATAGATTCCTTCCAATATTTGATTGTAACATTATTTTCTATCATCAATATTATTTCACAATCCATGATAAATTTGTTCCTTCTCTCAGCTATACCATTCTTCTCTAGTGTACCAAGAACTGATACTTGTCTTTTAAGTCCTTTTTCAATGCAAAATTTATTTGAAATGAATTCACCACCTCTGTCTAATCTTAAACATTTCAATTTATTTCCAATTTCTTTTTCTACTCTTTCTAGATACCACTTGAATTTTTTGAAGGCTTCTAATTTTTTTTAAAGATATGTTGGGACTCAAAATTGAAGCCCTGATTTTGAGTACCATTGAAAAATCAATTCCTATAAATGCTTTTTGATGCATGTGTGCCTGCCTTTCCATTTAGGGCCTAAGAGATTTTTAATGTTTCTAACACCTTGCATTCATTATATCCACTGCCCCATGAAGATAAATTTTCATTCCAAGCCATTCTATGAAGTTTTGTTTTGAGTAATGTCTAAATCTTTATTTTTGCCCATGTGACAAACAATGAAAGGAAGCCTTGTTTGTGATTGAATATATCACACCCAATAATTTTTCATGACTCACCACATTGGGAGTGTTTAATTTCCATTCCATAGAACCTAATTTTCATATTTCAAGTCATTTTGACATGTTTTGACTAGGTTTCAAATCCCTCAAAGTTGATCATTTATTAATGTCATGCTAATGTGAATTCTTGGGTTTGAGGGTTTAAAAAATGGATGACTTCTAATTAAGAAATTCAAACAAACATCGATGTGGACAACAATTCTTTTTATATCCACTTTTTTTTTGGGAATATCTTTATGCAATTTCTCCTGATCATCATTTAGATAGATCTAGTTTCGAGGAACCAACGAAAATTTTAGTTTCTAATTTTTTGAGTTTCTTGGCTATAAAACATTCAATATGTCAAATACATAAATAAAATAATTCAATTAGTTTATTCGAGAATTCCAATTCAAATCAATTCATTGAATAGAATAAGAATACTTTTAAATTGATACTAAAAGAGCCCCCATTTGACTTGTTATAACCTTGACCCAATTGGCCAAAATGCTAAAATGTCTTTTACATTGCATTCTAGAGGTTAGATACTTGCTATGTTTCAATTTCAAGCTTATGATGAATCTGTTTGATTAGTTTTCAAATGTTATTGTAAATGCAGTCTGTAACTTTTTACTAGTGTTAGTAAATGTAGATTAGTTGGTACCCATGTTCATGATGTAATATCTCTAAATCCTTGATAGGTGAGATTGAATGGATTGTGCCATTGTTTTCTACTCAGAAAACTTTTTTAGTATGCCAGTTTGCAAGTTTTGACAAATTCATCTACACACTTTCTTAGGTCCATTCTATTTGCAAAAATTGGTTTTCTAGTGTTTCAAGTCTACAAATTTTGAGTAGCCTATGTTGACCATTTGCCAAATTCTTCCTATTATTAGTCATGAGCCCAAATCCTAGATTTATGTTGTTGTCATGACAATTAAACAATGCCCCAATTTTCATGCCCCCAAGTGTCAGTTTTCCTTGCCTTCAAAGCCAAATCCAAACATGTTTTATTATTTTCTAACATGTTTTCTTGTAGGTAGTTTTAAATGGGCAATTTCGATAGTCAATATATTTTTACTGAGAATTTTTCATAAGATGATATTCGATAAGGTAAGAGTGTCCAAATAGAGAATCCATATGATTGATTTTAGAGCCCGGTCAGGTGCTTTGATTAGTTTTTGAAGCTAGTCAAGGTACCTCTGTAGTGCCTGCCCCTAGTTTGCATTTTGCTAACATTGTTGAACTCTTTTAAGACTAGTTTTATGTTGATGGTTAGCAGCATTCTTTTGAGATTATCAGATATTGTGCTATGGATTCAGTTTATTATGTGATGAGATTACTTAGACTCTACATTTCATGTATGTATGATGATGATCATTACATTGCTTTCAGTTATTAATGATGATTAGTAAGATGATTTATTATCATATGTGTTTTATTATGGATACTTACCCCATACTTGCATGTGTATGGTGTGCGTGTTTGCTTTGTGTGTTTGCTTTTGTATGGCATGTCTGATGTGGTTAAGGAAGGGAGTCATAGTCACCTGCTAGTCGAGATCTACACGATGCACCACTTCTTGCCATTGTCTGTTTATTTTAGTATATATTGTGCTTGTACATGCATGGTTTTTATGTAGGTTGCAGGTACCGGGTATTGACTTCCCTGAATTGTCAGGATGAGCGTACCCTATCACATTATCTCAATGATAAGAGAGGGGAGATAAATACTCATGTCCAAATCCCAACCCTTTAAGCCATTTGTTCTAATTGGAAAATTAGGACAAGTATCTAAGTTGAGTACCCTTCAAATATGTCGGATGACGTAATTCATGATTTAAACCCTTGGTTTGATTTTGTATGTATTTTGGCTATGATGAGTTTTCGTATTTTTACCTTGAGAGTCTTTGATGTATTTTCTATTAATTAAGCCTAATTAAAAGATTTAATTAATGGTTTAATTAAATGGAAAATTAATATGATATTTTAATATTTATTTTATTTAATTAATTGGGAAATTAATTAAATAAAATAATTAAATTTGAAGATAAAAGTTAAAAGTTTAAATTTGGAATGTGACAATATTTATTTTAATAATAATATATTTGGAGTTCATTTTTAAATAAATGACTAAATAATATTATTATTAAAGCTAATAAATATTGTAGCAATTAAGTTTTGGAAAGTGAAATTTAAAAGTGGAAAATATATTTTAAATTAATAAAAGATTCTAAATTTCATGTGATTAAAATATAAATATATTAAGATTGAAAAGTGGAATTATTAAAGTTAGTGCATGAGATTTAATAAATTAATTAATTAAATTGGAAAGAGTAAAAGTATATATTAAATTAATCATTGCGCATTATTTTAATATTTGCTCACATAGGAGTTTGCAAATTCTCGGGAGTTGTCGTGTAGACAACACTAGAGTTTGCACTAGTTGTCTACACTTAGGAGTTAGCATTTTTATTTGAGCACATGGTGTCTACAACCTTAAGACTTATCTAGAAGGTTGGAGAAGGCTCATGCTTGGTTGTCATGCTTATCCTCTAGTTGTTTCTAGAGACACTCTAGATGCATCTTAGAGGCCTTTAAATAGAGGCTCTCCTAGTGTGTTTGGACAAGGGAAGTAGAAGCTGAATGGAAGCTGCAAATTACAAGCTCATATTCTTCTTCACACTCATATATTTTCTATATGCTTCTATGCTTCTTCTAGCACCTCTAGTCACTTGGAGGATTCGATTGGCTTGGATCTTGGAGGAATTGCGAATGATGGAGAAGGAAGGGGTTTGCTATGGACTTCTGACACATGACGGATTAGCATCAGTGTCCAGGTGCACTCGTGATAATCACATACTCTCTTTGAACCATTTCTCTTCTTGTCTTCATCATGTCTTTTATATGTGTCTAAATACTCTTTGTGATTGAATCTACAATTTGGAATTTGAACCAGAATCTAGATATATATTTATTTGTTTGAGAAGAAAACATTAGGAAAAAACCCTAGATCCAATTAAGGAGAAATTAGATCTAAACGGGTTTGGGATCGAATAAGAATCAAATTGAAAAATAGATTTAAAAATATTTTCAAAATTTATAGTCAAATCTATCAGAAGGATTATGGAATAAAATCTAGAGAACAATTATTTTAGGAAGAGAAATTCTTAGTTTAAAGAATTAGAAAACCCTCCTTGTTTAAAAGTTGTATGTTCTCTTTTTAATATGTAAAATACGCACATATATATATGTGTGTGTGTGTGTTTATTAAAAAATTGCAAAATATTTGATAGTGAACTGCATGTATATATATATATACATATATATACATATGTATATCTTTATACATATATACATATATGTATATATTTATTTAAAATTGCAATGGAAAAATAATTATCAAATCCGATTCTGAACTGCATGAAAACGTAATCGCTTTTGAGACACGGTCAGTAAAAGAAAACGTTATAAAAATTTGCATTGTATAAAATATGGGAGGGAGGAGGGTTTTACCCCACCCCACCTCGCTTTAACTGACACCGCCCCTGCTGTCATCCGCAGCAGACACTACTGCTACGGTAGCAGGTACTGCTGCTGACGCGACAGTACTTTGCTGCTGCGGCAGTAGTGCTGCCGCGATGCCGCGTAAGCAGACAGGCCGGCGGGCCTTAATAAATGCTTTTATATAAGCATTGGGTATTACTTATAAAATCATTTTATTAAAGTTTTTGTTTTATATATATATATATATAATATAGCAAATTCGATTTTAAGTATGATGAAATTATTAAATATTTATATATTTTATATATATATATGTATATATATAAGTATGTATATATATATATAATATTAATGAAATTTATAATATTGTATTAAAGTAATTTCAATGTTCGGGTTAATTAACTATAATATTTGATATTCAGATTTGACAAATTTATGTAATTGAAATAAGTTCAAATAAAGATTATTTGAATTGTTGTTGAGATCGAAAATGAACTTATTGGAAAATTTGTTAATAGATATTATCAAGTTATAATTAAATTATTAATTCAAATGAATTGGAATATAGCGGTTTAATGAAGTTGACATTAAATTAAGAGATGTTAATTTAGGCTCACTAATAGATGAAGATTAAGGGTTGATATATCAAATTATTTAATGTAATAATTTTAATTGGATCAATCAACCTTGGATATTGGATAATAATTTTGAGTGAACATTTGGATTAATAATACCTCAAAAAGAGCGTTCTTGCTTGAAATAATTCATTTAGCTAATGATATAGCTGACTCTTAATATCTAATTTAGAAATGGTGATTTATACTATGAGACTTTAACGAAAACGGATAGCATCGTTATGATTTGAGTTATTAAACAGATTATTGGTATGTCTTAATAGTGTTAAGAGTTAGTTAAATATTAACTAACAAAGTGTATGTGAAGATTCTCTAACTTGATTAATAATAGTTTTGATAAGTTATTATTTATTAATGTTTGTTGGGTCTAACAAACTATTAATAAATAATAGTATAAATGGTTAATCCGATAGAGTTAACCTAGAAGAGGTTATTTAAAGATTAAAGTTTTGCAAAAGATATTAATTCTCGGATTTGGGTTATAATTGATTTTAATCAATTGATGAGTTGTCAATATAATTATATGCGATAGAGTTTTAACTTGAAATAATTATCAAGATGAATGTAGTCATTATGGATAAGATTTTCAAAATAACTTGTTAATATTATTATTATTAAAATATTAATATTTGTGTATTGGATTGAGGTTGACGTTGACGTACAAACTATTGTTAGTCAACTAATACTCATTGAGTTGATGGTTTGAAATTATTTATTAAATCAATTAATTAGAGTTAATTGGATTTAATACTTAAGTTATGTAATGGAGATTTATTTAATATAAATCTTTTGACAAGATTGTAAATTATCTATATTGAGGTTGACAAGTCTTATGACTTGAATTATGATTCTAGAGATTATACGATTGTCAATGATGATAACAATTGAATTAAAGGCTTAAGTTTTAATATTATTTAATTAAGTCTTAATTAAGAATTATTAGAATGCTAATTTGGTTCTCTTATAATTTAACGAATAATGATCCTTGATTTATATTGAAAGTTGAAGTAACATTAAAAAAAAGAGTTAATTAATTAAAATATGGATCATGGTTAAATATAAAGGACAATTTAATTAAGATCAATGATGATCAGTTTAGTGAATATTTATCCTTAAGTAATTCTTAGGATAATGCTATCGGGGAACAAACGGGTTGACTTGTAGGTCAAATGATGAACTTTATACACTTGAAGTATACTTGCAAACAGAGAAGTGAAACCTCTACACATTGTTCAACTGTGAGATTTTAGCAAAACCAAAACATGTGTTTGAATCGTGTATTCTATATGCTTCTTGTTTTGGGTTTTGGGTTGACTAGTGTTGACCAGTCCTAGGTTGTTATTAGAGGCTCGGGGGTTATGAGATGTGTTGGCATGTTGATCTTATTTGGTCTCGATCTTTATAAGCCCAACCATGGTTATGTGATCGTATGCTCTATGAAATGTTTGTATTTGTTCATCAGTCTTCATGTGTGAAGTTGAGATGTATGTGTATGAGATACCTGAGCTAATCATTTTTGAAGTCATCGATCAGTTATTCTTGGTTTATTTTCTAGTCGCCATGATGGGACTGAAATGTTGATTTATTTCTTGATGATGTCATGTTGTGACATGTTTGATTCAACCATTTTGGAGTCTTCGATCAGTATGATTTTGAGATATTATTGGTTGCTTGTTGAAGAACCAATGGATATGGTGATTATTTTGAGATATATTTTGGTTATTGAGAACCAATGATTATTATGATTATCAGTGATGCCTTCAGTTGCCAATAGAGAACTGTTGTGGTCATGATTTTCTATGGATGTTGCTCATGGAGATTTGATGCTTTTATGCATATTTGATGATTTTATCATGGATATTTGATGATTCTTATTGTGGATATTTGATGATTCTTTTTATGGATTGTCTTTTGGATTTTCTTTACAGTCGCTTGTACAGGACTGTGGTGATTTATGATTCCATGAGCATTAGGGTAGGTAATCTACTTGTAGTGTCGGGAAGTGGCTTGCAATGGGGGCCGAGGCCCTAAGTGGCTACCAGGGTAACTCATTGTAAGTTTGGTTAATAAGTGATAACATTTACACACTAAATGGGGAATTGAATGAACCTAAAAAGATAATTGTTTTGGATGTTCTCGCCCATGCCTTGAGCACTTGTACATGCTAGGATGGGAGTAGTGAGAAGCATGGTTGCGACCTTGCACTCCATAGTATGCCTCATCAGTATGAGAGGATACTAGTGGCCGCATGAGATCTGTATGGACCCATGGAGTTTAGCTAACTGCCAGGGTAACTTGTACAAGATAAATGTGATGACACTTTCTCACTTGCAGATTAGGTTTCCTAATTGTCATTGTGTGCCTCTAGGAATTAGATGTTGATTTTGTGTGTGTTGGAACCTTTGAGTTAGTATACCTTTAGGATTCCTGGACTTAAAGAGATTTATGCTTTGTGGTTATGATATCCTGTTTGGGACTTGAGATTATCTCCTCAGCACGGTGGGAGTGGACCACTTAGGTTCCACGCGGTCGGGTGGTAGTATTTTATCACTCTTATCATTTGAGATTCATCCGAGACACCGTGGCTGGAGTATTCTTGGTTGGTATTTATCTTCATTATGTTCTTGGATCATTATGGTAGATGATATACCCTATGATGGATGTATTTACTGGTATGTTCCTTACATTGATGATTTGCATATGTTAGATGATGATATCTTATGCTTTAATTTTCATGTTAGTAGGATGTTTTAGGAGTGACATTCCTACTATGATAATACCGATGATCTCTTCGGTGCTTTGGAATGTTATGCACGGAGGGATGGCTAGGATCCATGATGGTCTAATGATGCTATTTACGGTTGGGAGGAACCGTGCACTTAGTTAGTTATGTTTGTGATATATGGTTATCTTTTATGATGGATGTTTATATCTTCATGATGATGATGTATCATGTAATGTTTATGGTTTTATTTACTTTAATTGCATCATGGATTAATATTGGATGATGATGTACTTTATTTACATGGATGTTTACTTTTTTAAGCTTTTCATAACGTATGATATGTATGGTAGATGATTGAGCAATTTGAAATGTAGTTACGAAAAGGACACTTGTAATATTGTTTAGGAACATTGGATGTATCATTGTTATTTCATTGTTAAGGATGTGATGTTAGATGGATAGTTAAGATTAGAAGTAATTCAACGTTAAGGGATCTTTAAAGAATGTAACTTGGTATGTATGTTATGTTTACTTTTAGTTGGATGTTACTATTGCTTCCGCAAGTGTTGTGTATGGTTTTACTTTCATGTTTTAAAAAAAATAATTGTTTGGCAAACTTAGTGAAATTCTTTGGATCCCTTGGCGGGGCATTACAACCTCTTGGCATGAAATTGAAAATTTACAGAAAGGGGTGAAAATGAATTTTAAAAATTGGACCAATGACCAGATTGTTTTCAATCAAAGTCAGGTGTTTAGTGGATTAGTTTGGTGGTTCAATTGTTCAAAAATGAATTTTTTTTTAGTCAGACCCACTTTGGGGCTCGACTAGTATCAGACTGATAAGACATTGGGGTTTTAAAATTTTCCATGAGAGGATTATAATGGTTGTCATCATTATGTGTTTTGTGTGAATATGTATTTTGCTCAAGATTAAATGGCATATTGGATCACATACACACACAACATGAAAGAAAAAGTCACCAATCAAGGAAACAAAGAAAGTGAGGGTCTTCCCATAAATTTGAAGGGGTTCACCATTGGCAATGTACTTACCAATCTATTAATCCAATATAAAGCATACACAAATTATGCACTAGAGATGCGATTGATCATAGAAGCTGATCACAATCAAATCAATAAAATCTATCTAGCTTGTGAACTATCCATTAAACTTTGTTTTAATGTTTTAATGTTTAGCCTAGAACAAGAATTTTTGTCAAGGGTATTCAAAACACTCCCAAATTGTAATTCTATTTGTGCCCAACATGACCAAATTGCCCTCGTCTATAAGCCTTGCAGTATCTATCCCTAATACATTTAAAGAGCTTGTCCATTTGGTTCCATAGACGACCAAGCCTTTTCTAGAATTGAGCTCAAGGTTGCATGAGTGTTCAGCGCAAGGAGTTTTTTGATGTCCATATTATAGCTTTCTTATCCAAAGGAATGACAACATACCAGATGGTTGAAAGTAGTCTTCTTTCCCCTAGAACTACATAATGCATGTTTTGTGGCTATCATCAAAAGAAACTATAAATGAAAAGGTGGATTGAACATGTTTGTGTAGTGAAAAATGAAAATCGTGATGCTAGTACTACATTTGAGAGGAGCTAGAAGCTAGTCTCTAGAGGGACAACTTATTAGTTATAAAGTAGGCATTAAAAAATAGTTGAGGGTGTCAATGAAGGACTGCAAAGGGACCCATAGAACTATCCTAACCTCATTTCTCAAGAGTTCAGCTAAGGAGGGATGGTTATTATAATACATTTCATAAAAAGCTACTTATCCCAACACCACAGAATCATAGTTAGTTGACATTGCCAGAACTAGATAAAAGAATGCCTTGGCTTCCTATGCATAAAGCATAACTTTAATTGGGCCTTATTTCTATATCTGCCCCTCGATCTTGACTCTATATATAGCCCAAGAATTTTTTTTTCTCTTTCTAGATAGCTTGCATTTGAAAAAAGACCAATTATGATACTACTGATCAAGAAGGAGAAAAAGACCTTAGAAAGACATTGAAAGCCCTAGCGATGAAGTACTCCATCTACATCTTTTGGAGGGGGATTGATTTTTGTGCAATCAAAAATAGAGAGATGGCATCAAGTCTGTAGGGGATTTGTGTATGGAACTAGAGCAGTCAAAGATATGAATGCTATACTTGGTCCTACACTCACCAGGTTGGGGGACATTCTAGTCTTTAAATACTACACCACACATAAACCTAAATGTCTACAAGACTTGGGCTTTTATAAGTTATAAAATGATGCACGGTGGGCCCATGACTAGCTAGATCTGACCAGGAGTTAATTTTGACCAAGTACACTGGTAGAGGAGCTTGCCAAAAAAGTTGCCAAATTTTGGTGGTCACCATGTTGCCACCAAAATATGGGAGGGTTTCGTTGGTAGAGACATGGTGACCTCCCAGAAAAAATAAAAAATTGGCAGAAGTTGTGGGACTTGGTAGTGGTTAAGGGAACCTATGGATGAACTAGTAAGCAACAAGTGGCATTGATTCCAATGAGGTAGTGATGAGGCAATCAAATTCCAAATGCACCAGATCCTGCCATGTGGGAGATCTAACGATGGTTTCTATGTCACTAAGGTGAAATTTCAAGGCAATTAATGATGTGACATGGTGACCAGCCAGGTGGTGATGACATGTTAACCTGAGTTGGATAGTGACTGGGCACCAACTGGCAATGAGGTGGACAAATCAAAAATTGACACATGGTGGAGGCTTCAGACATTGTATGCTTCTTGAGATGCTGATGTAGTACAATAATGTCATAGAGAAGGTGGCCAATGAGATGATGCCATGTGGTATCCAGGTGGTAGTGGTCGGATGACTAAGAAAGAATCTAGTGAATCAAAGTGTGACACATGTCACAGCTCGGTCAAACATCTTTGATCCAAATGGAATTTGAGAGGGAAAATTAAGAAGGCATGGAAAATAAAATTTTTAATATCTTTTTTAGAAATACATGTTGGAATAGATTTAAGTAAAGTTTTATTTAATTTTATAGTTCAAACTTTATAAAAAAAATCAAATATATGCAATAATTTTGTTTCAAGGGTCATAGCAGGAGTTGATTTTTCAAACTAAGATTCTAGGAGTTCCCAATAAGAAAATATAGGACTATAATATATTTCTAGAATTAGGAGAAGACAAACTTTATAATTCTAGAGTTTTCTTTTTTTTTTTGCACAAGATATTGCTAGTTCCAGTTGTACAGGGATTTGTCTCAGGTAGCCAATTTGTAGTTTCATTCAGTTGGGGAAATTTAGATCTGATTTCTAGTGAAATTATGTACTAAAAGGCATCATGACAGTAGTTATGGATGAGATTTGTCACTTCTAAGCTAGTTAAATGGAGGTTTTATCAACATTCTAGATGCATTTCAAATATTTTAGTAGCAGGATGGTTTTCATCATTAAGGAAGAGATATTTTGAGTTTGTTACAAGACAATGATGAAAACCAAATCAGATTTCATTGGTAGAAAGATGAGAGATGTCCTACAGCAACAAAAAATGGAAGTTCAAGTGGACAGATGTCATCTTTAGATCAGATCTGGGATTTTATCCTTCTTCTATATCTTTCTTTCTCTCATCCATTGTAAGGGTTGGCAATTTTCAGTATGAGACCACATGGTTCATTTTAGAATTATGATTCCACCATATTCTTTAGCAAATATTTCTCTTGTATGAAAAATAGCAGTGAAGATAATATAGCTAGTTCTGATCTGACAGGAATTTCTATGTTTTAATTTCATGAATGTGAATGTATAGTTTCAAGGAAATGAATACAATTGAGAAAGAATCTCTTTAATTTCATTCTGATTCTTGTCTCCTTACTCTATTGTCTACAATGTTTTGTGTTTAAGAACAAAGAGCTTAAAATCATTTGCAATCCCTTAAGGTTGTATGTCTAGATAGGCTTTCTATTAGAATAAAGAGCCAAGTAAATGCTTATTTACCTTGATAGAGTTGCAGGTTTCACGGCCAAGAAAATATTCAGTAAATAGTGAGAGTTTTTTATAAAGATAGATGTCTATTTACAAGGTGAATGGATAGATTAGATACCTAAATATATGAGTATACATTAGGTATCCATGTTTATGTTTTGATTTATGTTGTGTCCAATGGATAAGGCACTGATCAGCTATAGGATCAACTTGTTCTTACTGCTACATATTTGGGGTTTTTCTTAAATCAACATCATTAATCAAATGTTTTTCCATTTAAATGTTGAATGACTACAATTTATTAACCCTCGCTTAGCTTATGGGTTCATAGTTTATTATTTGTAGCTATCTCATCCCTATGATATTGCATAAGTATCTTAAGATATAAGGGTTTCATCTACTATTAATAGGTTCAAATTTTATGTTTTGGCACTAGTACCAATCTTACCAATTTGAAAATTCTTGCATAGAACCATATTAGGTTTTCCTCAAGCTAGAAATACCTCTTACTCTTTTGTGTTTTCTTATCTTAACTAGATTATCAAAGTTTACAAGACATAATATTTTGTGCCATAACAAACTTTCTTCTACTTAAGCAATAAAACATGAACTTTCACTGAGATCAAGATAAAATATATTACCTTTTGTTTCTTTGCTAGATCCAACCAAATTTCCTTTTCCATCTAGTATTTTTGCCTTCCCATTCATAAATTCTACCTTGAATCAAATGTTATTCAACTATGCCACGCTTAGTAGATTATGCTTTAGTTCTTCAACACAATAATTGTTATCACATACAAGTTCATTGGTCAAAGAGACACACCACCTTCATTTTATGGAACAAGGTTCATTTTTTCCAAATCTCACACTACCACCATCATAGTATTCCATATTTTCAAACTTTGTTTTGTCTCTAGTCATATGATGTGAGCAGTCACTATCAATAATCTATGTACCATTTTTGCTAACGTGAGAGATAAGTGGAATTTTATCTCCATCATCTAATTCATTTTCTACAACAATATATACCATTTCATCTTCAGTATTATTAAAATGTTTAGCTATAAAACAAGATTTCTTACCTTTGTCCTTGTAGTCTTTGTGGTTTTTGACTTCTTTCTTGCCTTTGTAATTATTTTATCTTCTTTTCATCCTTTCTTTTCTCTGTTTGGGCACCTTGCAACAATGTGACCAATTTCTTCACAAGAAAAACATATTAGAGGAATTTTACCTTTGTATTTTTCTTTTCCTTTTGAATATTTCTTTGCAAGTAGGGCTTCAAAAACTTCAAGATCACTGTTGGAACTTTCTTCTATTTCTTCTTCACTTCCTAATTGATTGGCCTTTGATTTCTCACTCTTTTTCTTGAGTGAGAGTTTAGCTTCAAATGTTGACTCAATACCTTTGAAATTAGGAACATAGTTATCATACTTATCCAACTCAAAATCTATCTATCTTCCAACTAGAGAATCCAAAGTTATATTGCTATTTGGATCACATCTCATTTATTAAATAGTAGACACTCTAATTACATAGATAGGAAGAAGGGTTCTAAGTACCTTTCTTACAACTATTTTGTCATCAATGTCTCCTCTAGATGATTTGATTACACTCACACTTGCTTTGATTCTTTCCACATATCTTGTAATGTTTTCATCTTCTCTCATTTTCATACATTTTTATCACCTCCATAAATGTCTTTTAGGTTGATCCACATTGCATGAGCTATTTTACAGTCATTTACTTCATCAAATTCAACATCTAAGAGTAGGTGCAATATCAATCATCATGATTTGATGATTTTTCTTTTCAGCAATGTCTTCAATTGATAATTTTCTAGTGGGAGTTGTTTATTCAGCATCAAGATGCTTACAACTTGAATCACTGATATTTGCTAGATGTAACTCATAAGTCCTTGTCATGCTACGATGTTGTCTCGATTCAACCTAGGAATCTCTCTTCTATAACACATCCTAATCTTTAGCTTACATCCTTGAAACCTTCTCTATAAGCACCAAAAGATCTGGTACCAATTGTTGTAAATATAAGAGAAGTAACTAAGAGGGAAGGGTGAATTAATCACCACTAAAATAAATCTCAGGTCCCTTAGATGTCAATACAAAAAAAACTCCAAAGTCTAAACTCTATTGATGCAACTTAGCAAACACTAAAATTTCTTGGCAAACACTTAACATTAAAATCTTAAGATGTTATATGTGATTAATATTATTTTAGGTTAGTTGCAAACATATAAGAGAAATAACATGAACATATTTGACACCAAGATTTAACAAGCAAACCAAATTTGGGAAAAACCACCAATTCCAACTAGTTACTAATTTTCACTCTTCTAAAATGAGCCTTGTTAGGAGACAACCCTATTAAAGGCTACAAAAAACACTATTAGGTGTGACCCTCTCAGAGGATTTAATCACCCGGTTAGGAGTGTCCTTGTTAGAGGTCTTTAGACAATTCAGTAGAACTACCACCTTGCCAGAGGATTTACAAATAGTTGTTAAGCCAAATCTGTTAAGAGATTTAAACCACTATTATAATGATTAGAGAGTAACAATGATATGACCTGATTTCTTATGCAACTAAATTGCTGATTATAGATCTCAATTCTGGCTTGTACACTTGATCCTGCTTGATTGAATATATCTTTTTAGCTTCTCAAGGATATTCTACTTATCCTTCTAATTCACTTCCTCTTAGCATCATCAAATATTCAATTATCTTCCATGTATTCTCACTCTTTCTAACCCTCAACTTGACCTTTTATTTATATCTTTCATATTGTTAAGTTGGATAGAATATAACATAGAATAAATAATATTCATCTTCTCAGTCAGCTAGAACCATCAGATAAATCAATTGAACTTAATATGCCAAAAAAATAAAAAATTTCATTAGCCAACCCTTCTCAGTAGACACTAACTTAGAAACAATTTTCTTATGTTAACCAAGTGAACTTGGTCAACACTACATAAACACAAAGTTCTTTTGTTAACCATGTGATCTTGGTTAAGACTGGTTCCATCCAACAATTCTATATTTCTTCTTGGCTTCATTGAGCTTCTCACTAAAAAAGGCTACTAGCCTACCTTCTTGGCTTAACACACCTCATACTACCATCCCACTTGTATCACACTCTAGGGTAAACAGTTTGTCAAACCTAGGAAACTTAAGGATAGATCGTGTTGCTACTTGTTCTTTCAACTTTTCAAAGGCATTTTCTACTTCAAAACTCTACCTAAACTTGGCCATCATCCCACCCTTAATGGAATCCAGAAATGGTGCACAAATACCACTAAAGTTCCTAATGAATTTCCTATAAAATTGAGCTAACCCATGGAAAATTATTACTTTGTTGCTCTGGTGACTGGTGGGTGGTTTAAAAATTGTTATAAATTTGTCTTGTTCTATCTTCAAAGTTCCCTTGGATACCAAAAATACAAATTACACAAGTTCTTGCTTCAAAAACTCACATTTTTCTAAATTGATTGCCAACTTCTCTTCATCCAACTTCCTTAGCACCATCTCTACATGATCAACATGTTCTTCTCTTGTCTTACTAGAGATGAGTATATCATCAAGATATACCACACCAAACCTTCTTGTGTAATCCTTCAATGCTTCATTCATGAGTCTCATGAATGTGTTAGGAGCATTTGTGAGCCCAAATAACATCACAAGCCATTCATAAAATCCATCTGTATTCTTAAAAGATGTCTTCCAATTATCACCTTCCTTTATCCTTATCTAATAGTAACCACTTTTGAGATCCAACTTTGTGAAATATTGAGCTCCTCTAAGAAAATCTATCAAGTATTCAATTCTAGGTATGGGAAACCTATATCTTATAGTGATCATATTTATGGCTTTGTAGTCTATTCAAAGCCTCCATTTTTATCCTTCTTGGATGCCAAAACTACTAAGATTACACAAGGACTGATGATCTTCATTATGAGACCATGATCTAGAAGTTCTTGCACTTGTTGAACTATCTCTCTACTCTAGTATAGAGTAAGATTATAGGTTTCTTTTTTATGCAATGATGCACTAGGTATAAATTCAATCTAATGACTTATCACTCTTCTTTGAGGTAAAATTTTAGGAGTTCCATTACAAACAATATCCTTATACTTTACAAGCATCTCTTTGATTTCAATTGGTAAGGGTTCCTTTTTAGTTTTCTCTTCTTTCTTAGGCTTAGGAAGAATTTAATAACCTTCACTACCTTCATGCTTAAGGGCATTGACGAACTCCTTCTTTGTACCCAAAAATACACCAGGAGTCTTGGACTATGATTCATCTTCCTCCAATAACAATTGAATCTTGAAAGTTGTCACATCTTTTTTGAAAGAAATGGAATTGTCATTTCCTTCTTATACAACACCTTTGTCATATTGTAAAGGTCTATGCAATAGTAGATGGCATGCATCCATAAGCAATATATCACAAAGTAATTTGTCTTTATAGCCTGCTATTGAAAACTCAACCCATGTTTCCTTATTTACCAACACACTGTGCCCTTTGTTCAACCATGTCACCTTGTATGAGTTAACATGAGGTACCTTTACCAAATTTATCTTATCCACTACTTTCTATGATATTATTTTATCTATGGAGCCTAAATCCACAATAGCTGTACACACCTTACCCAATATATTACACCTATTTCTAAATAAGGCACTCCTATGCTTGGGTTCATCCTTGACTGGTTGTCTAATCAACACCCTCTTGAACATCAAGTTCTCTCCTCTCTTTGACTCAATTATGATCTACCTTTGGTACTTTATAACTCATTGTTTCCTCATGATCATATACAACTCTGTTATCATTGTTTGAAGAATTAGGTTTGTCAGGATGTCTATAGGCAAGGCGACCAAATTAAATACAAGTGTGGCATTTCATAATTGCAAAGTATGAATTACTCCTACCTACACCTCTCCCTCTATTGGAGCCTCCTTGAATACCTCTTCCTATTGTATAACCTCTCCTTGAATTATTTTCACTACCCTGCTCATCAAGTTTAGACTCAACTTGGTTTCTTGGATCATTACCTCTGCCTTGGTATCCACCTCTATGCCCTCTTTGGTCTCTTGCTTTGCCCCTACCTTTAAAATTTGATTCCCCCTTCTTCCTATTATTTTCTTCCACCTTTAGAGATAATTTATTACACTTTTGAATAGTGGTAGAGGTCCATATGATTAGCTCTAATTGGATGTTCCACTTTAGTCCACCCAAATATCTTGCTACTTGAACATGTTCCTCCTCTTGTATCATGGACCTGGGCATGATTTTTAGAATTCCTTTGTTTAAGAGGCAACATCCAAGTCATTTTTCTTTAGACCTTGCATCTTTGTATGTAATTGTACATCATAGTCTTCAGGTAGATAATTCTTCTTTGCTTTAATCACCATGGCATTCCAATTAGCTGTAGGCTTTTTACCCATACTAACCCTTCCATTTTGCATGTATTTCCACCATGTCAATTTTGAGCCTCTAAGTCTTGATTTTACAACCTTTACCTTTTGTGCCTCTATGAAACCTTCACACTCAAAATGATTCTCCATCCTTTCAATCCATTCCATCATTGTATCAGTGTCGATCTCTCCACTAAACAATGTAATTCCTTCTATGGATTTTCCTCCTAGTGCCTTAATGGCCTTCAAGAATGGTTATTCATTCAATTGAGAGTCTGGATTAGGAATAATGTCTTCCTCATCAATATTTTCCTAACCTTTATCACTATTTTCACCTTCTTTGTCTTTATTATTGGTTGCTTCAACAACTTCTTCTAGCTTAGTCTTCATTTCTTCTAGGGCCTCTTCAATGATTCTATTTCTCTCCTTTTTATCACCCATCTCTTTGAATAACTCTTCATTAGTCACCATTATTGTCTCACCTACTAATTCTTTTGTAGTCCAAAACATCTATCCATAAGCCCAAGTCTTTTGGGGCTCTGATACCACTCTAATGTAAGAACAAGTCTAGCTACCTAACCCTACCTTCTCTTAAGGTCTTCTCTAGGCCACTTCCCTAGCCTATTAGAGCTCTCACATTAACCCTAGCTCAAAAATATCACCTTTCAAATCCTTCCCTCCTTTAATCAATGAAGAAATCAACACATCCCAATGATTGCTCCCTAGATACTTTACTAGTTCACCCACACCAATTGATCTACTCATGATCAAAAATTCCCAACAAAGGAGAGAGAAGTTTATTTCTAGGGCATTGGGACCATTCCAATGCTGATCAGCCAAGAATCCATAGAAATCTCTATCAATTTCAAGAAATTGCTCCAAACTAGGCTAAATAGGGCTACAAGGAATTAGGCCTCCAAACTCACCTTTTGTCACATAACTTTGAAAAAAGATTAACAAGGTGGTGAACAAACTTCATATCATGGTACCCTTTTGGAAAATCTTTGAGATTCACCTAGTCACAGTTCCCAAACTTGTCTCTATAGTAGGTTGCTATATTTAAGCCTAAAATTAAGAGTTTCCTAATATGCTGACAATATTCACAAGGATTTGTTGATGCAATGGAGATCTGAAGGTGCCCCTATTAGAGGTACTCTAGATCACTTCAAATAACCACACATTGGAAACACAACAATAATGCAAGATCTAGTACCATTTCTTGATACTTTATTCATAAAAAAACTTTTCGCATGTAATATGCTTGGATATATAGCCTACAAGTTAAGGCTAAATATAATGGGTATCACAAAATAGTTCTTCAAGATCCCTCAAGATCCAATCACAACACTAGCTAGTCCAGATCCACACTCTAGTTAAAAACTCCAGGGAAGATCTAAACTTGTGCTTGCAAACCCACCAAGCAAGCTCCTTGTTTCCTAAGCCTCGTCTACTAACCCTTCTCAAAAATTTCTCTTCTATCACATCCTCTTCTCCAAGCTAGATGTTGATCTCCCTTAAGACTCCACAAGACACCCCTACTTATACTTAACTATGTCATAGGTTGACTTTTCCCAATACAAATTAAAACAAACCCCTACATTAAATGCCCATGCAAGCCACAAGTCAATTCCAACACAAATTAAATACATATAACAAAATTAAATGCCAAGGTTAGCTTACACTACACATAACTTGGGCACCACAAAGACCGAGACATAACCAAGTGTTAGAAACCACCACCGAGCATTCAAAAATCTCCTGAGCATAACTGATCCCTTCATCAATTGAGCCAACTCAGGAAAAACTACCACTAAGTTCATATTCCAAGTTGAACCACAATATATGTTGAGTTCCTCCTTTGGTGACCAAGACCCTTCAAGGACTAAGCTACTCAGTCAAAACTCCAACTAGCATCACTAAGCTTCAGTACATGCCAAGTGCATTTGATAATGGAGTACCTCCTCCTTCTTTGACTAAGTCACACATATTTCTTTGGCCAAGTTCCTCAACTCTAAAGGAAAATAACACCATCCTGTAGGATTTCCAACAAGCCTACGATGCTCCTACATCAAACACCCCAGGTTTGAAAAGATGTTCTTAATAACTATAGGAACATATTCTAGGATTCAGCACATCCATTCCAAATTGGCTCTTCACATACACATCCTCCAATTCCTCAACTTATACACTCTTTCCCTTGATCTTCTTCTACTTCTTCACATCCATCCTTAGTATTCCATAGGTTTTCCTTCTACACTAATCTCTAACCATCTCAAAATATTTGAACTCAACTCAACTACCAATAGTTAGGTTCCTTCTATTGAGCTCTTCATTTTGCAAAGGAATCAAGGAATGCTTCCTATCACCTTTCACAATTGAAAACACATTCTTGACACAATCATGCACAACCTTACAATCATACTGCCAAGGTCTACTAACAAATAAATGACAACTATTCATGTCCACAATATCACACAACATTTCATCCTTATACTGCTCAACCTAGAATTCAACAAGGCACTACTCCCTCACTTCCAAAGTATGCTCACCTTGTAACTAGCCAATCCTATAAGGACTAGGATGTTTCATTCTTCTCAAATCAAGTTCCTAAACCATCTCCTTAGCAACAATGTTGTTAGTACTAGCACCATCCACAATCACCTTTCAGACTTTACTGTGAGACTTAGAACAAGTCCTAAACAAACTAGTCCACTGACAAAATTTCAGTGTCCTCCAACCAATCAATACTCACCAAATTAGAAAAATATCTCCTTTCCCAAGTTGACTATCATGATCATCAACATCATTCACCATAGCTATTCTCTATCACCAACCTTAGGACATTTATAAGATCTATGTCTTGCTTCACCAGATCTATAGTGCATACCCTTAAAATCACCTCTATCCTTTATTCACCATTGATCAAAAAAGTTTTGGTTCATCTTTAACACTTCGTTTAACCTTTTCCAAGTTATCCTTCTTTTCCTCCTCTTTGGAGTTACCTTGACTTTTCCTCTTCAACTTATCTTCCACCTTCAGGGCATCCTGATAAGCATCCTCTACCAAATCAATCTTCAACATGTCAATCTCATCTTTGATATTGAATCTCAAACCATTAATTATTGAGCTACCTTCTCCTTTGAAAATTCTCTATGTCCATACCAAATAGTGAACTTGTAGAACTCCTTTGTATAATATTTCATATTCATGTCTTTCTATTTTAAATTTTGCAACCTCTTGAACAAATCAAGTTCATAATTAGCATGAATGAACTTAACCTTCAACTTAGTTACCATCAACCCACATCTAGTGATCTTCATTTCACCTTCCTCCTTTTCATCTCTTTGCAGTTCTTTCTATGAGTAATATGTCATTTTAGCTTAGTTTGTGCCATCCTAATATGTCCTTTTAGCTTAGTTTGTGTCATCCTTACTCTGATTGTATCCTCAATATCCTCAAGCTCAAATTAGTCTTTCACTTCACCAATCTAGTCAATTAGGTCTTTAGGATTCAAAGTACTTGATAAATTAGAAAACTCCATCTTGTGCTTCAACTTCAACTAAGATCAGGGTCTAGCAAACTGACCAATCCTATTTCCCATAGGTCTCTCCACATGATCAGTTATGTCCTCACCACTAGATGTAGAAACTTCAAAGTCTTCGAAAACTTCCTCATAATCATCTTTAGTACCCACATGCCAAGGTACACCACCTATAGCACTCATGATCTTAGTTATCATATTAATCTTCATTGGTTTCATCTTAGATCTAAATTCTTCTTTAATCTTCTCTAAGATCCTTTTCTTCCATAGCACTACTAAGATCATCAATCACCCATGGGTACAACATTATTGAAGGCATCCTCCAAGATCCTTGCAAACCCAAAGCTACAAATCCACAAATCTAGAAGATCAATCAGCTCAACGAGATCAACCGTCACTTCCAACCTTCACCCAAGCCCTGGTACAAAGTGCCTCAACTTCGATGCTCAATCAACACAATCAAGAACAACTGACCTCTATTAATAATTGATGTAGTGAAATTCCAAAGGTACCCCTACTAGAGTTAGTATGAGTCTCTATAAATATCCACACAATAGAAACACACAAAAAATGCAAGATCTGATACAAATTCTCAAGACTTTATTCCAATAATAACTATTTACATGCAATATGACTATATGTGTGTATATACATATACATATGTTGTGTGTGTGTGTGTTTTTGTGTGTGTATATACATATACATATGCCTATATAATTTCATACACATATGAGGATTTTATTTATCAAATAGTTTTTATTTATGATTATTAACATGAATAAAATAAAGAGTTCACCAATAAACTACAATAATATGAATACAATCTTTGCTTAAATACAATATCTAAGTTACTAGTATATCTTACAATGTGTTAGGCTTAATTTAACACTTGATAATTCTCCTAAAAGATGTATGTTTTGACATAGATTAACATCTCTATCTATCTCATCAAATTTTTTCAATGTATATATAGATAATTATAAGATGGTATTAAAAAAAAATTGATACAAGAATGAAAATGTGTTTCAATCATTGTTTTGTCAGTGATGTCAAACTTGGCAATTGTTGGTAAGACATATTCTTAATTGATTTTGAGTACTATCATTTGTTTGATTGATGAGGAGGATTTGATAAAATAAGATAACAAAAGCACCTAGAGAAAAGGTTAAGTTATTGTATAAAAAAGGAGTACAAAGATCAGTTAAGATAGTGATAATATAGTCCATTGATTATCTAATTAAGATTGCAAAGGTTGGATACCTAATTAAGTCTAGAAGAAAAAGTAAGAAGAATTGAGTCTGCCAAGCTTGATTGAGTGGACACTAGGTGTTGAGCAAAGTTAGTGCAAGCGAGTAGAAAATGTATTGGAGCTGAGAAAAGTCAAATTTTAGTGTATGTCAAGTGATACAATATAAGCTTAGTAAAGTTTAATTGATGTCGAGCATTAGTAAACTTTAGTGTTTGCTGAGTAATCTAGTTGATGATAAGTGGAAGAATAATATGGAAGCCAAATGAAAACATATTGATGTCAAGTTCTTGTATTCATGTTAAATCATGGATTTGATGAATTTGAGTTGACTATTTTGTTTTCTTGAATTTTGTGGAGCATGTGGAAGATAACTATGATGATTTGGTGGCACAAAATTCATGGTAAACCATTTTGAGGCAAATTCAAAGAGGATTGAAGGTGAAGTTTCCAAAAGGGACTAAAATGAAAAGAGGGGTAGATCAATTAAATCCTACCTAATCCTACCTAACCCTAAAATGGATGATGGAGGTTGAATGGAAAAAGATCTTAATTATCTATTTATAGAGATAGTTGGTTAGAAGAAAAGGTTGTCATATGTGATAACCTAAGTTAAACAAGATGTCTAAGGTATTTCTTCATATAGAGACCAAATAGAAGAAACTATGATTGACAAGAAAAGAAAGAAAGCTTAAGGGTATGAATGCTTGAAGGGTGAACAAGCTACTAGGGCTAAAGTGTGTGAAAGCCAAGCAAAATGGAGGATTGAAATAGAAATCTCTAATATGCTAGTGAGTTGTAAGTTATTATTAGATGAAGCCTTACTATTACTTTCTAATCATTGTACCAATCTAGGGTAAATCCTTTGGATTAAGGTTGACCTAATAGAAATTTTTAAATCCTCTAACTGGGTGACATTCCAAGTGAATGATCTAAAGTCCTCTAAGAAGGCTCACTCCTAACAGGGTGATTGGAATCCTCTAACTAGGTCACATTTAATAGTGTGCATTGTAACCTTTAATAGGGTTGGCCTTTCATAGGGCATCACTTTAGAATAGTGAGAATGAGTACCATGTTACTAGTAGTTTTTCCCAAATTAGGTTTCCATGTAAAATCATTGTATGAAATGTGTTATTGAATCTATTACATTTCATGCTTACATTTATGCAAAGTTGATTTGATGGTAACCTACAAGTTTAAGTGAAGGCATGCATGTTGAATATGTTTGATGCATATGGGTTCACTAAGATGTGAAAAGTTGTATTTGTACATTTGCACCTTGGATAACATATTCACTCACCCCCCACCTCTTAGTTATTCTAAAGAATTGCAGCAATTGGTATCAAAACCATCTACTTAAGAGCACTAGTTTGAAGGTACTAGAAGCAAAAGATCAAGATGTCATTGAAGGAACCCAATGAGAAGAAGAAGTAAAAAGTAAAATATGTTTCCAATGATAGTGATACAAATGATGAGGATGTAGAACAACTTGAAGCACTACTAGAAAGGAGAATTCATAGAGATAAAGGAAAATTCAAAGGTAAGTTACCTATCATGTGTTTTAATTGCAATGAGTTTGGTAATATTGCAATTAGATGTCTAGAGAAGTAGAACTACAAAGGTGGAGACTAATACAAGAGTAGAAGAGATGAAGAAAATAAAGATTACAAAGATAATGGTAATAAGTCTTGCCACATTGTAGAATAGGAAATCAAAGATGGACTAACGATCATGATGATAAAGTGGTGTATATTGCAACAAAGGATAATTTTGATGAGGATGAGGCAACTATAGTAGTGTCTTGTGTGAACAAGAATGATAGATGGATCATTGACTGTGTGTGTTCACATCACATGACTGGAGATGTAGTGCCTAATCCTAGTTTACATTTAATTATTATTGCCAAACTCTTTTAGGCTAGTTTATGTTTATGCTTAATGATTAGTGGCATTATTTTCCAGATTATTGGATATTATTTTCATACTCAGTTGATTATATAGTGAGACTACTTTGGTACTAGTTATTTTATGTATTCACAATTATACCTTGATGATGATTATTTATACGTGTTTTCTATTACTAACCCCATACAACATGTGTATGTTTTCTTTATGTATGACATTCTGATGTGGTTAAGGAAGGGAGTCATAATCACCTACTAGTCATGATCTACACAATGCACAACTTCTTGCTAATGGCTATTTAGTTTAGAATATATGTGTTTGTCCATGTGTGAATTTTACGTAGATTGTAGGTACAAGGTATAGACTTCCCTAAATTGATAGGATGAGTGTACCCTATCACAATATCCTAATGGTAAGAGAGGGGAGATAGAATCTTGAGTCCAAATCCTAACCTTAAAAATTGATTGTCCTAGAAAATTAGGACAAGTATCTGAGACGATTACCCTTCTAAATTCATCATAAGATGTAAATTTATGATTATAACCCTTTAGTTTGATCTTGTATGTGGTATTTTTATGATCAACTTTTATATTTTTTCATGTATGTCATTGGTGAATTTTGTATTAATTAAATCAAATTAAAAGATTATTTAATGATTTAATTTAATTGAAAATTATTAAGATAACTTCAATATTTAATTATATTTAATTAAATGGGAAATTAATTAAATAAAAAGAATTAAACTTAAAGAGGAAATTATAGTTCTAATTTGAGAGTGCAATAATATTAATTTAATTTAATAATAATATATTTTGGAGATCATTTTAAAATAAATGCTAAATATTATTATTACTAATGTTAATAAATATTATATTAAAATGCATCAAAAACTAATAAGAGAGAGTAAGAAATTATTTAATAAAGTTTATTTTAATTAAATTGCATAAAGCTTATGCATGAGATTAAAATATAATAAATTAATTAAAAAGACAAAGCAAATGAATTTAATAAATATATTTTAATTTGGATAAAGTGTGCATGAATATTCAAAAAAGTTAATAAAGATTTAAAAGATTGTGATCAACGAGTTCCCTCACATGATTGCACAATCAATGCCCCTATTTTAGGGAAGAACTCCATATCAGAGATTGAGAGTTCTTTTTTGCACAAATCGAGATTTTTGGAGAACGGATTTTTTAGAGAAAAGGTTTTGATAGAAGATAATTCTCTCACAATCTTTGGGTGATTGTGTATAAGGATCAAAACCTTTTAGACCCTCATGTTTTATTTAGCCAATGAATTGTGTTTCTCTAAAATTTCGTGTTTGTTGAATCTACTTTCTAAAATTCATTTGTGATGAATCTTTCAATCTTTCTTTATTTATTGGTATTCGTATCAATTTCTTATGTATATGTAAGGATTGAAAACTAGTAGAACCCTCTTTCTATAGATTTAAAAGTTATTAATTAAATTGGGAAGGGTTTTTTTTTTTTTTGAAAAAAGAGGGGTAAAAATTTATTCAATCAAAACCAAGATACAGGGCATAAGCCAAAGGTCCAAGAAAACATTACATACTCCTGTCTTCCACTAGAAATTTCTCAAGAATCTCATAATACTCCAAAGTTAAGTCATCCCTACTTCTAATATCCCATGTACCCACATTCTCTGAAGCCCATTTTGCTAAACAATCTGCCACTTTGTTCCATTTATGAGGGATATGGAAAAAGGAGACAAAGTCCAAGGACCTACAAAGACTAAGAATTTGTCTGACCAAAGAAGGAAGCTGCCAGATAACATCCTCCAAGCTCTAGTTGTTCAACATATCCACAACAATCCAAGAGTTGGACTCACAGATGATATTCTTCCACCCTAAAAAACATCCACACTCCACAACCATCTTGATAGGAAGGGCTTCCATCAGGTTATTAAAATGTTGAACCTTGTAAGTAGAGAAGAGAAAAACAACATCACCATCATTACCTCTACCTATAACCCCAATACCAGCATGACTTGGGTTCCCCCTAGAAAAGCCATCAGTATTAATCTTCAAGATACCAACTAGAGGGAGCGTCCATCTCACAGATTGGCAGACCCGCTGCTTAACAAGGGGATATCTTTTTCAAAGAGTGCATCTCCAACTATTATCCCTAGAATTTAGATTCCTCACAATAACTTGATCACCAAGATCTATAGCTATGAACATATCACACTTAGAAAAAAGAGTCTCCTAAAGCCTATTAAGAATGACCTTCCATAGTTGAGAGCTTCCAAGTTTGGAATCACAAAAAATTCTACAATTCCATTCTAGCCAAAGGGTCCAGAGAATGAAAATTGGCCCAACCATCTAGGCCACCTACAAGAAAGGAGTCTTCACTGGCAGTCTGCCCAAACTATCCCAAAAATCAATCAGAGAAGTAGCATGGGTACATCCCTGACACCAAGCTTCCCACCATCTATGCTAGATCTCTCACGAAAAGGGGCAAAGAAAGAACAAGTGGGAGACACATTCCTCATTGTGTGAACAAAGAAAGAAAACAAAGGGACCCTAAAAACCTCATTTGCAAAGGTTCTCCCAAGTGAGGCATTTCTTCTGAGCCAACAACCATAAGAAAAAATTACATTTGAGCAAAGAGAAGTGGCTCCATACCTTCTTCAACCACTGCATATCCTTGAGCCACCATGTATTTACCTTTAGGGCTAGGACTCCAAGCAAGAGTATCCCTCTCATTGAGGGAGCTACAAAACCTATTCTCCAAAGCTTTAGAAAGGAGGGCATGGTCCTCATCAGAGCCTCTAGCAAGCCATTCCTGAGTATCCTTCCAGCAAGTTACCTCCACCTAACCCAATTTCTTGACAGTCATAAAATGTTCCACCTTATACCAACTAGACTTAGTGAAAGTATCACAAAGAGGCTAGAGCTGGGGATAGCTAGAGAGAATGGGAGGATGGCCATCCCAAGAGTCCTACCAAAACAAAGCCTTCGAACCTCTATTGCAAATCCAGAAGAGACCTACTTTAACTGGATAAACTCCCTTCTTAAGAGTATCCCAAATATAAGAGCCACTGCCAAAGCCATGACAACTAGAGCCATCGATCTAAGACCAAGGCCACCAGCATACTTCAGCCTACACATAGACTCCCACCTAACCAAGCTCCACTTCAAGGATAGAAGGTTACCAAACTAAAGGAATTGCTGAGATAAAGCATCAAAATCCATCAAAAAGTTTGAGGGAGGGACCTAAACACAACACATCTAAATGGGAAGAGACTGCACCACACTCTTTAACAAAATCACTCTCTAAGAAGAAGATAACCACCTATAATTCCAATGAGTAACCTTATTCCAAAACTTATATAAGATCCCTTTCCATTAACCCCTCCACTGAGCACCCAAGGAAAAAAAGACTCCAAGATACATCAAAGGGAAGGACCCAATTTGGAACCTAAGAATTCTAGCAATCCTACTCTATATAAGCTAAGGGGTATTAAAGAAATAAATGGATGATTTATCATCATTAATACTCTAACCTGAAGCTTTCAAATAGATATCCAAAGCTTTCCTGATATTTACCACCTTGTTGATTCTATCCATGCCCATCAACCCGGTGTCATCCACAAAATGAAGATGGGAGTAGGAAGGTCTATCATTATTCTAGCTCCAACCCTAGATAAGACCCTACCACACCTGAGATCTTAAAAATCTACCAAGACCCTCTGCCATGATAATGAACAAGTAGGGAGATAGAGGGTCCCCTTGCTAAAGTCCTTGAGAAGCACCAAACAGGTTTGAAGGTTCCCCATTGATAAGAACAAAGAAGGACGATGAAGTCACATAGCTAAGAACCCAATCCACCTACTCCTTGTCAAAACCAAAAGTCAAAAGAATCTTCTGTAAGAATTCCCAACTCACCCTATCATATGCTTTAGACATGTCTAGTTTAATGAACATAGCTTTCTCTTTAGAAGTTTCCATAGAGTGGACAACCTCCATAGTGATCACAACTCCATCCAAAATTTTCCTACCTTCAACAAAGCCCCTGTGTTTAGCAAAAATCAATGAACAAAGAATAGGCTTGAGTCTCTTAGCAGTCAATTTGGTGATGATCTTGTAGATAATGTTGCATAGTGCTATAGGCCTAAATTGATCCAACCAATTAGCCCCTTATTTCTTAGGAATGAGAGCCAAGAATTTAGAGATAAAAGACTTTAGCATCTTCTTATTCCTATGTGATTCTTGGACTACATCTAGGAAATCAAACTTTACTATCTCCCTAAAGTCCTGAAAAAACTCAATCGAAAATCCATCTGGGCCAGGGGCCTTACCTTTCTTCATATTAAACACAACCTTCTCCAATTTAGGTAACAAGATAGGGAACAAGAGGGCCTCATTCATCTTGATAGAGACAAGGTGGGGAACACAATCTAGGATGGCACACTCCTCATCCTCGGCAGAAAGGTCCTCTCTGGTGAATAGACTAGAAAAGTAATTAACAACTTCCCTTGAGATTTCTTCACAAGAAAAGATCTGAGTGCCATCAAATGTAACAAGAGAGGAGAGAGAGTTCCCCTATCTTTGGGCCTTAACTGAGTTATGAAAGAAAGCAGTGTTCCAATCCCCCTCCTGCAGCCAATCAATGCGAGATTTCTACTTCCAGAAAATCTCCTCCTGAAGTTCCCATTCTTCCAATCCCTTAAGAGCCAAGGATTCAACTTTACTCAAATTGGAGGTCAAGCTCTGGTTCCAAATTTTATGGGTGATATCATTTAGTTTGGTCTGGGCAGCAACCTTCTGAGCCTATAAATTTCCAAAGTGTTGTTTAAGCCTATACTTCACATGTTGGAGCCTTTTGCTGAAAGTGTACATAGTCGTTCCATGGACAGGCTTCCCCTCATACCACCAATCCAACACATAATCTGAAAGGGATGAGCCCCTTAACCACATCAACTAAAATTTGAAAGAGGGATTCTTGGTTGCACTGTATGAGGTGATAGAGAGTTTAATAGGCCAGTGGTTAGATCCCCTCTAATCAAGAATTTTAGAACTGGTGGCGCACTTGTTGTTCATCCAATAGCAACAAACTAAACATCTATCAAGCCTTTCTAAGATAGCCTCGCCACTGCAACTTTGATTATTCCATGTAAAGACACCATTACCTAGGTTCACATCAATGAGATTCAAAAAACCAATCATATCCCTGAGCAGATTTGAAGACATATCCAACCTAGCCAAGCCACCATATTTTTTCTCCAAACTGATAATAGCATTAAAATCACCAGCCACAATCCACTAAAGAAATGGGTCTAGGGATTGAATGAATCTAATATGGGCCCATAAATGGGATTTACCTATAAAGTCAATAGGAGTATAAATATTAGATAGAAGACATCTTTCCCTAGTCTCAAAACTAGAGGCAACCAAAGAAATAAAGGATCGGCTAGAAATCCACCATTAGGGGGAAACTTTCCTTGGGTTCCAAAGAAAAGCCACCCCCCAAGAACTATTCAAAGCATACACCCCCTACCAAGAGCCTGGGAGCTAGATCCGTGGGGAACAAGTGGCTAATCCTTCCATTGTAAGTTTAGTTTCCTAAATAAATACCACATCCAGAGACTGAGACTTAATTAATCTGCGAACAACCTTTTGTCTGGGGATTCTGTTCAACCCCTTTACATTCCATGACAAAAAAATCATTTATGGGGTTGGGAGAAATGAGAATAAATGGGTTTTATAGACCCAAACTCAACCACATTATCACCTATTATCTTTACCTTCTCTTGACTAGTCTTTCTGCCACTCTTTGATGCTTTCTCTAAAGTCCCCTTTTTGAAGGATTTATATTGTATGCCTAAGAAAAGAGGAGCCTTAGTGCACTTAACAGAATCTAAGCCCCCCTTA
Organism: Cupressus sempervirens; assembly: GCA_028749045.1. Taxonomy (NCBI): domain Eukaryota; kingdom Viridiplantae; phylum Streptophyta; class Pinopsida; order Cupressales; family Cupressaceae; genus Cupressus; species Cupressus sempervirens. The sequence goes on along the minus strand of CM053791.1, from coordinate 170,084,110 downwards.
GGTGTAGTAGTGTTAGGAGTCACCAAGACTGAGCCCTCGAAACTTGTGACCCTCGAAGGTCTCCATTGTCCTTACCAAGAGACATAAAATCAATATCCACCTATCCAACTGTTGGTTCCCTACAGGTAGAATTAGATCTTCCTTTTGCATAGCCTCAACTAGAAATGCATGTTGACCTATAACCCCCAAAGAGTACTCAATTGAATTGCCTTCCTCTTGGACCATATCTCTAAGAACATCAAATCTGTTAAAGGTGTCTTTAGTCTGCCTATCCACCCCAATTATGTGCTTACCCTTACCTTTGTTACAGGACTTGACTTGAATAAATTCTTCACTATCAATAGGTCCATTAGATTGGGGGGCATTCCTCACATTCTCCTTAGGGAGATCGAGGGAAACCGAGGAGGAGGATTTATTCCTGGGACATCTACGGTGTAAATATCCATACTCATGGTAGATTCTGCACCTGAATGGAAGGGTCTTGTAGTCCAACTATTGGATCCAGGAAGATGATCCCATGCAAATCTCCATAGAGTTTGGCAATGGATTATTTAAATCTTCTTCAACACAAATGTGGGGAAAAGAAATTACCTTATGATCTTGTGTCTGAGTAGCCGAACCCATAGGTTTTCCAAGTAGCAAAAAGATCAAGTGAAGAATGTCCTCCCTCCAAAATTCCAATAGAAGCCTCAGCAAGTGAACCCACACCGAAACTCATGAAGGGATCTCCTCAGTAGAGTTGAATCCCATGTGCTAGGGTTTAATGAAAAGCCCCACTTGATTAAAGAAATATGCCCCCCCTTCGAAAGCTCTATTCCTATCCATCATGCTTGAAAAGATAACCATAAAATATTATTTGCTGCTAGCAAGATCTCCATATCTCCTTCTAGGTTCCACACTCAACAAGCCCAAGAATCTAGCACATGAAAAGAGAGTCAAAGGCCCAAAAATTTACAAATAAGGGCATGATTACTCTAGTATTCAACATCCTCTGATACTTGTTCTGGTTGAATAACTAGAACAGGCTAGTCCTTAGCTCACTGCAAGCAACCATTAACTTTCTTTAATCGTAGCATCCCTTTGGGAGAGGAAACACCTTCCTTCGCCTGGAGTTCAGCATTTAGAGTCTTATTATTGTCATGCATCAAAGAGGATGGCTCACCCATCACCATATCATTGATCAAAATTTGTTAAGATGCTAACCCTCAGTCCCCCATTCAACAATAAATTGGGGCGCAACAAAAAGAAGAGGATGACAGGGCAGAGGCCCCACACACACTGTGTGCCTCAGGTCTTCCTCCATAGCATGCCCTTGGCATTGAAACCTGCAACCAAGCAGGCAGGTAGGACTCCCATGGGCCCGTATCAGACCAGACTAGTCCCTAACCCAATAGCCACTCACAGCAAAGGCCCCACAACCCTCGAAACCCCTCACACTCTGCAAAGAAGCCATGAAATAGGGTGCGGACCGACTAGGGCATCCAGGCCAAAATGCAAACCAGGAACACCATTCCTTTGCAATATTTGACTAATTGGGAAGGGTTTTGAAAGACATGTGAATTTTAGAATATAAATTTTGTTGGTTTGTCATATTTTTCCCATCGGAGTATTGATAGAACTTTTATGAAAAAATATATATTAAAAAAAAGTTATTGGGAGAAGGTTGTTTAAGAAATTTTTTTATATAAATAAATAAATATAATAATTTTAGGAGGAGGTGGGACCAACAATTGCCCACCTTGTCTTTACCTGCCTATGACATTTTTAATTCCTATGTCCATAGACATATTACTACACATAGTAGTAGTAATTAATATTGTTTCCTACAATAGTAGGTCATTTGTGGTTGCACGACTATCGTTAATGGTTGACTGATGAGCCTTAAATCTAGTCTCATATGGGTATGTGCAGGACCATGGTCAACCAAACTATGCCCTTTAGTGGCAATAAAAAATTAGAAAATTAGGGTTATGTCAACTTGACATACAATTTTATACTTGGTATTAACTTTATATCAAAAAGTTGAAAGAAAAGAATCTCTAGAAAATTTAATTTAGTTTCTAAACTATTAGGACTTATCTCAAAAAAAAAATTGATTGGTCAAAATTTTGAATTTTAATGCAATATTACAAAAATTTCAGAACAAAAATAAGAAGTAGACGTATATCTTACCACCTTAATCAAAATGAAATGCTAATATTTTTTAATAATACTCTAGATATAAGTATTAGCCTCATGCCTAGATGTGACACATATTTTTGGGTATTTTATTCTAAATAAATAATAATTAATTAATTTTTGACTTTAGTATTTTTGGAATAGAAAATCTCTCATGTCTGACCACCTTAACTAATTCAAAACTCTGCAAAATTTAATTTTTCATTTTTTTTTCTTATAGTAGAAGAAACATAGAATGTGATGCATCTTTTGGATTTAAAAAATGTTGTACCATTTGAAAGTTATAGTTGTTTTTCAAGTAGTGTGTTTGTTAGCACTTTATCCATAACTCCATTATAAAATAGGTAATAATTACTTACTAAATTCATAATTTGACAAACCTTACATCTATTGAAAGATAATAACATTCTTAAGAAACTCTTTTCATTTCATCAAATTTTGGTGAAAAAAAAGTCATCAGCTACATGTTTGAAGTAAAAATCACATAAAAATAGGTCAAAATCACATTTTTAGGATGTTTTTTAAGTTTACCATATAGGTTTGGTATCAAAAGATATATTAGACCTTATAAAGCTATTAATTGTTTTCATTTAGTATCAGGGTGGGTGGGGAAAAAGTTGGAATAGATTTTGATCTTGTTTGAGATATTTTAGAACTGTAGATTTTTTAGATCACCACATTTTGGCACACCATGATCCTGCACATACCCATATGCATTTGGTTTTCTTTCAATTTTTTTGTTTTTAATAATTTATTTTATTAAATTAAATTCTAAAAATTATTAATAATTTTTGTTAATAAATTTTTTTAATTATTAAATAATTAATTATTAATATATTATTATTATAGTTTTAAAAATAATTATTAATTAATTTAACTAAATTTAGTTTAATTAAGAATAATTAATAATAAATATTATCTAATAAAGTTCTAAATTTATTTATTTTATTATTATTAATGACTTTGATTTTTAATAAAATTGTAATTATTTTATTTGAAAATTAATAATTATTATTTTAATAATTTAATAAATAATTATTTTGGAATTATTTTGGAATATTTAATTGTAATTAGATAAGTGTAATTGTGCTTTATGTTCAAATATAGGAAATGGTTTAAGTTGTAAGGCTAAAATTTAAACCTCATATATTTGAAAACTTACATTGAAAACAAAATCTTAAACCTAACTGTAAAATCAAACTGTGTGTCTTCAAATCAAACAAAACTATGAAACCATACTATTATCTGTATGTTTCTTATGTTTGGATTTGGCTTTACTAGAGTGTTGACCAGTCTTAGGACATCTACCCAAGGCTTGAGAGTTTTGTGTTTATGATGTCATGTTGATGACTAGACTTCGATCTTTTAAACTCAACTATGGTAATGTGTCTAGTATGCTCTGTGATGAGTTTGGATCTATTGTTCATTATTATTTTCAGTGTTCTTGTGTGATACTGAGATGAATGGGATGACCTATTTGACTTAACCTTTGAGTCTTTGATCAATTATTTTTGTGAATTATTTTTTGATGCTTTCCAATCACTTGTATAGGGCTAAGGTGAAAAATTGTGATTCTTAAATTTGTACTTTTATAAGCCTAGGGTAGGTGATCTATATGTTAAGTTGGAAGTGGCTTACAATGGAGGTTAGGGCCCAAAGTGGCTGCCAGAGTAACCCATTATAAGTAGTTAATAAGTGAAAATAATGTTGGAATACTTTAGAATAACTTACAAGGGGGTGAATTATTTATCCAAGGTCCAGATGTATAAATAATTTTTTTCATAGCTTAGTGAACGCATAAAATATTTGACTTCATCATGCATGCATCCATAACATTATGCAATCACTTAAAACTTGTAGGTTGCTATTAAATCAACTTGTAGAAATGTAAACATGAAACATAATAGATTTATCATCACACTTGACACAATAATTTATGTGGAAACCAAATTTGGGAAAAACAACCGATAACATGCTACTCATGTTCACTCTTCTAAAGTGATGCCTTGTGAAAGGACTGTTGGTGTTTGAAAATGTTGCAAGTTTCCAATTACCCCCTTGAGAAACTAACATATCTAGGGGCAGCTAACTCCCATTTTCAACATGCCATTTCCTACACTAAGCCAACTATAAGGCTAGACCCTTCTTCTACTTCAGGCTCTTCAAGACCTAGGCGGGTAGACCTCAGATTCAATTGATATCGTACCAGTGCAAAACATATCCCTAGATCTATTTATTGCAAATAAAAACCCCTTATTTCTCCTAATAACTCATGACATGACATAGATCTATAGTAGCTAAATGCAAAACCATGAATCTCATAAGCTGAGTGAGGGTTAAATTGTTCTAGCTCTTCAACATAAAATTGAAAAGATGATTTGATTTTGATTTTGATTTTATGTGGATGGGGAAAGTGGATGAAAACCATGTATAGACAACAACTGAATGACCCTATAGCTGATTAGTGCTTGATCCATTTGGAAAATTCATAAATCTCTCTTATGCATTTTGGATATCTGATACTTATTCATATATTCAGATATATGATCTATCCATTCACCTTGTAAATAGACATCAACGTTCGATCTAAATATCATTCTTACTTGATATCCCCTTCAATAAAACTACAACCCTTTTAAATCTTTGAAGCATTTACATAATTCCTTGAATTACAAGCAATAATGAAGCAACATACAGTCTTAAAGGACTGCACTTATGATCTAGGCTCTTTGTTCAAAGACCATAAAACATCACAGGTCAACTAAGAAAGGAGACAAGATTTAAACTAAAACTAAACACTTGCTGCTCATTGTATTAATTTCTTTGAAATAACACATGAAAATGCATGAAATGACTCACAGATCACCTAATAAACCAAACTACAATATAACATATGCTATCATAAAAGAGAGAAAATGGAAGGAATGAGAAACTGATGGGATGGGAAGGGGGTATCATAGCCAAAGCAAAGCTTCATGGTCTGTAACTAGCACATCCCAGATCTTCCATTTAGAATTCATCAATTCTAGGGCCAGTTCTACTATCTTCATACTAGAGAAACTTTCTAAATTTTCCAACCCCTACAAAAGAGAAGAATAAAGCATAAATAGAAAAGAAGATATTCTCGGATTCATTGTGCAACTAACATGTGTACCTTCAAAATTCTTCATCAAGAAGTTGAAAAGAATCTATCTACCTTCTCTTTGTAATTGCAAATCAAATCCCCACAATTTTGGCTCTTAAAGGCATAAAGAATATCAAAAAATTGATTCATCATCATAACTAATTTTTTATGTTAGAATGAATGCAAGGTAAAAAGTGAAAATAAGTTAACTGGGCTATAGAAGCCAAGAAAATATCTCAGAATTGATTTTCTTTACATCCAAACTTCAAAAAGCCTTCATATCTGCCTTTGACTATGATTTTTCCTTTGTTTACATGTGGTCTTTTCTTAAATTCCATGGCTGCTCTTTTGACTCCCCTATTCCTCTTTGCATTTCACATGTATATCTTTAAAAAATCCTATGATCTAGGAATGAAAACTAGGCTCACTCACTTTTCTTCTTAGCACGCTGGCAGTCAAACCAATAAACTGCTCCCATTTGTACCTTTTCTTTAATGCTAGCATTTCAACCTAGATCCATTGAGTTTTGAAGACACATGTCATTTAATTGCTATCTCACTATACATAAAAAGTGAGCACCTTGCTATAGCGAGATAGTGACGATCATAGATTTGAGATCGATCTAACGATCAAAATCTTTCATATGTTTCATGAATTAGGGCATGGGTCCAGTTATTGATGACATAAGAAAACCTTGCACCACTGGCATATAAATTCATATTTTTAAAAACCTAACCATATTAACACGCTTCTTGGGTCCCACTATGTGTTTATTTCTCGGCTGGGCATTATGTCGCTAATGGCAAGAAGCACAAGTTTCTCAATAGCAATATAGTGACCTTCGGTGCCATCACTTTTCTTGGTGTATATGTGTATCTCACTAGATGCCATCATGTGCCAAAAATTTATAACTAATATCTAATGGGGAATTTTTTGGGACTCACTTTCTCTAAAATGTTGCCGCAGTATTACTTTCTGTCCGAGCGCTATGTCACTAACAGTGAGAAACACAAGTTTCTCGATAGTGACATAGTGACTTTTGAGGACTTATACAAATTTAAGGCCAAAAAGATAAAGGAAAGTGAGGTTATAACCACCCTCATTAATGCTTCTAACATAAAAATAAAATTGCACATCCATCATGCAACTTGGAAAGCTTATGGTCACTAGAAAACTTAAAAGTGGCTGTCGGCCATTACTTTTGGTGAAGGTGCCATGTTGCTAACAATGAAGTGCTCAATTTTTTTGATAGCAACAAAGTGACTAATCAAAAAAGTTGAGATTTTTTTTGATGCCTTTTGTACTTCAATTTTCTAACCTCTTTTTAGGTTCTAACATGTCTTTCATAAAAACATGATCAAATATTTTTGAAGCAATAAAATCTTCGATCATCATACCTCCATTTGCCAGCACCGCTCTTCAACTTAGTGGTAGTTGCTATGTTGCTAAGGGTAAAACACTTGCATCTTTTCATAGCGATATAGTGGATATCATAGATATTTTAGGGATTGGGTAGTGAGAAACAAAAAGAAAAGGGGAGACTCAGGGTGCAAAATGATTGAATAAGGATGGAGAATATTCACATATTTTTAAAAGGCTTTCACGCCATCTGTGGATCCAGTCAAATTTTTTACCTAGGCAAGGGAAAATTATAATGCAAAAAAAATAGACCAACAATGGCTCTCTTTGGGGATGCATATCCCTTGTAGGGATGGCAAGGATTCAGATCTTTGGGAGAAGCTAACCACACACCTGAACTTCAAAAACACTCTCGAATAGCTTTATTGAAAACAAGGAAACTACCACTACTATGTACAAACAATGGCCCCGAGCCACTAAAATTTTTTCAAAACTCCTTACCTCTATCAAAAACTTGATTTTTATTTATATCTTCATGAGGTAAACTATGATTCTCATTCTCCTTTGTTTCACCAATCAGATTATCATCTTGAATCACATCACTTGGCAAAATGAAATATCTTTCTTCATTCTCATAGTGCATATACAAATCATCATTAACTTCTACCTCATGCTCACTATGAGAAAACAAATTAGCATGCTCATATTTACACAAACTGAATTGAGAATCAAAATCCAACAATGATTCATGCATGCTGATCGAAAACACGAAGACTTCATATTCTACACCACTCGCCAAGTTTCATGTACCAAAAACTTGCAACTCACCTTGTGTCTCTGACTATGAAGAATATGTGAAATCAGATTGTTGCCTACTTGTAGTCATGTCATTCACTAAATCATATTTATCTTTCACTTAAACCTCTTCACATTCTTCAAACAACTGATTAGTTACCAGACATGAAAACTCATTCTGAAAGTGTTGATCTAAACTATGCTGATCACTATAATTTTCTTCATCTAACTAAATGTCATAATAAACCTTGAACTTATCTTTACAAGACTTATCAGCATATAATGAAAATCTATAATCTGATTCACAATATTCACTATTTTCCTCTTCATCATATGAAACATCAAAACAATGTCTAGCAAGATCAACATAAAAAGAATTTGAAATAGCATTAACCTTCCTTTCATTAACATGCTCTGCATCCAACTAATTGTCATGTGCAAAGACATATGAGGTTCTATCATTTACACCTCCAAAATCTGATAAGGGTTGTTCAGATTCCACATCTCTTTCTACATCAAACTTTGGGGAAGTAACTTGACTAAATGAAGAAACATTATGATGAAAAATATGAAAATCCTTAGAAACACTTACTTTCTTTTCAAAATCACGAGCCAACAAATCAGAGATTTCATCAGGGCTCAAGAAGACTACCTCACAAATCTTCTCCTAGCTATGATTGTTATCCAAATAACATGAAGAACTTACAACAGAAAGATCATTAGTATAACAATTTGGAAAATCAGAATTATTAAAAAATTCATTCTTATCATAGCAATCATTACCCTTACTACTATTACAAATTTCTTCAACTTCATATTTATTGTAACAAAATCTACTTTCTCTTTCATATCCATCTTTTTTATGCTGATTGAAATTACCCAATTCACTTGCATTTGAATCCTTCTCTTCACATTCGAAAGACAAATGATCCTTCTCTATGGATTCATTATATTCATTACTACCCTGGCTTTTAGCACATCCATTATTATCATTAGGAGATATATCATGAAATCTATAATCGCCACTTTCCATCTCCTCAATGAATCTTTCAATTTCCAAAATTCTTTGTAATCTAATAGGTATTGGCCAATTTACTGAATTGAGTACTAGAACATCAAGGAAAATGCTAAGCAGGGAGGATTTCTCATGTCTATAATGAAAAGGCATCTTGCTAATTATTGATTTAAGCCTTAAATAACATTTTTCAACACTTAAACCTTGAATACTTCCTACCTTAATTCATATAAGACTGACAATCCTTTCATAGATAAATGTATTTAGTATAACAATGTTATTACTCACAGTTTCTAAACTCTCAGAATTTGGAAAACTAATCTTAGATCTGAGATCTGACTCCATTATAGAATAAAATTTTCTACCTCTTCCTTCTAGTACTAAAAATCATTGAATAGAGGCAACTTTTGTTTTTAACATCTGACTTCCATGAAAAGAAAACATGAAAACAAAAATACCTCAAGTGCTGATGCAAACTTTGATCAATTGATTTGGCATAGGTGAAAGACTAAAAATATTTTACACCACTGATCAAAATTTGTAGAGCTGCCACCTTTGTACAAGAGGAATGAAATAATCACTGCTATGATTCACTTTTACACTTCACTTTCTTATAACAGTAGATTGCAAACAACACTTAAAAACTTATCAAGCATTTAAAATTCCTTTCCAAGAGACTATTAACAACTTATGATCTACCCATACAACTAAAAGTCCTTCAAAAAAATTTCAATGAAATCAACTAGGAACAAACTAGTATAGAGATTTGAGAGTTGCCACTCACACTTTGTGAGAAATAAAACATAATTTGTTAATTTACAAATCTGAACTAGACCTTTAATGTAGGAGAAACTTGTAGATCATTGTCATCTTGAAAAGAAAATACACTTTATAAATCAATTCTTGACTCAAAAATTTCCCAAAAACACTTGCAAAAATTGAATTGATTGAGGATAGACCTATAATAGTCATTGAACACAATTTGCATCCAATTTTACAACATTCCGTTGTTCATGAATAAAGCTTCACTAGGTATCACAAAACCTTGCATACAAAACTCTATATGCAAAATACATTAGAGGTTTCTAGCTCCATAATTCAGGCATTTACAACCTTGTCCCCAACAGAGTCACCATTTTTTTGGTGTTTAAAAATGTTACAGGTTTCTAATTACCCCCATGAGAAACTGACATATCTAGGGGCAGCTATCTCCCATTTTCAACATACCATTTCAGACACTCGGCCAACTATAAGGTTAGACCCTTCGTCTACTTTAGGTTTTGCAAGACCTAGGTGGGTAGACCTTAGATTCAATTGATATCGTACCAGTGCAAAACATATCCTTGAATCTATTTACTATAGATAAAAACCCCTTATTTCTCCTAATAACTCATGACATGAAATAGATCTATAGTAGCTAAATGCAAAACCATGAATCTCATAAGATGAGTGAGGGTTAAACTATTCTAGCTCTTCAATATAAAATTGTAAAGATGATTTGAATTTGAATTTTATTTTATGTGGGTGGGGAAAGTGGATGAAAACCATGTATAAACAACAACTTAATGACCCTGTAGCTGATCAGTGCCTAATCCATTGGGAAAATTCATAAATCTCTCTTATGCATTTTGGATATCTGACACTTATTCATATATTCAAATATATGATCTATCCATTCACCTTGTAAATAGACATCAATGTTCAATCGAAATCTCATTCTTACCTAATATCCCCCTCAATAAAACTGCAACCCTATTAAATCTTTGAAGCATTTACATAATTCCTTGAATTACAAGCAACAATGAAGCAACATACAGCCTTAAGGGAATGCACTTATGATCTAAGCTCTTTGTTCAAAGACCATAAAACATCATAGCTCAACTAAGAAAGGAGACAAGATTTAAACTGAAACTAAACACTTGCTGCTCACTATATTAATTTCCTTGGAATAACACATGAAAATGCATGAAATGACTCACAAATAACCTAATAAAATAGATTGTACAATAATATATGCTATCATACAAGAGAGAAAATGGTAGGAATGAGAAACTAATGGGATGGGAAGGGGGCATCATAGCCAAAGCAAAGCTTCATGGTCTAGAACCAACACATGCTAGATCCTCCATTCAGAATTCATCAATTCCAAGGCCAGTTCTACTAACTATCTTCATACCAAAGAGACTTTCCAAATTTTCCAACCCCTACAAAAGAGAAGAAGAAAGCATAAATAAAGAAGAAGCTATTCCTAGATTCATTATACAACTGACATGTGTCCCTTTAGAATTCTTCCTCAAGAAGCTAAAATTAATCTCTCTACCTTCTCTTTGTAACTGCAAATCAAATCCCCATAATTCTTACTCTTAAAGGCATAAAGAATATTATAAAATTGATTTATCATCATAACTAATTTTTGATGTTAGAATGAATGCAAGGAAAAAAGTTAAAATTAGTTAAATGGCCTTCAAAAGCCAAGAAAATATCTCAAAATTGATTTTCTTCACATCTAGACTTCAAAAAGCCTTCATATCTGCCTTTGACTATGAGTTTTCCTTTGTTTACATGTGGTCTTTTTTTAAATTCCATGGTTGCTCTTTTGACTCCCTTGTTTCTATTTGCATTTCACATGTCTATCTTGCACAGAGTGAGCCTACCTTTTGCATTTAAATTAGTTCCATCAATCTTTAAAAAATCCTACGATCTAGGAATGAAAACTAGGCTGACTCACTTTTCTTCTTAGCACACTAGCGGTCAAACCAATAAACTACTCCCATCTATACCTTTCCTTTAATGCTGGCATTTCAACCTAGACCCACTGAGTTCTGAGGACACTTGTCATTTAATTGCTATCTCGCTATACATAAAAAGTGAGCACCTTGCTATAGCGAGATAGCAACCATCATTGATTCTAATTGATTGTGTGGAAGACATTTTATGCATTACTAAAGAGAAATATGGTGGGGCCCTTGTTGCTATGTCATTTTTTGTAACCTTCGTGCAACTCACCATAGTGAGATAGCGATGATCGTAGATTTGAGATTAATCTGATGATCAAAATCTTTCATACGTTTCATGAATTAGGGCATGGGTCCAGTTATTGGTGACATGAGAAAACCTTGCACTGCTAGCATATAAATTCATATTTAAAAAAACTTGGCCATATTACCAGACTGCTTGGGTCCCACCATGTGTTTATTTCTCAACTGGGCACTATGTCACTAATGACGAGAAGCACAAGTTTCCCGATAGCAATATAGCGACCTTCGATGCCGTCACTTTTCTCGGTGTACATGCATATCCCACTAGATGCCATTGTGTGCCAAAAATTTATAACTAATATCTGATGGGGCATTGTCTAGGACCCACTTTCTCTAAAATGTTGTTACAGTATTACTTTTCATCTAGGCATTATGTCACTAATAGTGAGAAGCACAAGTTTCCCAATAGCGACATAGCGACTTCTGGGGACTTATCAAAATTTGGCGTTTGAAAGATAAAGGCAAGTGAATTCATAACTACCCTCATTAATGCTTCCAATGTAATAATAAAATTACATGTCCATCACATAGCTTTAAAAACTTATGGTCACTAGAAAACTTAAAAGTGGCTGTTGGCCATTACTTTTGGTGAAGGCGCCATGTTGCTAATGGTGAAGTGCTCAATTTTTTTGATAGCTACAAAGTGACTAATCAGAAAAGTTGAGATTTTTGTTGAAACCTTTTGTACTTCAATGTTCTAACCCCTTTTTAGGTTATGACAGGCTTGTCATAAAAATGTGATAAAAAAATTTTCAAGCAAAAAAATCTTCGATCATTGTACCTCCATTTGCCGGCACCGCTCTTCAACTTAGCAGTAGTCGCTATGTTGCTAAGGGTAAAACACTTGCATCTTTTCGTAGCGAGATAGCAACCATTGTAGATCTTTTAGGGATTGAGTAGTGAGAAACAAAAAGAAAAGGGGAGACTCAGGGCGTAAAAAGTTAGAAAAGGATGGAGAATATTCACACATTTTTAAAAGGCTTTTGTGCCATCAGTGGATCCAGTCTGATTTTTTACCTAAGCAAGGGAAAATTATAATGTGAAAAAATCATACCAACAAGGAAAACCTTGTTAAAGGTTACAATACACACTGTTAAATGTGACCTTGTTAAAGGATTTCAATCACCCTATTAGGAGCGAGCCTTGTTAGAGGACTTTAGACTATTCACTTGGAATGTCACCCGGTTAAAGGATTTACAAGTGACTATTAGATCAACATTAATCCAAATGATTTACCCTAGACTGATATAATTATTAGACAATAACAATAAGGCTTGATCTGATAACAACTTACAACTCTATTTGCAAATTATAGATCTTTGTTTCAGTCCTCCTTTCTACTTGGCCTTCACTCATTATAGCTCTGATAGCTTGTTCACCCTTCAAGCATTCATATCATTAAGCCTTCTTGGTTAACATGCCATTGCAGACTCTTCTCTTAGGTCACTTGATCAAGCAAAACCCTTGTCTCCTTTACTTCCTTAGGTTCTCGCACATGAAAACCTTGCTTCATGATCAAACATTCCTATAAGTAGGAAATTGAGATCATTTTGCCACTCATTCTCCATCATCCAATTTAGGGTTTGGATGGGTTAGGTAGGATACAATGAATCTACCCACATTCAATATCTCTTCTAGAAACTTATCCTTGAATCCTCTTTGAATTCACCTAAAAATGATTCACTTTGAATTTTGTGCCTCCATCTCATCAATCTTATCTTTCACCTGCTTCACATAATCGAAGAAAAAAAACTTGTTAGCTCAGATCCATCGAATTCATGATCTTTCAAATAATGTAGTAGCTTGGCATTATCTAGCTTCTGATGCTCGACACATACTACATTGCTCGACATCCTTTGTAAAATAACTCAACACAAACTAAAGTTTACTAGTGCTCAGCATCAACAAACTTTTACTTGGCTCCAACTAACTTTCTACTCAACTTGCACTAACTTTTCTTGGCACCTACTATCCACTTGGTCAAGCTTGGCACTTAGTGTAACTATTCTTTTAACCTTAACTAGATTATCAATACATCATATTATCACTGTCTTAACTAATTCTTGTACTTCTTTATATAATCATAAGACAACCTTTCCTCTAGGTGCTATTATTCAATCTTTTTATCAAATCCTCTTCATCAATCAAATAAGTGATAGTACCTAAATCTTATAAGAAATTGTCTTACCAGCAAGTAGTAGGTTTGACATCAGTGAAAAAATAATTATTGAAACATGCAATCTTCTTGAACAATCTCCCTCTTTCAATCTAATCTCAACAATCTCCGTCTTTGGCATTGATGGAAAACCAAACTAGTCAACCAAATGGCAAACACCTTATCCAATGAAATTTCCCTTTACTGATTTTATATGATATTTCAAGCCTCTAATCAGATCTTTCAGATCAAACAACCAATATTTCAAAGATCCACCAATTTCTCAATAAACCCTAAATCGGGTATGCCCGAAATAGTGCCAAAAACTTCACAGCTTCACATATTATTAATAAATGTGAAAGTGGACATTTTTATAGAAATTTCAGCAGCATAAAAGCCTCCCAAATTAAATTTCTATATCTGTATAAAATTTACACAACAACTCCCAAACGGAGGATAAAAACAATGCTCATCAAGCTCCCGAAAATAACATAGAACAGCTCGGAAACACCACAAAAACACTAATAATCTATCACAAAAGTATAATAAAGACCAAATAAATATATTCAGCTTTATTTTAACATCTAAATGTCTGATATAAAATAGCAACCCAAACTGATATGAAATACTCAACCAAAAACACCAAACTCTTACAAAAAACACACTCGAAAACCCACAAATCTGCATTGTTCGGCACAAAGGCAAACTTTGCATGAGCATGCACATGGCATGGCTTCAAAATCCCATCCTTAGAATTCATAGAAACCTGCAAACTCCCATTCTTGCATCTCCTTCTCCACAATTTTGGCAGCCTCTGAAGAACAACAAAGCAATGCGCAAAAATCAAGTTCTGGAATGAGCCCAAAATGCCTCCAAACCCCTTAAAAGAGGGCATAACCCTAACTCACATCCAAGAGAGGTTAATGAAACATATTTTAATAATAATTTTCATTTATTAGTCCAACAATTTCCAAAGATTAACCCCCTTTTTCTAAAACTTCACCTTCTTGGGGCTGCCTGCCTTGACAAAAATTATTATTTTTAATTATTTGAAAAGGGACATGACAAGTCCTCCCCTCCCAAATATTGCTTGTCCTCAAGCAATGGCTAAACAATAAACCAATAAATCCACCTAGATCCCAAATGTAGTCATGAACTATACTACTATCAATTAACACAAGCTCCTGCAATATCCTCTGCAATATAACCAAGAGGAATCCATAACCAAACTGACAATTATAGCTCAACCAAACTCCAAAATCACCACTACCACAGTCAGAAACCCATGAGACATGAACTCTTAGAACATTAGAACCCAAGTAAAGTCAAAAAATCAAATTGCCAACATAGTAAATACCATCAACGCATCCCACTGGCCTATATGGAATGTACAATCCAACTCTGCAACAATGGTGAATGCTCCCGAATGAAACTGTACCAAGTATGGAGAATCCACACACTATACAACTCTTTCATTCAACACAACTTTGAAAATCACTAGCCATTTTCTCATAACCATAACTCCCATGCACTACTGATGGTGAAAAGACATTACAAGATAAATAGCAAGAAATAGAACCCAAACCAAATTTTCCATGAATAAGTGATACAGGCCACTGTGACTGACCACCAGCTAAGTCAGGAGATGTCATATCCAAAGGAGTAGAATCAATAACAACAATTGTTGAAGCATCACTCCCAAACTCCTGCTCTAAGTCATGTATTATCAAGTTGTCAACTATAGAACCTATTGCCATGTCATGCCCATCAAAACTCTCATCCTGAGGTGTCGAACCATCCCATAATTGATGACAAGCACTATGAACCAAAGTACATCTCTGTATCATCATCTCATCAACATGGTCATCAAAGGTAAATTGATGAGCATACCTCATAGTGTAATGCCGATAGAATGCACCAATCTAGTTAGTGGCTCAGACTGCAATCCAGATGTAACTAACTACAATCGATCACTAACCAAGTTGGAACTGACTACTACCTCTGAAGACATCACCAAGGGAGTAGTATAACTAGCATGAACCATGCCAATTGTTAGCTCACCAACATCACACATGATCTTTGATACAACATCTCTAGTCTTCGTTCCATTAGTACTAGAGGTCACCACCATGTCAGGCATACCATAACAATCTGCTGCAACACCCAACTCAACTAAACTTGACTCTAGTGGGGATGAACCTGATATGCTAATGTTAGTATCAAGGATGGATGCATCCCCATCTCCACTTTCTTTGACAATCTCGACCATGGACATCCTTAGATCACCAGACACCATAGCTTGTGACTGTACAAAATCTGGTAAAGACTATAGTTGCTCTAACTCCATGGTCACCTTAGCCAAATGAAACTATGACTCCTTGAAAGCCAACTGTGTACTCTCAAGAATCTTAGAAGTCACCTCGAGTTGCTGAGTAAGCTCACTCACCTCATCTTCCTTGGCCAATAATGGATTGTATGTTGTACTCCCCCACTCCATAAGATAATCTCTGTCAGCTACCAACTGAATATAATCCTTTCTCAGAATCCGGATAGCCTCCCATAAAGAGTGGAATTCTATCAAGGAAATATAATTGCCTCCCTTCTCATAACTAGTAGGAGAACCCCATCCATAAATTGCTAACAACTGATGAGCAACATCGAAATGCTAGCAAGCGATATAGCAATGTCTTGCTCACTAACTCTCAACTAATTAGACACATGATGGCACTGGCTAGACTGTCTCCTACAAACCTCCTCTGATGCACTGTCTAAAGGAGTATCCTCAAAGTTACTAGTCTCTAGAGTATTACCATCCATATCTTGTGAATCAACTCTAAAGCTCATATAAACATACAGAGTATCAAAAACTATAGCACTACTGTCCAACTCCTTTGTACCAAAAGAAACTGCCAAGGAAACTAAGTCTTCAAAACTACCCAATGCATCCTTCTGGATGTCATCAATGCCAATATGATCTTGGGACTCATCTGTACACACTGCCAAATATGAAAGATCATCAACACATTCCAAAAAGTATGGTCGACTGGATATATGAACAAAGCCCAACACTGGTGTATAAAAACTAATACCAACATCGGACAAGCTACTAGCACAAGAAAAGACAACACCGTGCAATCTACTAATCAAATCCATGATAGCACTCAAACAAACACTACTACCAAAAAGTGTTAAAGATCTCCAATCAACTGAATCCTAAACGCCAATACAACAATCTCAAGTCCATATCTGTAAACTAGAATCAGTTGGTAACTCAAGCAAACTCCTCACCTAAGTAATATGACCGATACCAACTAACTCCACATACCTGTCATGATGAGATAATGAAGTCACAATACTATCTTTCTTCACTTTCATCTGGCTAGACAAATCATGTGAAGTACTACCAACCTCAACCTCATGTGACAAAGCATCTAACTATGCCTGGTACTCTTTCTCAGCAAATTCATGAATGCTCAATGTCTGCTCATCTCTACTAGGTATCTCACCATCATGCAAAACAACATCCTCATAATCATCATCTGAACCTACTATGCTATAGTCACTGCCTATTGTAACTATACCATCTTGAATACCTATGACATCACCCTTTGACAACCTGTATACAATTTGAGTATCAAGTTGACCATTACTATCAATCTACGTAATATCCTTTCTCACTACCTCCTGTGGTGGAGTAGAATCTGAGACCTCTGCCTGGCTATAAGCTAGTTTCTCAAACTCCCTATGCAAGTTCTTGGTAATTGTGTCATCCCATCTATGAGAAAATCTACCAAATAGAAATCCAGTCAACTTATCCACCTTAGCTGGGTCAGACAACATGTCATTCATCATACGGTGGTGCTCAACTAATTGTTCAGACATGTCATGGCTTATTTTCCTAAGTTTATCTTGAATGTCTAAATAACCATCCTTCTTACTGTTCTAACTCTAGATATCAATTGTCCAAGATCATGTCCTCTAAGACTCTATACTATACCTATCCATTCTGGATAAAGTAGAGTTAACCCCAATAGGTTATAACTTCTTCAAACACCAAGAACTAACATGCAAATAATTAGAAGTAGCATGCAACCATAGATTTTGACATATAGCTGATTAGAAGCAACATGCAACCACCAAATTCACAAAGAACTAACATGCAAATGATTAGAATTAGTATGCAACCATAAATTTTGACATGCAGCTAATTAGAAGCAACATGCAACCATAAATTATGACATGCAAGATTTGGGTAGTTGTCAAAATTGACATGCAAACTTCTACAAACCCTCAGGCTGGCAAGATCATAGCTCTAATACCACTGAAATGTCCCTTTACTGATTTTATATGATATTTCAAGCCTCTAATTAGATCTTTAAGATCAAACAAGAAATATTTCAAAAATCCACCAATTTCTCAATAAACCCTAAATCGGGTATGCCCGAAATAGTGCCAAAAACTTCACAGCTTCACATATTATTAATAAATCTGAAAGTGGAAATTTTTATAGAAATTTCAGCAGCATAACAGCCTCCAATATGACATTTTTGGATCTGTATAACATTTACACAACAGCTCCCAAACGGAGGATAAAAACAATGCTCATCGGGCTCTCGAAAACAACACAAAACAGCCCAAAAACACCACAAAAACACTAATAATCTATCAAAAAAGTATAATCAAGACCAAATACATATATTCAGATTTATTTTAACATCTAAATCTCTGATATACAGAAGAAACCCAAACTTATATGAAATACTCAACCGAAAACACCAAACTCTTACAAAAAACACACTTGAAAACCCACAAATCTGCACTGTTCAGCACAAAGGCAAACTCTGCATGAGCATGCACATGGAATGGCTTAAAACTCCTATCCTTAGCCTTCTTGGAAACCTACAAACTCCCATTCTTGGGTCTCATTCTCCACAGGTTTGGCAGCCTCTAAAGAACAACAAAGCAATGCACAAAAATCAAGTTTTGGAATGAGCCCAAAATGCCTTCAAACCCCTTAAAAGAGGGTATAACCCTAACTCACATCCAAGAGAGTTTAATGAAACATATTTTAATAATAATTTTCATTTATTAGTCCAACAGTTTCAAAAGATTAACCCCCTTTTTCTGAAACTTCACCTTCTTGGGCCTGCCTGCCTTGACAAAAAATATTATTTTTAATTATTTGAAAAGGGACATGACATACAACCAAATTAACTCGGTTAAAATAGTAAGACCAAAAAAATACCAGAAAGAAAAAATCATTCCTTGTATTGAAATCTCTCTCTCTATCAACAACTTCCATCTTTTGAATAGGTTACAAAATTCTTTCTTATAACTCCCTTTGAGTTTCTTCTTATATCTCCATCTCTCTATCTCTCCCTCTTACTAGGTAAATGTTAGGATTTATCTTTCTTTGTTCTCCTAGTCAATAACTATCTCCTTCTAAGATCAGAAATTATACTAGCTTTATTAGCAATTATCTCTCTTGATTAGTAAATTTCTCCCTCTTTGAGAACAATGCCAAAGACTTGTCATCTATAACATGCAGATATAAGCTTTGTTAGTTTCTTCGGTTTCTCCCTTTGTCACCTTGCTTGTGACTGATTTGAAGTGTTAGTTCTTTGATAACTTTAGGTAACTCCTAAAGTAAGATCCTTTGCATCAATGTGTAACATATGAACATTAACTTGTTTGATGTAGAGCACTCCTCTTGTTACTTAGGTAGCCTTTGATAGGGGTATTGCTCCTATTCTACCTCTTAGATACTCATCAGCATTCTTAGGTAGTGCTTTTGTGAAGATATCAGCAATTTTCTCTTTAGTGTTGAGATATTCTATCTTCACCTCTTTATCTTGAACTAATTGTGTCAAGTAATGATACTTGATTACAAAGTTCTTATTTTTTGTATGCATCACAAGATTCTTTGATATATTGATAGCACTTGTATTATGACAATAAAGTATTACAGGTTCTATGATCTCTTCCTTTATTCCTTTGATTAGTTGTTTGATCCATACAATGTTTGTACAATTTACAACAACAACAACATATTTAGCTTTAGCACTAGATTGTGAAGTGCAATGTTGTTTCTTGTTAGTCCATTTAACCAACTTCCTGCCTGAGAAAAATTCTCCTCCACTAGTGCTCTTTCTGTCATCAATATTTCTAGCCCAATCACCATTAGTCTAGGCTCTTAATTAAAATTTCTTATTCTTCTTATAGTATAGACCATACTCCTATATTCCTTTTAGATATCTCATTATTCTCTATACAACCATAAAATAATTCTCTTTGAGATTAGTAGTGAATCTTGCAACTATCCTTATAGATAATGCAATGTTAGGCCTATTATGTACTATATATTACAATTTCCTAATCATAGACATGTATAGTGTTTGATTCACCTTAGTTGAATGATCATTCTTTAACAACTTGTGTCATGTTATCATAGGTGTATTTACTAATTTGGAATCCTCCAATCAGAAAAAATAATTAGTATTTCTTTGACATACTTTGATTGAGTGATGTATATACCATACTTCAATTGATATACTTGCAAACCCACAAAGAATTTGATCTCCCAAACATAGACATTTCAAATTCTTGCTTCATTTGATTTGTAAAATCTCTGCATAAAGAATCTTGACCTCCAAATATGATATCATCAACAAAAAATTAAGATAACAAAATACATTTTCCTTTCTCTATCTTCATGTATAGATTGCTATTATCATTAGTCCTTTCAAATCCAATCTTCACAAGATAATTATGAAGTCTCTCATACCATGCTCTTGGTTCTTGTTTCAAACCATATAGAGCTTAGTGTAATCTACATACCATGTTCTGGTTGTTAACATCAACAAATCCTTCTAGCTATTTTATGTAAAATTCTTCCTCTAATATGCCATTCAGAAATGAAGATTTAACATCTATTTGATAAACTTCAAAAATTTTGTATGTTGAATAAGAAAGTAGAGTTCTTACTCCTTCCAAGCTAGCGATAGGAGAAAATGTTTCTCCATAGTCAATTCCTTCTTCTTGTGCATATCCCTTGTAAACTAATCTTTCCTTTCTCCTTGTGACTTCACAATTTTCATCTAGCTTATTTCTAAAAACCCACTTGGTGTCAATCACATTTTTGTCTTCTCATCTAGGAACTAGAGTCCATGTTTTGTTTTTCTCAATTTGTTCAATCTCTTCTTCCATGACTTTACTCTAGTCCACATCTTCTAAAGCATATCTCACTAACTTGGGTTCCCTTATACTAAGAAAACATATATCATTTCTCAATCTATTTCTTGTCATTGGTCTAGCATCTTAATCTCCAATAATTTTTGTAGTAGAATGATGTCTTTTGACATATTTGGACAATCTTGGTTCAAATCTAGTTTCCTTATTTTGTCTTTCAACTTTAGAGTCACAATCTATATTTTTGTTAGGTAGTTCAACATCTCTTTCATGTACACTAATCTTAGAACTAGAATGTGCTTCAACTTCATTCTATAACTCGGCATCTGAATGTAGCTTGGTTCCTAAATACAACTCAACATTCATAGTCTATGACTCAACAGTCACTGAAACTTGATATTGGTTTGTAGCTTGATTAGCAAAATCTTCTTCAATAGGAATACCTTCATAAAAGTATACAAATGAATTGTATTCTTCTATTTCTTTCATAGGTTCAACCTCATGTACTTTTTTATATTTATCAAAATTTACATTTTCACTTTCCACAACTTTGTTAGTGTTAGTATTTAAAAACCTATAAGCTTTACTTCTTGTGGAATATCCTAGGAATATACCTTCTTCACCTTTTGCGTCTAGTTTACCATTCTTGAAGTCTTTAAGAATGTAACACATGCTTCCAAATACCTTAAAGTATTTTACATTGGGTGAGTATCCATACCATAGTTCAAAAGGTGTTGAATGAGTACCTTTCTTGACTTGTACATGGTTCAAGGTATAGATAGTTCTACTTACAACTTCTCTCCAATATTTCAAAGAAACATTTTTTTCATTGGATTTTTCTAGCATAGTCCATTATAGATCTATTCCTTCTTTTAGAAATTCCATTTTGTAGAGGGGTTCAAGGTATAGATGTATATCTTTCAATTCTTTTGTCATTACAAAACATCTCAAACTCATGTGATGTGAATTCTCCTCCTCTTTTAGATCTCAAACACTTCAAACTTTTATCTATTTCCTTTTCCACTCTTGGTAAGTACCACTTAAACATTTGGAAAGCATTAGATTTTTTTTTTAAAAACATAACTATCATCATGCTAGAATAGTCATCAAAAAACAACATAATGTACTTATCTCCTTTGTAGCTTTGCACATCAATTGGACTACACAAGTTAGTATGAACAATCTCTAGTATTCCTTTAGAGGTATAAGATTTACTCTTGAAACTTGACTTCGTCATTGTGCCTAACTAACATTATTTTCACATGATATTATTAGGCTTCTTCAACTTAGGAAAGCCTCTAACTTTTCTCATGCTATTGATACTAACTAGGTTGTCAAAATTGACATGACATAACCTTTTGTGCCATAGCCACACATCATCAAATTTTACAACTAGACAAGTACCATCCTCTATATTGAGATATAATAGATTACTCATAGTTTGATCACCTTTTCCAATCAATTTTCCACTCATGTCATGTATCTTAGAAATATTATTTTCAAACTCAACCTTACATCCTAAATTATTCAGTTGTGACACACTCAACAAATTGTTAGTAAGTCCTTCAACATAGTAAGCATTATCACATAAAATCTTATCTATGAGTTTATAGAACCTTTTCCCTTTATCAAAAAAGGTGCGTCATTACCAAATCTTACACTATTTCCATCATAACAATTTAGGGCACTAAACTTACTTTTGTCTCTAGTCATGTGATGTGAACACCCATTATCAATGATCCATCTATCAGTCTTGTTCATACAAGTCACAAGTGCAGTTGCCTCATCTTCATGAGATTTGTCCTTCATTGCAACATAAACCACCTTATCATCATGTTCATCAAATTCATCTCTTGTTTCCTCTTTAATAATATAGCATGACTTCTTGCCTCTGTCTTTGTAGTCCTTGATGTCTTCATCTCTTCTACTCTTGTATTTGTCATCACCTCTATAATTCTTCTTCTCTAGACATCTAGCAGCAATATGACCAACCTCATTGCAATTGAAACAAATGATAAGTAATTTACCTATGAACTTGCATTTACCTTTGTTGAATCTTCTTTCTAGTAGTGCTTCAAGATTTTCTACATCCTCCTCATCTATATCACTATCACTGGACACATACTTCTTCTTTTTCTTCTTTCTCTTCTCATCAAGTTCCTTTAATGACACCCTAGATTTGAAAGTAGATTCAATATTCTCAGGTCTATAATTATCAAAGTTAGATAGCTCAAAAGTAGTGACTCTACCTACCAAACCTTGAAGTGATAGCTTATTCCTTGGCATACATCTTAGTTCATGAATTTTAGAAATTCTAATAGGATATATAGGAAATAGTGTCCTTAAAAATTTTCTTAGTATAGTATCATCATCTATATTACCAGTAGCTCCTCTTATTGCATTAACAACTTATTTATACTTTCAACATATTGAGCAATATTTTCACCTTCTTTCATTCTCATATTATCAAACTTACCTCTGAGACTTCTAGCTTTGGCTCTTAGAACATTTGCATCTCCTCTATAGATAGTGGTTTGGGCATCCCACATTATTTTTTCATTGTCAAGACCTTTGATATCATCAAATTTGGCATAGCTTAGGGGAGAGGCAATCTCTACTATTTTTTGGTTATGTTCTTTCTTCTTTTTCATATCTTCATGCACCAACAAGATCAACATGCTCAATAGAAATGGTAGATTGTGCATTATCTCCAAGTCCTCCAAGGTGTAGCATTATCAAAATTTTCCATGGAGGAAAGTTATCTCTATTGAGCTTGGTACTTCTCTTTTTTACTTATTGATCTTTGTGCTAGAAATACCTTGAAACTAGTTCTCTTAAGCATATGGCTCTGATACCAATTATTGGAATACTTTAGAATAAATGAGAGGGGGGTGAATCAATTAACCAAGGTATAGATGTATAAATAAAACTTTTCATAGCTTAGTGAACCCATAAAATATTTGACTTCATCATGCATGCATCTAGAAGATTATGCAATCACTTAAAACTTATAGGCTACTATTAAATCAACTTGCAGAAATGTAAACATGAAACATAACAGATTAATCAACAAACTTAACACAATGATTTACATGAAAACCCAATTTAAGAAAAACCACGGGTAACATGCTACTCATTTTCTCTCTTCTAAAGTGATGCCCTTTGAAAGGCCAACCCTATTAAAGGTTACAATACACACTATTAAATGTGACCATGTTAATGGATTTCAATCACCCTATTAGGAGTGAACCTTATTAGAGGACTTTAGACCATTCAGTTGGAATGTCACCCAGTTAAAGGATTTACAGATGATTGTTAGGTCAACTTTAATCCAAAGGATTTACCCTAGAGTCATACAATTATTAGAGAGCAACAATAAAAATTGATCTAATAACAACTTACAACTCCATTTGTAGATTACAAATTTCTATTTTAGCCCTCCTTTCTACTTGGCCTTCACTCATTGTAGTTTTGATAGCTTGTTCACCCTTCAAGAATTCATATCCTTAAGCCTTATTTCTTAGCATTCCATTGTAGACTCTTCTCTTAGGTCACTTCATGAAGCAAAACCTTTGTCTCCTTGACTTCCTTAGGATCTCACACATGACAACCTAGCTTCTTGACCAACCATTCCTATATGTAGGAAATTAAGATCTTTTTGCTTCTCATTCTCCATCATCTAATTTAGGGTTTGGGTGGGTTAGGTAGGATATAATGAATATATCCCACATTCCATATATCTTCTCGAAACTTCTACTTGAATCCTCTTTGAATTTTCCTAAAAATGGTTCACCTTGAATTTTTTGCCTCTAGCTCATCAATCTTATCTTCTACTTGATTCACATAATAAAAGAAAACAAACTTGTTAGCTCAAATCCATCAAATTCGTGATCTTTCAAATAATGCAATAGCTCAACATTATCTAGCTTCTGATGCTTGACACATATTGCATTGCTTGATATCCTCTATAAAATTACTCAGTATGAACTAAAGTTTACTAGTGATTGGCATCAACTAAACTTTACTCATCATCCACTATTCTTCTTAGCATACACTAAAATGAACTTTTACTTGGCTCCAACTAATTTTTTTCTCGGCTTGCACTATTTTTTCTTAGCACCTACTATCCACTCTGTCAAGCTTGGTAGAGAAACTTTGTGTAACTTGTTCTTCTAAACTTTCTTAGTGTAACTAGCCTTTGTAACCTTAAGTATCAATACATTATATTATCACTATCTTAACTGATTCTTGTACCCCTTTACATAATCATAACTCAACCTTTCCTCTAGGTGCTATTGTTACAACTTTTGATCAAATACCCTTCATCAATCAAATAAGTGATAGTACCTAAATCTTATAAGAAATTTTCTTACTAGCAAGTGGTGGGTTTGACATTAGTGATAGAACAACAATTGAAACATACAATTTTCTTCAACAATCTCGCTCTTTCAATCTAATCTCAACAGTCTCCCTCAACAATGATTATTTTCAATCTGATCTCAACAAACACTACACTAAATGAGAGTAAAATGAACCTAATAAGAGTCTTGTCTTTCCTCGTTGATGCCTCAAGTGCTAGTATAGAATAGGATGGGAGTAGAGAGGATGCTCGGTTGTGACAATGCATTTTTAGTATGCATTGTCAGTACAAAAGGATATTAGTTCCACATAGAGTCACCTAGTGACTAGAGGATTAAAAGACTAGCTGGGAAACCCTAGAGTTGGTTCATGCAATGACACTTTCTAATACAAGGGACTCCCCTTAATACCATAAACTCATAACTGAAACAAAGAAACAATAGAAAATGCAAGAACAAAATATGGACTTCTTATTATTGCCGCAAATGTAAAATTACAGAATTCTCATTTACAATATGCTAACCCAAATGGGTGCCTTCATTACAGTAATCTACAAGATAGTGTTGTGAACTATCAGCCAGAGTTGTCCTAGACAATGTTTGGGTCTTTCTTAAATAGGTAGTTTTATGCTACCTAGAAAGGTTATAGAAGCTCAAACTTAATACCTATGGCCAATAGATACTAATAATACACATAAAGTCAGCCAAATATATCTTTGACAAATTATTTTAGAAATTTTGGTAGCCCAACTTCTGAATGCCACAACTCACGAACCATTGCTTTGATTGGCTATTATAACCACTTTTTGAAAATGCCAGCTCATAATCCATAGGCTCAAAGCTATACTAGCACCCTTCCATTGAGTTTTTGGACCTTATCTAGGCACTCTAAGGCCTCCAATGGTGAGCTTGAAGATTTTTTTTGCAAATTTTTCTACCAAAAATCTGCAATAACTTCTCTGATACTTAATTTGGAGCAATGAGATTTTTATGGTAGGCTTATATCTCTAAAATGAACCTTCCTATAAATGAGAACATTTTGGGCTTGTATGAAAAACTTACAAAAAATAGAAAGTTCCCATAAATAGTAACCACCCTATCTACTAGTCCTTATTAAAATAGAAAAGACTAAAAAAAAAATTTTATTTTTTTTGGTGATGCAAAATTGCCCTTGCACCCAGAATGCTCCTGCATTAGACACCCAAGGTAATTTGAGAAGTGACCCCATCACATCTCAAGTGTTTAGAGGAAAACTAAGATGGTTGACCTCCTCCTTTAGTAGCCATAATGAATCCTCAACTGGTCTCCCTTTCCATTTGACCAGATATTCCTCATAAATTCTATTTCTGGTACTTTTTCCAACATGACTATCTAGTATCTCCTCAATCTCCTTTGCAACTGAACTAGCTATTGGAATACTCCACTGCACTTTTGGAACTTCATCTCCATCACCTCCTTCATAATACTCTACCAAATCTGAAATATTAAATACTGGTGAAATATTCAATTCAGCAGGCAACTCCACTTCATACACATTTCCAAAATAATGCCTCTTCACTATCTTGCATAGTCCAAACTTTTTCATCTTCAACTTATTATATGTACCTATTGGAAAATGCACCTTTCTCAAATGATCCATGACTTCATCTCCAATCTAAAATTTCTTATGTCTCCTTTTCACATCTACCTTAGCCTTATACTATGTATTCATCTTTATGATGTGTTTCCTCACCAACTCATGGATGTTCTTCAAATGTTCAACAAAATCTTCTACTTTAGCACTACTTATCTCTCCCTTATCCACCTTCCTCAATTCAAAATTTTTTTGGGACTACTCCCATTTACAATCTAGAATGGTGATTTACCAATACTCCTATCGATAGAATTATTATATGTACATTCTGCCTATGGTAAAATCATATCCCATCCTTTTGGTTTATCTCCAACCAAGCATCTCAACAAGTTTCCCAAACTGTGATTCACAGCTTCTTTCTATCCATCAATCTATGGATGATGTGATGAACTGAACTTCAAATCTATCTTCAAATTTTTCCACAATGTACATCAAAAATACCCAACAAATTTGGTATCTTGATTTGAAACTATACTCTTTGGCAGACCATGTAATCTCACCACTTCTCTTAAAAAAAACTCTACTACATGAACAATATCACCAATCTTCTTACAAAGAATAAAATGTGCCATCTTTGAAATCTTGTCAACCACCAAAAAAATGGAATAATGCCCACACTATTTCTTGAGTAATCCAAGAACAAAATCCATGCTAACATCCTCCCACAAATTTATTTGGCATAGGTAATGGCTGATACAACCTTGTATTCTACTTCACTCATTTTGCTATTTGACATACTTGACAACTTTGTACAAACTTTGTCACATCATGCTATAACTATGGCCAATAATAATTTTCAGCAACGAAAGCTATAGCTTTATCTTTGCAAAAATGTTTGACTAATCCTCCACTATGCTTCTCCTTGATGAGGTTCTCTCTCATTGAACTTCTTAGAATGCACAACTGGCTTACTTTGAACAACATATTATGTTGGATCATAAAATCCAACCACTTTGTCCTGTCAAGTGTAACAGGTTCTATACGAGCCTTCCACATTTCACCAAAATTAGGATCATTGGGATATAATGTACTAAGTTCCTTTAACCCAACCACCTCTATTTTCATTTCTGTTAATAAAATTTATCTTCTACTAAGAGAATCTACAACTCTGTTAGACTTCCCACTTCTATGTTTCAAAAAAAATGTATAACTCTATAGAAACTCTACCCACTTTAAATGCCTTTGGTTCAATTTTCCTTGACTATTCAAATATTGCAAAGCTTGATGATCAGTATACAAAAAAAACTCCTTGGGAAGAAGATAGCATCTCCACTTCTTCAATGCTTGAACTATAGAAAAAACATTCTAATCATAAATAGAATTTTTTATTTTTGCATCATTCAACTTCTCACTAAAATAAGCAGTTGGTCTACCTTCCTGACTCAAAACAACTCCTATTGCAATACCACTAGCATCAAAGTCTACTTGAAACACCTTGTTAAAATTAGGATGTGCCAAAACAAGCTACTTAACAACTTTCTATTTTAATAGATTGAAACTCTTATCTACTCCTACAGTCCACTTAAACTCTTTCCTATCTCCTCTCATTGTTTTAGTCAAGGGTCCACAAATACTACTAAAACTTCTTATGAATTTTTCGCAAAATATAGTCAGTCCATGAAAAGATCTTACCTTTCTTGCACTCCTTGGAGTAGATCATTCAAGGATAGCCTTCACTTTCTTAGGGTCCATTTTCAAACCTTCTCCTGAGACTACAAATCCCAAGTACACCAACTCCTTTAGAAAACAACACTTTTTCAAGTTTATCAACAACTTTTCTTCCCTCAACTTTCAAAACACCTTGCAAATATGAATCAAATTCTCCTCCAATGTCTTACTAAAGATCAATATATCATCTATGTAAGCAATAACAAACTTACCTAGAAACTCCTTTAGTACCTAATTCATGAGCTTCATGAAAGTGCTCTGTGCATTGGTTAGCCAAAAAGGCATGACTAACCACTCATATAGTCCTTCCCTTGTCTTGAAAGTGGTCTTCTAGTCATCACCTTCTTTGATATGAATATGATGGTACCCACTTTTTAGATCTATCTTTGTGAAATACTGAGCTCCACTCAAATAGTCCATAATATCATCTATCCTTGGTAATGAAAATCTATACTTTACCATGATCTTGTTGATAGTGCAAGAATCTATGCACATCCTTCATTCTCCATTCTTCTTTGGTGCTAATACTATTGGTATAGCACATGGATTTAGACTCTCTCAAATCAACCCCTTCTGCAATAACTTATGAACTTGCTTGTTCAACTCTTCACTTTCTACTGGTGTCATTCTATATATTGCTTTATTTGGCAAACTGGCTTCTGGAACCAAATCCATCTGGTGACTGATCTTCCTCACTAGGGGCAATCTATTAGGTACATTATCTGATACAATATCAAAAAACTCTCTCAACATATCTACAACTTTTGTAGGTACCTCCTCTACCTGTTCCTTACTATCTTTAGAAATTATAGCAAAACACATATGCTTCTACTTCATACCTTTAAGAAACTCTTTTCCATCAACAAAACATATTCTAGTAGCACTACATACCTTTTCTTCTTTATCCTTCAACTATTTCAGCTTATGTTTCACTCCATCCTTAGTTAGAGTGTAGGTATTTTCTCGCTCATCATCTAAAACATGCTTTTCAATCTGCCATTACCTACCCAAAAGCATATGACATATGTCCATGGGTATGATATCACATAGTACCTCATCTTGGTAGTTTCCAATCTTGAACTTCACTAAGCAGTATTCATTGACCATGACCTTGTGGTCATCTTGCACCCAAGCAATACAGTATGGACATAGGTGTTTTTGCCTCTTCAGCTTCAACTTAGTGACCATCATTTCTGACACTAGCTTTTCAATACTTCAACCATCAATGATCACATCACAACACTTATCCTCACATCTGCACCTTGTGCAAAAAAAAATCCTTCTTTGATCAGGTTCATTCTCACCACTCAGAAGAACTCTTCTGTTAACTAAGACTTCTCCTCTTTCAGCATCTTTAGAATGTGAGGATATGGCATCTTTATCAACATGCACAACTCTAGCATGGCCTTTAGTTCTTCAATCTATCTTTCCTTGGTGCTGGGTACATTTAAATGCTCTATGTCCTTCTCTGAAATGAAAAAATTTCCCACAAAAGCCTCCTCTTCGAGATCCTTGTCCTCTACATCTTCCTCTCTAATCTCTATTGTTTTGATCATGGAAATGATTGAAATGGTTTCCCCTCTAGTTCTAAAAACTACTTCCAGCCTCTCCTTGTTCTTTTGATCATCATTACAACCTCTATAAGATCATCTGCCAAATCTTCCACCACAACCTCTTCCACTATTCTTATTGTCAAACTTCTTGCTCAGTTTCTTCTCAACTCTTAGGGAAAACTACTATGCCTCCTCAATATTGTTTATCTAAACTAGACTCAGCTTATCCTAAATGTTGGGCCTTAACCCATTAAGATAACAAGCAACCTTGTCCTTATCAACTTCTGCATGGCCAGTTCTAATGAGAACTCGATAGAACTCTTTGGTATACTCTTGAACAAATTTTTCTACTTGCTTCATTCATTGCATCTTCTTCAATAGATCAAGCTCATGATCTATAGGAATGAATTGTCACTTCATTTTAGCTATCCTCTAATCGCATCTTGTTATTTTTCCTTTCCCCTTTCTAATTCATTCTAACTAAACCTCTTGCCACCAGATCTTTGCATGTCCCTTCAATTTTGCCTTCCCAAACTTGACCCTATCTAGATCCTCAATATCTTCATACTCAAAGTACTCCTCTAGTTCATTAATCCAATCAATTAGCTCTTCTAGGTTAAGATTTCTTGAAAATGCAAGAACCTCAAGCTTAGGTCTTTTCTCAATCTTGGAGATGGCCCTAAAAAACCTCTCTTCCTCTTGGTTTATAAATTCCTCTACTTCAGCATTTTATTCTACTTCCTCCTCATCCTCGCTTTCATCTCTTATGGGAAGATTCATTCCTCTACACATTTGTTCTTCCAATGCTTGCATTTTTCTTTGAAGGGCTAAAAAATCCTTAGCTGTAACACCTACAACTCTTCCACCACACTCTCTTTGTGGAGGCATTTTCATGCTTTTTTTGAAACCCTAGTGGAAACTACCTCACAACTTGTAATCTATCTACACACTTAGCCCAAACCATGGTCTTGGTGCAAACTATCTCACAATCGGCAATCTGTCCACATGTTCAAGAACTCTAGCTTTGATACCACTTGTTCCAGGGGACTCCCCTTAATACCATAAAATCATAACTAAAACAAAGAAACAACAACAAATGATAGAACAAAATATGGAATTATTATTATCGCCACAAATGTGGAATTATAGAATTATTATTTACAATATGCTAACCCAAATGGGTGCCTTCATTACAGATAATCTACAAGACAGTTCTGCGAACTATCACCCAAAGCTATCTTAGACAGTATTTGGGCCTTTCTTAAATAGGCAGTTTTATGCCACCTGGGAAGGTTCTAGATGCTCAAACATAATACCTAGGGCTGACAAACCCTAACAATACACATAGAGTCAACTAAATACATCTTTGACAAATTACTTTAGAAATTTTGGTAGCCTAACTTTTGAAGGCCATAACTCATGAACCATTGCTTTGACTGTCTATTATAACAACGTTTTAGAAATGCCAACTCCTGATCTATAGGTTGGAAACTACACTAGCGCTCTTCCGTCAAGTCTTTGGACCTCATTTGGGCACTCTAAGGCATCCAATGGTGAGCTTTAAGATTTTTTTGCAAATTTTTCCACTAAAAATCTGCAATAACTTCTTTGATACTTAAGTTGGAGTAATGAAATTTTTATGGTAGGTTTATATCTCTAAAATTAACCTTCCTATAGAAAGTGAGAACATTCTGAACTTGTATGAAAAACTTACTAAAAATAGCAAGTTTCCATAAATAGTAACCACCCTATCTACTAGTCCTTATTAAAATAGAAAAGACTAAAAATTAATAAATATATTGGGTGATGCAAGATTTCTCTTGCACCTAGGATTCTCTTGCATCAGTTTCCCATTAGTAGTATAGATTTCCTACATTTCTTTGTTTACCTTTGGGTCTAGATGTCGATTTATCTTGGAACCTTTGAGTTAGATTACTTTTAGGGATTTCTTTCACATAGATATTACTTTTGAGTTTTGGGATTTATATCCTATTTGGGACTTGAGACTATCTCCTCAACATGGTGGGAGTGGACCTTTTTTAGTTACCATGTGGTTGGGTGGTAGTGTTATTTACTTTAACCATTGAGATATGTCTATCAATGCCATGGTTGGAGTTCCTTGTCTGCATTTTTGTTCATTCTATCTTTGTGTATTATGATGGATGGTTATATATATTTGATGGATGATTTTACTTATTGTATTGTGTCTTGTTTCATGGATTAGAAAGGGATAATAATAAACTATTTTTGTAAATGTATATTCTTTTAGCCTTTCATACCATGTGACATGTACAATGGATGATTGTGCATTCTGAATTTTATTGCCAAGTGGCATTTGGAACAAGTTTATATTATGTAAATGGATGGAACTTGTAATTATTCCTTTATGTGGATGTGCTAAATTTATTGGACTTAGTATTATTTAAATTTAAATGTGACTTGACATCATTGGTTCCTTAAGGAATGTAATATGTTATGTTTTCTTATGTATGATTGTATGTTATTGCTTCCGCAACTTTATGATTGTTGTATCTGTTATTATTTAAAAAAAAATGTTTAACAAACTTAGTAAAACTTTAGGTTAGTTCTTTTGGATCCCTTGGTAGGCCATTACTTCTAGTATCAGAGCCCAAGTTATACATTGGGAGCTCTAGGCATATTGGAATGCCAGTAGTTGTTAACTAGTTGAACTAAAATGAAATTTAAACTGTTATGTATATTTATTATAAACTGAAAACTTGAACTAGTTGAATTGAAATAGAACTTAAGTTATTAGTCATATATTCTCAAACCTGAACAATTAAAC
Source organism: Cupressus sempervirens (assembly GCA_028749045.1). Classification (NCBI taxonomy): domain Eukaryota; kingdom Viridiplantae; phylum Streptophyta; class Pinopsida; order Cupressales; family Cupressaceae; genus Cupressus; species Cupressus sempervirens. The sequence goes on along the minus strand of CM053791.1, from coordinate 170,051,240 downwards.
TTTAAAACTAAAATATACTTAAACCTAAATTAGGAAAAAAATGAAAATTGAACTTATACTATTTTCAAAACATGTGTCTTTTGTGTATGTCTTACAGTAGTATGTTTTATGGTTATTATAACATCTTGTATCTTGGATATTATTGTAGGATGCTATCTGGGATGAGATCTTTTGTTAGAGGTTGTAGCCTGGGTTGAGGTAAAGGCCATGGATGAGGTAGAAATATTAGTGTACACAAGTCTATCCACGAAGGCCTTAATCAAGAAGAGGGTAAGGAAGAGCATGTCAGTGAGTGTCAGGAAGAGAACCATAGAGAGTAGCAGGCTGACTTAGAGGAGGCTGACCTGAGGAAAATGATGAAGACCATCATGGATTGCCTACCTCCTCTTCAGGGTGTTGGTTAGGATGGAGCACACCAAGTAGGATATGAGCATAGACCTAGGTCTAAGAGCCCTCAGAGGGACCAACAAAGATTAGTTATAGCTATTCAAATGAAGGACCTTCAGAGGTCCAAGGTCAAACCCTTTAGTAGGTTGGGTTTAGGTTATAAAGTTGAGCAATGGCTTATTGCTCTTGACACTGTCTTTTCTATTCAAGACTTTGACACTAATGTCAAAATGAGATTTTCTATTACCAACCTGGAACTCTTTGGAGCCACATGGTGGACTATCGAAGAGAAGAAACTAGGTATAAACATGAACAATGTCACATGGGAGTTATTCTTGGAAAACATTCATGAGCGATTCCTATTAGAGGAATGAAACCAGCAAAGAGTAGATGAATTCCACTACTTGAGATAGTTCACAATTGTAGAAGTTGATGAAAGCCAACTTCACTATGTGCCAAGATCACCTACATATAAATAACTTGTTGAAGAGAAACCAAGGAAGAAGGAACAAGAGCTTGGAGCAATTCAACAAAGTGAGAAAGATATTTCACAATAAGGAAATGAAATTGCTATGTGAATGATATGAATTTACAATGAGAGAGACTGAATATGATAGTTGTCCAATGGATTGGTCTAAAGCCCATATTCTAGTAGGGAAGAAGAAAATAAAGATAGAGCCTATGCCAAAGAATAAATATACAATAGTGCCTTCAAACAATCCCAAAGCATAGATACTATATGAGGAATGTCAGTTTGGAAACTATATTATATTTCTTGAAGAACAACGCAAAGGAGAAGAGATAGTAAGTTATGAAGAAGCCTTATGGAATCTAGAATTTGATGGAAGCTGTTCAAATTTAGGTTTAGGCACAAGCATTTTTCTCATTTCACCTTCAGGGGACATTTTTCCTTTCTCTTTTAAATTAGACTTTCATAATACCAATAACACTAGGAAATATGAGGTGTTGCTTCTAGGACTACAAGAAGCCAAAGCAAAAGGAGTGAAGTAGTTAAAGGTGAAGGGTGATGCAGAACTTATTATGAAATAGGTAAGAAAGCAATTTTCTATTATAAATGATAGGCTAAAGCATTATAGAAATCTGGTTTGCGATGAAATTGAGCCCTTCAAAGCATTTTCTATTGAATTCATACCTCGCTCCCAAAACACTAAAGTTGATTCTTTAGTTGTTTTAGCATCATTGTTGTTACCACATCCTAAATTGAAAAATGATATCTATAGGATTGAGATGATTTATAAGCCTAGAGCTCGAGACAATGTTAATCATTGGCAAGTTTTTAATGACAATACACAATTGAAAGAGTTCATTGAATGTGCTAGTAATTTTATTGATACCTTCTTTGAAGGATCTGATCATGATGGTAAATCAATTGGAGAGGAATCAACTGAATCTAGGGAAATTATTCAACTCACGGGTAATCAAATTCCCAAGGGATTGATTTCTCTGGAACAACTATTTGGAAGAAAGCATGATAGTGCCCTAAAAAGAAATGTTAATTTTGATAAAAATGCAAAAGAACATGGTAAAATTAATATTGGAAATGAAGAAAATCCTAGATGGATTTCTATTGGTAAGACTTGTTTTGAGAGGGAGAAAGATAGGCTGACTAAGCTTCTTACTCAATATTAGGACATTTTTGCTTGGGGGTATGAAGACTTAAAGAACTTTAGAAATGGAAATTTTGTCCATCATACACCTTTGAAACTAGAGGCAACCACTTTTAGGAAAAAGCTCAAAATTTATAATCCTAAAGTATCTGAAGTTATTTTTAGAGAGGTTGAGAAAATGTTCAAGGTAAAAGCATAGATCTGTGTCACCATTTGTGATACCAAAACCTGTTATAATATGTTATAATCTCAAAATATTATAAGTCAATATTTCAACATTTCAGAAGATGCTCCCTCAAAAAATGAAAAAAAATAGTAAATCATATCAAAAAAATTAAAAATTTATATTTATCTCTAGAGGAGAGAATCCTCTTCATGAATATGTAATTTTTTTCCAGAAAGTATAGATTTGATAGGGAAGTTTTGACGGGAGGAAAAAATTGTTGGATTCTAATAAGGTCAAACTTGAGTACTTATAACAAAAAAATATACTTCTAAAATAATTATTTCTTTTTTTGTTCACTAGCTATACATGTCATCTATAAGATATTTTCAAATCAAAACAAAAAAAGATGATTTGCATATACTTGTTTGACGGGAACTACACCCAATATATTTTACAGTTAAAAAAGGGACTTCAAAACACAATAAAATGAATAAATTCTTACTTTAAAAAATTATAAAAATTATAGGCATAAAATTCGTCAATTTCTACACATTTCATCAGTTTTCATCATCTTCATATTTTGAACACAAATACTATGTTTTTTGCAATTAATGTTGAACTGTCACATTCTGATATCACATTTCTTTATAAAAGGTGACACAGGTTTGTGCTTTTACCCTTCAAGGCTCACATAATATACACAATTCATCATTCAATGTGAGTAGTGAAAATTTTTCCTATGAGAAAGAAAAGTGGTGAAATAATTATTTGTGTAGATTTTAGGAACCTGAACCATGTGAGTCTCAAAGAAAACTATGCACTTCCCACTATGGATCATATTTTGCATATGGTTGCTAGATCTAAGGTCATGTCAATGCGTGATGGCTATTTAGGATACAACCAAATCAGCATTGCACTAGAAGATTAGCATAAAGCAACTTTCATTACTCCATGGGGCACCTTTCCTTATAATTAGATGTCATTTAGTTTGATTAATGCAAGAGTGACCTTTCAAAGAGCCATGAATTCATTCTTTAAGGATTTGAGGGATAGGATAATTGTGATATATCTTGATGATTTGACTGTCTACTCTAAGAGAAGAAAACACCATTTAAGGGACCTATAAAAGGTGCTTGATAGATGTAGACAACATTGTATATCTCTAAATCCTTAAAAAATTGTGTTATTTGTGGAAGAAGGGAAACTGCTCAGACATATTTTCTCAAGGGATGGCATAAAGATTGATCCAAAAAGAGTGAAGGCAATATGGAAACTAGCTTTACCCACCAACATGAGTGATTTGAAGTCCTTTTTGGTCAAAACAACTTTTTAAGAAGTGTTGTTCTTGAATTCTCCAAAAAGGTGAGATATATGTTAGATATGATGAGTGAGAAACATCCCTTTAGATGGCAAGAAGAAGGTAAGAAGGATTTTGAAGACATTAAAATAGCTATTTCAAATGCTCCCATGCTAGTGAGCCCAAATTTTGAAAAAGATTTCATCATTTACTACCATGCTTTGGAGCATTCCTTATCTGGCATTTTGACTCAAAAGGATGATTAGGATAATGAAGCCCCAATTGCCTTCATGAGTTTCCCATTAAAGAAGCACAAGTTAAAGTATACTCAAATAGAGAAACATGCATTTGTTGTGGTGAAAGCATTGAAGCAATTCAGGTATTATATTCTGCACTCCCATTCAGTTTATATGCACCAAAGACAATAGTTAAAATTATATGAACTCAGCAAGAAGTTGGAATGAATAAAAGAGTTGTATGGGTAACTAAAGTTGAGGAATATGAATTAACCATTAAGCCTACTTCCTTAGTCAGAGGGTGTGGTTTATGTAAATTGATAGCTGAGAGCAAAGATCCATCTTTTGATGATGCTGGAAAAACACCTACTGTTTTGTTGGTTAGCCTTACAGACCCTTGGTTCTCCAATATTGCATACCTTTTGACATATGGTGAATGTCCCCCAAATATGAGATACAAAGAAAGCTGAGACCTTAGATTGAAGGTTGCTAAATATGTGATTTCAAATGGTATTCTATATAAAAGGGAAATTGATGGAACCTTTTTAAGGTGCATAGATGCAGAACAACAGGAGAAGTTGTTAAAGGCATATCATTCAGATGTTTGTGTGGGACACTTCTCATCTATAATAATTTCTTTCAAAATTCTTAAGAACTACTTCTACTAGCCTGGTATGTTCAAAGATACTTAAAAATTTGTTAAGAATTGTGAGAAATGTCAGCTTTTCACTGGTCGCCCTTATCTAGTAGCCTTACCTATTAGGCCAATAGTCATTGATGAACCTTTCCACCAATGGGGTATTGGTTTTATTGGACCCTTAAATCTTCCATCAAGTGTTGGACATACATATATATTAATAGCTACTGATTACTTCACCAAGTGGGTGGAAGCTATCCCAACCAAAAAGGCCAATTCTCAAGTGGTGTGTGACTTCTTAATGGAGCATATATTTGTGAGGTTTGGAATTCCCCAAAAGATAGTCTCAGACAATGCAACTTACTTTTCATCAAAGGAGGTCTCCCTTTTCTGCTATGATCATGGCATATCACTAGCCCACTCCTCAGATTATTTTCCCCAAGGGAACAGGTAGGTAGAGTCTAGTAACAAGAACCTGATTGCCATAATCAAAAAGTTGGTGTCTGATAATTCCTAGGATTGGAACAAGAAATTGTATGAAGCATTAGGGGCCAACTAGATAACTCCTAATAAATCTATTGGCATGGCCCCATGTGAATTGGTGTATGGAATTAGCATTCAAGTGTCCTTGCCTCTAGAGCTATCTGCATCCAAATTACAATATGTGATTGAAGATAAATTCTTTAAAGATTCTCTGGAGAAGAGGATAATGTATTTGAACAAGCTAGAAGAGGAAAGTGATAAATTGATTGATTACATTACCAAACATCAGATGAAAGTGAAGCAAATCTTTGACAAAGGAGCTAGACCACATGGTTTCTATAAGAATGATGGAGTGCTTCTCTAGGACAAAAGGAGAGAACCAAAGGGTGTACATGGAAAATTTGAGTCTCTTTGGAAGGGTTCATTTATCATTTTAGAAGTCATTGGCCCAAATAACTTTCACTTGAGTTATCCAGATGGTATAGTTCTGCCCTTCACCTACAATGGGCAGGACTTGAAGTTAATCAAGTTCTGAGTCTTATGAAGCCCATAATCATGTACATATCTTTTTGGTTTTGTTTTCATTTCTTTTCTTTCCTTTCCTATTGTGTTTCTTTGTGTTAAGTTAGATTAGTTCTAGTTTTTAGCTTTCTGAGTTCTGTATGTACTCCACATACCCAGTCCCGAGTTAGAGCCCCTATTAGTTGTCCAATGAGTTGCCAAGTTTAAAACTCTTCCCTTAAATTTTTTCTCATCCAACTCTTGAAGTTTTTCCATCATCACCTTTTGTATTCACCATCTCTTGAAGTGTTGTCCAATGTCTCTAACACTCGTTGTCACTATTTCTTCTTTTGAACCACTTTGAACTTTAGTTCAAAGCAGTTCAAACAAAGATTTTTTTGCGCCAACAATTTTTTTACAGGAAATGCACACCAAAGTGGGGAGGTATTCTTCTAAATTACTTTGAATCACTTTGAACCTTGGTTCAAAGTAGTTCAAATTCATTCAATGATATAGGTTTCTTAGTGAAGGTGGATTATGATGTATGATGCATTATCATTTTGCAAGGCATTGATTGCTATGTTAGAAAGTAATAATTAAAAGGAAATTTTTATTCTCAATGTGAAAGATCATCATTATGAGGAAAAGTGGAAAATCTTTAGCCAAAAAGGGGATTGGGTGTCATAATAAGGCTAATCATTATTGAGACAATCGTAAAGGAGGTTATTAAATGAGATGATTATGTCATAAGGCTTTCAAATGTGTAAACTTTAATGAAGAGTGATTTGTCATAAATGCCTCATAATGAGGCTGCACATTTGTACCTAAGTACTTTTCCTTTCTAAAATAAGCTCGAATTTCCCTTTTTGTTTATCATGCAAAGAACTGAAAGTTTGAAGGAGAAGTTGTTAAAGAAGAAAGGAAGGGAAAATCGTTCTTTTTTAGCAAATCACAAGTGAGAAACATAGAAATTCTTGTTTTTGTTCTGCAATCTCTGTGTTTTCCAAGAAAATCAGTTTGAAGCCTTGCTATTTTGACTAAGGATGAAGTCTATTTTACATGTCTTTGACAATGTTTCAAGTCTGGAATGTAAAAGGCTTGTCATAAGTGATATGAACTTAGGGGGTGTTAAGTTGGAGAATTTGCAAGAAAATTTCCTTGAGTATGCTAATAAATTGAATGGGTGTATGGAAGTTCTAACCAGTTGACTAATTGGAGCTACAATTTCTCCCCCATCTCTTCTAAGTCCTAATTTGCTCCAAATATGTATTGACCATTATGATCTTAGGAGAAAAAGTATTGTAAGAAAAAGGTGGTGAAACAATGATCTCAATTTCAAGAGAAACTATTGCCTCCATATTGGGTCTTCCAAAGAGCACTTTTTTCACATTCTCCCCTGTTCAAGCCCTAGCTGAATATCAAGAAACTCCAAACCAATTTTGCAATACCATAGCTAGGAAATGGACTAAGACCATTAATGGTGGAGGTTCTAGGTTACCTAAAGTTATCACTAAAGATTACCTTAAACCTCATATTCACAACCTTGTGGTGTTATTGCATAGAGTCAAAGGTTCTGCTGATGTTTTTCTCTTTGAAGAATGGATCTATAGATATATAGAAATAATTTTGAAGGGAGAACAATGGATGGACTGGGTAGACATTATCTCTAGTTCACTAAGGATGCACATTAATCATGCCAAGGAATCTAGGGAAAAATTCTATATGGCTTCATACTTGACTTATTGCATTTCCTGTGTTTGTGACCTTACCCCTCTTCCTTACAAAGTCTGAAATGAGGAAATAATGGTGTGCCAATATTGCCCTCTACTACAAAAAGATAAAGTGCTAGAGAGTTTTAGGAAGGTTCATGATGTGTTAATTAAAAATGTGCATACAGCCTTCAAGAAAGCCCTAATGCCTAGGTTGTCTTTCGAAGCTCAACGGTTGATTCAACAATACAAAAGTTATTTCATATAGTTTTCCAAGTTCACTTACTTGAGAATAGGTAAATTTGAAGCGGAACCTGTAAAACTCCTGAGATATGCTTTATATTGTTGTGTTTTGGCTGAGACTTTTAGGTAAATATTCTCTGTCATTAAGAATAACTTACCATTGGAGGATTGGGATACATCCTTCCCAATTAAATTGGGTTCTCTGGTCTATAACAGTATGATTAATGCTTCTATTATTGGAAGCAATTTTCTTGGATTCTATTGTGGTTCTTATCATTGTAGAAGAAATTTTGATAGTAAAGGATATGTAGTTCAAATTCTTGGTCTTGTAGGTCACCCATAAGTAACTCCACAATTAGAAGATCTATGGAAAGATTTTAAAGATGAGGATGAGGTTTTGAGAAGAAACCATTCAAGGTTAACATTACAACAAATCAATTCCTTGAAGTTGAAGTTCAAAATAGAGGGGGTGATTAAAGATGGCTAAGATATGGTTGAACTAGGCTGTGAAGAATCCAATGAATCAAAGTCACTGGTAGTATATTGGAATCAAGATGAAGAAGAAGATATAAATCTAAGAGCTAGATTTATATTTACTTACACAAACAATTGGCTAAAGAAACAGAACAAGAAAGTTGTCAATGAACCCTCTTCAAGGGTGGTTTCTTTTTCTGAACCATCATCATCTAGCATCCCACTTTTGTCTCCTATTTTAGGTAGTGAGTTGGCTCAAGGTAAATAGAAGAGGGTGCCCATCCATATACAAAACATAGCTCCTATCACTAGGTCTCAAGCTAAATCTGAAGCCCTTAAGAAACACAAAGTTCAAAAAGAAAAGATGTCAATTTAGGGGTAGGATTCAAATGATGGTCTTAATTTTTTGGATGGTGTTGATGGTGATGTCCACCTCATAGAGGCCCCTAAGGTGCATCAGCCAAGGTTCATGACTCCCACTAGAGATGCTCAAGCAATCTATGTAAGCCCTTCTATCCCTTCCTAGTTATCCAATACGATTAGCAAGAAAACAAACCTGCAGCCAGTTTCAACACCTATGAAGGACATTGTAACCAAATATGTTTCTCAAGGTTCAAAGGTTAAGAAATTTAAAATGGATTCCCATCTAACAAAAGTCCCAGTGACTAGAAAGATAACAACTGTAATAGCCACTTACAAGTAGAAAAAAAAGCCCAAGGAAATTGATAATGAAGATTTCAAAGTCACCTCAGTCGAATTGGGGACCATTAATAGAAGCAATGGTAATCACTTTTTCAAATTTTGTACTAACCATATGTTAACTCAATCTAAGAAGGATAGCAGAGAGAAAAAGGAACTTAAGGGCATAGTGATTACTATGAACACGTATATCAATTCTTTGATGAATCTTGGTGCATTGTCAATTGTTCAAGCCCCTCATGCCTTCGACATGAATTCTATAGGAAGCCAACAACTAGTGAAGAAAATGCAAAGGGGAAAATTGCTATCAGATGCTATGAAAGATTGGGTGGATGCCATCATTAAAGAAGGTAATAAGTTTACTTTGGAACTCACTAATGTATATGTTGAAGGGGAATCACTATTGGGGGAAATTCAAACTTTGATTCTAGGGTGGGAAATAGAGCAAAGCCAATGTCAGGAGGTTGTATTTAAAGTGATCAAACTTGAGAAGTTTGGGGTGCTTAATTTTATGAATGAGAATCCAATAAAGAATGTAGATCCCTGCATGTTGTTCATCATGAAAAATAACATGAGTTGGAAGGAGTTGGTTTATAAGGAGGCAATTAAAGAAGTGCAGGGCATTGAGAAAAAAATTACTAGAATGCACGAAGAACTCCTTAAAGATATGAAGATAGTAAATCCTACAGGGATTCTACAGTTCAATGATAGGAATATGGATTCTAAGAAATTGACTAAAAGCTTCAATAAAGTCATTGATTAGATTAGAGATAATGAATCACTGAGTGCTAATGACTTCATTGCACTAGAAAATATTGAATCGATGTTATGTCTCAATAAGATCCTCATGCCATGTCAGAACCTAAAGATAAAGGAGTTCAAATGGAAAAAGGATGTGTGTAGGTCTAGGTTGTTGAGTTTGAAGAATCCATATTCCCATGTAATGTAGGAGTTCATGAACACTTTCAAAAGATGGAAGCTAGTGCATCAGACTATGGGCGAGGAAGAGAAGACTAGTGGTAAGGCTTAAACAAGATAGTTTTTTATAGTTTTTTTCAATTACATTTTGACAGCTATTTTATAACTACTTTCTTGTTCATCATTGTTTCTTGTTTTAAATAAAATAGCTGGGTTTTGTTGGAGGCCTTTCAAATTTGTATTGAAAACTATAAATGCTGGGGCATTGAACTGATTAAGGTTTAAAAATAGATAGTAAGAAACTTTGATAAGTAGATACTTTTAAATAGTAATCGAAAGATAGTATATGGATGTTTTGATTTTTGAATGACTATGTACATGAAGAAGGTTTAAAATATAAATATACAAATATGTGTGTGTGTGTGTGTGTGTGTGTGTGTGTGTGTATCATCATCATCATGAATTTGACCTAGAAACTTGACATTCAAAGTTTTTAGATCATTGTTACTTTGTAAACTTTGGTTTATTGGTTCAAGATATTTGATTTCTATTATTAATGTAAGTTCATTTCAATTAAGGTTCTCAAATGATTGATATCAATTTATGGTGTTATTCATTCCTTTGAAATAGATGTTCTGTAGAAGCGTGGTTTGATGAATGTTTATTTTTGTTGTTTGAATTGATTCTTACCTCACTACCTAGGATTACATGAGAGATCCTTATGCACTTTCTCGTAAAAGTGAAAAGACAATTTTGAATTCATTGAAAATTTCATAAGGAAGTTGTACCTTTAAAATATAGAGATAAAATCAAATAACATGAGATTTTCTCAACTGTTGTGAACATTTTGTGTTTTCTGTACCTTGGACATAGAGTGAATTTGTTAAATATTTGAAAAGATAATATGTTCACCAAAAATATATAAAGGCCTTAATGAAGCTTGTAGAAAAAGTTGGAAAGTACTAGAAGATAAGGTTGACAACTAAGCATACATCCACAAAAGGTGGAATATCCTCAATCAAGGAGAGAGGATAAGTATGACTAGATAGGAACAAACTCCCATGTTGTCAACAACTCATCAACTACAACTATTAAATAAATGCATTAACCTAAGTAAACTTAAGTAAAAGAATAAATAATTAATAAATAATTATTTACCCTAACAACCCCCCTTAAGTGCAACTTAGGGGAATGCCTTAAGCTCACAAAAACTAAGATGAAATGCAAAATGGGTTCCAACAACAAGGCCATATTAGGTACCCATGTACAATGCAAAGAAATGCAACCTTTGAAAATAGGGAAAGAGGGAAAAACTCATGGGAAAAACCTCCCCCAAAAAGAGGTAAGTACAAACATGCTGAAAAAAAGAAGGAAGGAAGGCCTCAACAAGAAACCCCAAGGACAACTTCCACTAGAAATTTTTCAAGAGACTCTCTCAAAACCATAAGTATAACTAGCTCCCCCATGAGAGGTAGAAAAGATGCCAAAGCCCCCCTAGAATAATGGAGCCCATAGAAAAAGAATCAAACCAATGAAAGTCCAATGCAGAGTAAACAAGGGAGCAAAACAAGGGAAACCCTAAATGAGAGGGAAATCTGGAAGGCCTAGATGATGCTTAAATGAGAAAATATGAGGATCCTAAAAGGGAATTCCCAAGGCAGGTGTGATGACACTGTCATGAATGTCCACTATAGAATCCATAATAGGTGCACCTGAAGGCTCGATGAATGGAGCTGGAGGATTGGGTAGAGAAAAAGAAGAATCTTGATGAAGAGAAAAGACCACAATTGGATGTGGTGTGGTAGTCAAAATAAGGATCTCATGAACAATACAAAGGTTCAAGTATCTTGACTACACCACATGATGCTCCTACGAAAGAGAAGTAGTGTGCTCCGACAAAGGAGATGGTGGACCAAAGTGTGAGAAGGTGTAGAGACCTATAGCAATAAGACCTCCTATTACATGATCCTAAATGAAGATTGAATCATTAGTAAACTCAATTGTCTTCCCTAATCCACTACATGTAATTTGGAAAATCAAGAGAAGGTTTGCAGATAGAGATGGAACATAGAATACATCATTGAATATACTATCCTCGATGTGAACTAAACCTTTCTCATAGATTGGTAGGGTATTTTTATTCCCCATGAGAATATTAGGAATGGGAGAAGCCTGAAAAGAAGAGCCTTGCAAGGTAGAAGAGGATGGAGAGAAAATAGTGTTGTTCTGAAGGAGAGCTTGCAAATCAACAATCTATTTCTCATAGCCATGAAATCTCTTTTGAAAGCAATGTGACTCATCATTCGATCCCTTCTGACAATAGGAACTGGTAGGAGTCTCAGTCTTGTTTTCCTCCTTCTTCTTAGAAGATGATTAACTACTAGAGTGTTGAGAAGAGGAATCAGATATCTACTTCAGCTTCTGCTCCTATGTATCCTTAGCAAGCAATGTATGTGACTGTAAACCTATAAGTGAATCCATCTAAGTGATCTTGGACTATTACTTTGTCAACCAATCATAAAATGTGTCAAAAAAAGGTATCCAATGTCTATTACCCAAGGCATCCATAGTGGAGTAGAAAGTGGAAGATAAGATTTAATAATATCCTTGTAACTTTAAGACTATCAAAAAGATACACTCATCATTTGTTTTGTTTTTCCCACATCCTTACAAAACTGCACATAGAGAATTGAACTTTAGCAAGAAGTCTTCAATGGTGGGAAAGTTGTCTAGTGACAATGAAGTCAACTCTGCATCAAATTGAAGTGCCTAGAACTCATTCACTATGCCAAATAAAGTCTGAAATTTGGTCCAATAAGCTTGTGGAGTGGTCAAACCATCCAAGTGAAATAGTAGACTATCTAAAATGTTTAGTGCAATCAATCCCATGAATTCATCCATTTTATTCATGTACTAAATAACCTCAAAAGGGCATGTTAGAGTAGGTTGGTTCTCATCCAAACATAATGATAAGCCTCTTGACATGAGAAGTCTAGTCATTTGTGCCTTCCAAGTGTGATAGTTATGTGGTGTGAGCCGAGTCACAGATGGATCAAACATTGAGAGAAGAAGATGGAAGTAGAAGGGTCTTATTTTGAATTAAAATATAGAAAAGAAAATTCACCCCACCCCCCCATCTACAACTGATAATGATATCCCTCAAATACCAAAGAAAATAACTATAGAAAGCACAAAAACTAAGAAAAGAACCTCGATTCTAGATGCAGAGAAGGAGGAAATAGAAGCCTCTACTTAAATGACAAAAATGAGAGCTCAAATAAACTTGGAATGTGATGAAACTAGGCCCACTATCTCCACCTCTGAGTTAGGTTTTCGGTGCTTCTTTTAGATTAGAAGAAGAGCTCTGTATGCTCAAGTTATGGCCAAAAAACCAACTACAGCTCCAAAAGACAAGTTCACTAAAAAAATACAATCACTACAAAAAATTTGATAGTCATACGGCTATCAAGAGGAAATCACTAGAAAAAAATTGGTTGCCAGTTTGTTGACATTAGCACACTAGAAAGTGACATTAGCAAATTGTAAAATAATGTTAGCAGGTTGAATAGGGCTGATGATGTTAGCATGATGTGACACTAAAAAGTGATGATGTGGCACCAGGAAAAGCTGACATAAGCACTAGGTTACTGACATACTGGGATCAAAGTGTGACATCACCATTAGAGTGGTGACAGGTGGTGGTGCCACTAGTGGTGGCGCTCGGGAGGAGAACTCAGTGGCATTATTACAGGTGTGTTGGCAGCCCGCTGGTAGTGGCTGGGCTCGGGCATCATTGTAGAGGTGTGGCAAGCTATGGTGGCATTGGGGTTGAGCATAGGTAGCATGGGGGTGGTGCTATGGTGGTGCGGGGGTGCTGCTGTAGTGATGGGTTTTCTTTTTTAATTTTTTTTCTCCAAAATTTTGTACAATCTATATGACCACTTGTAGTGGGCTTAAAAAAAAATCCTCTAGATGCTACAAAAGCCAAAATTGAAAAGTTTTATATGAATCTTGACTATAACCAGCCTTTTGAACTCAATGGTAGCATCCATTTAGGCCCAAAGTGCTCTAAAAAATTGGTCTTCCCCCAAATTGAAGAAAAATGCACAAACAAATTATGGTTTGTGTCTCTGAATCGCAACTTCAAAAAATCCTTCAACCAAGAAGCAATAGGGAGGCTCTAATACCATGTAGAAGTTGATGAAGGACAACTTCACAATGCCCCAAGATTACCTACATGCAAATAGCTTGCTAAAAAGAAATCAAAGAAGAAGGAACAAGAGGTTGGAGCAATTCAACAAAGCGAGAAAGATATTTCACAATAAGGAAATGAAATTGCTATGTGAATGATATAAATTTATAATGAGAGAGGCCAAATATAAAGGCATTAAGGAAGCTTGTAGAACAAGCTATAAAGTGCTAGAAGGTAAGGTTGACAACTAGGCATATGTCCACAAAAGGTGGAATATCGTCAATCTAGGTGAGAAGATAAGTATGACTAGATAGGAACAAACTCCCATGTTGTCAACAACTCATCAACTACAACTATTAAATAAACATGATAACCTATGTAAACTTAAGTAAAAGAATAAATAATTATTTACTCTTACAAAAATGATCGTAGCAGAGTATGAGCACAAATTCTATGAGCTCATGCCTTATGCAGGAATTAGTAATAACCCAATACAATTGGTATAACATTTCATTAGAGGCTTGAAAAACCATTTAGTTGGGGGTGTTAAGGTATTTGAACCTAAAAACCTCAAAGATGTAGTAATTAAGCCATACTTGTAGAGGAGAGTGTTAACCTAGGACATGGGGGTTTTGTGGGAGCACCTATAGTATCGGGATCTAAGGGTAATATGGCAGCAAGTGGTAGTAGGAAACCTCATTCTAGAGGTAATCAGAAGCAGGGAGGAACTTATCCTCCAACATAGAATGGGGGCAGTGGTTCCAATGCTAGGAGAGCTATTGTAATGCTTAGCACAAGAGGCAAAATCAAAACACTCAACCTGCACAGAGCAACCAGTCTTATGCTAGTATAGGTAGTGTTCAGCAATCTAGTGCACCTAAAGTGCAGAAGAGTTTCGAAAAAGAGTGTTTCTCATGTGGACAATGTAGATACAAGTCATCTCATTGCCCTCAAGGGAAATCACAATTTTTAGAATAGAGACCCACATCTTTAGAACCTATGGCTGGAGACATGGGTAGGTCATAGAGAGTGTTGTCAGTGGAGTCATATCCTCCTATTAGGTGAAAGGGTCCAATGGGACCCACACAATGAGTTCTATAGTTTTACCATTCTTGTAGGCTTCTATGAGTAATCCTAAGTCTACGAGGGTGGATGTAGTGCACGCCCCTAGTTTTCATTCAATTATTATTGCCGAACTCTTTTAGGCTAGTTTATGTTTATATTGATGATTAGTAGGATTATTTTCTAGATTATTGGATATTGTTTTCATACTCAGTTGATTATATGATGAGACTACTTTGGTACTAGTTATTTCATGTATGCATAATTATACCTTGATGATGATTACTTATAATGATTTTAGTTATTTAATGATATTATTTGGATAGATTATCTATATGTGTTTTCTATGGATAGTAATCCCATACTACATGTGTATGGTGTGCATGTATGTTTTCTTTTTGTATGATGTTCCTGAGGTGGTTAAGGTAGGGAGACATAATCACCTACTAGTCATGATCTACATGATGCACACTTCCTATCGTTACCTATTTATTTTTGAATATATGCTACATGCGTAGATTTTATGCAAATTGAAGGTATCGGGTATCAACATCCATGAATTGCTAGTATGAGCGTACCCTATTGCAATATCTCAATGGTAAGAGAGGGGAGATAAAATTTTGAGTCCAAATCCTAACCTTAAAAACCAACTATCCTAGAACACTAGGACAAGTATATGAGATGATTACCCTTTTGAATTCATCATAAGATGTAAATTCATGATTATAACCCTTGAGTGTGATCTTGTATGAAGTATTTTTATGATGGGCCATTGGTGAATTTTTTGTTAATTAAGTCAAATTAAAAGATTAATTAATGATTTAATTTAATAAAAAATTATTAAGATAATTTTAATATTTAATAATATTTAATTAATTAGGAAATTAATTAAATAAAAAGAATTAAATTTAAAGAGGAAATTATAGTTCTAATTTGAGAGCATAATAATATTTATTTAATTTAAGGAAGAAGCCTACAATGCAATGTTAACTTGCAAGCCTCTCATGTGGGAGGTCTTAGGTTTGAATCTACCTTTGCTTAACATATAATAATAATTAATCTAGGCTTTGACCGTTTGCTGATAAAAAATAATAATAATTAATAATAATATTTATTTAATTTAATAATAATATATTTAGGAGATCATTTTAAAATAAATTCTAGATATTGTTATTACTTAAGTTAATAAATATTATACTAAAAACGCTTTGAAAGTTAGTAAGAGAGAGTAAGCAATTATTTAATAAAGTTTATTTTAGTTAAATTGCATAAAGCTTATGCATGAGATTAAAATATAATAGATTAATTTAAAAGAGAAAACAAATAAACTTAATAAAGATATTCTAATTTGCATAAACTGTACATGAATATTTGAAAAAGTTAATAAAGAGTTAAAAGATTGTGATCAACGAGTTCCCTCGTTTGATCTCACAATCAGTGCCCTAATTTTAGGGAAGAACTCCATATTGGAGATTGAGAGTTCTTTTCATAGGGATCGAGATTTTTGGAGAAGGGATTTTTCAAAGAGAAGGTTTTGAGAGAAGAGAATTCTCTCACAATCTTCGGGTGATTGTGTATTAGCATCAGAACTAGGTAGAGCCTCATGTTTTATTCAGCTAATGAATTATGTTTCTTCAAAAAAATTGTCTACATTGTGTTTGTTGAATCTTTCAATCTTTCATTAGAATTTACTAGTATTCATATATTGATTTCTTCTATATATGAGAGGATTGAAAATTAGTGTGACGCTCATTTTGTAGATTTAAAAGTTATTAATTAAATTGAGAAGGGTTTTGAAAGAAATATAAATTTTAGAATATAAATTTGTTTGGTTTGTCATATTTTCCTTATCAGATTATTGATAGAACTTTTATAAATGGATAAATAAATATAAATATATTTATTTATTTATTAAAAAAAATTATTAGGAGAGGGTTGTTTAAGAAAATGTTTTATATTAAAAACTATTAAAAATAAAATGATATATATATATATATATATATATATGTATGTATATATATATATATATATATATATATACATATATATATATATATATACATATATATATATATACATACATATATATATATATATATACATATATATATATATATATATACATACATATATATATGTATATATATATATATATATACATATATATATATATACATATATATATATATATATACATATATATATGTATGTATATATATATATATATATATATGTATGTATATATATATATATATATCAATCATTTTTGGAGGATGTGGGGCCACATGCATTTTTTTTTAAATAGTTTTGTTGTTAATAATTTATTTTATTTTATTTAATTATTAATTATTAATAATTTTGTTAATAATCTTTGTTAATTATTAAATAATTAATGATTAATATATTATTAATATAGTTTTTAAAATAATTATTAATTAATTTAATTAAATTTAGTTTAATTAAGTTTAATTAATAATAAATATTATCTAATAAAGTTTTAAATTTATTTATTTTATTATTATCAATGATTTTGATTTTTAATAAAATTGTAATTGTTTTATTTAAAACTCAATAACTATTATTTTAATACTTTGATAAAAAATTATTTTAGAATATTTAATTTTAATCAGAGAAGGGAAATTGTGCTTTATGTTCAAATAGGGGAAATGGGAACTAAGTTGTTAGGATAAAATGTAATCCTCATATATTTGAAAACTTACATTGAAAATGAAAACTGAAACATAACCGTAAACTCAAACTATGTGTCTTCAAATCAAACAAAAATATGAAACTGCACTATTATCTATATGTTGTCTTATGTTTGGGTTTGGGTTGACTAGAGTGTTGACTAGTCTTAGGATGTCTACCAGAAGCTTGGGGGTTTTGTGTTTGTGATGTCATGTTGATGATTTGATCTCGATCTTTTAAACTCAACCATGGTAATGTGTCTAGTATGCTCTATGATGAGTTTGGATCTATTGTTCATTATTGTTTTTAGTGTTCTTGTGCAAAACTCAGATGAATGGCATGACTTATTCAAGTTAATCTTTGAGTCTGCAATTAGTTTTTTTTGGGATGCTTTTCTAGTTGCTTGTAAAGAGTTGAGGTTTAAAATTATGAATCTTTGATTTGTACTTTTATGAGCCCAAGGTAGGTAATCTGTATGTTAAGTTGGGAAGTGGCTTGCAATGGAGGGCGAGGCCCAAATTGGCTGCCAGGATAACCTATTGTAAATAGTTAATAAGTAAAAATACTACACTAAATAAGAGTAAAAATATACCTAATGAGAGTCTTATATTTCCTTGTCCATGCCTTGAGTGCTACTACAGACTAGGATGGGAGTAGAGAGGATGCTTGGTTGTGACCATGCATTGTTAGTATGCCTTGTAACAATGAAAGGATACTAATGCTACATATAGTCACTAGAGGCTTGGAGTATTAAAGGACTAGCATTGTAACCCTAGAGTTCGTTCATGCAATGACACTTGTCCACTAGCAATATAGATTTCCTATGTGTCTTTATTTTCCTCTAAGTCTAGATGTCGATTTATCTTGGAACCTTTGAGTTAGATTACTTTTAGATATTTCCTTGACATAGATATTACTTTTGATTTTTGGGATTGATATCCTATTTGGGATGTGAGACTATCTCCCTAGTTTAGTGGAAATGGACCTTTTTGGGTTACCACATGGTTGGCTGGTGGTGCTATATAATTTTACCATTGAGATCCATTTGTTGATGCCACAACTAGAGTTCTTTTTCTGCATTTCCTTTCATTCTATATTTGTGTATTATGATGGATGGTTATATCTATTTGATGGATGATTTTACTTATTGTATTGTAGCTTATTTCATGGATCTGAAAAGGATGATGTAAACTATTTTTATAAATGTATATGATTTCAGCCTTTCATACCTTGTGACATGTATAGTGGTTGATTGTGCATTATGAATTTTATTGCCAAGTGGCATATAGAACAAATGTATATTATTTAAATGGATGGAACTTGTAGTTATTATTTTATGTGAATGTGTTATTTATTGGACTTAGTATTATTTAAATTTAAATGTGACTCAATATCTTGGGATCCTTAAGGAATGTAATCTATTATGTTTGCTTATGTATGATTGTATGTTATTGCTTTCACTACTTTATGATTGTTGTACATGTTTTTCTTTAAAACGATTTTTTGGAAAACTTAGAAAAACTTTAGGTTAGTTCTTTTGGATCCCTTGGCAGGACATTACAAGAGATAAAAGTAATTTTATCACCTTGAATTATTATGATGGAAATAGTGTAAGGTTTTGTAATGATGCACCCTGTTTGGTAAAAGGAAAAGGTTCTATCAAACTCATAAAGAATATTTTATGTGACAATTCTTATTGTGTTGAAATAATTAACTATAATCTATTGAATGTGTCACAACTAAATAGTTTAGGATTTAAGGTAGAGTTTGAGAACAAGATTGCTAAGATATATGATATTGATGGAAAACTAATGGGAAAAGGTGATCAAACTAGAGGTAATCTATTCTATCTTAATATGGATGATGTTACTTTTTTAGTTGTAGAATTTGATGACGTGTGGTTATGGCACAAGAGGTTATGTCATGTTAATTTTGATAACTTGGTTAGTATTAGTAACATGAGAAGAGTTGGAGATTTGCCTAAGTTGAAGAAACCTAACAACATCATTTACAAACAATGTCAGTTAGGCAAAATGACAAAGTCTAGTTGTAAGAGTGAGACTCATACCTCTAAAAGAATTTTGAAGATTGTTGATACTAACTTGTGTGGACCAAATGATGTGAAAAGCTACAAACCTAACAAGTACATTATGCTATTTGTTGATGATTACTCTAGGATGATGACAATTATATTTTTTAAATAAATTTGATGTTTTCCAAATGTTTAATTGGTGATTAGAAAGAGTTGAGAAGGAAATAGGTAAAAGTCTAAAATGTTTGAGATATAACAAAGGAGGAGAATTTACATCAAATGAGTTTGCTATGTTTTGTAGTGATAGAGGAATCAAAAGACATACATCTGCTCCTAGAAGCCCTTCACAAAATGGAATTTTTGAAAGGAGGAACAAATCTATAGTGGACTATGTTAGGACACTCATGATGGAGAAAAATGTTTCTTTTAAATTCTAGAGAGAGGCTATAAGTACATGTGTCTATTCCTTCAACTGTGTGAAAGCCAAGAAAGGTACTCATCAACACCTTTTGAACTATGGTATGGATACTAACCCAATGCAAAATATTTTAAGGTATTTGGAACCAAGTGTTATATTATCAAAGATTTTGGAAATGGAAAATTAGATGCTAAAAGTGAAGAAGGTATATTCCTTGGCTATTCCACAAGAAGTAAAACTTATAAGTGTTTAAATACTAACACTAAGAAAGTTGTTGAAAGTGCAAATGTGAAATTTGATGAATATATAGAAGTACATGAGATAAAACCTATGAAACAATTAGAGGAATACAAATCTTTTGTATACTTTTATGAAGGTATGCCTGTTGATGAAGATGTTGTAAATCAAGTTGCAAATAAACAATTTTAAGTGACTTCTGAGTCACATACTATAAATGTCGAGTTACAGAATGAAATGGAGGAACATTTTAATTATGATATTAGAGTAGATGAAAGAGATGATGAATTACCTGATGGAAATGTAAATAGTGATTCAGCAGTTCAGAGAACAAATGAGGAAAATAGAGAAGAACCAAGATTGTCAAATTATATAAATAGACATCACCCTGCTACACAAATTATTGGAGATAAAAATGCAAGACCAATGATAAGGAACAAGTTGAGAAATGGTACATGTTTTCTTATCATGCATGAACCTAAGTTAGTAAAATATGCCTTAGAAGATGTGGACTGGAGTAATGACATGAAAGAAAAGATTGACCAAATTGAAAAGAATAAGACATGGACTTTAGTTCCTAGACCAGAAGATAAAAATGAGATTGGCACCACGTGGGTATACAAAATCAAGTTAGATGAAAATGGTGAAGTCACAAGGAGTAAGGCAAGATTAGTTTGCAAAGGCTATGCATAAGAAGAAGGGATAGACTATGGAGAAATATTCACTCCTATTGCAAGATTGGAAGGAGTAAGAACTCTACTTTCTTACTCTGTGGACAAAGTTTTTAAAGTTTATCAAATGGATGTTAAATCTACATTTCTAAATGAAATATTAGAAGAAGAGGCCTATATAGAACAACTAGAAGGATTTGTTAATGCTGACAATAGAAACATGGTATGTAGACTACACAAACCTTTATATGGTTTGAAGCAAGCATTAAGAGTGTAGTATGAAAGGCTTCACAATTATCTTGTGAAGATTTGATTTGAGAGGACTGATGATAACACCAATTTGTACTTGATGATAGAGAAAAGGTAAAGGTATCTTAGTATCTAAATTTTTTGTTGATGATATCATATTTTGAGGTTAGGATACTTATGTAAAGCTTTTGCAAATGAAATGAAGAATGAATTTGAGATGTTTGGAGAAATCAAGTTCTTTGTGGGTTTGCAAGTACATCAAATGAAATATAGTATATACATCACTCGGTCAAAATATGTAAAGTAGATACTAAAAAATTTTAGATTGGAAGATTCCAAGCCAGTAAACACACCTATGGTGACATGACATATATTGTCAAAGTTTTATGATTCAGCTAAGGTGAATCAAACATTGTATAGCTCTATGATTGGAAAACTGCAATATGTAGTACATACCAGATCTGATATTGCATTATCTATTGGGATAGTTGAAAGATTCTCTACTAATCCCAGGGAGAATCATTTGATAGCTATTAAGAGAATAATGAGATATCTGAAAGGAATAGAAGACTATTGTCTATACTACAAGAAAAATCAAAAGTTTGAGTTGAGAGCATACACTGATGCGGATTGGGCTGAAAATATTGATGATAGAAAGAGCACTAGTGCATGAGAATTTTCCTTAGGAAAAAGGCTAGTTACATGGACTAGCAAGAAACAAAAGTATATATCTCAATCTATTGTCGAAGTTGAATAAGTTTTTGTTGTAGTAAATTCTACTAACATTGTAAGGATCAAAAAACTACTCAAAGGTATGAAGGCGGAAATCACTGAACCTATGATACTTTATTGTGATAACACAAGAGCTATAAATATATCAAAAAACCCTATGATGCATACAAAGACTAAGCACATTGCAATAACGTATTATTACTTGAGAGAGTTAGTTCAAGATAAAGAGGTGAAGATGGAATATGTTAATAAAAAGGAGTAAATAGATGATATCTTCACAAAAGCATTACCTAAGGATGCTCATGAGTATCTAAGAGGTAAACTAGGGGTGATACTAGTATTTAAGGCTATTTAATAAGCATAAGAATTGCCTTACATCAACTAAGATGATTGGCATATGTTACATATTGATGAAATGGATCTTACTTTAGGAGTTGCCTAAAGTAATCAAAGAGTTGGAGTTACAGATTAGTCACAAGCTAGGTGATAGAAGGAGAATCTAAAAATGTTCATATCTGCATATTAAGATGGCAAATATTTGGCATTGTTGTCAAAGAGGAAGATAATACATAGTGATATTATACAGAAAGGGAGAAATACAGAAAGAAATATCTACTCAGAGGGAGATAGTGTACCTAATGATTAAAAGACATTCATCTATCTAGTAAGAGGGAGATATAAGGATTCATAAGGACAAAAACTGATTAAGAGGGAGTCATAAGGATGAGTTGATTGTCTATTGATCATAACAAAATTTTGTAACCTATATAGAAGATTAAAGCTACTGATAGAGGGAGAGATTTCAATACAAGGAAGTATTTTCTTTTTTGGTATTATTGTTGGTTGTACTAGTTATACTAGTTTTCCATCAATGCTAAAGATAGAGATTGTTGAAAACAGATTGATACAAGTATGACAATGTGTTTCAATCATTGTTTTGTCACTAATGACAAACATGATACTTGTTGGTAAGACAACTGCTTAATTGATTTTGAGTACTATCATTTGTTTGATTGATGAAGAGGATTTGATTAAATAAAATAAAAAATGCACCTAGAGAAAAGGTTGAGTTATGGTATGAAAAAGAAGTACAAAGATTAGTTAAGATAGTGATAATATAGTGCATTGGTTATCTAATTAAGATAGAAAAGGTTGGATAAATTGACTAAGTCTAGAAGAACAAGTAAGATGAATTGATTCTATGAAAGTTGACTAAGTGGATAGTAGGTGTCACGCAAAGTTAGTGCAAGCTGAGTAGAAAATCAATTGGAGCTCAGAAAAGTCAAATTTCAATGTATGTAAAGTGATATAGTGTAAGATGAGTAAAGTTTAGTTGATGTTGAGCATCAATAAACTTTAGTGTTTGTCGAGTGATATAGTTGATGACAATTGGAAGAAAAGTATGGAAGCTGAGTGAGATCATATTGATGTCAAGTGCTAGTATTCATGTTAAATCATGGATTTGACTAATCTTAGATGACTATTTTGTTTTCTTGAATTTTGTGAAGTGTTTAGAAGATAACTATGATGAGTTGGTAGCACAAAATTCATGGTAAACCATTTTGAGGCAAATTCAAAAAGGATTGAAGGAGAAGTTTCCGTATGGGACTAAAATGAAAAGATGGGTAGATTCATTGAATCCTTCCTAAATCTACCTAACCCTAAAATGGATCATAGAGCTTGAATGGCAAAAGATCTTAATTTTCTATTTATAGAGATGGTTGGTCAGAAGCAAAGGTTGTCATGTGCAAGAACCTAAGTTAGATAAGAGGTCTAAGGTATTGTTTCATAAAAAGACCAAATAGAAGAGGATGTTATTGAAAAGAAAAGAAAGAATTCTTAAGAGTATGGATGTTTGAAGGGTGAACAAGCTATCAAAGCTAAAGTGTGTGAAGGCCAAGTAGAATGGAAGATTGAAATAGAGATATGTAATCTGTAGGTGAGTTGTGAGTTGTTATCAACTCAAACCTTACTATTACTTTCTAATCATTGTGCTAGTCTAGGGTAACTCCTTTGGATTAAGGTTTACTTAACAATGATTTGTAAATCCTTTAACCAGGTGACATTCCAAGTGAATGGTCTAAAGTCCTCTAACAAGGCTCACTCCTAATAGGATGATTAAAATCTTTTATGTAGGTCACATTTAACAGTGTAGATTGTAACCTTTAACATGGTTGGCATTTCACAGGGCATCACTTCAGAAGAGTGAGAATGAGTAGCATGTTACTAATGGTTTTTCCCAAATTGGGTTTCCATGTAGAATCATTGTGTCAAATGTGTTATTGAACCTGTTACATTTCATGCTTATATTTCTACAAAGTTGATTTGATAGTAACCTACAAGTTTAAATGAATCTATGATCTAGTGGATGCATGCATGTTGAATATATTTTATGGATATGGGTTCACTAAGCTGTGAAAAGTTTTATTTGTACATTTGGACCTTGTATAATTGATTCAACCCCCTTCAGTTATTCTAAAGAATTCCAACATATGGTACCTTTAGAATTGATTATTTATTAAATTGCAGTAGATTTACACCTAAGTATAGTGCATTGTGTAAGATAATTTAATTACCCCACAAGATCTATATTTGCAAATAAACCAAGAAATTTTGAAAAATGAAGAGCTTCAATTAATAATGCTAGTAAAAAAATATGATAAGAACACTTGTCAGACAATTTTGGATAGCCTTGTTTATATTTTAGATGAAAATGAAGGTACTAGGTTCCATTCAAAAGATTCTATCATGGTTTTCAATTCCAAGAAGAAAGGTAAATGAAGGAATACGAGTCCACTTTTCTTGGAACCTTTACACTTAGCCAATTTCATGAAAAAAGGCTTTTACAAAATGGGGTCTCACTTCCAAAAATGGGGTGACATTATGCTTCAAGATCCCAAGGTGAAATTCAACTGGGATCCTTCCAACCATGGGATCCCAAGCCTCTTTTTGTGAAATAGGACCTAGCTTTGAAATGGAGCTCTATTATAAACATCGCCTTGTTCTGAAATGTGGCACTGTTTTCAACATGGTCCCATTTCAAAGTGGGGCTCCATTTTTTACGCTAGTATATTTTTAATTTATTTTATCATGGACAACTCATTTTTCACCTTTCTTCTTTTTTTACTATTATTTTTTTTCTTTTTTTTTAGTAGCATTTGAAAATTTATACTAGTAGTTTTTTATTCTTATTACAAAAAAATAACTTTTATGTTCAATTCATTTAGTTTTATTGTGGAAGTGTTAAAAAATAGGGTTTTTCATAGATTTTATTATAGAAATATAAAAAATAATAGGTTTATGTATATAAATATAATTTTAACTAGATTTTTTTGAAAAAATTAAAAGCTAAATGCATGTATGCATGATGAAACAAATTAGAAAATATTAGCACCCTAAAATGTAAACCTTAAACTAGTAGCTTGGAATGATAACCCTAAGTAAATAACTCACAATCTAAACCCTAAACAAATAACTCACCATAGAAACCCTAAATGAATTTTGAATATAGAAAGTGTAAACCAATAACTTACAATATAAATAGTATAGGAACTTAACTCCTAGAATTGTATTCTTATATAGATCAATTGCACACAAAATGAGCAAAAACCATTTAGAAAAAAATGCTATTAAACTAACCATTAGACCTTGAGATAGAAAAAATTGTATATCCTATATTTTTACATGTATTCATAACTACCATTTTCTAGGACCTATTATGTACTTTAGGCCCCTTATGACCTATTGTGTATCTTAAGACCCATGTGTTTACTCCTTATGAAAACTATGACCTTTTAGAACACATTAATCCATTCACCCCTTACTGCCGCTTTATGACTCATAATGTATTCTAGGACCTTATCTTAGCACCTATTATATATCCTAGGACCATTAATGACATTTTAAGAAAAGCCATAACTTCAACCATAAAACTAGCCATACTCCTAAATGCAACCTTAATGTTTACCTGAGCACTAAATCTAATCAAAATTGTAACTCTTATCACAACACTAGCTATGCTTAACCCCTTTATTGTAGCTCTTAAACCTTATTGTTAACCTAACCCCAACCCTAGTTCTAACCCTATCATAACTCAAATTTTATATGCTAATAAAAAAATGAACATAGTCCAAACTCTAAATCTAATTATAATCGTAATCATGAGTTAGATGACACAACACATATAATAAAATTAAGTTTTGTAATTATTTTCATAATTAATCTTATATTTTATTATATATTTATAAGATTATAATAAAAATTATTTGACAAATAAGTAAAATACTTGCTTTTAAAGGACGCGACTATCCTCCATCCAAACTGTATAGTTGACCAATTTTCAAAAAATGGAAAACAAAATGGATTTTTTTGAAAATTTCAGCATTTGATATTCATGATCTGCATAGTTTGTAGTCGAAAAAAACAAAAAGAAAAAGAAAATTATCGCTATGCTTTCGTGAATCTGGAAGAATTAAAAAGAAAAAGAGTTTTTCCTTATTTTTTCTTTAGTACATTTTGAATGGAGATTAGTCTGTCTCATCTTTAAATTATAAAAAATCATTCTTTCATATAAATAATAATAACTTTTCTACGTAATTTTATGAAACTATAGTATTTAGAGGGAAAACTAGACTTTTGGTCCATAATTTAGTGGGGAAGATGATGTAGTTGTATATAGATGTTGTGTGGAAAAAAACAAGGACCCTCATCCAATTAAGAGAAAGACAGATGTTTAGAATCAAGACAGATGCTTACAATTACCAAGGAATATTAGATACACCAAAGGATATTCGATTTGTGATAAAGAAAAATAGATATAATCCTTGTATTGAAGTTACAAGACCATTTTATTCATGTACTAAAATTCTTTAACAATTCTGTAGAGGTAACAAAATTTATAATTATGCCGAGAGGCATTCTATACAATCATAGCACAAATACCCAACACGAGAATATGCCAACAATTATTCTTTATCAATAAAAAAGAATTGGGAGCAGTTACAAACTTCCAAATTAAATATTAAAAAAGAATTCTCGAAATAATAGCTGGCCGAAATAATAGGCCTGAAATAATAGGGCCTGAAAAAGTAGGGCTCGAAAAAGTAGGACCCAAAAAAATAGGGACCAAAAAATAGGGGGCTCAAAAAAATAGGGGCAAAATAATTTCAATATGATTTAATTTTTGTTAAATATAATTTTGCATGCACATTCATGCTTATTTTTTGTGGAGAGTGGGGGAATTTGAAACAAATTCGTGGAATGTGAAGAGACATCTGTTGGGGGATATGAGGAGCCTCTTAGAAGTTATAAAACCAAGGCCCCTCATTTCATTTCATTTTATGTTTTTGTAGGAAGGAAGAGGTGGAGGTTATTGGAGGATTACATTGGATTTTTTGAATAGGAGTAGATTGAAGTTTTGGAGTAACATTTTTATAGGTGAGATTTCTATTTTTTATTTACATTTTCATTTAGATTTAGATGTAGATGTAAATTGAAATTCAAAATTAGTTATAATATTCTACTTTGATTTAGATTTCAATTTCAATTAATTTTATTTAGATTTAGAATTTTGTTCATAACTATTTAGGCTTGCATTTAATAGTTTAGTCTTGCATGTTTGATTTATATTTAGATTTGTATTCAAACTCTATTTATATATTTTATAATACATTTCATTTACATATTTTAAAAGTGCATGTTTCAAATTAGTTTTATATTTGCATGTTTCATATTAGTTTTAGATTTGCATATTTCAAAATAGTTTTGGTTTGCATGTTTTAGATTTGAAATTTTCACAATAGTTTTACATTTGCATGTTTCTAAGTATTTATATTTTCATGTTTCAAAGCATAATTTTATCATTAATCTAGACAAGAATGCCACCATATCAATACAATTTAGATTTTATTAAAGTTAATGATTTATTTAAAGTAGATAAATCATATATTTAGTATATATTTTATCATTATTGAATTATAAAATAAAATAAAATTCTTGAAATAATAGCTAGCCAAAATAATATTAAGCCAAATGGATGTCGAAATAATAGCACTTGAAAAAATAAGGCCAAAAAAATGGAACCCAAGAAAATAGGGCTGAAATAACTTAATTAAAATTTTAAATATAAAATATTTTCTTTTTGTTAAATATATTTTTGCATGCACATTCATGCTTATTTTTTGTGAGGAGTGGGGGAAGTTGAAACAAATTCGTGGAATGTCAAAAGACATCTATTAGGGGATATGAGGGTTCTCTCATAAATTATAAAACAAATGCTCCTCATTTCATTTTCATTTTATGTTTTTGCAGGGAGGAAGAGACAAAGATTACTGGAGCAATTAGAGTTTTTGAACAAGAGTAGATTAAAGTTCCATATAGTTTAGCCTTGTATGTTTGATTTAGATTTGGGATTTAAAAACAATTTGATTTAGATATTTGATAATACATTTCTTTTTCAGATTTTTAATGTGCATGTTTCAATTTAGTTTTACATTAGTTTTAGATTTGCATATTTCAAAATACTTTTGGTTTCCATGTTTTAGATTTGTATGTTTCATAATATTTTTATATTTGCGTGTTTCTGAAATATTTATATTTTTAATGTTTCATAATTAAATTTAATCGTTGATGTGGACAAGAAGGTCACCTTATCAATAAAATTTGTATTTTATTAAAGTTAGTGATTAATTTAAAATAAACAAATCATAGATTTAGTTTATATTTTGTCATTATTTAATTAGATTATATATGTGTTTTATCTAAATATTTTTCATACTATATATAGATTTTTATTAATATTTATGTTTTTAATGTTTGAAAAGTGGAAGACAATGCCACCATATTTCAAATATCACAATCTAACTATTTCATTTGAAATAGTTTTTAGTTTTATTTATGTTATTTTGAGCATTATTCATTTGAAAGAATTATGGTTACTATTAATACTTTTTCATTATGATTATTTCCATATGTTGATTTTTTTTTATAAGTTTGCAGGTTACTATTTGAGTTATGGATACCTCGAATAGAGAATCAAACATTATTGGATACTAGAGCCTAACTACTTCAATGATCTCAAATGATTTCTTCGAGATTGAGTTTGACAAATGCCTACAAATAATTAAAGAGGCACGCACAACTATAATTAAAGTTGTAGAGAAGCAATATTTCCAATTGACTATGTTGAGGAAATGGAAGAAATGCATAAAAATTTATGTGTGACACATATACAGAAGTGGATGGGTTTCCCTCAATGATGAAAGAAGTATTTCATAATCATTGTTCAAATAAAGGTCACAAAAGAATTGTAATCATTGAAGAATGTGACATGTATTTACACCATCACAGATATATTTTTTGTATATAGTTCATTCTTGTCTCTGGTTTCAAATTTTTACTTCTAATTAGTTGTATTGGCAATTTTTATTTCCCCATTGTTCAATATAACTTTCATGCAGAAGAGAACAAGACAAAATAAATTTATTGTTGTACGAAAAATTTCTTCAATGGATGTGGCTACTAAATATATTAATTAAGAAAGAAAATCATAAGTCTAAATAGATTCCTTAATGATAGGTAGATTTATTGATTACAATTCTTAATCATTGCAATAAAAATTGCATTAGCATTATTAAAAATTCAACAATATATAATGTTCTCACATCATCATGGAGAAATAATTTTCATAAAATTGACTCTTATATATTCTTTCACACTTTTAACATCATCTAAATTGTTGTGCTGGGACTTATAACTTCCCTTTCATGAATTTTTTTTCCACTATTTGAGTCATTTGTATAACATATATCCCAAATTTGACCATAGTTGTACTCCAAATACTCCAACACTACACCTAAATCTCATACTTCCCTTAAGCATGTCCCTTATTTTAGTGTAACATTTAACCACTTATTAACCCTAACCATAACACCGAGTGTCACATAAATGAAATTGTAATCCTTGGATCCTAACTTTAACTCTTACTCTATATATGATTGTACTAATCATTTAGTAAATTATATACCTTAGCCTAACCCTATATGTACAAGTAACTAGAAATAATATTATATTTTTATAAGTGATAATATGTATATACACACACCTAGAGAGAGAGAGAGAGAGAGAGAGAGAGAGAGAGAGAGAGAGAGAGAGAGAGAGAGAGAGAGAGAGAGAGAATATCTATAGACAAGAAGGAGCTCATATTATGTTTTTTATAGAGGCATGTTTTATGTAGAGAGAGAGAAAAAGAGATTATGAGGTGTATCTAGAGAGCAAGTAGAGAGAGAGCGAGAGAGAGAGAGAGAGAGAGAGAGAGAGAGAGAGAGAGATATTAGGGGTGTATCTAGAGAGCATAAAGGGAGAGAGAGATTAGGAGAAGTATCTAGAAAGTAGGGTGGGAGAGATAAGTGGGTTTATCTAGAGATTAGAGAGATAGATTAGGGGGGCATTACTAGAGACTACAGAGAGAGAGGGTATATTTAGATGGTGGGGCCCCCGGAAGATATTAATGGGTGTAGTTAGAGAGAGAGAGAGGGAGAGAGAGGGAGGAGAGAGAGAGGGGGAGGGATTACATTATTAAAAAGGTTAATAACTTGTATCACAATAGCACTAATCATGGGCACTATAATAGAACTAACCCACATTAAAATTTAACCTGTCAGTTATCCTAACACCAAGGTAAAGTGTAATAATAGCACTAATATTAGCTATAATATGATTAGTAACCCAAAAATTATCTTAACCACAATAATAACACAAACCCTAACTCTAACTCTAACTCTAACTAGATAATTCTAATTTTAACCCTAACCCTAACCCTAACCCTAACTCTAACTCTAACTCTATCTCTAACTTTAATTCTCCCCCTAACCCTAACCTTAACCCTTTATAATCCTAAATCTAATGCTAATTCTAACCCTAACCCTAATTTTAGCCCTAACCCTAAGCCTTACTATAACTCTAATCCTAACTCTAATTCTAACTCTAATGCAAATTCTAACCCTGATTTTAACCCATATTCTAACTCTAACCCTAACTCTAACTCCAACTCTATCTCTAACCCTAACCCACCCCTACACCAAATTCTAACCCTAACTCTAACTCTAACTCTAATTGTAACCCTAACACTAACCCTAACTCTAACCCTAACTCTAACCCTAATCTTACCCATAATCCTAATCCTAACACTATATATGATGTTAATCCTAACCCTAACACTATATGTAACTCTAACTCTAATCCTAACCATAATTCTAATCATAAACCCAATCCTAATTCTAATCCAAACTCTAACTCTAAACCTAAATCTAACCCTAAATCTAACCCTAACCCCAACTCTATCTCCAACTTTAACTCTAACTTGATCCCTAACTCTAACTCTAATTCTAACCCTAACCCTAACCCTAGCCCTAGCCTCAATTCTAGCCCCAATTCTAACCCTAACACTAACACTAACACTAACACTAAAACTAACACTAATTATAACCCTAACCCTAGTGCTAACCCTAACTCTAACCATAACCCTTATGCTA
Organism: Cupressus sempervirens; assembly: GCA_028749045.1. Lineage (NCBI taxonomy): Eukaryota > Viridiplantae > Streptophyta > Pinopsida > Cupressales > Cupressaceae > Cupressus > Cupressus sempervirens. The sequence goes on along the minus strand of CM053791.1, from coordinate 170,020,051 downwards.
ACCATAATCCTAGCCGTAATTCTAACCCTACCTCTAACTCTAACTCTTGTTCTAATTATAATTCTAACTCTAACTCTAGCTCAAATCTTACCTCTAAATCTAACCCTAACCCTAACCCTAATTCTAGCCCTAACCCTAATTGTTACCCTTACCCTAACTCTACCTCTAACTCAATCTATAACCCTAATTATATTTGTAACCCTAATTCTAACCCTAACCCTAATTCTAACTCTAACTCTAATTGTAACTCTAATTCTACCCCTAATCCTAACTTGAACCTATATAACCCTAACTCTAACCCTAATTCTAACCCTAACCCTAATTCTAGCTCTAACCCTAACCTAATTCTAACCCTAACTATAACTCTATTCCTAACTCTAACCCTAACTATAACTGTAACTCTAATTCTTACCCTAACCCTAACCCTAACCCTAATTCTAACCCTAACTCTAAATCTAATGCTAATTCTAATCCTAACCATAATTCTAACCCTGATTCTAACCCTAAATCTAACTCTAACTCTAACTCTAACCCTAACTCCAACTCTAACTTTATCTCTAATTCTAACCCTACCTCTAATTCTAACTCTAACTCTAACTCTAACTCTTTTTGTAACCCTAAACCCAATATTAACCCTACCCCTAACTTTGACTATAAACCTACCCCTAATCCTAACCCTAGTACTATATATAACTCTAACTCTAACACTAGCCCTAATTCTAATCCTAATACTAGCCCTAGCTCTTACCCTAACCCTAAATATAATCAGTTAACTTTAACCTTAACCCTAATCTAACCTTGATCACAACTCTATCTCTAACTTTAACTCTAACTCTAACTTGAACCCTAACTCTAACTCTAATTCTAACTCTAACTCTTATACTAACACTAACACTAACACTACCTCTAATTTTAACTCTAACTCTAATTGCAACCCTAACCCTAATGCTAATCCTAACTATAACCCTAACACTAACCCTAACCCTAACCCTAATGCTAACCCTAACCATAACCCTAACACTAACCATAACCCTAACTCTAACACTAATTCTAATCCTAACCTTAATTCTAACCCTAAATATAACCCTAACTCTAACTCTAACTCTAACTCTAACTCCAACCCTTATTCAAACTCTAATTCTAATTCTATGTCTAACCCTAACCCTAACTCTTATTCTAACCCTAACAGTAACCCTAACTATATTTGTAACCCTAATTCTAACCCTCACCCTAATTCTTACCCTTTCCCTAAACCTAACTCTATCTCTAATCCTAACTATATTTCTAACCCTAATTCTAACCCTAACCCTAATCCCAACTCTAACTCTAATTTTAAACCTAACCCTAACCCTAACTCTAACTCTAACCCTAACCCTAACTCTAGCTCTAATTGTAAACCTAACCCTAACAAGAACATTAATTCTAATTCAAACCCTATCCCTTACCCTAATTTTCATCCTAATGTAACCCTAACTCTAACTCTAACCATAACCCTAACCTTAACACTAACCCTAACCTTAATTCAAACCTTAACCCTAACTTTAATTCTAACACTAACCCTAACCCTAACTTTAACACTAACCTTAACCATAAACATTAATTTGCCCCTAACTCTAACCCTAAATCTAACTCTACCATAATTGGACTCTAACCCTAACTTTAATCTTGGCTCAAAACTTTTCCCTAACCATAATTCTAGAACCTTAACCCTTACTCAAGCCCTAACCCTAACCCTAACCCTAACCCTGGTCCTACTATAACCCTAACCCTAACCATAACCATAAGTCTAAACCTAACCTTAACCATGAGCATAACTCTAACCCTAAACTTAACCATAAACATAACTCTATCCCTAACTCTAACCCTAAATCTAACTCTACCATAACTAGACTCTAACCCTAACCCTAACCCTAACTTTAATCCTAACTAAAACCCTAACCCTAATCCTAAATCTAACCTTAACCCTAAGTTAAACCCTAACCCTATCCCTACAATAACCCTAACTCGAGCCCTATAATAACCCTAACCCTAACCTTAACCATGAGCATAACTCTAACCCTAAATCTAACACTACCATAATTGGACTCTAACCCTAACCCTAACCCTTACTTTAATCTTGACTCAAACCCTAACCTTCACTCTAACCTTAACCTTGACTCAAACCCTAACCCTAGCCTTACTATAACACTAACCCTTATCATAACCATAACTCTAACCCTAACCTTAACTACGACCATAACTCTAAACCTAACCTTAACCATAAACATATCTCTAATCCAAAACTTAACCATAACCATAACTCTAACCCTAACCTTAACCATAAACATAACTCTAACCCAAACCTTAACCATAACTCTAACAATAACCATAACTCTAACTCTAACCCCAACCTTAACCATAACTCAAACGCTAACCCTAACTCCAGCCCTAACCCTAATGCTAACCCTAACCCTTATTCTATCCCTAAGGTTAACATTAATTATAATGGTAACTTTGTCCCTAACCATATATCTATGTTTGACTATAACATTTTACATTACAATATGCCAAAAAGAAAATTACTTTTTTTTAACCATAATCCTACCCCTAACTCTAACCCTAACTATAAATCTAACTCTACCATAATTAGACTCTAATCCTAACCCTAATCCTTAGTTTAACCTTCACTAAAACTGTAACCTAACCCTAACTTTAACCTTAACCCTTGCTTTAATCTAGATGAAAACCATAGCCCTTACCCTAACATTAACTTTAACCCCAACTCAAACCCTTACCCTAACCTTAACCCTGATGTAACTCTATATACAACCCTAACTCTAAATATAAACCTAACCTTAACCATCACCCTCAAACTAACCCTTTCTCTACCCCTTTCTCTAACTCTGACTGTAAATCTAATTTTAACCCTAACCCTAAGCCTAATTATAACCCTATAACCCTAATTTAAATTCTAACTCTAGCCCTTATTCGAGCTCCAATTCTAACTCTACCTCTAACTCAAACCCTAACTCTAATTCTAATCCTAACCCTAACTATATGTTTAACTTAAAACCTTATTCTTACCCTCGCCCTTTCCTTAACCCTAACCCTAACTCTAATTCTAACCCTAACTATATTTGTAACCCAAATTCTAAACCTAATCCTAACATTAACTCTAACTCTAATTCTAAACCTAACCCTAACTATAACCCTAACAAGATTCATAATCCTAAAAATAACCCTAGCCCTAACCCTAATGCTAATCCTAACTCTAATTGTAACTCTATTCCTAACCGTTAACAATAGCCCCAACCCTAACACTAATCCTAACCCTAACTATAACTCTACTCTTCAATATAACATTTTATGTAACAATATGTTTAAAATAAAACTGAATTAAAGTGATGCAAATAAACACCATATATAGAATTTTTTTTTAAAAATTCAAGAATAATTTTATAGTAAGTTTACACTATTACATTTTTATAGTAAGTTTATACAATTGTATTTAAAAATAATAATAATAATTCAGCACTAACCTTAAAAAAATAGAAAAAAAATTAAAAATACTGGGTATGTGCAGGATCATGGTGTGCCAAAAAGTGGCGATCTGAAAAATATTTAGTTCTGAAATGCCTCAAAGAATTTCAAAATCTATTCTCACTTTTTTCCCACCCATCCTGATACTAAATGAAAATAATTAATACCTTTATAATTCCTAATATATCTTTCAATACCAACCTTATATGGTCATCTTTAAAACATCTCGAAAATGTGTTTTTGGCATGTTCTTATGTGTTTTTTACTTCAAGCATGTAGCTGACAACTTTTTTTAAACCAAAATTTGATGTAATGAAAAGGGTTTCTTAAGAATGTTCTTAGCTTTTCATAAATGTAAGTTTTGTCAAATTACAATTTCAGTAAGTAATTATTACTTATTTTCTAATAGAGTTAGCTACAAAGTGTTGATTAACATACTGGTTGAAAAATAGCTATAACTTTCAAACCGTATAAGATTTGTGAAATCCAAAAGATGCGTCACATTCTATGCTTCGACTAGTATAAGAAAAAAAAAAAAAAAATTTAATTTTGATATTTTTTGAACTAGTTAAGGTGGTCAGACATGGGAGTTTTTTAATTCTGAAAATAGTATGGTAGAAAATTTATAATTAATTATTTATTTGGAATAAAAATTACCAAAAATATGCGTCACATCCAGGCATGAGTCTAATTTTTATATCTAAAATTATATTTAAAAATATTATCATTTGATTATGATTAAGGTGGTCAGACATACACCTACTTTTTATTTTTTCCCTAAAATTTTTGTAGTACTGCATTAAAATCTAAACTTTTGACTAATCAAATAATTTTTTCTCTAGATAAGGCATTTTAGTTTAGAAACTATATTCAATTTCCTATAGATTATTTTCTTACAACTTTTTGATATAAAGTCCAGAACCACTTTAAAATTATGTGTCAAGTTGACATAACCCTGATTTGTTGATTTTTCACTACCACTTAAGGCCATAGTTTGGTACACCATGATCCTGCACATACCCTACTTTTCCTGTTGCGTCGCGATTGCCACTAGCTTATATATACCTCTATATATATTACACCGAGAGTAATCGTTCTCGAGGTGCCTATTTTCATTTAATCCCAAGGTTATTTTAATCACAGTTGGGATTTATGAAAATGAAAATAACTTTGGGATTAAATGAAAATAGGTGCCTCGAGAATGATTACTCTCGGTGTAATATATATAGAGGTATATATAAGCTAGTTATAAAAAGAATCATAAAGAAACCAAGACTTTCCAAGTGTGGATGGGTATGTCTCACAAGTATTGCCCATTCTATGTCTTAGAGAGGGTATCATGATAAGTCCCTAATAATATAGACTTGCAGGAGGAACTAATAATACAGTTTAATAGATACATAATAAAATTAAGGGATGAAACAAACGTGTCTATCGTTCAAACTAAATATTTTTGTCTTAAATGATGTATCAATTCTTTTCCATACTTGAAGCCTTTACTCTAAAAGAGAATCAATTTTCTATTCAAGGTCATTGCAAACTAACAAACTGACTAATGAAAAATTGGAAAATTCAATGGATTGGATAAAGAAACACTACACTTCAAAATCTCTTAAGAAATATACAACTAAAATGCAATGATTATTAAATGACACACATTAATTTATTCATAAATCTAAATGCCTAGACAATTAACACAAAAAAAATTTAGATATACCTATTCTATTTTTAAAATATTTAATTTTTAATATGTGTTTGTTGGTCAACATATGGTTTTGAAATATGTGGTATAAACAATATTATGTTTGTCGACACAAATCATACATTAAGACTTGATTCGTACAGTAAAAGAGTTAGATAGTCAAAGTTGACTTATTTTTCCTAGCTTAATTTCTTCCTTAGTGTGTGATGTTTAAGAGTGGCCAACAATAATCATTTCTTCCCCGTACAAAACTATAAAAAGATTATCTACCCAATAGCTATTTTAAAATTTTCATTGCCCTTTCAACAAATTCATTTTGTGCATACTTAATAATTTATATCTCTAAATGGAATCACATTTCTTTGAGGCATTTTATTGAATAGTTTTCCATTCTTGTTGTCATCGATATTTTGGGGGATTACCTTTGGGATACAATTCTGTAAGTGGAAATTTGTGTATATTTGCATCTGCAAAAAATGATGCATTTGATCTATTTGTTTATATGTTTTGAAATGTTCTATACAGAACTCCACAGTGATTTGTACTTACTACAACTTCTTGTGTAGTTTTTTAAAATTGTTTCCTTGCTCTAGATGTTTGAAATTTGGAAAATTATTTTTGTTTTGAAGTTGAGTATTGCAACTCCGAAAGTCTAGGGGTTCTGGGTTATTTATTTATTTCTTCATTAAATTTAGAAATATGGTAGCGTTTTTGGATTCCTGCATTTGGCTGCAGGAATAAGAATATGAGAATAGGAATATGTACTTTGGAATTGTTATTCTAGAATAGAAAATAAGAATATGTATTCTTATTCTTTGTTGGTTCAGTCAAAATTTGATGGGAAATTCATGGACCCAAAAATTTATGTTTTCTAAAATAATTAAAATTGGAATAGGAATACGTATTCCAATTCCACCTATTTAGGTAGAATTGCAAATGCTCATTTTTGGGTCACAATTTCAATTTGGTGCCCACAAATGAAGAATTTGAAATTTTATGAATTTACATATGCCTATTCCACTCATATTCCAGTTGCCAAATGGTTTGTTTTTCTATATTTTAAGAGATTGGTTGATTATTAGTCATTGCCTTGTATAAGGTAGGGAACTAATCTTTTCAGTAGTGGCATACAATTAATTTGCATGAGAAACAATTTGTGAAATTCAAAGGTTTTGGTAGCAATATTTTTTAAATTGATTTTTAAGATATAATTTCTTATTTTTAATTGGCCAAGAGCAATTTTTACAGGTTTTTTTTTTTTACACTAAAAAAAAGAAAAAGAAAAAAGGTACGATGCATTTATTAGACTCCAGCTGATGGTTCTAGACTATTCTTTGATTTTTAATAACATCAATGATTCTAGAGAGTTCCAAAGCTTGGTATCTAACAAAGATACTGAGAGGGCTCATAAAACCCTGTCCTTTTCTAGGCCTTGATGCCCATTGCAAGGCATCTACTTCTCCTTCTATCAATTTATGTATAGTGCCTACCCCTAGTTTACATTCAATTATTACTGTCGAGCTCTTTTAGGCCAGTTTATGTTTATGCTTGATGATTAGTAGCAGCATTATTAGATATTATTGTAGTGCCTGCCCTTGGTTCACATTTTGTTATCGTTGCTGAACTCTTTTACAGCTAGTTTTATGTTGTTGGTTAGCAACATTCTTTTGAGATTATCAGATATTGTGCTATGGATTCAGTTTATTATGTGATGAGATTACTTAGACTCTACATCTCATGTATGTATGATGATTATTTTTAGTGTTCACAATTATTGATGATGATTATTACATTGCTTTCAATTATTAATGATGATTAGTAAGATGATTTATTATCATATGTGTTTTTTAATGGATACTTACCCCATACTTGCATGTGTATGGTGTGCGTGTTTGCTTTGCATGTTTGCTTTTGTATGGTGTGTCTGATGTGGTTAAGGAAGGGAGTTGTAGTCACCTGCTAGTCGAGATCTACATGATGCACCACTTCTGCCATTGCCTTTTTAGTTTAGTATATATTGTACTTGTACATGGATAGTTTTTATGCAGGTTGAAGGTACCGGGTATCGACTTCTCTGAATTGCCAGGATGAGCGTACCCTATCACATTATCTCAATGACAAGAGAGGGGAGATAAATTCTCAAGTCCAAATCTCAACCCTTTAAGCCATTTGTTCTAATTGAAAAATTAGGACAAGTATCCGAGTTGAGTACCCTCCGAATATGTTGAATGACATAATTCGTGATATTAACCCTTGATTTGATTTTGTATGTATTTTGGCTATGACGGATTTTCATATTTTTACCTTGTGAGTATGATGTATTTTCTATTAATTAAGCCTAATTAAAAGATTTAATTAATGGTTTGATTTAATGAAAAATTAATATGATATTTTAATATTTATTTTATTTAATTAATTGAAAAATTAATTAAATAAAATAATTAAATTTGAGAATAAAAGTTAAAAGTTTAAATTTGGAATGTGACAATATTTATATATATTTGGAGCTCATTTTTAAATAAATGACTAAATAATATTATTATTAAAGCTAATAAATATTTTAGCAATAAAGTTTTGAAAAATGAAATTTAAAAATGGAAAATATATTTTAAATTATTAAAAGATTCTAAATCTCATATGATTAAAATATAAATATATTAAGATTGAAAAGTGGAGATATTAAAGTTAGTGCATGAGACTTAATAAATAAATAAATAAAATTAGAAAGAGTAAAGTAAATTAGAGTTATAAGCTTGCATGAGAATTAACATGTGTCAACAACACGGGGGTTAGTGAATCAATTAAGCACAAGGTGTCTACAATTCTATGACTCATCAAAAAGAATTAGAAAAGACCCATGCTTAGTTGGTGACACCTTTCAGCAGTTTCAAGAAGCATTCCAAAAGTTTCTTGAGAACTCTTTATATTCAGGCATTTATAGAAGCTTAGATATAGTGTGGAGAGCAATTGGAGCATTGGAGGACTCAAGAACTCTGAAGAAGAGAGCTTGCTCTGTGGATTTTCTGAGGAAGAGCGAATTAGCATCAGAATCCGGCACTTCTTGTCACATGGAAATTTCGGTTGGCTTGGATCATGGAAGAATTTGTGAATGTTGGGGAAGGAAAGGATTTTCTATGGACTTTTGAGGCATGGCAAATTAGCATTAATGTCCAGGTGCACTCGTGATATTCTCATATTCCCTTTGCACTATTTTTCTTCATGTCTTCATCATATTTTTTATATATGACTGAATACTCTTTGTGATTGAATATACAATTAAATTGGAATCTAGATATGTATGGTTGCAAAGAAAACAATAAAAAATCTTTAGATCTAATTAAAGAAGAAATTAGATCTAAACGGGTTTGGGTTCGAATTAGAATCAAATTGAAATAGATTTGAAAATTGTTTGAAGATTTATGGCCAAATCCATTCATGAAATTATTGGATAAATTTAGAGAACAATTATTTAAGAGGAAATTCTTAATTCATCACAAACTGCCCTATCCTTGCCCCTTGGATAGACCCGAACTCAGTCATTCATAACTTTTTATTGAGATCGAATTTATTCGATCGCTCCGGTCAGAAGTGGCGCAACTTGGCCCTCTCCAACATATTTAAATTTTAGCCCGATCCAACAGTTCATTAGGGAGATATGACCATCGTACTGGGACTGTCTTTTTTCCATTTTCCATAACTAAGAGTTCTTTATGCTTAAATTTCACAAAAATAATATATATCAAAGCATGAAATGAATTAAAGATATTATTGTAATCTTTCCTTATTAGAATCTTATTAATATGCATTAGTTTTATATGGTTTATTATCTAATCTAATTAAATCAAATTTAATTAAGATTAGTTAATAGTAGAAGAATTGTAATTAATTATTAGTCAATCTAAGTAAATAGATTTTTAAATCAGAAAAAAATTTTAAAAAAGAGATTTTAATATAGTTTATATAGTGGACTTTTTATAATGTATATTAAATACTATTTAATATATATTAAATACTATTTAATATATATTAAATAATTTAGAAATGTTAATTTTATATTACGTTTTTAAATGAGGAGATTTTAATGATATTGAATTTAATTGACAAGGGTCAAAATCATTGTTATAACATTTAATAACCTAGTTATAATCTGAATTGTTAATACGTTATAATTATTGATATGCCTTAATGGTATTAAGAGTTAACTAATGAAGCTTATGTAAAGTTCTCTAGATCGATTAATAATAGTTTTGATGAGTTTATTATTTATTAATGTTTGTTGGGTCTAACAAACTATTAATATATAATAGTATAAATAGTTTAAATAGTTATCAATCAATACGATCAGAGTTAATCTAGAAGAGATTAGTTAATGATTGAAGTACTGTAAAATATATTAATCAAATTGAATTAGTTAATATTTGGAGGAGTATCAATTAATTGAATCAACATACATAGGGGAAACTTATTTGAGATAATAATACTTGGTATTAGGGATTTATTATAACTTGTTATTATTAAAATATAAATGGGAACTTTGTTGAAGAGTGATGAATTTGGTTAGTATAGAATTATTAATAAGATTTCCAATATAACTTGTTATTAATTATTAACAAGATTATTATTATTGAATTCTTAATATGATCATTTGAGTATTAAATTATAGTTGACTTTCAACTTATAGAATTTTAGTTGGTTATTAGTCAATTGATATTAATTGAAACGTTGCTATGATTATGTAATTATTAATTAAATCAATTAATGAGAGTTAATTAGATTTAATTAATAATTAAGTTATGTAATAGAGATTTAATTGATATAATTCTTTTAACGAGATTGTAGATTATCTATATCGAAGTTGATAAGTCTTATGACTTGAATTATGACTTTAGATATTATATGGTTGTCAATGATGATAACGATTAAATTAAAAGAATCAAACTTTAGTAATACTTAATTAAGTTTCTAATTGAAATCTAATAATATGCAATAGGTCATGGATGGTGTACCTATGTTAATGGATTGAGATAAATAAAGTTATCTTCTTCTTATTCGAAGATTGATAATTGGTTCTTTTATAAATGAATAATGGTCCTTTGATTATGTTGAAATGTAGAAGTAACATTAAGGAAGAGTTATCCAATTAGTACTATGGATCTTAGCAAATAAAGAAAATGATTTAATAAGTAAATATTTATCCTTAGGTTATTCTTAGAATGTAATTCTTAATAATGGAATCGAGGAACAAATGGGTTGACTTGTAGGTCAAATAATGAAACTTAGACACTTGAGGTATACTTGCAAACAGAAAACTGAAAACCCCTACACATTATTCAACTATGTGATTTTAGTAAACCAAAATATGTGTTTGCATCGTGTATTCTGTATGCTTCTTGTTTTGAGTTTTGGGTTGACTAGTGTTGACCAGTCCTAGGCTGTTACCAGAGGCTCGAGGGTTATGAGATGTGTTGGCATGTTGATCTTATTTGGTCTCGATCTTTATAAGCCCAACCATGGTAATGTGATCGTGTGCTCTATGAAATGTTTGTATTTACTGATTGTTATTGTTCATCAGTCTTCATGTGTGAAGCTGAGATGTATGTGTATGAGACACTTGAGCTAATCATTTTCAAGTCATTGATCAGTTATCTTTGAATTATTTTCTAGTCACCATGATGGGACTGAAATGTGGATTTATTTCTTGATGATGTCATGTTGTGACATGTTTGACTCAACCATTTTGGATTCTTCGATCAGTATAATTTTGAGATATTCTTGGTTGCTTGTTGAGAACCAATGGATACTTATGATTAACAGTGATACCTTCAGTTGCCAATAGAGAACTGTTGTGGTCATAATTTTTTATGGATGCTTTTTTCAGATGCTCATGGAGATTTGATGATTCTTATCTTGGAGATTTGATGATTCTTACTATGGATATTTGATACTTTTATGCATATTTGATGATTTTATTATGGATTATCTTTTATGATTTTGAGATTTATGATTCCATGAGCTTAGGGTAGGTAATCTACTTGTAGTGTCGAGAAGTGGCTTGCAATGGGGGCCGAGGCCCTAAGTGGCTGCCAGAGTAACTCATTGTAAGTTTGGTTAATAAGTGATAACATTTACACACAAAATAGAGATTAAATGAACCTAAAAAGATAATTGTTTTGATGTTCTTGCCCATGCCGTGAGTGCTTGTACACACTAGGATGGGAGTAGTGAGAACGTATGATTGCGACCGTGCATTCTATAGTATGCCTTGTCAGTATGAGAGGATACTAGTGGCCGCATGAGATCAGTATGGACCCGTAGAGTTTAGCTAACTGCTAGGGTAACTTGTACGTGATAAATGCGATGACACTTTCTTGCTTGCAGAGTAGGTTTCTTACATGTCATTGTGTGCCTCTGGGAATTAGATGTCGGTTTTGTGTGATGGAACTTTTGAGTTAGTATACTTTTAAGATTCTTGAACTTATAGAGATTTATGCTTTGTGGATTGATATCCTGTTTGGGACTTGAGATTATCTCTTTAGCACAGTGGGAGTGGACCACTTAGGTTCCACACGATCGGGTGGTAGTGTATTTTCACTCTTATGATTTGAGATTCGTCTGAGACATCATGGATGGAGTATCTTTGGTTGGTATTTATTCTTCATTATGTTCTTGGAGCATTATGATAAATAATATACCTTATGATGGATGTATTTATTGGTATGTTTCTTATATTGATGATTTACTTTACTTTACATATGTTAGTTGATGATTTATTATGCTTTACTTTGCATGTTAGTAGGATGTTTCAGGAGTGACATTCCTACTATGTTAATACCGATGATCTCTTTGGTGCTTTGGAATGTTACACATGGAGGGATGGCTAGGATCTATGATGGTCTAATGATGCTATTTACGGTTGGGAGGAACCGTGCACTCAATTATTTATGTTTGTGATGTATAGTTATCTTACATGATGGATGTCTATATCTTTATGGTGATGATGTATCATGTATTGTTTATAGTTTCATTTACTTTTATTGCATCATGGATTAATATTGGATGATGATGTACTTTATTTATATGGATGCTTTATTCTTTTAAGCTTTTCATATCTTGTAACATGTACAGTGGGTGATTGAGCAATCTAAAATGTAATTACAAAAAAAAGACACTTGTATGTAGTTTAAGAAGGTTGTATCATTGTTTTCATAAGAATGTGATGTTAGATGAATAGTTAATTTAGATGTGATACTACGTTAAGGTATCTTTAAAGGATGTAGCCTGTTATGTATATATGTTATGTTTAATTTCATTTGAATTGTTGCTATTGCTTCCACAAATGTTATGAATGGTTTTATCTTTTATATTTTTAAAAAAAAATTGTTTGGCAAACTTAGTAAAATTCTTTGGATCCCTTGGTGGGGCATTACAATTATTTTCATACTCAGTTGATTATATGATGTGACTACTTTGGTATCACTTAGTTAATGTATGGGTGATTATACCTTGATGATGATTGTTTAAAATGATTTCAGTTATTTGGTGACATTAGTTAGATAGATTATTTATACATTTTTTCTTATGGATACTTACCCCATACTACATGTGTATGGTGTGCATGTATGTTTTTTTTATGTATGATGTTTCTGATGTGGTTAATGAAGGGAGTCATAGTCACTTGCTAGTTAGGATCTACATGATGCATGTCACTTCTTGCCATTACTTGTTTAGTTTAGAATATATGTATTTGTACATGTGTGAATTTTATCTAGATTGTAGGTACCAAGTATCAACTTTTTCGAATTTCCATAACTATACCCTATAACAATATTTTAATGGTAAGAGAGGGGAGATAAATTTTTTAGAACAAATCCTAACCTTTAAACCAATTGTCTTAGGAAAAAACTAGGACAAGTATCTAAGATGATTACCCTTATGAATTTGTTATAAGGCATAAATTCATGATTATAACCCTTGAGTTTGATCTTGTATGTGGTATTTTATGATTGATTTTCATATTTCGTCTTATATGTCTTTGGTGATTTTTCTGTTAATTAAGTCAAATTAAAAGATTAAAAATTTATTTAATTTAATAGAAAATTATTATTATATTTTCAATATTTAATTATAGGGTATGTGTAGGATCATGGTGTGCCAAAAACTGGCGATTTGAAAAATATGTAGTTCTGAAATATCTTAGACCATTTCAAAATCTATTTCAACTTTTTTCCCACCCACCCTTATACTAAATGAAAACAATTAATACATTTATAAGGTCTACTACATCTTTTGATACCAACCCTATATGCTCAACTTTAAAAAATCCTAAAAATGTGTTTTTGGCCTATTTTTATGTGATTTTTATTTCAAACATGTAGCGGACGATTTTTTTTTTTCACTAAAATTTGATGAAATGAAAAGGTTTTCTTAAGAACATTCTTATCTTTTCATAAATGTAAGGTTTATCAAATTATGAGTTAATTAAGTAATTATTACTTATTTTCTAATGGATTTACGTATAAAGTGTTGATTGACACACTACTTGAGAAATAACTATAACTTTCAAATGAGAAAACATTTTTTAAATCCAAAAGATGCATCACATTCTATGTTTCTTCTACTATAAGGAAAAAAATAAAAAAATAAATTTTACAAAGTTTTCAATTAGTTAAGGTGGTCAAACACGAGAATTTTTTATTTTCAAAAATACTAAAGTCAAAAATTAATTAATTATTATTTATTTAGAATAAAAATACCAAATAATATGTGACACATCTAGGCATGAGTCTACTACTTATATCTAGACTATTATTTAAAAAAAAATATCATTTAATTTTGATTAAGGTGGTCAAACATACATATACTTCTTATTTTTGTTTTAAAATTTTTGTAATATTGCATTAAAATTCAAAATTTTGACCAATCAACTTTTTTTTTTGAGATGTCCTAGTAGTTTAGAAACTAGACTCAATATTCTAGAGATTCTTTTCTCTTAACTTTTTGATATAAAGTTAATAGTAAGTAAAAAATTGCATGTGAAGTTGACATAACCCTAATTTTCTAATTTTTTATTGCCACTTAAGAGCATAATTTGGTTGACCATGATCCTACACATACTCTATATTTAATTATTTAATTAAATAAAAATAATTAGATTCAAAAAAAAAAAATTGTATATTTTTAGAGCATAATAATATTTATTTAATTTAATAATAATATATTTAAGAGATCATTTTTAAATAAATGCTAAATATTATTATTACTTAAGTTAATAAATATTTTATTAAAAAAAATGCTTTAAAATTTAAATAAAGAATGAAAGAGAAATTAATTTATTAAAGATATTTTAAATTGCATAAGAGTTAAATGATTGTAATCAATGAGTTCACTTGCATAATCGCACAATTAGTGCCCCAAATTTAGGAAAGAACTCCATATCAAAGATTAAGAGTTCTTTTCGTAGGGACCAAGAATTTTGGAGAAGGGATTTTTTAGAGAGAATGTTTTGAGAGAAGAAAATGTTCTCACACTCTTTGAGCAATTGCAAATTAGAATCAGAACTAGGTAGAGCCTTGTATTTTATTCACCCAATGAATTGTGTTTTTTTGAATTTCCTGTCCTCATCATCCTTGTTGAATCGTTTGTTTCAAATTTTGTATGTCATAAATCTTTCAATCTCTCATTATGAATTACTATTATTCATATAAATTCTTTTATATATGAGGATTGAAAATTAGGAAACCCTCATTCCATGAATTGAATAATTGTTAATTGATCAAAGTTAGTTTTGAAAAGAAATCAATTTTAAATTAAAAATTTGACTGGTTGATCTAGGTTTTTCTATCAGACTAAATTTTCTATTTATAAGAAGTATATTAAAAATGATATTATTGAGAGGGGATTGTTTAAGAAAATATTTTATATAAAAAATAAATATATAAACAAATAATAATTTTGGAGGAGGTGAAGCCACCAATCCTGTAGTGCTTGCCCTAGTTTGCATTTTGCTATTATTGCCAAACTCTCTCTCGGTGAATTTTCTATTAATTAAGTCTAATTAAAAGATTTGATTAATGATTTAATTAATAGAAAATTAATATGATATTTTAATATTTTATTTTATTTTATTGATTAGAAAATTAATTAAATAAAAAGAATTAAATTTGAAGATAAAAGTTATAAGTTTAGATTTGCAACATGATAATATTTATTTAATTTAATAATAATTTAGAGTTCATTTTTAAATAAGTGCTAAATAATATTATAATTTAAGTTAATAAATATTTTATCAATTAAGTTTCAAAAATAAATTTAAAAGTGAAAAAGATATTAAAATTATTAAAAGATTCTAGATCGCATGATGCGTGCATGTGATTAAAATATATCAAAATAAAACAAATGGATTTAATAAAGTGAGTGCATGAGATTTAAAATTATTAAATTAAATTAAAAAGAGTAAAGTGATTATTAAATAAATTAATGTGCATTATTTTAATATTTATTCACATAGGAGTATGTGAGGTCTCGTGAGTTGTCATGTTGACAACACATGAGTTTGCACTCTAATTATGCACGTGTTGTCTACACTTAGGAGTTAGTGCATTATTTGAGCACATGGTGTCTACAACATTCTAGACACCTCATCATGTTTATCTTCTTATCATAGAAGATATGTGCTTAGTTGTCATGCTTATCTCCTAGTTCTTTCTAGACATATTCTAGATGCATCTTAGAGGCCTTTATATAGAGGCTCTCCTAGTATGCTTCTACAAGCACTCCTAGTCACTTGGGAGAGTTTCAATTCTTAGAAGAATTGTGAATGTTAGAGAAGGAAGAAATTTTTTGAAAGGAGAAGGTTCTAAGAGGAGGAGCTTCTCTACAATTTTTTTGAGTTGTAGCGAATTAGCATCAGTGTCCAAGTAGGCACTCATGATTAGTTTGCATATTTTAGTATGCTCTTTCTCTTCTTATCTTCATCGTGTCTATTACGTGTATTTGAATAATTCTCTATGAATGAATCTTCAATTTTGCAATTTGAAATTTGAGCATGCATATTATTTCATCCAGTTATGGGAATTAAAAATATTATTGTAATCTTCCCTTAGTAGAGTCAAGATTTGAAAATTGATTCGGGTTTGGGTTCAAATTAAAATAGAATCTTATTATTATGCATTAGTTTTATATGGTTTATTAACTAATCTAATTAAATTTAATTAAATTTAATTTAATTAAGATTAGTTAATAGTAGGAGTGTAATTAATTATTAGTCAATTTAAGTAAATGGATTTTTAAATAAGGGAAAATTAAAAGAAAAGAAAAATTAATAAGTGTTTAGTGGAATTAAATAATTGAATTATTAATGAGATTGATTTTACTTAAAATCAATGAAGATTATTTCAAATAAATGCTTGCCTTGGAGTGTTTTAAGGAATTTGTAAATTAATTATTTAAAAGAAGATAAGTATTATTCTAGATATTTGAATAATGGGAGATGCTCTTGGAATTAAGGGGGTTTCATTTAATTATTAGTAACATTGATTTTAGTAAAATAATGCAATGATTTTATTAAAATTCAATGGGAATTAGTTTAATGATTTATACAAGTAAATAATTATCTTCTGATTATTTTAGAATTTTTTTTTAAAATAGTGTAGAAATAATTCTATGTTTAATTGGAAGAGATAAATGGGTTGAATTGTAGAAGAATCTATACTCTTGAAATATACTTGAAATAAAATCTGAAACCTCATATTTGGCTTAACCTGTGATTGCAAAGGAAAACTAAAATATGTGTTTGTATTTTGTTCTTTATGCTATCCATATTTGGGGATTGGGTGGTCCTGGAGTGTTGACCAGTTATAGGACATCAACCAAAGGCTTGGGAGTTATGTGAATGTGATGACATGTTGATGTTATTTGGTCTTGATTCTTTTAAAACCCAACCATGGTAATGTGATGGCATGCTCTATGAGATGTTTGTATTTACTGATTGTTATTTCTTTCTAGTTTTCTTATGTAAAGCTGAGGTGTATGTATTTGTGATACTTGACTTAACCATTTTTGAGTCATCGATTAGTTATACTTGGACTACTTTCCAATCGCCTTGATGGGACTAAAGTGTTTATTTTGATCTTGATGATGTCATGTTGTGACATATTTTGACTTTACCATTTTGGAGTCTTCAATCAGTATTACTTTGAGATATTTTCTAATTGCTCGTTAAGAATTGATGGATATTATGATTATCATTGGATGCTTTTTCAGTTGCTTGTGGAGAACTGATATAATTATTTTGATTATCTTTATGATATTTTCCATTCACTTGTATAGGACTAAGGTGATTTTATGATTTCTGATTTCATGAGCCTAGGGTAGGTTGTCTACATGTAGTGTCAGGAAGTGGCTTGCAATGGAGGTCAGGGCCCTAAGTGGCTGCCAGGGTAACTCATTGTAAGTTATTTAATAAGTGAAATTATTTACACTAAATGGGGATTAAAATGAACCTAATAAGATAATTGTATGTTCTTGCCCATGTCTCGAGTGCTGGTACAAACTAGGATGGGAGTAGAGAGAACGCTTGGTTGCGACCTTGCATTCTGTAGTATGCTTTGTCAATATGAGAGGATACTAGTGGCCACATATGGATCACTAGGGGGTCAAGGTCTATTGAGAGACTACCAGGGTAACTCTAGCGTGATTCGTGTGATGACACTTTCCCGCTTACATAGTAGGTTTCCTACATGTCATTGTTGTGCCTTTGGGATTAGATGTCATTCTTATTGAAATGTTTGAGTTAGTATACTTTTAGGATTTCCTGGACTTAGAGAGTATTTGTGTTATGTGATTTGATATTCTGTTTGGGACTTGAGACTATCTCCTCAGCGTGGTGGGAGTGGGCCATTTAAGTTCCACGTAGTTGGGTGGTAGTGCTTTTTCACTCTTACCATTTGAGATCCATCCAGAGTCATCGTGACTAAAGCATTCTTTGTTGGTATTTATCTTCATTAAGTTCCTGGATCTTATGATGGATGTTATTTACTAGTATGTTTATTTATATTGATGATTAACATGTGATAGATGATGTTACCTAATTTGTAGGATCATCTTATGCTTTATTCCTTGCATGTTAGATTTCTTTATGTGTATGTTGTAGCATGTTAGGTTTCTTTATGAAAATGTTGTAGTATGTTTTAGGAGTGACATCCCTACTATGATAATACCGATGATCTCTTCAGTGACTTGGGATGTTTCGCACAGAGGGATGGCTAGGGCCCATGATGGTCTAATGATGCTATTGATGGTTGGGAGTAACCATGCAGTTAGATTAATTGTGTTTTATGATGAATGGTTACTTTTTACGATGGTTGTTATATTTTTATTGATGGATGGATGTATCATGTATGTTAATGGTTTTACTTACTTTATTGCACTTGTATCATGATTGATGAGGATGATGTATCTTTATTTTAACATATGTATATTTTTTTAAGCCTTTCATACCTTGTGACATGTATAGTGGATGATTGAGTATTCTAGATTTCATTTGCCAAGAGGCATTCAGAACAAATGTATACTATGGACTTTGGACTTTTCATTATTCTTTCATGTGGATGTGGTGGTGGTTAGACTTAGTATTAATTAGATTAAATGTGACTCAACATCTTGGGATCCTTAAGGAATGTAACCTACTATGTATGCTTACAGTTGATTGTATGTTATTGCTTCCACCACTATGTGTTGATGTCAATGGTTTATCTATCATGATTAAAGAAAAAAAAAATTGTTTGGCAAACTTAGTAAAACTTTAGGTTAATTCTTTTGGATCCCTTGGTGGGGCGTTAGAAATCCCCCACCTCCCCTTTATCCTCCCCCCACCCCCCCTAGTATTGTCTACATGTGTAGATTGTACTGCTACACACAACAACAATATTTAATATTGTTGTGTGCGACAACACCCAATCTATAGCCGCATGGTAGTAGCCTGCGAAGGCCCATCGACAGGCCTAAAATGCATTATTATTATGTGATTCTTTTTTCAAAAGTTGTTTTAAAAGTTATTAAATTAAATTAAATTTTAATTATTATTTATTAATGATTTTATTAATAGTTTTTATCATTATTATTTATTAAAGTAATCAATGATTAATGAATATTAATATAGTTTGTTTTAATAATTATTAATTAATTTAATTAAATTTAGTTTAATTAATAGAAAAAATTATCTAAAGTTTTAAATTTATTTTATTATTATTATTAATGATTTTGATTTTTAATAAATTTGTAATTATTTTGTTAAATAATCAATAATTATTATTTTAATAATTTAATAAATTATTATCTTTAGATTATTTTAGAATATGTAATTGTAATTAGATAAGGGCAATTGTGCTTTATTTTCAAAAATGGGAAATGGTTCAAGTTGTAAGGGTAAAATGTAAACCTCATATATTTGAAAACTTAAATTGAAACAAAAACATAAACCTTACCATTAACTCAAACTATGTGTTTTCAAAATCAAACCAAACTATGAAACTACACTGTTAACTATATGTTGTCTTATGTTTTGGGTTTGGGTTGACTAGAGTGTTGACTAGTCTTAGGACGTTTACCTAAGGCTCAGGAGTTTTATTTCTATGATATTATGATGATTTGATCTTGATCTTTTTAAACTCAACCATGGTAATGTGTCTGGTATGTTGTATGATAATTTTGGATCTATTGTTCGTTATTGCTTTCAGTGTTCTTGTGTGATAATGTGAGGAATGGTATTGTATATTTGACTTAACCTTTAAGTCTTCGATCAATTATTTTTGGGATGCTTTTCAGTTGCTTGTGAAGGATTGAGGTATTATTGTGAATTATCTTTTGATGCTTTCCAATCACTTGTATATGGGGGTAAAAGCACAAACTTTTGTCACACTTTTGTAAAGGAAAAGTCTAACAAAAGTATAACTATTCACCTTCAATGACCTTAAATTGATATTATTATTTTGAATTTGGAAATGAAGTAAACTAATGAAATGCATATAAATTGATGAAGTTTAGGATTATAATTTTTAATAATTATTTGGAATAAGAATTGATATACGTTCATAATTTTAATAGACAATTTTTTAGCAGCTAAAAAATGCTAAAAATTAGGGGTTTAGTTCCCACCACAAAACTATATGGAAGTAAACTTATTTCCCCTTGATCTTAGACTATGTCATAGATAGCATATATAGGTAGAAAAATCAGAAATAAAAATCAGCTTTAGACCTATATTTTTTCTTTTATAATAATTCAAATTTCAACTCACCCCAAATCGATAGTTTTCATCTCCCACCACACTTTTTAAAAGAAATCTATTCTAACCTGAAGAAAAATTATACATTCTAGAAGAGGAATCTCTCCTCTAGAATGTCATATAATTTTAATTTTTTTTTGATATGATTTAATACTTTTTCCTTTCTCAAACTCAACAATTTTTTTGACTATTAAAATATGTGCTTGTAGATTTTTTTAATTACAATATACTATATCTAATTAAATGACCATAACCTCTACATGAGAATATTCTTGACTCCGAGCTCTATAAAATGTAGTTTATGTGTTATTAAAAAACTATCTTAAAAAATAGTAAGAGTTATTGAAATGCCGCTTTTGTGAAATAATTTTATTTCTTCAGTAATTGGATATAAACTAGTATAAAACATGCATTTAATAGACATTTCCAATTAAAAAAGTGTAAGATCATATATAACTTGGATAGAATAAATTTATCTAGATCATATGTTTGAACAAAATTGATTTTTAGATAGAAATACTCAAATTCAGTCATTCTAATATGTCAGTTTGAAAGGTGACAAAGCTTTGTAGTTTTATCTAGGGCTGAGGTGGAAAATTGCGATTCTTTGATTTGTACTTTTATGAGCCTAGGGTAGGTAATTTGTATGTTAAGTTAGGAAGTGGCTTGCAATGAGGTTGGGGCCCAAAGTGGTTGCCAAGATAACCCGTCATAAGTAGTTAATAATTGAAACCACTACACTAAATGAGAGTAAAATGAACCTAATAAGAGTCTTGTCTTTCCTTGCCCATGCCTTGAGTGCTAGTACAGACTAGGATGAGAGTAGAGAGGATGCTTGGTTGTAACCATGCATAGTTAGTATGCCTTGTCAATATGAAATGACACTAGTGCTGCATAGAGTCACTAGGGGGCTAGAGGATTAAAATACTATCTAGGTAACCCTAGACTTGGTTCATGTGATGAAACTTGCCCACTAGCAGTATAGATTTCATATGTGTCTTTTTTTGCCTTTGGGTTTAGATTTCAATTCATCTTGGAACCTTTGAGTTAGATTACTTTTAGGGTTTTTCTTGACCTAGATATTACTTTGATTTTTGAGATTGATATCCTATGTGGGACTTAAGACTATCTCATTTTAGGTTGCCATGAAGTCAAGTGGTAGTGCTTTTTACTTTTACCATTGAGATTCATCCGTTAATGATGTGTCTGGAGTTCCTTGTTCTGCTTTTCTATTTATTTTATCTTTGTGTATTATGATGAATGGTTATATCTATTTGATGTATTATTTTACTTATTTTATTGTATCTTATTTCATGGATCCGAAAGGGATGTTGTAATCTATTTTATAAATGTATATTCTTTCAGCCTTTCATACCCTAAGACATGTATAGTGGATGATTGTGCATTTCAAATTTATTGCCAAGTGGCATTTAGAACAAATGTATATTATTTAAATGGATTGAACTTGTAGTTATTCTTTCATGTGGATGTGTTATTTATTTGACTTAGTATTTATTAAAATGTGACTCAACATCATGGGATCCTTAAGGAATGTAATCTATTATGTTTGCTTCTGTATGATTGTATGTTATTATTTTCGCTACTTTATGATTGTTGTACATCCTATTCTTTAAAAAAAATATTTGAAAAACTTAGTAAAACTTTAGGTTAGTTCTTTCGGATCCCTTGGCAAGGTGTTCCATTATGCCCATCTTCAACTAACAAAAGAATCCTTACAGAGTAAGTAGGAGCCTTGTCAAACTAGATAAAATTCTTTGACTTTTTTTCTCTGATCTTTAATTTTAGAGAATCCCTTGCCAAATTCTACTCTGAGAACATAAAATATAGCCTAAATAGTAGTAATAAAGGGTATGATTGCTTTAACTCCTTCAACCAAACTACTCTTCAAATGAAATTTGTGATGCAGAGTGATAATTAAATTGGGGAAATGGAATGTTTTGCATCTATGGAGAAGTGAAAGGAAGTCATGCAAGAACAGAGGAGATAGATGGGTAGAGCACAAGCATATTTTTATATTCAATGCTTCTTGTAGCCTTCCATTCCTTCTTTTCATTTTTATAAGATTTTTATATTGAACACATCCAACACACCTATCGTACCTATGTAGCATTGAATTTTAGATTATTATTATTTGTAATATTATTATTATTTGATGCAGTTCACCACATGCATTTATTATTATTATTATTATTATAGATTATGTTACTTTTAGTTGTACTGCAAAATTAATATAAATCTATTAAATTATGTTATTATTTTATAATTTTATAATTATATAAATTAATTTAAATCATTTAAATTTATATTAAAAATAAAACTATAAATGTAATAGTAGTTTCTATATTATATATATTTCAATAGTGTAATTTGAATAGTTTGAATTAAAAAAAAAATTAAAATACTAATAAAACAAAATAATATTGTTTCAATTTTAACATTATACACATTTCACTATATTAATAGTAAATACTTATAATTTACTTTGATTTCATACATGCTATAAATTAAACATATTGTCATAAAATATGAAATATATTTGAATTTACTTCAAAATATATTTCTGAAAGATATAATTTGCTACACTAATTAATTTTAATTTGAATATAAATTATAGTCTCCATATACCAAAAATATTTCTAAACAATTTTCTTTGAAGAAATTTGATAAATAAGTAATTTTATCATATTTTAAACTTATTAAAATTTAAAAACTTAAAATTTTTATCAAATTGGAACTGTAGAAGTTTCTAGCCATGTCAACAACTCAAATTGTAAAAGGTATTTGCTGCAATAAGAATATTTTATTGGATAATTTGATACAAAATGTAAATTTACTATTAAAATAATATAAAGCTTCATGATAGAAAATGTTCTTAGTTTGTAAAATAGATTCCCTCCAATAAGAATATTTTATCGGATAATTCAATACAACAAGTAAATTTATTATTAAAATAATATAAAGGGTTATCATAGCAAATATTCTTAGTTTGTAAAATAGATTCCCTCAAAAATGGCTAACATGGGTCAAATTATCCCAAAATAAGTTAATTGATGAAGAATTAGCATTAAAAAAACTCTTTTTGGATTTATTCTATTGACTTTTTTATTTACAACCTATCATTTGAAGATACCAGACTACAATATTTTTATAGTTTTGTTATGTTTCTAGGAGTTTGTACTATTCTTGAACTTTTTTAATGTCTAATTCAACTAGCTCTAAACATTGAAAGCACATCCTGTTTGTTTAAATATTGTCAACTAATTTTATATTACCTTCTAGCCCTTGCACGAGACAAAGACTCAAGCTCTCTAGAGCTCTTCTTTTTAGAAAGTTTTGAGCTTGAAAGTTGAGTGGATTTCCTTTACCAAATAGATGGTTTCTAGATTTCTTGTTTTCATTCTTTAAATAATTTTTTAATATATATTGCATTCTTTTGGTTCATCTCTTATTAAATCTATGTTTCTATTTAGCAAGTTTTGTATGGATTCTACGCAATCATCTGCATCTCTCATTTGTATCCAATCATTTTTATGATGCAAAATTTTACATTATGTATACAATTTGTGTTCATATGAAAACTTTTTAAACCAGTTCAATAAATATGTTTTCTCTCTATTATACATCTCTACCTCTTCCAGCTTTTGAACTTCCAAAGTAGATTTCCTGGACAAGTTTCCTTAATTCATTATTAGTATTATTGTTATTATTATTATGTTAGACATGTTGTATTTTTAAGTAAAACTAAATTTTCTCCTTGCCTCAACAAATGAAAAATCAAAAAAGTCATAACTATAATAGTTTTCAATAGTAAAATGTAATATTATATTTTTATTTGTTGGCTAATAAGTCAAATAAAAAATTACATCCAAAGTTAGCTGCTTAGTTTATAAATTTGTTAAGAAATTGAATTTTATTTGAATAATTAAATTTTAATAATATAGATATATTTTTAATAAATAAAAAATTTGAATCTTTATTTTATAGGGATGGGCTAATCTCCAGACAAAATGCAATAAAGACAAAAAAAAGTCAAACTTTTTTTTTTTCCCAAATGCACGAAAATGCAATGATTTTTTTCTAATTTTTTAATTCTTTTCAACTACAAACTATGTAGATCATGAAGATCAAATGCTGAAATTTTTAGAAAAATCTATGATATTTTAAATTTTTTTAAAATTGGTGAGTTATACAATTTGTAGGGATGATAGCTGCGTCCTATTTTATATACCTTATATGTAAAATTTCTAAAATAAAGTAGTGTATAAGTTTGCTTGAAAATAAGTTAGAAAAAATATAAAATAAATTAAAAGGTAGAATACATTTCTTCTTTTTTTGTGTTAGGAAATAATATTTATTTAATTAGATAATAATTAATTGTGTATTTGAAATTGGAATTTATGTTTCTAGAATAGATTGTTTGTATTTTTTAAGTATCACACTCTCATTAGAATGAGAAAATGAAATAATAGTGACCCCTTCCATCTGAGGTAACCATCTTTCAAGGCATATCTCATTATTCTTGCAACATTCTCTCATTCTTATCAAATTGGGATTTATGTTTCTAGAAGAGATTGTTTGTGTTTTTTAAGTATCACACTCTCATCAAAATGAGAAAATGAAATAATAGTGACACCTTTCATTAGAGGGAACTATCTTTCAAGGAATATCTCATTATTCTTGCAACATTCACTCATTTTAATGATGGATTGCATAGAGTGATCCATAATGTCGATGCTTAGAAAAAATACACAATCAAATCGAAAAAATATAGATTCATAGAAACATAGATTCATATTTCTAATAGTTTGTCAAAATTTGATAAAATAATTTGAAATCTTTGAATATCTATTCACCATTTTACAAATATATTGTAACTGCAAACTATTCAAACAACACTTAGACAAGGATTGCTACTACACTACAAACTCCTATATTACATAGACATAAAGAAATCAATCTCAGTTGAGTGTTTTTTTTATCAAGCACTATCCATAGCTTTGAAATGAGATAAACATGACAAGATTTCATAATCAACACCCAAAAGACTTCAAGATGTTTAAGAAAATAATTGCCTTTTCAAATATTGCATTTATAAGATATCATAATAATATGAAATTTTTGATCCACTTTATGTTGTTTAAATGATTTTGTGTTGTGGGCTTAATGATGGATCAAAAACCTTAGTTGTGCATTTCAAAATGACTTGACTCACTAGTGGAACATGAATACTTACAAGGAAACAAAGAAGCTTTAGCCTCATGTCTTTTCTTTTGTTATCTTTTATGTTCTTTATCATTTAAAAAAATTTAATAGAAATAAACAAAGGAATTCAAATTTTACTCTTTAATAGTAAATTTAAAATTTAAAAAGTTAAAATATAATAAATTATTCAAAAATTATTAATTAAAAATAGAACTTTTAACATTAAAAAAAATACTTAAATTCAAGAACTTTTTTTATTTTAAACAAATAAATTGAATGAGGTGTGTTCAAATATCGTTCATTGAACTGGTTTTTTTGTTTTATAATATTTAATAATTTTTTTAAAAAAATTTATTGATAAATAGTCCAAGCCTTGTATTATATTAGATAAATAAAATTGAGTTTATAGAAATCTTCATTCAAACAGGCACTAGTAGGAAAGAACAAAGTAATAAAATCTCCAGTCTTGCCCAGGACTGAAGTTCTATGTTATACATTTTAAAAGGGGCATATTTTTGGAAATATAATACGGAAGTAAACTCTAAGACGAGGAGGAGGGAGGGGGGTTGAATCAGTATTTAAAACTTTCAACCTCAAAAACATTGCCACACATCCATCTTACAATTTATGCATATAAACCAAAATACCAAATTAAGCATATGTATCCACAAAATGAAAGTAAAACATTAACACATGTATGACACAACATATTTGTTTATCCAAAAACCCTTCAAGAAGAAGGTGGGGTGGGGATGACAACCACAAATCTTCACTACTATAGTAATAAAGTATATCCAATGAAGCTCACAATGTTTTGATCATGAGACATAATCTACCCTATGAAAGGTCTACCCTATTGAATGCTTACAAAGACTGTTAGGTCTTACCCTCTTAAAGGATTTCAACACCCTGTCAAAAGTGTGCCTAGTAAAAGGACTTTAACTTACAATGAAGTAAGCAACCTATTAAAGGATTTACAACACCTTGTTAGGAGTACTCTGTTAAGAGATTTAATTGATTCACCTGTTAGAATGTCTCACCAATGATCCTTCAGTTAGCATTGTGTTGCTTGATGATAGATCACCTCTTTCTTAATGTGTACTTGATCTTTTTTATCAGATGTATCTTTGTTGTCTTCTAATTCCTTTCCTCTGTTCTCCTCTAATTGATCCTGCTATGTATCTCAATTTACAACTCCTTGGTCACCATGAAAGCTTAGTTTGCACATGCAAACCCTTATCTATTTTCTCCTTCAACACTCTAAAATTTTTAGGGTTTTTCCTCCTTAAGAAGACCTAGGTGACTTAAGGTTAGGTATGAATCAACGATTGTAATTCATCCATCTAGCCTCTTAACTCTTCCCTTTTTCTAGTTGGATATAAAGATTTGTTCTTATCATCTGAGATCATAAAACAATCCTTAAGTTGACCCAAAAGTAGTTTACATACAAGTTTGTGCCATTACAAACAACTATGTCAAAACTATATAACTCTACATATGAAGTCCTTAATGCTTGGCATCAACTACAACTTCAATGTTGTAACTTGAATTCTGAATGAATCAAAATTTAAATAACTTAGTAGATATTATCTACTTGGTATTTGAGTGAATCGACACTTACTAGTTACTCAACACTTGACTCACTCAGAACTTCCTATTGCTCGACACTTGAGTGACTTGGCATGCACTATCTAACATGTTATGCTTGGCATGCATTACTTGTTAGGGATGAACTAAGTACATAAATTATAAATGAATAAAGTGTATAGATACTCATTTGTCAAAACCAATCTAAGATTAACACATACCCCAATATATATAAGTTCTTTGGGACATATTTATACAAATTTGATGTATCAATATAAGACAAAGGTACATTCTTAGCAAGGGGAACATAATGCTCGAGGAAGGATTAGAAAATAGGCTCAAAGAATTGAAAGACATGCCTATGAGTAGAGATTAGATCAACATCTTCATGAAAAAACATGGCTAACTTCCAATTGTGGATTAGTAACAAGAAAAAATACGAAAAGGAAGCCCAAACTTGGGAAGGTCTTCGAAACTAAGCCCTTTAATTATGATTCCCTTTCCTACCTATTCTTAGTTTACCTTACTGCAAAAATCCACATTGAAATTTAATAATGTGCCTCATATTTTATGTATTAGTCAAATGAGTGCCAAAATCCTATAAAGTTATCATGTATAGTTAATATATCTTGTATAAGAAGTGCAGGCTAAAATTTTATGGAATTAGTGTTGAACAAGGAAGATGTAGAGGAAAGATAGGTGAAATCTTCTCCCTCTACTCCTTTTTTATCTAGCTCATCTTCCTTTTTATTTCCATCATGATAAATATGTTGAAACCTAAATTCTTCAAGTTGATCTATTAGAGTTAACACATTTTTGAGCTTGGAGTTCATCACCCAATTTGGTATTTGACATTTTCTAATAGCATTGATGACTATTTGAGAATATCCTTTGATGATTAACCTTGTGAGTTTGTTTTTAAGCTTCTTCTTGAAGAGCTTCTAATTCTACTATATTGTTTGAGATGATTCCCAAGGGTTTGGCTCTGTTGACCAGCCATTGGCCAAAATCTAATCTAATTATGCATCATACTCCAACCTTCCCTAGATTCCCTCTGGATGTGTTAGCAGGCAATATGGCCTCAGTTTCAAAATTTCAAGTACTGAGTTTTTGAACCACTTTGAACTTCAGTTTGAAGTAGTTCGAAGTGGTTCAAATGGGTTCAAAAGTGTAGATTGGTTGAAAAGGTTCATAATTCTGTCTCAATGCATACTCCAAGTTTAGCTCTCGTTAGTCCCGTGACTTCAAGAAAGTGCAAGGGTGCAGATTAAGATGAAGTTCAGATGCAGTGGTTCGAAATGTTTCAGTAGTTCAAAGTAGTTCAATGGTTCATACGAGCATCTTGCAGTTTCAGTTCAAGCAAATTTCACATTCATTGGTTCAAATTGGTTCAAAATTGTTCGATAGCCCGAAGTAGTTCAAAATGCAGGTTGGCAAGCTCAGAAAAGTTTAGAATTCTATCTGAATTCATTATTCACATTCAAAAATGCAGTTTGCAATTTCCAGTTCAGGGCTATTTCAAGTTTTCAAGCTCGGCCCTGATTAAATGGTTCAAATTCAAAGGTTTATTTCTGACTCACTTGAGTTCAACAATCTATGGCTCAAGTCACATTTCATTTCTTTAGAGGGACATTTCAATTTGGGTTCAGAATGACTTGATGAGTTTCTCCTAAGATCAAACCAGTTTGAGTATCTCATTAAAGTTGATCAGAGTCTTCATAGATTCAAAATCTAATTCAAGGAGTGAGTTCCTTAGTTCAAAAGTGCAGTCCTTTTCAAAAGATCAAGCTCAGAAGTCTGGGAAAGTTCTGATGACTCAAAGGGTTCACGGATTTAGTCAGAGACAAGAGTGTCCACTCCAAGAGGGAATCTCAAAGTCAAGATTTTTATATTAGAAGCCGCAAGGTTATAGTTTGAAATTGGATAAAGCAACTTTGCGAGAACAAATTTCCATGGTCTATAATTCCAAGTTAACATGCATATCAAGGCGCCCAAATATAAAACAGAGCATGATGCATATGTAATGGTCACATTTGTATTAGGGGTTAGAGAGATGGTCTAAATAAGCTCTTATACTAGGCCCTAAGCCTGATAGAAGTATCAACAGAATTGAACGATTGATAATTAAATGAATTTGCGAACATCAACGAAGCTACTCGTATCCTCATTAGGTCATTACATCACACAATCTAATTGAGGGTGATTGTGATGGGCTTCATAGATTAAGATTAGAAAAATGTGATGATGGTAGTATTAAATACATTATCAAGCCATGATAGACAAAAGTACAAGGCATTCATTGAACCCGATGTATAAAATATGCATGAAAATGATTAGTCAAGTTATTCGATCGGCAAAGGGTACAAATCTGATGATGCCACAAGTCATAGAAGTTGCAGATTGGTGTTTCATGCAGGTGTTCGGTTGGAGCACTCAAACACGCAATGTCATTGTAACAGATGTAATGGTGACAAGAAACCGAGGTCACTTTTAATGAATATCGAGTTACTCTCATAATAGCCCACCATCTTTTTTGCAGGTGATAACATTATGATAAGCTTGAAAGGCTACAGGTGGAAGTTGAAATAAATATAATGGCCATGCAGTCATGAGGGGTGATCTTATAAATCATGGAAAATTTGAAGAAAATTGACAATGCATGAGTTCCTTGATGCCATGTCAAGACAAAAGTATCTATACCAAAGGACATGGGTCGGGAGTGTAACCGTGGCTAGGGTAATGCAATGGAGAAATTTTCAAGGGTAGATGGTTTGTTGTGATAAAACTGATCACGCTCCATCCTATTCAATAGATTGGAAATCTTCACCAAAGCCATGGCCTTCGAATAGCAGGTAATAATATTTCATCACAAGTTTGGAATGAAGCCATGTAGTAAATGGTAGAAGGCCAACACTAAGATAAGTTATGTTGCTCACCAATGGTTGAAGGAAAGAGACCTGGCTCTTTGAAGATTCCAAAGATATCAAGAGACTCAATTTATATGGTCTTTCTTTGATAATGGAAAAGGTACAAATTTTGCCAAATAGATTTGGTAAATATAGCTTGGTCGTATCTGCCTGTTAAGTTCAAGCTTGTTTCAAAGAACATATACGAAAAAGCTCAGTTTCTTGAGTTTATTCCAGTTACTCCAAATGTATATTGGGTTGAAGAAAGATATCATAGGCTGAGCAATGTGCTTGCATTCAAATTGATAATAAAACTAGAGCATCTTCAGAAGGTAAGAGAGTTGGATCCTGTTACCCGAGCACCAAAGGCCGATAATTATCATTATTGGAACATCGTCAGATCATGAGATGTAAATTTATCAATTACAAAGGCCACAAAATTGGGAAATTGTTAATCAAGATATGAAGAGCCATTTGACAGGTGTCATGGATAGAAACTTAGAAAGAAGAAAACAATATTATAATATTTTATAAACATTATATCATCATTAGTGGGGAATGGTGTTTAAATATCATATGATGATGGGAAAAAGTCGATGACAATCAGGTAGTAAAAAGGGAGCAATTTCAAGAATTAGTTTTGAATAACTAGAGATGATTTGACCTTGCAGAGATAAAATTTGAGAAGTCATCAGAGCGGTGGGAAAAACATAAACTTTAAATAAAGTTTATCAAGGAAAACTAATGGAAGGAAAATAAATTCTTTGGGAATATGAAAAGAGGATTTTAAAAAGAATCAGTTATGCAAAAACCAAAAGGGGAATCGACCACAGGAAAGGATAAAAGGAGCAGAGAAAGACAGAAAAGGCATTCCACTTTCACTTCTGAAAGCTATAGACTATGTGTTGTTAGCAAAAAAAAAAAAAATCTTTTCTCTCCAGGACTGCAGACTGGGTGCTACG
This sequence comes from Cupressus sempervirens, assembly GCA_028749045.1. Lineage (NCBI taxonomy): Eukaryota > Viridiplantae > Streptophyta > Pinopsida > Cupressales > Cupressaceae > Cupressus > Cupressus sempervirens. The sequence goes on along the minus strand of CM053791.1, from coordinate 169,988,869 downwards.
GCCAAGAGGAAAGAATTTCCAGATTTTGTTTCCAGCATTAATCCATTTTGTTGTGCAGGTCATGATGAGCAGAGCCGAGGTTTTCCTTCACTTCTTTTTGAACTGTGTGTCAAGAGAGTTGTATTTTGTTTTAAATGAGAAGAAAACCTCAAGATTTTATTAATGGTGATTTTAATAGCAATGCATTTTTATTCTTTTGGAGGAGGGAGACTCGAAAGTTAATTGTCTGCCAAAACTTTGAGTTTGAGCAATTACTTTCCACTAATTGTGATCTTTGTGTCACTTTAGTTTTCTCCGAAATATGCTGTTATATCTCCATATTTTCATTTCTGCACTTTCTCAAGAAGATGGAGAATGCGTTTCTTGATTCCATCTTTGTAGCATGTTAGGGTGAATGGACTTTGTGTCATTTACCATTTAATTTCTTGTAGTTATTTAGTTTTTCCCACATCTACATTGTTTTCATGGGTAGATGTTTGATACCCTTTTGTGCTTTTTGGAAAAAGCACTCACATTTCATTCATTGAATATCTTGTACGGGGAGCTGTACCCAATAAAAATTCAGAGGAAGGTTATCAACCCATGATAACCTCTCCAACTATTGGTGTGGTTAATCCTGTCACTTGGGTATTCAGGGTCATGTTTGCATGTTTCTTTAAGGCGGGACAATCTATTCACTAACAAGATGCTCCATCAAAATTTATTTTTTCACATCCCTTGGGGGGAACTTTACATACACGTTCTTTCCTAGCTTTAAGATCCTTTTTCTCATATAATAATGGTGGGTTGATAAGGTGTTTGCATTTCTTTTTCACAATTCCATCCCATTAAGAGAAGGACCTTCCAATTTAATCATTACTCTAAGATAACTATCCATTACTTCTATTATAGATGCTTCAATTTTATTAAATAGGGATGCCATACATAATTTATAGTTGTTAAAAGTATGTATGTTTCTATCTTTCCAAATTTCCCACATTAGGATGGTTGGAGCAATATTCCACATTTTTTCATAAATACTATTTTTGTTCTTAGTTGGCCAACCATTGAGATTATTAGTGAGGTCTTTAGATAGAGCAGAGGTCCAATCAAGCTTGTTTTTAAGTCAATACCAACATTTTTGAGTGAATGAACATTCAAAAAGGAGATTTTCAAAGGTTTGAGAGTTTTCTTTACATAAGAAACATCTGGAAGGTCCTTCAAAACCCATTTTTGCAAAATTATCTTTAGTTAAGATCTGATTTTGAGAGGCTACTCATAAGAAGATGCCAACCTTTGGTAGGCAGGCTACATCCCAACATAGATCTAGAGGAATTTGAGGATTGACCCATCTATTTGAATTCATTATGATATTATAACCTAACTTTACTTTGTATTTTCCATCTTTGGATGCACCCCAGATAAGTTTACCTTTGCTAGCTTTATGGTTAACCATTCATTCCTTGAGAATATTTACTAGATTTACTTTGTCTGTAGGAGAGATGTTTACATTCTCCAGGGTTTTCCATTCCCACACATCTACCCCTTCGATCTTACTAAAAGCTTTATAATCAAATACCTTCAAATATGATAAGCTTGTTAGCTTATTTATGACATGTAGGGGAATGTTTGAATTGAGGAGAGGTGGTTGCCCATCCTAAGAATCTTCCCAAAGGAGTGCCTCTTCCCCTCTACCTAGGTCCTAGGTTAAATGTTTTCTAATTAAGGGCTTGTATTTAACCATGGAATTCTAAGTTTTAGAACTTGTTGGTGGGTTCCTAATTCTCAATATTGAAGTTGGATCATCAAGATTCAAATATTTGTTATAAATAATCTTTTCCCATTTATGTTCCCTTTCTTGATATACCCTCCATACTTGTTTTGCACCCAATGCTTCATTTTTCTAACTAAAATTTTTAATTCCCAACCCCCCTTGTTGTTTCGAGCAATAGATCTTATCCCATTTTGTAAGTGCCTTTTTCTTCTTGCCTTTTGTATCACTTGCAAAAAAAAATTATGAGTTTTCTTTCCAATTTTTTGTTAATATTTATGGGTAGAGGTAGACAAGAAAGTTGCTAGGTAGGAATAGCAAAAAGAATAGATATGATTTTAGTTTCTCTACCTACCTTGGTTAACCACTTGCCTTTCCATGATTCCATTTTTTATCAATTTTATTAAATATATTATCCTATCCTTTTTTATTTCTTACTTCTTTTGCTAAATGAATTCCTAGGTATTTGCATGGAAATATACCTTTCTTCCATCATGTTTGTTGTATTTACAAATGATTCATGACTATTATACAACATTTGGCCAAAACATAAATATCTAAGAAATATTATTATAGTCTATAAAATATATTAATATAAATAATTTTGAAAAGTGTTCTTTTTATTCTTTTATCTATTTTCATTTAGTTATCTTCTCTACAATAATTATTTAATATCTAAATTTTAGTCCAGAATTTTGTAAAACTTCATTGTGAGAAAATTTTTTTTTACATAAAATTAACATCTGTAAGATTAGAAAAGTCAAAATGGAATAATACGTACACAATTAATTAATAATATACAAGTACATACTCACAAAAGAAAAGTTGAGAGATACTCAACTTCACAAGGTTGACATGACTTGCAACTGAAGGCAACGTTAGTTATTAATAAATAAATAAAACATAAAACCATATTAGGTGGCCAAAAGTGATTGTGATCACCCTTTCCACATCCAATTGTGACTAGGTCACAAATAGACTACCCATAATCATCTTTATGTTTCTCCTCCTTAATCCTTGGAGGCAAAATGAGCAAGGCCATGGGAGGGAACCATTTGGAAGAGATGGTAGTAGGCCTAAAAGACCTAAAAAATTCATGAATCCAACTAAGTGGTGGGAACTAAAAGGTACATATGCCAAGAAAGAGGTTGAAGTCTAAAAGACCTAAAGATGTCATGAATCCAACTCTAATATTGTTGAGTTGTCTAACAAAACTAGAAAATATAGAGAAAGGTTTATAGGTGTCCATAGAAAGGGCATTTGGGATCAAGAACTCATAAATTATTGAGCCAAGAGCCCACAAGAAAATTATAGAAGAGAACATACAAAGAAGGGTGTGAATTCTTTAGCTCAATAATGGAAAACTAGAAAGCAAGAAAGAGAAGTCTCTGGGATTTCTAAGAGCGCAAAATGTACTAGTGTTGGTTAAGAACGATGACCATGGGAAAATGCAAAACTAATCAATAGACTCATCTTGGGCTTATATCTGTAATGTGGAGTCCAAGGATACCATTTCAAATCTTTCTAACAAGGCATAATAGGTCAAATAACTAACTTGTAAAACATGTGAGGAGACAAAGAAGAAACTAGTAAGTCATAACTCTATTGATCTAGGTAAGATAGAAAAAAATGGACCTAAAAATCCTCCCATGTCCTAAGACTCATATTAGCTTTATAAAACAAGTATTTAGGTCTCTTGATGTTTCATTTTTTAAATCTCATAGAACATTAACTCCATTAGCTTTGGCAAGTAAGACCCCTTTTATAGAAAAGAGGGGAGACCACCAAAGATTATATTGAGTCATAGAAAGCCCATCATGAAACCCATTGGCAACACAATGAAGCTATGGATTGGTAGCCTCTTAGGCCTTCAAAATCCTTTTGAACACAAACCCACCTTGCATCTAGAGAGAATATTCCATAATGAGAAGTGTTTGAAACTAAATCCCTTTCCAAGTTAGTTTATTAGGAGAAAAAAATGATGAAATACAATTCCCAAGAATAATTTTCTAAGCTACATCTCCAATTATGGTGCAAATTTCCCATTAGGCACACAAAGAAAGCCCTTGCTTCATATTATAAAGAAGGCCAATGCATCCAAATTTGTTGGGATGACAACAAAATTTACAATAAAATCTATGAAACACATTATGGTCATCTCTAGAGGCCCAAAGAAAGTCCTAAAAGAGATTTTCTAGCTCCATATAAGAGACCTTGTAATGATCCCAATAAGAATAATAGTTAACAAAGGTGAAATCAAACACCTTAGAATAATTCTAGAATATAACCAGCAAGAGAAAGAGGCTTGGCAATCCACTTTTCTAATTTCATTTCAATTTTGGCTAAAATTGCATTCCTAAGTTCCATTGTAAAAGCTTGGAAGGAAAAAGGAATACCTAAAATGTGGAATATCTCTCCATGTTGAATCCATTTCTACCCATACTACAGGATCCATAATGGCACGAGAGGAAAAGGTTGTCTATTTTTGTTATGACGAGCCTAATCAGACTCAAAGGTTGATTTTTCCCTACTTTATTTGAGGTAGTTTCACCCCAAATTTTTCTAAAAGTTTTAGGGGGTAGCTTCCCTTATAGAGTCTTGCAATACAGCCCTAAGTATGCTCCCTACCATAATACTAGGTAGGCTTGAGCGACAATACTCTCACAAGGGGGGCTTTTAGGGTTAGCACCCTTGAAAGGTCAAATGAATTTATTTGTAAAAGGAATTAGAAGCTATTTTCTATTAGATGAGTTATTATAGCCCTAATTTTTTAAGTGGACAATAGATTGTGAAATTGGGATTAGAGTTATGGACTTCATAATATATGATGATTTACTAGATTCTTGTAGAAATATTAACTTGTAGGAGATTACAAATTGTAAGAAGATTGTAATCACTAAATAATAAGAATATTGGACTTTTCGTTAGTGGATGTAACTTAGATATTGTTTGAACCATGTTAAATCTTTGTGCCTTGTGTTCTACTTTGTGAGCTTTGTTCATTACTAATATTGGTTAAATTTGCATGTAATTTTTATTGTTGTCTCAGTAATCCTAACAAGTGGTATCAAAGAGAGGTTGTTTTAGTTATCCTCTATGCAAAGCTTTCACACTTGAGTGGGATTTTCATAGTTGAGTGGGAGAAATGAAAGATGAGGATAAGTTGAAGGTTGAGAAGTTTAATGGGTAGAACTTTCAGTTATGGAAAATGAAAATGGAAGACTATCTTTATCAAAAAGATTTATGGTAGTCATTAAAAGAAAAGTCCAAGAAAGAGGCCAATATGACACATGAGGACTAAGATATTTTGGGTAGAATGATAATTGGAAGTATTCATTTATGCCTAATATAATTAGTGGTAATTAACATAACAAGAAACAAGACAATGGAAAAATTGATGCAAACCCTAAGAATGTTGTATGAAAATATTTCCACTTCAAACATAGTATTTATCATGAAGCATTTATTTAATATGAAGATGATAGAGGGTGGATCTATTGTAATCATTTAATTGAGTTTAATATGGTTAAAAGTCACTTGTGTTTGGTAAATATCAATTTTGATGAATAAATTAGTGCTCTCTTCATTTTGTGTTCTTTGCCTAAAAGTTGGAATGGCTTGGTCATGGTTGTGATAACTTTTTTTTTGTTCTAATACCCTAAAGTTTGATGATGTGGTTACTGCTATTATAAGTGAAGAATTTGTAGGAAAATCTCATGTGGATCTATATTAGAAAGTTTTTTGAATCCAAAAACTAGAAGAAGAATAAATGAGAGAGGAAATAATTTGAAAACTCAGAGGGAAAGAGGTCTTAATCTAGAGGACCAATAAATTGTTGATACTATGGAAAAATGGGTCATAAGAAGAAATATTAGAAAGAATAATTAAACATGTAAACAAGAAGGAAACAAGAGATAAAATGAGGTAAGTAATACATATGAAGAGGATTCTTTGCTTCTTTCCTTAGAAAATGTTGACAATTCATGAGTTTTAGATTCAAGGGCTTCATTTCATGCTACACCCCATAGAGGTTATTTTCTTGATTATGTCCAAGGGGATTCTAGGCTAGTTTATTTTGGAGATAATGAATCCTATCATATTTTAAGAAAGGGAGGAATTAATATTAAGTTATAGAATGGAAATCATTGGCTACTACAAGAGGTAAGACATGTTCTACGACTAATTAGGAATTTAATTTCAATAGGGAAATCAGGTAATGACGGTTACACAATTATGTTTAGTGATAAAATTTGGAAGGTTAAAAAAGGTTCCTTAGTAGTAACAAAAGTTATGAAAGTATGAACCTTATATCTTTGTATAGGTCATACTATTCCTTCTTCTTTAATTGTTTCAAAGAAAAATGAATGTTTTAGAATAGTTGTTGTAGTTGAGAATTAAGAACAAACAATTATTGTAGACTCTTAAACAACACTATGGAAAAATAGACTTGGGAACATGAGTGAAAAGGTATGAAATCACTTCATGCAAAGAAAGTTTTACCAGGTCTATAATATTTCAATAAGTTTTTTGTGAAATTTGTGTATATGGGAAACAAAAGATAGTTAGTTTTATGACGAGTGGGAAGGAAAATTTAAAAAGAGAAATTAGAGCTTGTCCATACAGATGTATGAGGACCATCTCTGGTATCTTCCCTTTTTGGCTCTTTGTATTATGCTACATTCATTGATGATGCATTCCTATCAAAGACCATTTACATATTTCTATTATTAAATGAACGTCATGATATGATAGATTTAATATAAATTTTTTCCCTGAAACAACCTTAACATCATATGCTTTTTGATATTTCACAAGTCTCCCATTTTCCTAATGTTGGTGGTGTAGACACCTAAAAATCCTTTAGAAACTAATATTTTTATTTTCTGAAAAAAATCCCTGATGACATCATCATTTATTAATTAATTTTTATGCCATTAAATCCCTTTATCTTAATTAAAAATATTTAATTAAGGAATCCCTCCCAAAAATGTTTAAATCTTATTTAAACATTATTTCCTTATTTATTAATTATTTAATTAATAAATTGACCAAAAATCCTAAAATAAATAAAAAATTTATTTTTTGCCCAAAACTTGGCCAATTTCCTTAAGACCACTAACCTCTTCCAAAATCTTCTAATCCTTCTTTAATTTCGATTAAAGGCTAATCCTATCATTTCCTACCCCTAATCCCAACTCAAAATATTTAATTAAGATTAAATATTAATCCTCATGTTTATTAAAAAATTTTTAATAAATATCTCCTCAACCCAAACCCTTGAAATAAATAAAACTTTATTTATTTCCTAAAAATCTAATTTATCCTCATCCTAAGAAGTTCTAGACTCTTCTAGAAAGTCTTCATCCTCATCCTAGGAAATTCTAGACTATTCTAGAAAGTCTTTATCCTCATCCAAAGTCTAGAGTCTTCTAGAAGATGTCTTTAAACCTAATCCTAATCCCCTCCTAACCTTGTCACATTCCCTAAACATGGGTTAAGAATTACTAACCCAAGCCAAAGTTAACAAATATCTCCTCCTTCACCCACCCTCATTAATTGCAATCCACTTGCCTATCCCTAAGCTAATCCTAAACCATCCTAATCCATCCTCTAATCATTTGTACAATCCTAAGCAAGCTTAAAACCCTCCTAATCAAGTCCAAGTCGAAATTGCTCTCATCACCCTCAAAATATCTCAACCATAAAACTTTATGAAGTCCACTAGGCCATAAATGACTCTTACAAGCCCTTTTATTGCTCTTACAAGTCATTATGAGGGTCTTTATGAAGATTTTATCCCTTGAGCCTCCTTTTTTGACTCATCCTTCCCCTTTCCTCCATCTTCTCACCATGTGACATGTGTCACTCCTTGATTGGCTATAAGGAAGCACAATCCATGTGCTCTCTTCTCATGCAATCTAAGCCCTCCATAAGCTTTTTCCCATCCTTGCATCTTAGCCCTCAATCCCTCAAGCCTCTTGCCTATAAATTGGATCCTTCCCCCTTGCAAAATAACACAATCCATGAAGTAAAGTTATAATGCTATTTTGAGAGCCAAATCCATACTAAAGCCATCTATCCACACCAAAAATCCACAATCATCCATTGAAGCCTTTGGAAGCATATTGAGCATACATCCTATCCATTTAGATAAAGTTACTCAACAAGAGAGCTTCTTATTGAGAGAGTCCATTAATGGCTCATATTCTCAATTGAGAGTTCATCTTAGTCTATCTTGAAGTTTTTGAATTTTGTTTAGTTTGTAGAAGCTTTATTCAAATTTGGTTTCTATTAGCATACTAACATTGCTCATATACATTTTGGCACGCCCGGTGGGACCCCGCATGGGTCATCTTCATTAGCTTTTTTAGTCAAGTTTTGTATGTCATTTGCAGATTTTGGCTAATTTTGCTTATTTTTGTGATTGGTAGGATTGTATAAATTGGTTTTGTAGGTCCACATGAGCATGAAGAAGACAAAGGAACTCATAGTCTATCTCATAGTATTTGCAAATTTTTCAAGCTTATAGGTGGACAAAGCACTTGGAATTTTTCTTCCTCTTCTTGTCTATATTCTTCTTATTCCATCTACTTCTTCTTCTTCTTCTTGTGGGAGATCTTGGCCATTTTTTTTTTAAGGAAACAAAATCATACACACTTCTTTTTAGTGCTTAAAATGAACCCCCAAATCATACTTAAATCCATTAAAAGTTAAAAATTTGCAAAAAAGAAAAAATCTTTTAACAAGTGAAACTAAACCAATCCAATCATTTGCATCCTTGCAACATCAAGGTTTTAGATGCATTCAAGCAAAGTTAGGAACACTTCATTTTTGAGAATTTAAAAAGAACTTCAAGTTTCCATTTCAAAAGGTTCAAAATCAACACTAAGTGCACACTAAAATCTAAATCAAACTCAAAGCATCAATCGAGGATAAAATGAACCTCATTTGCAAATATTTTAAAGTTCTTTTAAAAATCTCATGAAAACTAAGAGTCCTAAATGGTTGCCAAAAATTGTCCTAAAAGTTTTGTTATTTGTTCCAAACAAATGTCTTGTTGCAAAATCTTGAATGTTTTCTTAGTTTTTTCATGCATCAAAACAATCTAGGAATATCATTTTTGGACTTAAAACATGCAAACTAGAACACAAAATCTTGAATGAAAAGCAAAGTCCAAAGAGTCATTTTCACTTTTGAGTCCAAAAACAATCTTGAATGATCTAAGGTTAAAACAAAGCACTTCAAAGTTCTTAAAAAAACACACAAAATCTCAATTTTGAATGCTCAAAGGAAAAAACTTGAATGTTTAATCACTTGTCTTTGAATGCATGTTGCTAAAATCACTCTTGAGTGCCATGGATTAAAATCAAAGTTTCTTTTTTTTATGAATGCATGATTAAAACAAAAAATCCAATCTTGAATGCCATAGATCAAATAATCATCTTTTGCAGCATAAAAAGAATCTACATTTTTGTAAGCTTTTAAAAACAAATAAAAATGCTTTGAGTGAGTTTGTTGTTGGACTCACCCTCTTTAATCACCCATCAATTTAACCATTGGTTGCAATCTCAGTGCTATCCATGGGGATGGGTCTACTTGAAAAAGTTGTTAAGTGCTCCACGCAAATCAAACTCCACTCACTTGGGTTTTTAGTAGTTTTTCTAAGTTAGAAAATTCCTTGAATGCGCATTAATCTTGCTCACACTTCATTTGGGCATAAAAATTGGACAAATCTTGACATGGAGGGCATCCGGGCGCGCGCTTGAAATCAAATTTCACACACTTTTGTTTTGGGCTTAAAATAAACTCACACTCAATCTTGAATGCCTTAAAGAAAAATCAATCGATACTTGACGTGGAGGGCCTCCGAGCACACGGGTTTATCTTCTTGTTGACCCTAACTCTTCTTCTTGTTTGCATTCTTCGATTAATTTTATTTTTGTCGACACTTCAAAATTGGAATAAACATTGTATCTTAAACATGAGTGCTTGCAAAGTCTAGATCAGAAAACTTAAGCGTCAGTTGGTAAAAGAACAAGCATGTTTTTTAGCCCAAGATCATCCAAGTCTTCTCTCCCCTTGTCGTCTTTCGAGGCCATCTTGGGTGCATAAGATTAGGATCCAAAACCTTGTTTCTTTTTAGGAGGCCTGCTTGGGGATTTCATCACCCCTTGGATGACCTCAACTCCAGTGTTCTGGCGGAGTATAAGAATCGAGAGGTGAATCGAAAGACACCTCTCTTGAGATCAAGATTTTGTCACTCGGACTAAGCCTCAAAGAACTTTATACCCTTGAGAGGTGAAAGAGGAGAAGTGGGTTACCGCTCCTCTCGGCTGTGTGACATCTTTTTGGTTTCATCTACAGATTTGGGCCTCATGTACCTTGTGTATGTCAAGGACTCCCTAGCTAAACCAAATTTCATCCTTGTAGAAAGCTTCCTAAGATGTTGGTGTGTTTGACGTGCTTGCTCAAAACTTTTGTCTACTTGTTTGTTCTTAGCTTTTGAATGAATGTTTGCCAATTTTGGTCGAAATCCCAGAAAAACAAAAATCTCCCAACTCAAGGCATACTTAGCGTAGTCACTGCATTATCAAAAAATCATCCAAGCTCCCCCGATGCAACTGAATCTATCTAGTTCTTTGCCTTAGAACAATCCCAAATCCAAAGTCCATCCAAATCATCCCCCCAGCCAGCTAGCAACCCAATCCAAAATCACCCAAGCCTTTAAAGAGTTGTTGTCACTTTGCCAAAATTTGCTATCCAATCAATCTATCCTACCAATCAACCAATCTCACCAAGGTTATCCCTCTGACAGAGCATTGTCTAAGGTAATCTAGCTTTGTCACTTGCATCCATCATCACCTTGAGCTAAAGGTTGAGATCCACAAGTGGTCAATCTCGTGTCATGCCCATAGGATTATTAGTCTATCCTCAAGTTGACACAGCCACCACCAAATCCAGTGCATAGGAAAGAAAAACTCTCACTTTTTGACAGCATGCCCTTGAAGTCTTCCATCCACAAGAAAGCCAAAGATCTCCAGCTAATCCTCCTTAGGTCTGTCATACAACTTTGACTCTCCCTAGGAAATCTTTCATCAGCCAATCCAAAATCTATGCCTAATCCAAATCCAACCATGAGCTTTCGTGTTCATCCATATGCAAGACCCCATCCCCATCAAACTCATCATCAAAGCATGAAGTACCAATCCTATCATGATGTGTTTGGTCACATTGTCCTTGCTCCCGCCACCTCCTATTCCAATGATGATGAAAATCTTGTTGACTATGACGGGTATATTGAAAGCCTTAGAAACATTCCCCCAAGCATCCCCCAAAATCCAAGAGTTATTCCAAACTATCTAGTCATGCCATCCGGCATTCCAGCTTCCCCTCTATCACCCCATCAACCAAGCTTCCAATCTTCCACCCCCATCACACTAGCTATTCCTGTCAATCCACCTCCACCTTCGACACACAAGACTCCAAGGAATCTCCTAGAGGAAATAAAAGAAAATTTGCCTCCAACAGTCGATAAGCCATGTCATCTAATCCAACCATGTGAAGTAGTTAGTGATGAAGCTTCCCCATCTATAATATCACCTCCATCTCCCATAGCTATCATCCCCATACCATCCATCAAATTGCTTAAAATCCTTCCACTTCACGCAAGCATCAAAATCCCACCACCTATCAAACCCCTCCAAATCCTATCCACATCGCCTCCAAGCATTTCCCAAATCTCTCGTAATGACCCTTATGCATCCATCTTCTACTCACCCATCTCCACTATGGAATCTCCCATCTATCCATCTGCTGCCTTTGAAGAATCCATCCCTTCACCTCCTATCGCACCATCCACTCCAAACCAATCCTATCAAGATCCTGCCCAAAGCATGTTGACATCCCCCAAAGCATAAATGAAGATATCATCATACCATGTCTTCCATCCATAGTGCAGTCACCATCTCCTCCATCTCCAAAACCTCAAGCCATATCTCCTCCACTACAAGATATCTTGTCATCCCACCAGCTACATCAAGATCCTATCCTTCCATCTCCCCTGCTCCATGCTTCCATCTTACCACCTATCCAAGCTATTCCACCATCTATAATCTACCCTCTTGGTTCACTTACATTCATCCACGGTGGCCCTCTCTCAGCAGAAGAATTAAGAACAGTATCTCCCCATTGCAATACACCTTATAAATCACTTCTACCATTTTCTGCAAGCAAAAAGTTTCCTCAGCTTGTTCAAATGCTCAATCGATGGCATTATCAAGGTCAAGGTTTAGGACCACAAGAGCAAGGAATCAGAGAGCCTATTATTGAACAAAAAAATCTAGGATTTCATGGTCTTGGATATGTATCCAAAGGCTCACCATCTAAAGGTGTTGGTACACCACACCCCCAAACCAAGCCTATCTCCAAGCTCACCATGCCAGCCTCCCATCACTCCTTCAATAAATCTTATGTCATCCCCCCTCCACCATCTTTGCAACCCAAAACAACCTACCATATCCTCGCTTCATCCGCTAAATCCATTTTGGGTCCCTATGTCCCAAAATCTATCATCCTCCATCCTCCTATTAGCCATCATAAAAATCCTATTCCATCCATTCCTATGCAAGATCAAAAAAGGCACATATCAGGGCACATCATCCATCATCATCCCCCTACATGCTCTTTCATATCCTCTCCATCTAACAAAGCTTCTCCTAACCATCTTCCCAAAGCTTACCACAACAATGTAAATGCCAACTTCAAAATGTATAAAGCTAAAAATCCACATCCTAGGCAATCATATGTCTATTCTAAAAGACATACTCCAAAAAGGAAAAATCCAATCAAAGAATTCAAAACAATGCAAAAGCTTATGAAAAGAAAATCCAAAACCATGTGGATCCCCAAGAAAAAAGTTGAAACCCAATACATAATGGCACCCACCATTGCTAATCCCCCATCTAGTGACTCATGTACCCCATCTCCTAACTCCATCCTGGGTGCCTATATCCCCAAGCATGCTTCCACAAATCCTCCATCACACCCGCATCTACCATCTATCCCCCATATGCTCTTTTCACACCCGTCCCAACATGTGCCAATGTTGCTCTTGCAAGCATCCCCATCTCATGCTCCTTTCTAGCATTTTCATCCCTCCATCTCCTACCATCAATCCCATCTAATCCGATCTATTGCATAAATCACACATTCGGTGTACCAACAGCTAGCAACAAAATTGAACATTCCAACAGCCAGTGAAAAATCCCAAAAAAGACAAAATAGCTGAAGAAAGCCAAAATCATTCCTGCTAAGTCCAATGTCAAAAAGTCAAAAAAAGTAAAGAAAAATAAAGCGTCCACTGGTGAAAACTTGGCAATTCAAGCACCTTGGACAAGTACCATGATGAAAACTTGGCAAACAAGCGTCATGCGTAATCCCGCCATCCCCAGCTTAGCCTATCACCCTCATGCTTTTGGTCATCTCTTGACATCCAACTCCATCTTCCAATCTATCCACCTATCCTCCATCCTCCAGCTTCCATCTCACACCATCCACTAATCTTATGCAGCTTCAGCCAATCATCTCAGCTATCATCCATCTCCCTAGCCCCTTCAGCTTTTTCCATCCTAGCTTCAATCCTATCACATCCATCATAAGACCTCCTTCCACATGTTATCTTTTGATTGGGGGCACTATATTCCTTGGAGATCTTGTCTTGTCCATCCTCCCTTGTCATTGGTATCTCACTCTAGGCTATCCTCATGCAAACCCAATGTCATCTCTTTATATCCATCATAATCCTAGCTATCTACCATCCTATCCAGCCATCTCATCCTGCTCCTCTAGCTATCCTTGGTCACAAAATATCTCATCATCATTGGATGCATCTTGCCAAATCCATATCTTTCGCTATCACCCTACCCTTAGCTTTCGCATCTTGCACAACATCGAACCATCCCACTATCCTATCATCCTAAGCTTTTGCCTACTTGTAACTATCTTGGTCCGTTAGCTTGTACCATATCTTGATTAGCCCGATTGTAAATATCTTGGTCTGTCAGCTTGTACATCCTCTTTAGCTTAGTACCGTTGTATCTATCTAGCTTTTGTGTTAGTTCCTCCTTGATCAACATCTTGCACACATCGCACATCTTGGTTAGCTATTCCAATGCATCCTTTAGCTAGATTTCCTATCACCAAAGTGTTATCTTTCTTAGTTCAGCTTGCTAGATGCATCACTCATCCAAATCCACCAGCTTAGGTGCTCTCCGATAGGTCCTTGCAGGATATAGCTTTCCTCATGTCTGATCTTGGTCCGTTAGTACCTCGTCCTACCCATCTCGTTGGCAAATGGCTCTCTTTTGGAGTTTCGCTTTCTTTCGATTTGGACTCTTCCCTATTGGGTCTTGAAATATCTTTTCCAAGCAATCTCCTTGTTCCCTCCTCAAGGTTGCCATGATCTTCCATATCATGGTATACTGTGAATGGGGCAATCTGAGTGTAAGGTCTTGATCAAGTCTTTTGTTTGTTTTTCTTTTCTGCTTCTGGGTTACCCAGTGTCGGTTCCACACTGCTTCCTCTTGGACTCATGTGTGATGTTGGGGCAACCCTTGCGTGTTTGTTTCGAGTCAGTTTGTTAGTCCTCTGGACAGTTGGTGAAAAGGCCTTGATGTTCTTGGTAACCTTGGAAATTAACCAATAGTCCTATAGAAAATCTTGTGCTCAACTACCTGGTGGTACTTCTCTTTGAAGTATCCCTCCCGCTCAAAAAGCTTCAATGGTTTTCCTTCATCTCCATTATCCCCCATCCATATCTAGCATCTGTCTCTCCTACCCCAGCTTGTGCAAATATATCTCTTAGAATCAATCATCACTCTTAGCTTTAGGGATCCACAATCCTAGTCTTAGGGATCCACCAATCCAAATCAACCCACCAAGCCTCATCTTTCGAGATCCACAATCCTAGTCCTAGGGATCTCCGAAACCCATCTTCTGCCAATCTAACTCTTTGAAATCCTGTTGCATCAGCTTTATAATCCCCTCATCCATCTCCCTATCCTGGATTCTTTTTTATAGCGCTCTGCTCCTTCATCCTCTGCAATCCCTAAGATCTTAAGCTTGCTTCCTCTTGTGACTATGATTCTCCCTTTATCATTCTCCCATAGTAAGATTTTGAGCTAACTAAACCTCTTCTCTTAATCCAATCTGAGTCTCCTTGCTCATCCCAGATTCTTGTATTTTTCAACAAGCCACCGAGCCTCGCTTTCTCTCCCCGCTGCCTTCTTGAGGGGGCATCGCACAGTCCATTCTCTCCTCTTCTGCTCTAGCCTTGGACATCTTATTTTCTTATCTTTGATGCCATGCCACTTGCGGCATCACATCAAAGAGGGGCAAAATGTAAACACCTAAAAATCCTTTAGAAAATAATATTTTTATTTTCTGAAAAAAATCCCTGATGACATCATCATTTATTAATTAATTATTTAATTAATTAATTAATTAATTTTTATGCCATTAAATCCCTTTATCTTAATTAAAAATATTTAATTAAGGAATCCCTCCTAAAAATGTTTAAATCTTATTTAAACATTATTTCCTTATTTATTAATTATTTAATTAATAAATTGACCAAAAATCCTAAAATAAATAAAAAATTTATTTTTTGCCCAAAACTTGGCCAATTTCCTTAAGACCACTAACCTCTTCCAAAATCTTCTAATCCTTCTTTAATTTCAATTAAAGGCTAATCCTATCATTTCCTACCCCTAATCCCAACTCAAAATATTTAATTAAGATTACATATTAATCCTCATGTTTATTAAAAAAGTTTTAATAAATATCTCCTCAACCCAAACCCTTGAAATAAATAAAACTTTATTTATTTCCTAAAAATCTAATTTATCCTCATCCTAAGAAGTTCTAGACTCTTCTAGAAAGTCTTCATCCTCATCTTAGAAAATTCTAGACTATTCTAGAAAGTCTTTATCCTCATCCAAAGTCTAGAGTCTTCTAGAAGATGTCTTTAAACCTAATCCTAATCCCCTCCTAACCTTGTCACATTCCCTAAACATGGGTTAAGAATTACTAACCCAAGCCAAAGTTAACAAATATCTCCTCCTTCACCCACCCTCATTAATTGCAATCCACTTGCCTATCCCTAAGCTAATCCTAAACCATCCTAATCCATCCTCTAATCATTTGTACAATCCTAAGCAAGCTTAAAACCCTCCTAATCAAGTCCAAGTCGAAATTGCTCTCATCACCCTCAAAATATCTCAACCATAAAACTTTATGAAGTCCACTAGGCCATAAATGACTCTTACAAGCCCTTTTATTGCTCTTACAAGTCATTATGAGGGTCTTTATGAAGATTTTATCCCTTGAGCCTCCTTTGTTGACTCATCCTTCCCCTTTCCTCCATCCTCTCACCATGTGACATGTGTCACTCTTTGATTGGCTATAAGGAAGCACAATCCATGTGCTCTCTTCTCATGCAATCTAAGCCCTCCATAAGCTTTTTCCCATCCTTGCATCTTAGCCCTCAATCCCTCAAGCCTCTTGCCTATAAATTGGATCCTTCCCCCTTGAAAAATAACACAATCCATTAAGTAAAGTTATAATGCTATTTTGAGAGCCAAATCCATACTAAAGCCATCTATCCACACCAAAAATCCACAATCATCCATTGAAACCTTTGGAAGCATATTGAGCATACATCCTATCCATTTAGATAAAGCTACTCAACAAGAGAGCTTCTTATTGAGAGAGTCCATTAATGGCTCATATTCTCAATTGAGAGCTCATCTTAGTCTATCTTGAAGTTTGTGAATTTTGTTTAGTTTGTAGAAGCTTTATTTAAATTTGGTTTCTATTAGCATACTAACATTGCTCATATACAGGTGGCATATGAAGAAATGTGTCAAATAATGCATTCCACAGTTGATAGTGAAATATCCACACCAACATGGACTAAATTTTGCAACACTCTAAAATTATTATAGACTTCATAATCATGGGTTAGTTTGAATTCCTTCAAATAGAGAAATTGAGCCAATAGTAATATCGGGCTAAAAATCTTCATTATCTAAATGGAGCCTTCATCATGGAGAATAAAAATAGAAATATATCATTATATTCCACTCCCAATATCTTAAGACAAAATTCTTATATGCTCAAGACAAACCTCTAAAAATTGGTTATGATTGATAGTTTTACAACCTCCAAATTGTGATAGTAGAAAATTCTAAGCTCACATGCTTTCAACTTATAACTAATTCAAAAAGTACCATATCATCTTAACATTCCACTATAGATATGATTCTTTGATTTTTAAAAAAGTGACCAATTATTAAAGATTACTAGTAACATTAGTGTTATAATGTGTCTTAAATATATTACTAATAAAATGTTAGCATGCAATATTATACATTTAGATTACATATATGTATCCCTAATTTGCATACATATATATACTAGAGAGATAAACTAAGATAAATAAATGACACCTAATTAAAATATATATGTAATCTTACTAATATTGATATTTTAATAAAGTATTAATATCATGATATAATTTTATTTTATTGTTTTTATATTATAAATGATTAATGTTCTATGAAAGTAAATAAATCGATCAAAATGGGTATTTATATTTATTAAATCATTCTTATTTAGATAACTATTATGGTTCCTAAAATAATACATTTATTTATCAACCCAAAAAATAGTAATGGTATATATAAAATCAAAGATATTTAACAATCAAAAACTCAACATACATTTGTATCTTAGTTATTATAAAATATTAAGTGTTTAATTACCAATGTCATTCTTCAACCAATTATAGTTGGAGAGACTCTACATATACCTGAACTAATCAATTACTAGAAAAGTGAAGAGTTAACTCACCAACATAGCACTTACCAAGTATAGTTGTGGGGGCATTACATGTCTAGTTTGACCAATTTTGACACTCTACTTGTCCTATTTAGCATTAAAAAGAAAATTGGCCTAATAGCCTTACAAAATTGATTTTAATAACAAAGACAATTGGAATTATTGGCCTTATATCTTGATGAAATGGCCTTATAGAATAGAATTGGTCTTAGTTCCAAGCCTTGTGTTATTGATTCTTTGACAATATGGAGAAAGTAGAATTGGTTCTTCTTTGTCAAAGCATGTAGTCAGGCCAAGGAAAGACCATTGTTATTATTTTTTAGTCTAGTTGAATATATTTCATAAGGCTATAAGGCCAATTTTATTTGAAAATGTGATTGTAATGTGAATGTGCCCAAATATCCAAAATTGCAAAATGTTGCAAAAATAGTTTTGCAATATTTTTGCTAAAAATTGTCAAAAGAGTTTAGTCATTTGACCACATTATGAATTTTTTGAATTTGATTCAAAAATAAATAAATTTGATTTAATATTCCCTCTTTAGGTCAAGGGAAGAAAATGACTTGGATAGTGGAGGAAAGTTTAATGACTTGATCATCCCATGTCATTGATACAAAAATAGAAAACAATGGAATGATAAATTCAGGTCTCATATTGAATGATTCTTATCTTGTATAGAAATCAATATTCTTTATTCTATAGTTTAACAAGTTCACTTCATACATCTTGTCAATTTTTAAAAAGAACAAGAGTTGGACAAAAGTAAAATTTGAACAATAATGTATTGATAGAATACTAGTCTATTGCAATATAAAATAGTAGCTAGTTGTTGTTGATTTATAGAATAATTCATAATTGAATTTATAAAAATTTATCGTACAGGATAAAAAAAATTGTGTAGTAAAAAGTAACAATACCAGAAAAAAAATGTCATCAAAGCACAATTGTTCAAATATGTATCCAAAATATGGAAGACTAGATAAGGCATGAAAATTTCTTAAGTGAAATCCTCAAAGAGATATCATCTATGTGATGTGGCATACCACTAGATTACAAGCCATTTAGTGTAGTGATCAAGCACTATACTAGGTAGATGTAATTGTCTTAACAACTTGCAGCCAATGAAACCAACCAAATTTCAGCTATCTAAGAATTTTTTTTATTTACAAAATTAAAACTAAGTTTTAAAATATTCACATTTTGTTTAATTTATCCATTGACATCATGTTAGAGTTCATAATTTAAAACATAAAGAGAATCATGAAGCATTTACCACTAGTGCAAGAATTTTTTGTGATAATTCTTTTCGGGTAATTTGATAATGTTTTTAGGTTAATGTCATATCTATGATATTTGAATGGTAAAATACTTTAAAAAATTATAGTCTTATAGTAGAATGTTATTACTTAGTCAGAATATGAAGAAGAAAATTTTTAGAGTTTTAGGTGACCCTACAACACTCATAGGATCAAATGAAAGACCAAGATAACTTCCACAAGAGATTAACAAGACAATTGCATTAAGTTGCAGGAATGCTATTATTGATTATGGAATTCTTTGATATCCAATGGATTGATTAAAATGTACATAATGGGACTCCTTATATAGGAAAGGTGATAAGAGAATAAGACAATTACAAGATAAGCTATTATCTACACAAGGTGGAATCACATGTCCCCCAAAGGTGGACCATCCTCCATTATGCATTTAAGTATTGAAATGATGAGGATGATGATGTGATATGTGTGCTAAATGTGGATTGAGATAACAACTATAACCACCTAGAGTGGAATTATCCTACACCATGTGCTTCAGTGGGGTGAAACCTCCTAAGTGTCTCAATGACAAAATACTATGAAATGTATTATCCTAAGTAGGCTTAAATAGGTAAAATTAGTAAATATTTAATTACACCAACACCCCCTATTAAGTGAAATTGAGGAGAATGCACTTATAGTCAAACTCCTAGATGAGTCTTCACTACAAGGCCATTTTAGGTACCCATGTAGAATATGAAATCCAGTAGATGAAACAATATCTCTCTTAAAGTAGAGAAAGAGAGCAAAACTCATTGGAAAATTCCTCCTCCAAAATGAGAGATGAAAACACACAATGCATTAATGGATTATCAAGACCCTCTAAGAACTACATACATCATGTATATAGACAAAGAATAATCTCCCCATAGGAAGAAAATAAGGAGAAGTGATATCCTCCCTCATAATGAAGAAGCTCAGATGTAGATGAAGAATATGTGCAAGCAAAAGATAATCCAATGGATACAAGAAACATTTCTCCCCTTAGGAAGAGATAAATGCATCAAAAAATGAAGAAGCTAATCCATGTAAAAATTGAAGGAGGAAAATGGTCTCTATTTATGTATCTTTGAAGAATAAATATGTGTCTCCAAGCTCAAAGATTCTATCACACCATCAAGATGGCCTATGAGATGTGAAAAAATAAGTAAATTTGAAGAGTTGGGAAATCCAATCTCCAAAGAAGGTGAAGAATTATCTCAAAGAGAAACCCCCTCAAATGTATTAACTAGATCTATCTTATGAGATTCATCTAAAAGAACATCCTAGAATTCATCCCACACTACAAGATCTAAAACAAAAATATCATCCTGCTAAATAGTAGAACTCATGTTTGAAGAAGTAGGAGGTGGAGGAGTAAGAATTTTAACACTTGTCTCAAGAATAAAATGAATCAAGTGTCCAATATTTTCCTCACATGAATAATTTACCATTGATATAGGGTGGATGCATCTCAAATATCATCATCATTATCAACAAAATATGAAAAATAATACGTGTGATGCATGATAATCAACTCTCGTAGCTATGACATCTCTATTTTCTATGTCCCTAATGTAGACATAATCAGGAGTAAACTCAACAATTTCACCTTGTGCCCCATGAGTAATTTGGAAAATGGAAAGGAGATTAGTAGTCAAGCATGGTAAACAAAGAACGTCATTAAATGTCTACTCTCCCAAAGGAATAGAACCTTTACCACAAACCTTAATGTATGTATTATTACCCTTCAATATAGGTGGAGCAATAAAAGGCTCAATAGAAGAAAAGTTATCCATATAATATTTCATATTATGTGATGAAAATTCATCAAGTGAAGGCATTTTGTATGCACTACCCAGAGCACTCATAGTAGCATAAAATGTGGAAACACAGATTGAACATTCAAGACCATAATATCAATTTCCCATCATCTTTAGTAATGCCACAATTAGAAAGTTCCAACCTAATAGAATTAAAGTTAAAGATAAAAAGACTTGAATATTGTCAAAATCAAGCAAGGATTTAGAATTAGAAGCTCATTCTATAATCTAATTTTCTCATTCTTTCAAGTTTACCAAAGAAGATCTTAGAGAGCCAAGTGCTTTATCCCTTTAATCAAACCATTTCCTACTTCCTAAAACACCCTAAGTTGGTTCTAGATATTGTACAACAATCATTCTATGTAATCCAATACTCATCAATTGATTAGAAAGTACTTGTTTCCATTCATGATAGTTATATGGAATGAGAAATATAAACTTTGAAATAATCCATTTTGAATCCAAAGGATGGCTAGAACATAAAGATAACTCCTTCAAAATACTGATCCAATTAAGAAAATTGAAATCCAATTATTTATCAACTGCAATTATATTTTTTAAAAGACCAATTATTGTGTGAGGCCTCACCCTAATCCATCATATTACAGTTGATACATTATTTTTTTGATACATTATGACTTGATATGTTGAGACATTGTCAGATAGACTAGACATTATTATTTTATTTTATGTCATGTGATGTTTTACTTTGAGATGCTTAAATTTTTATGAACATGTATATTTATGATGTAGTATAGTAAATGAATGCAAAATTAGGAATATCATTAAAACATTAATTATGCAAAGTTTACTGGTTAAATATATGAGCAAAAATGAGATAAATAGTTATTTGTATAAAAGATTGATGTTTCGATTTATATGATTATCTTGATGAGTTTTAATTATATACATGTGACTTTTTTTGAGCTACTAATGTGTGAATTTAGTGCACAAGATTATTAGCCAGGAAATCTAATGGAGAATCAAAACTCGACCCTAGGTACAATTTGTGAAAACTAGGATTGAGTTTAATGAAACATGCAGACCCCATTGTTTCGTATTTTATTTTTATCGTAAATTGAATGTGTATATCATTTTATAATCATAAAGTGTTTAATATTTTGTGACAGTGATTTTATAGTGTCACTTGGCACTTGTAATTCATATAAGTATATCAGCATGATAATTAGGATTAGCTGAGTGCCCTAATAAATTTGAGATGGACTAGGTTAGTAACTTATACTAATTAGTTGGTAATCAAGATTAATTACCCTAATTAGGGGTTAGTGGTAAGATTTCATTCCTAGAGTTTCTAGAAAGTCCAAATATTTCAAGCATTTTAATAGGTCCCTAAATAGTGCTAGAGGCAAAAATTAATGAAAACTAAGTGCCTAGGGGGTATATGTATGGGTTGGAGGCATTTTCCACCCCTTTAGCCCCTTTTGTTGAATTTTATGACCACCCAAATATTCCATTTTACTTTAGTGCGAAAATTGGAACTTCACCATGAGTTTGATAAGTTTATACTCCACCATAAAGTTTTCCTTAATGATGGAGTTAAGTTAGAAGTCTCTAGAAGGCTTAGTCATGTCCAAAGTTATTGCAAATTTTAGGTGGTTGAGTTATGAGCCTATTTAGCTATAGATTTGAGGGTGGAAGAGTGTTCACTCAATCTCTACATTTAGAGACTAAAGTGAGGATTGAAGGAGGAAGGAGGATAACTCTTCTCAAATTTTAGTTTTCCATAACCATTTGTGAAGGTAGTAATCCTTCAATTTCATGTCTCCATGCTATTTTTTTCATTGCTTAATTAGGCTTTCTACATACATGTGCATTTGTATGTATGATGAACATGTAAGGGATGGGATTGTGATGGGTTTGCTTAAATTTTTTCTTTTCGTGTTTTACATTTTGATTTATGAGGGAAACTATAAGGGTTGTGTTGGAAATACTCACCCTCAGATAGGGTAGAAGTGGTCATGTATGGGAGGAGGGCTTTAGTTGGACTCTGAGTAGTGTAGAGTCTCTCCTCATGATGAGGAGAGGGAGAGAGTAGGTTGATATAGGCCCCTACTTATTAGTACAAACCATGTTTGTGTTTTGAAAATTGAGAAGTGAAAGAATGGAAGTTCTTGTGATTATAGCTTCTAAAGGGGCATCTGTTATGGTGTTGTGATCAACTTCTCCTACCCTAGAAAAATCCAACTTCTTCCTAGTTTGGTTAAGAAATGATCCTTTTGTGGAAACCTAGGATGAGATTATTTGGTTGTTTCTGTCCTTGTGTTAAATCTATTTGTCGTTTGATCAGTTTTTGGTATCTCCATGGCTACCTTGATATGGAGCCAAGCATGAATTCAAAGTTGTTGTTTCAATTCAAATATTTGGGAGATTTCTCCAAATTTATTGTTAACGAGGGAGTCCTTGAATTAGGTGGTTGAATAAAATGAGTAGAAAGTGGCTAGCCCATGTATGTTGAAAAAATGAGTATCTTTCTTTCATATGATATTCTTTATGATTCAATTTATATGCATATGTTTATCAATAAGTAGATGCAATACTTTTTTACCTTCCCTGCGATATTCTTATAATTCAAATTTGTATTCATATTTTTATATGGTAATTAGATGAAATCATGATATATAAAGTTATTCAATTTGATTCCAAATTGTGTTAAGAAATTTTGATTATATGAATAGAATTTCATTTTGTATTTCATATTTGTTGAAAAGAGAAATATTCCTATGTTAATGAATAAACACAACATCAAACTCTATGCTATAATTCAACTTGAAAAAAATAATAACCCCTTGCCATATAAATTAAATGGTATTGAAAATCCTACACTTAAATAAAAAGATTCTTGAAAAATAATCTATCTAACTAGAGCAAAAATTATCTCTGCCCTTTGTATGGTAAAGTTTTTTAATCCTCTTAGAAAAAAGAATATTCCTTCTAAGATCCCATTTAATATCTTTGATACCCCTTTAAAAGAAAATTTAATACCATACAAAGGGCAGAGATAATTTTACACTTAATACCCTAGTTAAGTGTAAAGTTTATCTCTGCCCTTTGTATGGTATTAAATTTTACACTTAATACCCTAGATAATTTAATACCATACAAAGGGTATTAAGTGTAAAATTTAATATCTTTGATACCCCTTTACACTTAATACCCTAGTTAGTGCATTGCAAAGGGTAATGTCACCCCCCACCCTCCAAGGAAATTGCACTTTTTTTGTCCATTTTTGACGACGTGACATGGAAGGGAAGGATAAAGTTTGGTTTGTTTAAAATATGCATTAAAGTGGGGTTTGAATTTACTCCCCCTTTTTCTGAGCCAAACATAGGAGAGGTGACAATGTAAATGCAGGTCTAAATCACCTTTTGGAAGGTCAAAGGTTGTCCTTGGGATCATGTGCAAAGACCTAGAAAGATGCCCAAGGCATTGGGTAAGGTGTTAAAGGTAGTTAAGGCGGTTGGGGTTAGGTTAGGTGAGTGAGGTAAGGGGTAAGGTTAGGGGGTACTTTAGTGTTTAGTAAGTTAAAGTTAGTTGTTAATTTTAGTGTTAGATAATGTTAATTGTTAGTGTTGGGTTAGGTTAGTTGTTTGTTATTAGTTAAGTTTAGAGTTAATTGAAGTTAAAAATTAATTGTTAGAAGTTGACTTATAGTAAAGTCAAATCGTGGTTAGTTGTTAGAAATAGTTTATTTAATTAGTTTTTTTTTGTATTAATTTTTGGTTGGTTAGTATTATTATAGTGTTAAATAAAGTTTTGATGTTGAGTGTTTAGATTTAAAACTATTTTTTAATTAATATTAATTTAGTAAAATTCAAGTTTGGGTCTTTTATTTAAATTGTTTTGCTTAAAGTTGTATTAAATCTTTAGATATGATTATTATTATAATATGTTTGTAGGCTTAATTATTATTATTTTGGTTTAGTTATTTATTTAAAAAATTAATCAAAAATTAGAATGTTAGATTTGCAACTAAAATTGTTTAATTTTGTTCTTAAAATTGACAATTGATATGTTGTCATTTAATTTTGAAAGAGGAATATAGGAATAGTATAATTTTAAAAGGGAGATAACATTATTTTTTAATGTTTGAGTATTAGTTTTAAATATTTAAATATGTCTGATAACTTGGTGAATTTAATCTTCATAATTATAGTTTTGATGAAATTTAATTATAACCAAGGTCGAATGAAAATTTTAACATTGTATGGACCTAGGAAAATGAACATCGTAAATAATTTTGATAGTTAATATTTCCATGATCGTATCCTATTTTAAAAGTTCACCTAGTCTTGAGATATAACTTGATCAACTAGGAGATAGAACTGAGACACGGAATGATATATGGAACTCTATCAAAACTTGATGTGTAATGTAAGTTGTAGTCAAAAATATATATCAGCTTAGTGGATTAATTAACTTTAAAAAGAAAAAATTGTGTGTTTTTACCCCGTTATTTTGGGCATGACATATTGAAAGTGATATTTCCATTCCAAATCACTAAAAAATTATTCCGAAGCTAGAAAGTAGAGGAAAAGTCATGCACTTAAAAAAAATATTGCACTTGAAAATGTTATTAGATGTGCCCAAACAAGGTCTTGAAAATTGCAAAAATTGGGATTTATTATTTTTAGAAAAACTCAAAAATAGAGAGTCAAAATCACCTATTCACTACTATGTAGATTGTGACATTCTACCCCAAAACAAAAGAATATTGTCATAAAAAGGATTGAGATATCGATGTTTGAAAATCACATCTGAATTTTTTTTTTTGAATTGTCATTGCCACACCTCTAAAAAAAAAATGACTCTAGATTTGTCTTCATATGTCCCATTTGGAGGAAACAAAATTTAATTTATGGGTTTTTGGACCTCCTCTATATGATGCCAACCTCTGATTTGTGCTAGAAAGCTCCAATTTTGACCTACAATAGAAGGTCACAAAATGCAAAACCCTAATTTTCCTCCATATTGTGATATCCAAATTGCCAAATTCTTCACCAACAATGAATCAAGTGAAGATTTTACTTCTTGAGAATATATCATTACAGCTTGAGAGATCTGATACCATGTTAGATTTTCAAGTGACTCTACAACACACCCTCAATCAAATGAAAGACCAAGGTAACTTCCACAAGAGACTGGCAAGACAATTGCATTAAGATGAAGGAATGAAATTATTGATTATGGACTTCCTTGATATCCAATGTATTGGTTAAAATGGACATAATGGGTCTCCTTATATATAAGGAATGTGATAAGAGACAAAGATAAGGAGAAGATAAGCTATTACCTACACAAGGTGGAATCACATGTCCAAACGAGGTGGATAATCCTCCATCATGCAATAAAGTATGTGGAATAATGAGGATGACAATGTGATATGTTCACTAAAGGTGGATTCAAACAACAAATATGACCACCTAGAGTGGAATTCTCCTACAACATGTGCTTAAGTGAGGTGCAAACTCCAAGGTGTCTCAATGAAAAACTACTATGTAATGCATTATCCTAAGTAGGCTTAAGAAAGTCTAACTAGTAAATATTTAATTACACTAGAAAAAAAAAAGATTTTCCTAATTAAGTAGTTGTACCAACACTTCATGACAGATATTTGAGAGTGATATCAAATTTTGCACATGCTTACAGATACAAATTTCACACAAACTTATATGTCTAGTATATAAATCGATCCTCTATTTTTAAGATGAGTCAACATTTTTGTGTTAATACATCTCAAGAAATCTTTATTTCATCCCATTAATCCTTTCTTTTGATGAAAATTTTGGTACTAGTTTTATAAAGTTTTTTCTTTTTTACTGTAATATTTTTTTTTATAGATTGAGATTATTAGAATTTTGGATATAAAACCACTGTATGTATGTAAAAATATTTTCAAATTTTTCTTTAATACTAACTATTATTTCTTCTAAGTTGTGTGTTAACTTAAAAAATAACACATCTTTTATTCAAGATGAAGTCTTGGCTCATTGGCTAGGACTCATAATTACTAAATCATATCTAAGGTTGTTTGAATATAAATGAGATAAACTGGTCAAAATATTACTTATAAAACATCAAACATAATTTTATTGCATGGCTTAAAAGAAAAACATTGATCACTTATTAGTATTATATCATTGATGGAAGTTTCTTAGTTATAGGTTTTTAGTTCATATGATTATATCTACAAAAGTTGATCCTACCATTGAGAAGAATATAATAGTTTTCAAACTTGATGTTACATGTAAGAACCAAGCTACTAATGTTGTCAGTGTGAAAGATAAATGTCTTGGTTTGGTCTGATCAAATTTTTTAAAAATTCTTTTCAAGTGACTTCATAATGAATTAAAGGATTTATTTGATTAAAGTAGTTATTAAAATGTGTTTGTGAAAATTCATGCTACTTTTTTTCATTATGTTCTTTCAATTTCAATGCAGTAATGTTAGAACACCTAAAGTGGCTACCTAAAGGTAGTGGGTTTGAAAATCCTTCTATAGACTCATGTTTCAAAGAAAGGCTAGCTAAAAGATTTTTTGGCCTTTTTATTTTGTACTTTACCTCTCAAAAAAATTGATATATGAATCAAGAAATATATTAAAATAAGGTTTGGAAATTCTTCACTTGAGATTGTTGAGGAGAACATTAGAAATTGCATTTTTCATGTATATTTCATCCAACTAGTTTGTTAGACATGAAAATGATTAATTTTCTTTTTACTATTCCAATTGTAGCATCCAAAGGTCATTTTTGACTTAGAAACCATTATCATGGAGAATATATATATATAGTTTTAGACATATCCAGGCCTTACAACTAATTTTGTCTTCTTGAAAAATTCTACAACTTTGGGCATTCAAGATGAATGGGATTTGCACCTTTATTTGTTTATAAACTTAATTACATACATTGGACTTAGATTAAGTAAAGCTATGGTGTTTATGATGCATCACTGCAAGATATGTCTAGATTCCACAATGATTAGCTAAATGAGAATCACTTAATGTATTCTATTTTTTCATAATTAGAAAGAAACATAGGGTAATTTTGAGAAATGTGAAAGATCTCAAACATTAGTGATATTTCATCCCATTTGAGGTATTCAAAGCTAGAAAATATATGACTATATTTATAAATAAATACAATAACCACATTGGTAGAAATAAATAGTTCTAATTTTTCTTACTAGTGCTTGTGCAAACAACAACTCTTTATATCACATTTTCAATTATTGAATATTCTCATCTTTTCCTCTTAATATGATGAGAAAGTTAGGCTATTATAAAGTTCATGATCTTCAACATTTAAAAGAATGTTAAGCATTGTTTCTGGTTCTCCAAGTAAGAAAAGTTTAGGGAAATGATAAGAGCATATACTAAATTATCTTAAAATGTATCTTGAGATTGTTAGATAACAATACTACCACACAAAAAATATTTCATCTCCACTCAATTAGACCATAAGATATTGATTGACTCTAAATAGATGAAGGAGATAATGTAGATTGGTTGTGGATGATGCATTATTTGAGTGTTTGAGTTTTGGGTTGATAAGTACATTATTGATGACTTTTAAATGCTGAAAGAATCCTCATAGGATTGAGGAACCTATCATATATGTTATATTTTTTCATATTTGAATAATTTTTGTTAGTTCTTATATGTCTCTAAGGAGTTGTTTATAAAAAAATGAAGGATTCATCAACAAGATCATAAATAATTGAGGATGTTCCATGATGCTCTATATCACTTCTCTATTGGTATCTCTACTCTATGTTGTCTATTAGTATCAATCACTTAGTCATTTACAAGGTAGAGTTAGATGGTCATCACTGCGACTGAGCTACTCTACATAGGCTGAGTCATGTACATAATCTTGTATGTATGGATAAATTGTATAGAAGCCAATTAAAGTATGGTATATGGACTAAGCTCATTCAACAACTGAGCATGTTATTAATGATCAAGTATATTTTCAAGTATATAAGTACCAAGTGATATAGTATGTGCCAAGCATAGTATATGTGAAGCATCATGAAGTTAATAAAGGCTGAGAAACAACAATATCGAGCACTAGTAATAGTAGAGGCCAAGCAATATAGAGTTTATATAATAGTCTAGAAAGAAACAATGTTTTAGGAAAAATGATTATCAGGCTAACTTGGAAGGTATATTTAAATTTTGAAGAGGTTGTTATAGAATATTCAATACATTTTGAGGTTTTTATAGAATATTTACATGATGTGGATCCCATATTCACATGTGTATGTTCAATGATTAGGATAAAGAGGCAAAACATGGAAACATATAAAAGATTCTTCATGGAATCTTTGTAAAGTGATGATATTAACATAGATCATGAGGATGTGAGAGATGAGAAAGTGACTGTATGCATGCATGTGAAGAGAAGAGAAGGAGATTAGAAGTCATTTAAGATTTCTATTATCATCTAATAGAACAAGTGACTTATTCACAAGTAGCAAAAGTTGAAGGGAAAGAAAAGAGTATCAGATCAGAGGAGAGGGTTAGTAAGGAGAAGACTTGAAATTAGCTTGCAAAGAAAACCTCAGTTTTAACAAACTTTAGTTAGGGTAACTCTCTTAATAGAGTGGTCTTAACAAATCTTTGTAAATCTCCTAACAGATTCCTTACTTAGTTGTAAGTGTCAAATCATTTAACTGGGTCAAACATAACAACTTCTTAAGTCTTTAACAGGAAAAACTTCTCAAAGAGTAGATCATATATTATGGTCAAACATTGTAACCTTAACTGGTTAACTTTATTACTGCAATAATGAAGATTTGTGGGTGTTATCCCTGTATGCACCTTAAAATGGTCGCCTAGACTATGGGCATTATTCAATTTATCAATTTCCTAAATCAATGGTTTGCAATATTTTATTAAATCAATTCAAATCAATTTCCTTAATCAAATTTTATTATTTATTTTTCTAAGGTTGATCATTTTATCCTAAGTCTTATTTCATTAAAAGAAATTCTCCCTTTTAATTAAATAAAATAAATCCCCATTTAATTAAAATAAAACCTCTATTTTAATTAAATAATTCATCCACATTTAACTAATTAAGAGAAAAACCCCTCTTTTAATTTAATTAAATATTTCTTACTTAATTAGAAGAACTTGCTCCCTTTTAATTAAATCAAATTTCCACTTAAATATCTCTTTGTGATGAAAAAGGAAATTAAATAAATAAAAATTAAACCCACTTGAAAAAGGAAATTAAATTAAAAAATTAAATAAATCTTTAATTTATTTAGTTTCTCTACACTTAAATGCACATATCTCTAAATGGGAGTCCTCTTTTTCCTCTTTCCACTTTCTTCTCAAACACTCTTTTTTTCTCATTGATGGAATTTTGTCTCACATGGATCAAACTCTATTATCCCATATTGGTTGTGAGAAGCCTCTCACCTCCATATTTTCCTTTATAAGGGAGAGCCCTCTCCTCATTTTTGACATCCACGATTATGCTATTGTTATGCTACAGGTTTAGAAAGTGATTTTAGAGAAGGAGTTTGAGCATTAAAGCTTTTTGTGGAGAACTTCTATCTTCTTTTCTTATTCTCTCTTACATCCATGGCTTCCAACATGAGGTTTCATTCTTGCATTTTCATATTATATTACAATCATATTTATTTTGATAGATTAATATTGCATTCTTATTTCCTTTCATAGATTAGATTTCATTTCTTGCATTCCTTTGCATTGTTATCATTTAGATTAATTTGCATCTTCATTTGCATTCATATTTTAATCCTTGAATCACTTGTTTCATGGTGTACTTGTATGGGCACAAACTAGGTCAAATTGAGGGCCTCCATTACAAACCCTTGCACTCCATGAATAGAGAGTTGTGAGCCACCATTTGAGACCTCATTCTTGAGAAATCTTGAATATAATGACTCATAGAAGTGTGCTTACATTTTAGGCATACATTTTTGGTGCCCACCATAGGGCAACCCACATTTACTTGCTAGTTTTAGATATTTTTGGAGTTAACCCCCTTGTGCAGATTTGTTTGGAGACAAAAAAACCTTAGATCTGAAAGATTTGATCATACCTCCAAAAAGCCTAGGTATTTTTATCTAATTTTTTTTTGTCAAGGTGGAGACATATCAGAAAAGATTTGGTCCAATTTTAAGATTTTTTTGATGTCTTTTCAAGTTTTTATAATTTTTTCTTTATTTTTAATGAAAAATCATACCAAGGAGAAAATTAGCAATTTTTTTGGAAAATTCAGAATTTTTGGAAATCTCTCTGCATTATAAATAGAGTTGGTTCTTTGTGTTTTGATTTTAGAGATCATATTAAGGCTCAATAATTCAATTTGCAAAAATGGGTCTATTCTGACAAAATAGTTCCCTAGGGCACAAATTAAAAGATCTTTTCAAAATTATAACATTTTTGGAAAGATATCTGATTTTGGATAGGGATCACTTTTCTACATTTAGGGTTTTGGATCCGAATTCATATCATATAGGTCCAATGTTGTTAACTAGGTTAAAAATCATGATTAAATTACACTTTATTTGTACAAATTTCAATGCATGATATTAGTTGTCATTTTTCATGGAATCCAATAGCTCAATATATTTTCATGTGAATTTTCCTATTTATTTATGATTTCATGGACTTTATTGAAGTTTGTGAAGGTAACTTTGAGGTCTAAAGAGCAAAAAATGGAAAAATTGGAAAGCATGAAATCAAGGTGCACACATTCCAAATCTTCTCATTTGAATCATAAAAAAGTGATCATTTTGTTCTTTTTCAATGTGCAATAATTTCCTTTATTTTTTCAAATTGTTTGATGTGTCTTCCCAACATTGAAAAAAGGGCTTAAAATGAATCATTCAAATTTGGATTTGTGCTTAACATAAAAGCCCTTTTGTCTTTTAATCCCTAAGATATTCTTATTGATGTTTTCTTCTTGCATCCTTGTTAAGGAGTTTGAGGGGAACCTAAATATGGGATCTTGATTTTTATTTTTTAGGGGGCCTGTCTAGAGAAGTGATCACTCTAGGGGACAACCTCAACTCCCATGTTCCGACGAAGTATAAATAGCATGACTTGAATCTAAAGATAGGTCTCTTGGAAGTAGTAATATTGTCAATTTTGGCTAAGCCCCAAAGAAATTTATACCTTTGTGAAGTGAAGGTAGAGATTGGGTTACCATTTCCTCTCGGTTGTTTGGTAGTATTCTCTTTCATTTATGAATTTGGGCCTCACATACCTTGTGTATATCAAGGACATCCCCTAGTTGAGCTTGTGCATCCTTATAGAAACTTGAATAGTTTGTTGGTGTGTTTGATGTGCTTGAATATTTAGGACCTTCCCCACTTTGAAAAAAGAGGGGGCACATCCATCAAATTGAGCCTTAAGGATCTTTCCTTTTATATGCTTTTAAAACCAATATGGGCTTCAAACCTTGTGCTACCAAACCTCAATTAAGTCTAGCTAGTTATGAATTCTCTTGTGCCATTCAAAAGTATCTAGACTTACCTACCAAAAATCAATCAAGTTTAGATGATTATGAGTTCTCCTCTGCCATTAAAAAATATCTAGGCTTACTTGCTAGTTTCTATTTTTGAAGGTCTACATCTTCTAC
Source organism: Cupressus sempervirens (assembly GCA_028749045.1). Classification (NCBI taxonomy): domain Eukaryota; kingdom Viridiplantae; phylum Streptophyta; class Pinopsida; order Cupressales; family Cupressaceae; genus Cupressus; species Cupressus sempervirens. The sequence continues at coordinate 169,956,460 of CM053791.1, read as the reverse complement.
TGCATCAGATCCAAAGACCTCTTAAGAGAGAAAGTGAGTAATAACTCCTTTGAGAATATTCCAATATTTCATGATCGACCTATCTTTGACCAAGATGAGAATGAAAAAAATGGTCCTAGACATACTTTTGAGAGAACTTTTACTCCTTTGGGATATTCATATTATATGGTGCTTGAGACCTTAGTTTTAAAATGATTATTACTTTGCTATACGAATTTTCTACACCTTATGAACTTAAGGTAAAACCTTATTAGTGGAGAGATGATCATTATTGTGGCTACCATACATGAAAAGGTCATAAAACTAAATATTTTATTGCATTTAAATGTATAATTCAAGATCTTATTGATGAAAAAATCATTGATGTTGAAATTCCTAAAGACGTATGTAATGAAGATGCTTCTCTTGAGCAAGATCATGTTGATGAACCTATGTCTAGTGATGGTTTCTTTGATACCTCCATTTCTTCCAATACTTATTCATCTCCCAAAACTTCAAAGCTATCCAATATTCTTCCATCAAACAAAGGTCCTAATTCTTATCATACAGTTCCCTATAGTTATTCTCAAGGGCTACCTCTTAAAGAAACCCAAGCTAATCTACACTTGGATGGAAACCCTGTTCATGCTTCTAAGACTAAACATCCTAAACCTTCATGCAACACTATGTCTTCTATGCCCAATTCAACTAGTCCTTCATTACTCCTTCAAGATCCCATCATGTAAACCTCACATACTCCCTTGTCCTTAGAAGTGGGTCCATGTCGAGAGGACTCTCAAAAAGATAAAAGTAAAAATTTCAAGAAAGATCAAGATGTCATCCCTCCATATCCTATGTCTTATCCACCTTGTAAGTATAATGAAGACACTACTTCCACCATTTCCCTTGAGCTTATTTAAAACCATGAACAAAGTTCTATGCCTATTTTATCTAAAGAAATTTTTAAAGATCAAAATTCCCTTCTTGTTCTACTTCTCCATATTCACTTCAAAACTATGCTCAAGCTTCAAATGCTCCTATCAAAGGTGTTTCTCCTATTAAAGATACTCTTGAGTCTATTGATTGCCTTGGTCATATTACTCATTCTAAAGATGTTAATACCCCTATTCACTATCCCTTTGCATCTCCTAAATCTATCCTTGGTCCTTATCCATCAAAGCTAAAGCCTTCAAACCTTCCATTTATATTGGGACCTTATATTCCTCCATGTCCTACTTTCACTCCTATCTCATCTCCTAGCTCTCCTATCATACCTCAAGATCAATTGAGACACTCATCCTTGATGAATTCTCATTCATCTATCCATATGAACCAGTCATATAATCCATATTCATCCACAAATCCAAAGTCTTTTGGAAGAAATTTGGATGATAAATTTAAAAACAAACACAAGAATCCATTGAAAAATTAATATCACCATGTCTCATTTAATCGCCATGTGAATGAAAAGAAAAAAACATTTATTCAAGAGACTATAAAGGTCTACTACCCAAAGTGCTAAATGAAAACAAATATGGGTTCCTAAATCTATTAGTGAAGAAATGTGTTCTAAAGCTATATGGATTCTCAAGTCTCTTTTGAAAGACTTGAATATTGAAAATACTTCAAAGTTGACATTCAAGCTTCCAAAGGCTTGTACTCCATCTTCTTCCAAAAATCTTCCTAAGAAGCTTCCAAAGATTTCCACTCCATCTCCTTCCAAAATTCTCATACTTCTTCATACATCTAAACCTCAAACTATTTCCTCCATGATTACTCCATCATTTCACAACCCTTCAAGTTGTATGTCAATGTTGATCTTACCTACTTTCTCACCTACCCTTATGTACTATTTTAAAGCCTACACTTACCTACTATCCATATTCCTTCTATCCTTCCAAAGCATAAAAATTTGTCCTCCATATACATTATCTACCATCTCCTTTCCATCACCCTATTAGCATCTTTGAGCATAACTTTCTATGGTTTTGGCTTATCGTGAATTATCCTTCCTATAGGAGCACTATCTAAATTGAAATAACTTGAGCTCTTTCAAAAAAAAAATATTTTAAAAATTGAAAAAAATTGGAAAAAAAAAAGAAAAAAGAAAAATTTGAAAATGTGCCTTGGTGGAAACCTAGTAATCTGGCACCTTGGTAGAAAAAGTAAAGATAAATAAATTCGTCCTATGGTGAAAACCACTCCCTTGTGGCACCTTGGATAAGTATTATGATGAAAACCTAACAATCAGGCATCATGCATAGTTCTTCTACATCTTTCATTCTTTCCATCTTCTCTCTTTGATCTTGACAATATTGACCTATATGCAAATATTTTTCTATCTTGTGAGCTATCTTATGATAATCTTATTTTCATTCCTTTCATGTTTAGCCTTCATATCTTTTTTTCTTCATTCACTCTAGTCTTTCACTATCCCTTTTCCATTTACCCCTTTGGTCTTGATCTAATAAAAAAGAGTAAAATGTGATGCTATGAAGCCTCTTGACATGTCTACTCCTTTTGATTGCATCTTTCCCACATTTATATTATGCTTTTGTGAATTATCCTATGTTGTCCTTTCATTTCTTGTCCAAATGTGCTTTACATGACAATTTTTCCCTAAGCTTGGGTACTCTTGAGGAGTCAGTCCTTAAAGATCACTTTCCCTTGCTTCATACACTCCTTGCTTATTCATGATATCCACCAACTTCTTGCTCCATCATTTCCTCTACCTTGTTAGACATTGGGACTGCATGATGTGATCTTACTTGAGAGTTTGATGCCCATTCTATCTAGGGGCATTCTTTGTACATATTTATTGATCCTGAAAAAATATTTTAAAAATGATATATTTCAAAAATTCAAAAAAATGATATATTGTGAAAATTCTAACACTTGAAAAATGTTCTAGAAAAATGATCATCTTAGTAATAAGTGCTTTGATGTATCTCCAAAAAAAATTATATATTCCAAAAAAATATATCAAAAAAAAAAAAATCGATTAACAGAGTTAACTTTTTAAACACAAACACTTAATGCTTGACTTATGTCATGACATTTTCTTTCTGTGCTGACTATTATTGATTTTTATTGAGTGTCTATGTCTGATAAGTCTCTTTGAGATGCATAGCTAGAGGACTTGGGGCATGGGGAATGGTTTTATTTGTTTTCTACTTGTGGGTGTGGTCTTGAAACTCTAGAGTGTCTCTTGTTGTTCCCTTGAAATGCTTAGGAGATTTGAGGCATCATCCTTGATTTTTTTTGCACAACTTTTCTTTTGGTCATTTTGAAATTTATGCCTTGATGCGAGCATGGTTTTGCTACATTAAATTGGGTAAGCTAACATCATAGTCATCTTGGCCTTTATGTCTTTGATTCTTATGTTAGAATCTTTTCACATTCTGATATGATATAAATAATATTCATATTTTCATGGTTGCACTTGTGACTAGTGATGGTTGTGTGAATTTTTGATGTCCATTAATAATGGCCCAATGATGAAAATAAGTTCTTTTACATTCTCTAATGAATGATGTACACAAAATCCTATGTTAGAGTTGCTCTATTTCAAGTACACCATTGCATTTTCATGTAGCTTGCATTATTAGAGTTCATATTAGTTTGCATTTTTAGGTTGCATTATGAGTTTGAGAGGGTTTTTCCTTCATATTTCTTGTGGACTTTTAATCAACTATGGTCATGTCTTGATTTTCATTTCCTTATCTTCTTTCATGATCTCAATCGAAATTTTTATCTTAAACAGTTGATTGATTTTGGAGCATTCTATTTCTTATGCAAATTTTTATTTTCTTCTCTCTATTTCTTTTCATCTCTTCCAAACTTCTATCTTCCATTTTCTTTCACCCCACTTCTTTTCTTCTAATTCACCTTTGGTCATAATATTTCATGCTTCATGATCTACTTTGGTTTTGTGATTCTTATCTCTTTCATCTTACATCAAGAAATGTATCTTTTGTTTGATTTGATCAAATTTATCGATTTTTTGTTTCTTCTCTATCTCATTTTGATTTCGATCTTGAGGGGGCAATATCTATGAACTTCAATCCTTGATTTAATTTTATCCTTGATATTTTCAAGTCAAGATTTATTTATATTCTTTGTCCTAATGTGTTCCCAAATCAACCACATATCTGGGTTGTTTTGTGATCCCAAATTGACCTCACACTTCAATTTCTTTCTTTGACTACATGTGTTCCCAAATCAATTACGCATTAGTCAAAGAGGGGCAAATGTATGCACCCTAAAATGGTCACCTAGACTATGGGCCCCCATTATTCAATTTATCAATTTCCTGAATCAATGATTTGCAATAATTTATTAAATCAATTCAAATCAATGTCGTTGATCGAATCCAATTATTCATTTTTCTAAGGTTGATCATTTTATCCTAAGTCTTATTTAATTAAAATATCTTCCTTTTAATTAAATAAAATAACTCCCTATTTAATTAAAAGAAAACATCTCCTTTAATTAAATAATTCATCCACATTTAATTAATTAAGAGAAAAATCTCTCTTTTAATTTAATTAAATATTTCTTATTTAATTAGAAGAATTTGGTCCCTTTTAATTAAATAAAAATCCCACTTAAATATCTCTTTGTGATGAAAAAGGAAATTAAATAAATAAAAATTAAACCCACTTGAAAAAGGAAATAAAAAAAAATTTAAATAAATCTTTTATTTATTTATTTTGTCTATACTTAAATGCACATATCTCTAAGTGGGAGTCTTTTTTTTCCTCTTTCCACTTTTTTCTCAAACACTCCTCTTTTCTCATTGGTGGAATTTTGTCTCACATGGATCAAACTCTATTATCCCATATTGGTTGTGAGAAGCCTCTCACCTCCATATTTTTCTTTATAAGGGTGAGCCCTTTCCTCATTTTTGACATCCATAATTATCCTATTGTTATGCTACATGTTTAGAAAGCAATTTTGGAGAAGGAGTTTGAGCATTAAAGCTTTTTGTGGAGAACTTCTATCTTCTTGTCTTATTCTCTCTTGCATCAATGGCTTCCATCATGAGGTTTCATTCTTTAATTTTCATATTATCTTTGTCATATTTATTTTCAAAGATTAATATTGCATTATTATTTCCTTTCATAGATTTGATTTCCTTTCTTTCATTGTTTTGAATCGCTATCATTTAGATTAGTTTGCATCTTCATTTGCATTCATATTTTTATCCTTGATTCTTTTGTTTCATGGTGTACTTGCATGGGCACAAACTAGGTCAAACTGAGGGCATTCATTACAATCCCTTGCACTCCATGAATAGAGAGCTATGAGCTTCCATTTGAGACCTCATTCTTGAGAAATCTTGGATATAATGACTCATAGAAGTGTGCTCATATTTTAGGCATACAATCCCTAACCCAGTTTTACCTTCACCTTGGAGGGTTTTTGGGTAACAAATATTGTGTTATGTGTTTTTAATTTCATGCATGTGACTCAAATCATTTACATGTTACAAGTTTACATTCGTTGTGTTACATGCATAATTAATTATTAGATTTGGATGAATTTGTGAAAAGGTATAGAATTTTTATAGATCTTGATTCACCCCCTCCCCACTCTCAATATCTAGTTTATTCCTCCATAAATCAACATTCTCATGGTGTACTATAAAAATAACCATTTTTTGTCCCCTTCTCAAAAATCAAATACATGCCATGGAGAAGGATTAACTTGGAAGACAATTTATAGTGCCTGAGAGTTGAGGATGATAATTTAGGTCTTTAATAGAAAAAATATGGTATTTTTGTCACATTGTCTCATATAGAATTACATTTTGATCTAAATGACTTGAAAAACATATTAATGACGTTATGATGTCAAAAAAAAATTTTAATTTATCATTTTCCAAGGTGGTTTTTGGTTAAGATCTAGGACATAATGTTACTACATTGAATATTAAATGGTTTTGCTTTGTTTTGCAATTTTCTATGTTCTAGTATTTCTATTTGGTATATTATACTCAAAATATTATTTCATAACTAAAATTTCAAATTCCATATGTAACTAGTTCTTAGAAGATTAGCGTTCTTGTGGCATCATATTTCTTCAATTTAAATTATTTTATTTTTTAATATTATACAATTATTTTTATGTCATTTATATCTAGGAGCTCTTGCAATCTTGATCTTTCTCAAGCTTGACTATTCCTATTTCTTAGTGACTTGGCATGAAGGATTTCAATGCAAGAAAGATCAACATATGATATAGGATGATAAGATATGCTCAAGATTTCATAAAATAGAGTAGATGAATAATGAGCCAGTCAGTCGAGGAATTAAGATTAGAATTCATCTGAAGGATTAAGTTAGTGAATATTTGGAGAAAGCTAAATTGAAGGTTAGTTCTTTGCTTGGATATCAATAGGAATGTAGTAGTAAGTATGATGCTACTAGTATGGTTTTAATTTAGAAGTTAACCATGTCAATCCAATAGCTAGATGCAATACAAAAGGAGGCCCTAGTTCAATATCAAAGATATCTTCTCTAGGTTACAAAATATTAGGTTGATCAAAACCTTATTGTTATTGGGATGAATGAAGGCTCTTTTCACAATATAATCAATAGTGTTCTTTCTTAAGTGAATTTTATTCCACTTTTACACACACATACACACATGATGCTTTTGAGGAAATAATTTAGGGGCAACTAAAACTTCAATATATAAGCACAAGAAGCAAAGATGAAAAAATACAATTTCTAAAACATGCTTGCATCTATGTTAGAGATATCTACATGGTTTTTAAGTTATATAGTATGTTGGATATCATAATTGTTACTCTTATTGGTCAGGGTAATTTTATAAATAAGAAAGAAAATAAACATATCTGAAAGGCCCAAAGACTCTTATCAAAATAACTACAAAATTCCTTGTTAGAAAACCACCAAGGAGTTCTGACCATGAACAATTTTCTCAATATCTTCAACATATACAACATTCACCTATATATATGAGTTGACCAGAGAGTATGCATAGGTGATGATCATACACATTTTCCCAAGAACTGCTAGTAGACGACCTTGCCACAAATGCACTACTGATATCCAAATCTTACAAAGTTGTCACTAGTACATTTGGAGCAAAGTTAAGGTCCTATTAATTCTTCAAAAAAAAATTATCTTGTCACTAGCACATATACATTTTCTAAGAAAAACTTATATGCATATGTAATGATTGTATATGTTGAGGATATTCTAAAAATTATTGGTGGTTATAATTCCTTTGTGGTCTTATAATTGGGTAATCTCTAAGCTATTTAGATTACCCGTCTTCTAGACTTCTAGTTTTTTTGACTTGTTGGTTTGTTGAGGGAACTCCCTTTCTTATAGTGGTAAAAAATGTGATCCCAATGATGGTCTATAAAATAAAAAACCTTTATACCTCTAATAGAAATGAAAATGCGTGTTACAAATTGTGTTTTTTTTAGCTCCACCTATTATTTATGCATATGGATTAAGGTTTTATTGTCCCCAGATTGATTCCTTAAAAGGGCCATGCTTGTGGTAATTGAAATTCTAACAAAGACTGTACTAATGAAAACATCACCATCAATACTTTAGATACCTTTCCATTGAAATTTTGATCAAAACTAGTAAATGTTTTGATGGGGATGTTATATATGTATCCTCATCGGTATCATATATGTTTGATTGTCAAAATTTTATTGAACCTAATAAGCATTTTGGTAGTCACTAGAATTATTTTTATGGGATCCCTATTGGTATCAATGTTTGGGTCCCAATGGAAACTTCATTATGCACTGATCACATGTGATCACAATTCTGATAGGCACCCATAAATACTTTGGTAAAGCAAAATCTAGCTTAATAGTTGTATTCTAATGCTTGGGTGGCTTAGAATTCCAAAAATTTATAGGACATCCCAATTCTGATTGGTACACTTCTTGTTATAAATTTCGATCAGAAGTTACCAATGACCTTGTTGGTTAGTTGTTTGACTAATTATAGTCATAATTTTGATGAATCACTATCAAAATTTGGTACCAAATGCATGAGTGGGATAGAAAAATAATGACGGGCCACACCACCCATACCAACTCACAACCAAAAATGTAACAATATGGAGATAGAGAGATGACAAAAATGCTTCATTAAGCATCCATTAATACTTGAAAATTCATTACAATATTCTCCAAATGAAAGGACTCCAAATTATTACAATATAAGAGAGATTCCTCACTAAGAGCTTCTACTTCCCAAACTTCTACTTCTCAAGCTTTCTTACAAGAGATTACATTCGAAGAGCTTCTATTTTTGAACTTGATTACAAATGATAACTTGCTTAAATAGACACTTCTAACCCAAGACATTACAAACACAACCAATGTGGGATAAAAGGTAAATACAACTACCTTTAAATAAATATTAAATTCCCACCCAAATACAACTAAGCACCCAACAAATATTAAATACATGATTTAAGGATCTTTCCACAAACTTCTAAGATGCCACCTACACACCTCGATTAATGGAATGACAACTATTTTTGTTATTTTCTATTTATGCCACCCATGCACCTTGAAAATAGAAATTCCTCTTTTCTCCTTTTTTCCTATTTTTCTTTTATTTTCCTTCCATTTTCGTCACTTTCTCTCTCCTCCACAATTTTTTTTTCCTTTTTTTTTCTAATAATTTAATTTTCCCATGCAAGATGCTCCTGCATCAGACTCCCTTGGTAGATAGAAAAGTGTGTCCCACACTTTGATGCCAAAAGAAAGATATACCACCATCTTCATCACAAGCTTCCACTTCAACAGGGACAAGAAAACCAACATGAAAATATTTCACTTTTTTTTCTTTTTTTTGCTGATGCATGATGCTCCTGCATCCAACTCCCATGGTAGGAAAATTTTTGTGAGTATGGATTCACAAAATGAAGTATCCACTGTTGAGATAATTTTATTTACTTTTTCTTCCTCCAACACATAGCTGGAACAAGTATCTGATGCCAATATATGTCCTCCTTTCTTCTTTTCCAACACCTAGTCGGAACAAGTGTCTATTGTTGAAATCTCTTATCTGCAATGAACTCTATCCAAGTACAACTCTCATCCTCATTCAATCTTGTTGAATTAATCATACCTGTAATAAACCTAAAAATACCATACCAATCTTCCTTTGTATACCATACATGACTAGCAAGATCCTCATGCAAACCATCATCAATATCTTTTAAACTCATATCAAAGACAACATCCCATGATTCATAAGAATTTACCTCATTGACATCTTCATCTTCGCTTGCCTCTTTCATGTCATCAACAATGCATGTAACTGCTCCACTTGCTTGATCTCTAATGAAGGCACTATACTTTTCCTCCATTGCTGCAATCTTCAAATCATCTTGATCTACTTCAGGTTCATAAATCTTGTCATCTTCATGGTTTTCCTCTTCTTGTTCATCTTCTTCAACTTTAGGTTCGCAAATGATTTCCTCTTCATCCGCTTGCTCTTCCACTGGATCATCTTTCTTTTCCACATCCAAATAATTATCAACGTCTCTTTTCTGGTAATGTGCTCTTCTCTTCTGCAACTTAGCTTCTAATTCATTCACTTGCTTCTGCAAATCCAAAAATATTTCTTCTTGCATTCTCCTTCTAAATCTCTCGAGTCGAGGAATCCTTAGAATCCATCCAATCACAAAAGTCATCTTCTTCTTTCTCTTCTCCATAAGCAATTCTTTAGAAGACAAATCTCATTGAAAACAAGAACCTCATTCAAACTGCCTCACAGTCGGCGCTCTATCTACACAATCAAGAACTTCTTCACAAACTTCACCCAACTCAAGGTCCTGGTGCAAACTGCCTCACATTCGGCGATCTATCCACACGATCATGAACTGTAGTGCCTGCCCTTGGTTCACATTTTGTTATCATTACTGAACTCTTTTAGAACTAGTTTTATGTTGTTGGTTAGAAACATTCGTTTGAGAATATCAGATATTGTGCTATGGATTCAGTTTATTATGTGATGAGATTACTTAGACTCTACATTTCATGTATGTATGATGATTATTTTTAGTGTTCACAATTATTGATGATGATTATTACATTTCTTTCAATTATTAATGATGATTAGTAAGATGATCTATTATTATATGTGCTTTCTTATGGATACTTACCCCATACTTGCATGTGTATGGTGTGCGTATTTTCCTTGTGTGTTTGCTTTTGTATGGCATGTTTGATGTGGTTAAGGAAGGGAGTCGTAGTCACCTGCTAGTTGAGATCTACACGATGCACCAATTCCTACCATTGTCTGTTTAGTTTAGTATATATTGTGTTTGTACATGCATGGTTTTTATATGCAGGTTGTAGGTACCGGGTATCGACTTTCTTGAATTGCCAGGATGAGCGTACCCTATCACATTATCTCATTGATAAGAGAGGGAAGATAAATTCTCAAGACCAAATTCCAACACTTTGAGCCATTTGTCCTAATTTGAAAATTAGGACTAGTATCTGAGTTGAGTATCCTCTAAATGCGTCAGATAACGTAATTCGTGATATTAAACCCTTTAGATTTATTTTGTATGATTTGTTCTATGATGGGTTTTCATATTTTATCTTGGATGTCTATGGTGAATTTTCCATTAATTAAGTCTTAATAAATAGATTTAATTAATAAATTATTTATTTGAAAAAATTAATAAAATATCATGATCTTTCATATTTTGATTGTAATTAATTAAATGTGAATTATTGGGGAAAAGGAATTAAATAAAAGAAAACTAGAAATCAAAATTAATAATAATTATAAAATAATAATAAAGTAATAAATAAAATAATAATAATAAAAGTTATAAAAACTAAAATGAAAGTTATAAAATTTAAATAGAGATTATTTAAAAAGTAAATTGGAGTTATAAGCTTGCATGAGAATTAACATGTGTCAACAACATGAGGGTTAGTGCATCATTTGTGCACAAAGTGTCTACAATTTTATGACTCATCAAAAAGAATTGAAAAAGACACATGCTTAGTTGGTGACACCTTTTAGCGGTTTCAAAAAGAATTCCAAAGGTTTCTTGAGAGCTCTTTATATTCAGGCATTCATAAAAGCTTAGATATAACTTGGAGAGCAATTGGAGCATTGGAGGACTCAAGAACTCTGAAAAAGGGAGCTTGCTCTACGAGTTTTCTGAAGAAAAGCAAATTAGCATCAGAATGCGGAACTTCTTGTCACGTGGAAATTTCGGTTGGCTTGGATCATGGAGGAATTTGCGAATGTTGGAGAAGGAAGGAATTTTTTATGGACTTCTGAGGCATGGCAAATTAGCATCAGTGTCCAGGTGCACTCATGATATTCTCATATTTTCTTTGCACTATTTCTCTTCCTGTTTTCATCATGTTTTTTAAAATTAAATTGGAATCTAGATATGTATGGTTGCAAAAAAAATAATAGAAAAACCTTAGATCCAATTAAGGAAGAAATTAGATCTAAACGGGTTTGGGTTCGAATTAGAATCAAATTGAAATAGATTTGAAAATGGTTTGAAAATTTATGGCCAAATCCATTAGTAAAATTATTGGATAAATTTAGAGAACAATTATTTAAGAGGAAATTCTTAATTCATCACAAACTGCCCTGTCGCTACCCCTTGGATAGAGCCAAACTCAGTCATTCATAACTTTTTATTGAGATCGAATTTATTCAATCACTTCAGTCAGAATTGGCGCAACTTGACCCTCTCCAACATATTTAAATTTCAGCCCAATCCAACATTTTATTAGGGAGATATGGCCGTCGTACTAAGAATTTTTTATTCAAAGACAGATATTTCTCCATTTTCCATAACTAAGAGTTCTTTATGCTTAAACTTCACAAAAATAATATATCAAAGCATAGGATGAATTAAAAATATTATTGTAATCTTCCCTTATTAGAATCTTATTAATATGCATTAGTTTTATATGGTTTATTATCTAATCTAATTAAATCAAATTTAATTAAGATTAATTAATAGTAGAAGAAGTGTAATTAATTATTAGTCAATTTAAGTAAATAGATTTTTAAGTGAGGAAAAATTAAAAGAAAAGAGATACTAATGATTTAGTTGTTATTCATTGATTGGTTCGAATATCAATCATTATAATTGAATATTGAAATTATTAGTGAGTTATTATTTATTAATAATTGTTAAGTTTAACAAATTATTAATGAAAGATAGTATAGATAAATTTATATAATTATTAATTGATTCAATTAAGTTCAATCTAATTGAGATTAGTTAATAATTGAAGTATAGTGTTACGAATTTAGTTGAGATCAAATTAAGGGAGGAAAAATACAATGGAAATGAATTCATGATATCATGAATAAAATTGTGATTAATGAAGTTGGTGATCATTATACTTAGAATCATCAAAGATTATTTTGGACAAATGATTACCTATTGATTATTGGTAAATCTTATCTGGGGAACAATTCTTAAGGAAGTTATATTTAATTTACTAGTGACATCATTGTTAGCAAAAATAATAAAGAATCTGTTATCGTAGATTTATTTTAACTTGTTATTAGTTATTAAACTATTACTAATCCTAATGTTAATGAAATGGAATATAGTTGATTGATAATTAGTTGAAAGAAATGAGGTTTAACTAAATGATTATCAATAATACGGGTTTGTCAAAAAAAAGTTAGTTTTCATTGATAGAATGGTGAAGGTGGTCATTATAGATTTATTAATAAGATTTTCAACATAGCTTGTTATTAACAAGTTATTGAACTATTAATATGAATATTTGGATTGTAGATGACTTTTTACGTACAAACTATTGTTAGTTATTAGTCAACTAGATTTGTAATTATTAATTGAATTAATTAGAGTTAATTATATTTAATTAATAATTAAGTTATGTAACAAATTTTTAATCGATATGATATATCGATTCTTTTAGTAAAGTTGTGTAGTATCTACATTGAAGTTGATGACTCTTATTCTAATGACTTGAATAATGACTTAGATATTTTAACAATTATTAGTGACAATTTAATAATGATTATAATTAAGAGGCTTAAGTGTTAGAGATACTTAATTGAGTTTTAACCATTAAAATGTTAATGGATCATGGAATTGTGCACCTAAGTGAATTGGTGGATTAAATTGATCATTTTAATTAAGTTATAATCTTCTTATTCGAAGATTGATAATTGGTTCTTTTATAAATGAATAATGGTCTTTTGATTATGTTGAAATTTAGAAGTAACATTAAGGAAGAGTTATCCAATTAGTACTATGGATCTTAGCAAATAAAGCAAATGATTTAATAAGTAAATATTTATTCTTAAGTTATTCTTTCTTAATAATGGAAGGATAATGCTATCAGGGACAATGGGTTGACTTGTACGTCAAATGATGAAATTTAGACACTTGAGGTTTACTTGCAAACATAAAACTGAAAATCCCTACACATTATTCGACTATGTGAATTTAGTAAACCAAAACATGTGTTTGCATCGTGTATTCTTTATGCTTCTTGTTTTGGGTTTTGGGTTGACTAGTGTTGACCAGTCTTAGGTTGTTACCAGAGGCTCGGAGGTTATGAGATGTGAAGGCATGTTGATTTTATTTGGTTTCGATCTTTATAAGCCAAACCATGGTAATGTGATCGTATGCTCTATAAAATGTTTGTATTACTAATTGTTATTCACCAGTCTTCATGTGTGAAGATGAGATATATGAGACACTTGAGCTAATCATTTTTGAGTCATCAATCAGTTATCCTTTGATTACTTTCTAGTTGCCATGATGGGACTAAAATGTGGATTTATTTCTTGATGATGTCATGTTGTGACATGTTTTGACTCAACCATTTTGGAGTCTTCGATCAGTATGATTTTGAGATATTATTGGTTGCTTATTGAGAACCAATGGATATTGTGATTTATTTTGAGATATATTTTTGTTATTGAGAACCAATGGATACTTATGATTATCAGTGATGCCTTCAATTGCCAAAAGAGAACTGTTGTGGTCATGATTTTCTATAGATGCTTTTCGGATGCTCATGGAGATTTGATGATTCTTATCTTGGAGGTTTGATGATTTTTATTATGGATATTTGATGTTTCTATGCATATTTGATAATTTTATTATGGATTATCTTTTGTGATTTTAAAATTTATGATTCCATGAACTTAGGGTAGGTAATCTACTTGTAGTGTTGGGAAGTGGCTTGCAATGGGGGTCGGGGCCCTAAATGGCTACAAGGGTAACTCATTGTAAGTTTGCTTAATAAGTGATAACATTTACACACTAAATGAGGATTAAATGAACTTAAAAAGATAATTGTTTTGGTTCTCACCCATGCCTTGAGCGCTTGTACAGGCTAGAATGGGAGTAGTGAGAACGCATGGTTGCGACCTTGCATTCCGTAGTATGCCTCGTTAGTATGAGAGGATACTAGTGGCCGCATGAGATCAGTATGGACCCGTGGAGTTTAGCTAACTGTTAGGATAACTTGTACGTGATAATTGCGATTACACTTTTCTACTTGCAGAGTAGGTTTCCTACATGTCTTTATGTGCCTCTGGGAATTAGATGTCGATTTTGTGTGATGAAACCTTTGAGTTAGTGTACTTTTAGGATTCCTGGACTTATAAAAATTTGTGCTTTGTGAATTGATATCATGTTTGGGACTTGAGATTATCTCCTCAGCACGATGAGAGTGGACCACTTAGGTTCCACGCAGTCGGGTGGTAGTGTATTTTCACTCTTATCATTTGAGATCCGTCTGAGACACCGTGGCTGGAGTATCTTTGGTTGGTATTTATTTTTCATTATATTCTTGGAGCATTATGATAGAAAATATACCTTATAATGGATGTATTTACTGGTATGTTTCTTATATTGATGATTTGCTTTGCATATGTTAGTTGATAATTTATTATGCTTTACTTTGCATGTTAGTAGGATGTTTTAGGAGTGACATTCCTACTATGTTACTACCGATGATCTCTTCGGTGTTTTGAAATATTACGCATGGAGAGATGGCTAGGATCCACGATGGTCTAATGATGCTATTTATGGTTGGGAGGAACCGTGCACTTAGTTATTTATGTTTGTGATATATGGTTATCTTTTGTGATGATGTATCATATATGATATGTGGTTTCATTTATGTTATTGTATCATGGATTAATATTAGATGATGATGATATACTTTATTTACTTGGATGTTTATTCTTTTAAGCTTTTCATACCCTGTGATATATATACAGTGGATGATTGAGCTAAACTAAAATATAATTACAAAAGGACACTTGTATATTGTTTAAGTACATTGGATGTATCATTGTTATTTCATAAGGATGGGATGTTAGATGAATAGTTAATTTAGATGTGATACAACGTGAAGGGATCTTTAAAGAATGTAGCCTATTATGTATATATGTTATGTTTATTTTTATTTAAATTGTTGCTATTGCTTCCGCAAATGTTATGAATGGTTTTATCTTTCATGTTTAAAAACAAAATTGTTTGGCAAACTTAGTAAAAAAATTTGGATCCCTTGGCGGAGCATTACATTTGGTATCAGAGCCCGAGTTTCAACATTGGGAGCTCTAGGTTTATTGAAATGTCACTAGTTGTTAACTAGTTAAACAAAAACTTTGAACTATCATGTGTATCTTTTTCAAACTGAAAACTTGAAACTAGGTGAACTGAAAAAGAACTTAAAACTGTTACTTGCATATTTTTTATATTTCAACACTTAGCTTTCACAATTAAAAATTTTACTGAAAATCTAAACCAAGGCAATACTAAAAATTGAAACTCATTCTAGCTACAAAAAATGTATCTTTCATCTATAATTTAAGGTAGTATACCTTTGTTATCTTTGCAAGCATTAAGTTACTCTTATTTATAATGTATTAGAGGATCTATTTTAGTAGATGTTAAAGGAATGAATGTTGGATCAATGTGGTTTTTGGTTTACCATTAAACCAGAATCATATTGCTCTAAGTGTGTTTTAATATTTCTAGTGGAATCATATCCCCCTGTAGGGACGAAAAGGGATCAATGGGATCCACATAGTGAGTATCTTAGTTTTTCATTCCTGTAGGCTTCCAGGAGTAAGCCTAATCCCAAGGGGGGTGGATGTAGTGCCTACCCCTGGTTCACATTTTGCTATCATTGCTAAACTCTTTTAGAACTAGTTTTATGTTGTTGGTTAGCAACATTCTTTTGAGATTATCAGATATTGTACTATGGATTCAGTTTATTATGTGATGAGATTACTTAGACTCTACATTTCATGTATGTATGATGATTATTTTTAGTGTTCACAATCATTGATGATGATTATTACATTGCTTTCAATTATTAATGATGATTAGTAAGATAATTTATTATCATATGTGCTTTCTTATGGATACTTACCCCATACTTGCATGTGTATGGTGTGTGTGTTTGTCTTACTGTTTGCTTTTGTATGACGTGTCTGATGTGGTTAAGGAAGGGAGTCGTAGTCACTTGCTAGTCGGGATCTACACGATGCACCACTTCCTACCATTGTCTATTTAGTTTAGTATATATTGTATTTGTACATGCATAGTTTTTATATGCAGGTTGCAGGTACCGGGTATCGACTTCCCTGAATTGCCAGGATGAGCGTACCCTATCACATTATCTCATTGATAAGAGAGAGGAGATAAATTCTCAAGTCCAAATTCCAACCCTTTGAGCCATTTGTCCTAATTTGAAAATTAGGACCAGTATCTGAGTTGAGTACCCTCTGAATGTGTCAGATGATGTAATTCGTGATATTAAACCCTTTAGATTTATTTTGTATGATTTGTTCTATGATAGGTTTTCATATTTTATCTTGGCAGTCTATGGTGAATTTTTTATTAATTAAGTCTTAATAAATAATTTAATTAATAAATTATTTATTTGAAAAAATTAATAAAATATCATGATCTTTGATATTTTGATTGTAATTAATTAAATGTGAATTATTGGGGAAAAGGAATTAAATAAAAGAAAACTAGAAATTAAAATTAATAATAATTATAAAATAATAATAAAGTAATAAATAAAATAATTATAATAAAAGTTATAAAAATTAAAATGAAAGTTATAAAATTTAAATAGAGATTATTTAAAAATTAAATTGGAGTTATAAGCTTGCATGGGAATTAACATGTGTCAACAACATGGGGGTTAGTGCATCAATTGTGCACAAGGTGTCTACAATTCTATGACTCATCAAAAAGAATTGGAAAAGACCCATGCTTAGTTGGTGACACCTTTCAGTGGTTTCAAGAAGCATTCTAAAGGTTTCTTGAGAGCTCTTTATATTCAGGTATTCATAGAAGCTTAGATATAGCGTGGAGAGCAATTGGAGCATTGGAGGACTCAAGAACTCTGAAGAAGGGAGCTTGCTCTGCGGGTTTTCTGAGGAACAACAAATTAGCATCAGAATCCGACACTTCTTGTCACGTGGGAATTTCGGTTGGCTTGGATCATAGAGGAATTTGTGAATGTTGGAGAAGGAAGGGATTTTCTATGGACTTCTGAGGCATAACAAATTAGCATCAGTGTCCAGGTGCACTTGTGATATTCTCATATTTTCTTTGCACTATTTCTCTTCCTGTCTTCATCATGTCTTTTACAATTAAATTAGAATCTAGATATGTATGGTTGCAAAGAAAACAATAGAAAAATCTTAGATCCAATTAAGGAAAAAATTAGATCTAAATGGGTTTGGGTTTGAATTAGAATCAAATTGAAATAGATTTGAAAATGGTTTGAAGATTTATGGCCAAATCCATTAGTGAAATCATTGGATAAATTTAGAGAACAATTATTTAAGAGAAAATTCTTAATTCATCAGAAATTGCCCTGTCACTGCCCCTTGGATAGACCTGAACTCAGTCATTCATAACATTTTATTGGGATCAAATTTATTCGATCACTCTAGTCAGAATTGGTGCAACTTGGCCCTCTCCAACATATTTAAATTTCAGCCTGATTCAACGATTCATTAGGGAGATATGGCTGTCATACTGGGACTATTTTATTCAAAGATAGATATTTCTCCATTTTCCATAACCAAGAGTTCTTTATGCTTAAACTTCACAAATATAATGTATCAAAGAATGGAATGAATTAAAGATAATATTGTAATCTTCCCTTATTAGAATCTTATTAATATGCATTAGTTTTATATGGTTTATTATCTAATCTAATTAAATCTAATTTAATTAAGATTAATTAATAGTAGAAGAAGTGTAATTAATTATTAGTCAATTTAAGTAAATGGATTATTAATTGAGGAAAAATTAAAAGAAAAGAGATACTAATGATTTACTTTTTATTCATTGATTGGTTTGAATATCAATCATTATAATTGAATATTGAAATTATTAGTGAGTTATTATTTATTAATAATTGTTAAGTTAAAAAAATTATTAATGAAAGACAGTATAGATAAATTTATATAATTATTAATTGATTCAATTAAGTTCAATCTAATTGAGATTAGTTAATAATTGAAGTTTAGTATTAAGAATTTAGTTGATATCAAATTAAGAGAGGAAAAATACAATGGAAATGAATTCATGTTATCATGAATAAAATTATGATTAATGAAGTTGGTGATCATTATACTTAGAATCATCAAAGATTATTTTGGACAAATGATTACCTATTGATTATTGGTAAATCTTATCCGGGGAACGATTCTTAAGGAAGTTATATTTAATTTACTAGTGACATCATTGTTAGCAAAAATAATAAAGAATCTGTTATCGTAGATTTATTTTAACTTGTTATTAGTTATTAAACTATTACTAATCCTAATGTTAATGAAATGGAATATAGTTGATTGATAATTAGTTGAATCAAATGATTATCAGTAATATGGGTTTGTCAAAGAAAAGTTAGTTTTCATTGATAGAATGACGAAGGTGGTCATTATAGATTTATTAATAAGATTTCCAACATAGCTTGTTATTAACAAGTTATTGAACTATTAATATGAATATTTGGATTGTAGATGACTTTTTACGTACAAACTATTGTTAGTTATTAGTCAACTAGATCTGTAATTATTAATTGAATTAATTAGAGTTAATTAGATTTAATTAATAATTAAGTTATGTAACAAATTTTTAATCATTATGATATATCGATTCTTTTAGTAAAGTTGTGTAGTATCTACATTGAAGTTGATGAGTCTTATTTTAATTACTTGAATAATGACTTAGATATTTTAATGGTTATTAGTGACAATTTAATAATGATTATAATTAAGAGGCTTAAGTGTTAGAGATACTTAATTGAGTTTTAACCATTAAAATGTTAATGGATCATGGAATTGTGCACCTAAGTTAATTGGTGGATTAAATTGATCATTTTAATTAATTTATAATCTTCTTATTCGAAGATTGATAATTGGTTCTTTTATAAATGAATAATGGTCCTTTGATTATGTTGAAATGTAGAAGTAACATTAAGGAAGAGTTATCCAATTAGTACTATGGATCTTACCAAATAAATAATGATTTAATAAGTAAATATTTATCCTTAAGTTATTCTTTCTTAATAATGGAAGGATAATGCTATTGGGGATAATGGGTTGACTTGTAGGTCAAATGATGAAACTTAGACACTTGAGGCTTGCTTCCAAACAAAAAATTTGAAATCCCTACACATTATTCAACTATGTGAATTTAGTAAGGTAAACCATCTGTTTGCATCGTGTATTCTTTATGCTTCTTGTTTTGGGTTTTGGGTTGACTAGTGTTGACCAGTCTTAGGATGTTACCAGAAGCTCGTGAGTTATGAGATGTGAAAGCATGTTGATTTTATTTGGTCTCGGTCTTTATAAGCCCAACCATGGTAATGTGATCATATGCTCTATAAAATGTTTGTATTACTGATTGTTATTCATTAGTCCTCATGTGTGAAGCTGAGATATATGAGACACTCGAGCTAATCATTTTTTAGTGATCGATCAGTTATCCTTGGATTACTTTCTAGTTGCCATGATGGGACTAAAATGTGGATTTATTTCTTGATGATGTCATGTTGTGACATGTTTTGACTCAACCATTTTGGAGTCTTCGATCAGTATGATTTTGAGATATTCTTGGTTGCTTATTGAGAACTAATGGATATTGTGATTTATTTTGAGATATATTTTGGTTATTGAAAACCAATGGATACTTATGATTATCAGTGATGCCTTCAATTTCCAATAGAGAACTGTTGTGACCATGATTTTCTATGGATGCTTTTCGGATGCTCATGGAGATTTGATGATTCTTATCTTGGAGGTTTGATAATTTTTATTATGGATATTTGATGCTTTTATACATATTTGATGATTTTATTATGGATTATCTTTTGTGATTTGAAATTTATGATTCCATGAGCTTAGGGTAGGTAATCTACTTGTCGAGAAGTGGCTTGCAATGGGGGTCGGGGCTCTAAGTGGCTGCCAGGGTAACTCATTGTAAGTTTGGTTAATAAGTGATAACATTTACACATTAAATGGGGATTAAATGAACCTAAAAAGATAATTTTTTTGGTTCTTGCCCATGCCTTGAGCGCTTGTACAGGCTAGGATGGGAGTAGTGAGAACGCATGGTTGCGACCTTGCATTCTGTAGTATGCCTCGTCAGTATGAGAGGATACTAGTGGCCGCATGAGATCAATATGGACCCATGGAGTTTAGCTAACTGCCAGGGTAACTTGTACGTGATAATTGTGATGACACTTTCCCACTTGCAGAGTAGGTTTCCTACATGTCTTTATGTGCCTCTGGGAATTAGATGTCGATTTTGTGTGATGGAACCTTTGAGTTAGTATACTTTTAGGATTCCTGGACTTATAGAGATTTGTGCTTCGTGAATTGATATCCTATTTGGGACTTGAGATTATCTCCTCAGCACGGTGGGAGTGGACCACTTAGGTTCCATGTGGTTGGGTAGTAGTGTATTTTCACTCTTATCATTTGACATCCATCCGAGACACCGTGGCTGGAGTATCCTTGGTTGGTATTTATTCTTCATTATGTTCTTGGAGCATTATGATAGATAATATACCTTATGATGGATGCATTTACTAGTATGTTTCTTATATTGATGATTTGCTTTGCATATGTTATTTGATGATTTATTATGCTTTACTTTGCATGTTAGTAGGATGTTTTAGGAGTGACATTCCTACTATGTTAATACCGATGATCTCTTCGGTTCTTTGGAATGTTACCCACGGAGGGATGGCTAGGATCCATGATGGTCTAATGATGCTATTTACAGTTGGGAGGAACCATGCACTTAGTTATTTATGTTTGTGATATATGGTTATCTTTTGTGATGGATGTTTATATCTTTTGTGATGATGTATCATGTATGATATGTGGTTTCATTTATGTTATTGCATCATGGATTAATATTAGATGATTATGATGCACTTTATTTACTTGGATGTTTATTCTTTCAAGCTTTTCATACCCTGTGATATGTACAGTGGATGATTGAGCTAAACTAAAATATAATTACAAAAGGACACTTGTATATTGTTTAAGTACATTGGATGCATCATTATTATTTCATAAGGATGGGATGTTAGATGAATAGTTAATTTAGATGTGATACAACATTAAGGGATCTTTAAAGAATGTAGCCTGTTATGTATATATGTTATGTTTATTTTCATTTGAATTGTTGCTATTGCTTCTGCAAATGTTATGAATGGTTTTATCTATCATGTTTAAAAAAAACATTGTTTGGCAAACTTAGTAAAATTCTTTGGATCCCTTGGTGGGGCATTATAGGAACTCCTGCTCTGATACCACTAACAATGGGCCACACCACCCATACCAACTCACAACCAAAAATGCAACAATATGGAGATAGAGAGATGACAAAAATGCTTCATTAAACATCCATTAATACTTGAAAATTCATTACAATATTCTCCAAATGAAAGGACTCCAAATTCTTACAATATAAGAGAGATTCCTCACTAAGAGCTTCTACTTCCCAAACTTCTACTTCTCAAGCTTTCTTACAAGAGATTACATTCAAAGAGCTTCTATTTTTGAACTTGATTACAAACGATAATAAGCCTTGCTTAAATAGGCACTTCTAACCCAAGACATTACAAACACAACCAATGTGGGATAAAAGCTAAATACAACCACCTTTAAATAAATATTAAATTTCCACCCAAATACAACTAAGCACCCAACAAATATTAAATACATGATTTAAGGATCTTTCCACAAACTTCTAAGATGCCACCTACACATCTCGATTAATGGAATGACAACTATTTTTATTATTTTCTATTTATGCCACCCATGCACCTTGAAAATAGAAATTCGTCTTTTCTCCTTTTTTCCTATTTTTCTATTTTTTATTATTTTCCTTCCATTTTCGTCACTTTCTCTCTCCTCCACAAATTTTTTTTTTTTCTAATAATTTAATTTTCCCATGCAAGATGCTCCTGCATCAGATCAAAAAAGTATTTAATGACAAGGTTAGAAGGAGTAAAATAGGTATAGATTATAAGGAATAATAAATCAAGTGGAAGAAAAAAATAGTTGAATATTCTTCAAGGATTTTTG
The DNA here is from genome assembly GCA_028749045.1 of Cupressus sempervirens. Classification (NCBI taxonomy): domain Eukaryota; kingdom Viridiplantae; phylum Streptophyta; class Pinopsida; order Cupressales; family Cupressaceae; genus Cupressus; species Cupressus sempervirens. The sequence continues at coordinate 169,933,838 of CM053791.1, read as the reverse complement.
ATGCTAAGTTGGATCATCTTGATTCTTCACATGATAAAAAGTGAGAGACTCACTTTCTTATAAACCTTGGGTGTTTTATGTAGAAGCATCTTGGGGTTGGAACAACCTTGCATCAACCAACACAATATATCATTTCTTTTTTTTCCAATGTGTTTCAATTTATTGACCTTAATTCAGCTATCCTTGATTTATACAAGTCATCATTTGCAATTTTTGGATTATGATCTAGACCTAGTATTTTTCTTATTCCTAGATTCACAACTTATATGTATCTATTTTCTTGAGTTATAATTCATTCTTTGTTGGGTAGTGTGCTCTTTCCAATTTTCATTACTATTGGTAGATTTGGATATTACCATGGAAATATATGATTGTAGATATTTGGTGGCACATATAGATATGTTGTTGGATCTTGTGAGGAGCTAAAGTAAAATATTTTAAATGGTTTATGCCTTGAGGTCCTTATGAGTTGGGAGTAGACCTATTTGTTGTAAGAAATTTTGTATTATCGGGGAATGTTTTGTATCTTAAGGTTGATCTATGTGTTAGGTTTCCTATATATTTTAATTTAATGTGTCTCTTGAGTGGGATCAGTAGACTCATCAATATAGTAGCTCATTAGAATTTATCTAAGGTCTCAAACTAAATATTGTAAGATATAAGACATGTATGAACCTAACATATAAAAAGGTATATTGTTCAAAACTAACACATATAATTTTGCATGAATAAATCTTGGTCTTTCTTGGTTCTCTTGACATTATTATTATTTTTATTACATTTTCTCTTATTGTAAAATTTGATATATCTCTTAAGGTCACTCCAACTAAGTGATTATGTCAAGACTTCTTGTCTATATTATTATAGTTAAAAATTAGATCATTGAAATCAACTAACAACCATATTAAATATTGTATTTGTCACTAATATATTTATGGAAGTGTTCTTGTACATTGGGTTGTAATTTTGTGATCTAAGATTAGCGATACTTGTTGATCCTAATCTATTAGTTTAGGGTAGACAAAAGAGATTTCATCACTAATGTTGTACATTATTTGAAAAAGTTAAAGATATAGAAATCAATCTCATTAATGTCACTTTCTTCACATTTATTATTTTAAGAAAAACACTTCATTCAAAATAAAACTACAATACAACACCATATCTAATAATTTTAATGGTTACCCAAATGGTAACTCATTATCGCATAGTCTAAAAGAGGATAAATATAATTGACTGAAGTCTACAATATAGGAAATTATAATGAAAAATGTCATAAATGATACTCAATCTTTTAAAAGGTGGGATCTAAAATGTTGTGATGTAGCATCATTGAACACACACACATCTAATCATAACTATTACTGTATGTTTGGGTGTGTGCACCAAGATGGTGTACGAAAAAGTCAATATCACAAAAAAAACACAAAAAATGTCAATAACCTAATCAGGTTATTTAATATTTCAAAAAGAGTCAAAGCTTGGTTACTAAGCCTAGCAAAAATATATATAAAATAAAACCAGATTAGGTTTTAGATTTTCAAATAGCTAGATTAGGTTATGAAAATAAAATATTACATTCAAAACTTAATTATGTTTTGAATAAATAAAGTTTACTTCTTCAAAACCTGATTAGGTTTATGGAATCTACTCTAGAGACCATACCTTTCACATCTAGATTCTGATTAACTCTATTTTAAATGATTTAGAAATAAGTTGACAAGATATAAAACATAATGGAACAAAAATAATTCTAGGATATCAATTTTTTTTCCATCCATTTGAATTAAATATTCTGTAAAATAAGTAGTCACTATTTCCCAAACATTGAGTGAATAGATAGATAAGACTACTATCATATTTTTCTCTTTCTCTGACACCTCTCTCTTTCTCACAATCCTAAACTCATTTCTCTCTAGCTAACCCCTTACACCTCTCTCTAACTAACTCATAATCTATCTCTTAATAAATCATAACCTCTTTCAATATAAATTTCAATCCTTAACCTTACTCTCTCTAACTAACCCCTACCCCCCTTTGACTAATCACTACCAGCCTCCATGACTAACTACTCCTCTCTCTCTCTCTCTCTCTCTCTCTCTCTCACACACACACACACACACACACACACACACACACACACACACACACACACACATTCACTCACACATATTCACTCTAAAAATACCTCTTGTACTAACTTCTACCCTCCCTCATTCTCTTACTAACTCCCAACCTCTCTCCCTCTCTCTCTAACATTTTACCTTTAACCTTTGTCTCTCTTTGAGTAACCCCTAAATCCCCCCTCTCTCTCCCCTAACCCATACTCTCTCTCTCTCTCTCTCTCTCTCTCTCTCTCTCTCTCTCTCTCTCTCTCTCACACACACACACACACACACACACACACACACACACACACACACACACCCACTCACTCACTCAAAAAAAATCTCTTGTACCAACTACTACCATGTCTCATTCTCTTACTAACTCACAACCTCTCTCCCTCTCTCTCTAAAATTTTACCCTTAACCTTTGTCTCTTTGTGAGTAACCCCTAAATCCCCCCTCTCTCTCCCCTACCCCATAATCTCTCTCTCTCTCTCTCTCTCTCTCTCTCTCTCTCTCTCTCTCTCACACACACACACACACACACACACACACACACACACACACACACACACAATACTAAGGTCTATTAATTTCACACTAATTCCCAACTTGTCTCCCTCATACATACACTCCCAATCTCTTTGTTACTCTCATTAACTCATAATGTTCTCATTCTCTCACTAAATAATAACCTCTCTCTTAAAATAATTCCTAACTTCCCCTCTCACACTAACCCCTAACACTCCCCCTTGCCAACCATCTCTCTCTTTCATTCTCACTCCCACAAACATACACACACTCACTAACTCCTATTCATTATCTCTTACTAATTTATGTTTTAGAATCAAGATGCAAAATATATAAAGCTAAAGCTATACACCTAAATAATTAAATCAATTAACAAACATATATGATAAACCAATAAGGAAACCAAATAATAAAGCATGCAAACATGTATCTTCGTGTAACCTCCTTGATATGTAGATGTGTTTGTGATTGTGGATGTGTTCTCAAATCTAGTGCTCAAGCTTCAACAATGGATGTATTTGATAGATGCATGGAAATTTGAGTATCACCAAATAGTTCTTTCCAAAGTAATTAGATCTCAAAATAGTATAATAATTCAACTCAAAAGGTGGATGATTTGAAGGGGGAAAAGAGTTCAATTTATAAGAAATTGGGTGAGAATGAGATAATAATACATGATGGATAGTTAACTGAATGAGGTGTCAGATAGGCTTCTGTTGACTAACATAGGTGGAGGAGACAAACTTTTATCTTTAGAGATGAATGAGGGATATGTGGCATGAGAGTGGAATTGGGCTTGAGTCAAAGGGAATAAATCATGCCTTAATTTATGTGATTGATATGAAGAAGGAGTTTAGACATGGAAGAGGAAGTGGTGTGTTTTAGTTGAGGTGCATGAGGTAGAGCACTTAACTGGATGATTTGGGAGGTGGATGGATTTGTCAGAGAAAATGTTGGTAGGTGAACTTAACTAAGTAAATGAATTATTTAATTAAAAGAAGAATTAATGGTGCATGAACTTTAATTAAATAAATGAATTATTTAGTTAAAAGAGGAATATTTGATTAATGAGATTTTAATGGAATAAATAAATTATTTGATTAAAAGAGCAATATTTGGTGCGTGTGAGATTTAATTAAATAAATGAATTATTTTAATTAAAAAGTGAGTTATTGGGTAAATGCTGGGTTAAAGGGTTAACTTATGGGTGGAGGGATTTAATGAATTCATGATTGTGTATGTGTGCTTAAATTTGGTGCTCAAGCTTCACCAATGGATGGATTTACTAGATGCATGGAACTTTGAGTATCACCAAATAGTTATTTTGAATGTAGTTAGCTCTCAAAATAGTATAATAATTATATTTTGAAGGTGGATGATTTGAGGGGAGAAAAGAGTTCAATTTATAAGAAAGTAGTTGAGAAGGAGATAATAATATATGATGGATAGTTAACTAAGGTGTGAGATAGGCTTCTATTGACTGAGATAGGTGGAGGAGACAAACTTCTATCTTTAGAGATGGATGAGGGATATGTGACATGAGAGTGGACTTGGGCTTGAGTCAAAGGGAATAAATTATGTCGTAATTTGTGAAAGTGATCTAAAGAGGGAGTTTAGACATAGAAGAGGAGGTGGTGTGTTTCACTTGAGGTAGGTGAGGTAGATCACTTAATTGGACAATGTGGGAGAGGGATGGACTTGTTAGAGAAAAGGTTGGTGGGTGAGCTCAAATAAGTAAATAAATTATTTAATTAAAATAAAAATTAATGGTGCATACGATTTAATTAAATAAATGAATTATTTAATTGAAAGAGGAATATTTTGTGCTTGAGATTTTAATGAAATAAATGAATTATTCAATTAAAAGAGCAATATTTGGTGCATGTGAGATTTAATTAAATAAATTAATTATTTTAATTAAAAAGTGAGTTATTGGATAACTACTAGGTTAAAGGGTTATCTTCTAGGTGGAGGGATTTAATTGATTAAATTAATTAAATAAAGAGGATTTTTGGAGATTAAAATAAATGGGTTTTGCATTTATTTAATTTGAAAGAGTAAGTGAGATTCTATTAATAAATTAGACTATTGGTTGTTTATTAATTTATTAGTTGGGCTATAATTTATTAAATTAATTAATTAATTAGGGGATAGTGCTAAATTAATTAAATATTTAGTATTTAGTTAAAATATGCTTTAGAAGATGACTAAATTTGATTACAAATTTATGTCATCAGATTTAGGTGTCTACATTTTGCCCCTATTCGATATAGTATTGGTACAACAAAATTTTGAAGACATTTTTAAATAATAGATGACACAAAGATATTTAAAGAAACTAGGTTGCCCCAGTCTTGATAAACAATTGTAATGTATGATACCCCCTTGTGAAGGTAGCAAGGAGAGAAAACAAGGCTAAACAACATCTCAAAAAGTAAGAAAATTAAATGTGAGATAGAGGACACACAAAGGATGAAAGAGGTTTAGAAGAGGCTCATACTCTCCCTATGGGAGTACGAGACAAGGGCAGATTAGTTGTATAAATTAGAAAAAATTTTGAGGTAGGAGGGAGGACATGAGGGATTTTTATTTTTAAATTGAACCCTTAGGATGTGATGGATGAATGGGTGGAATTTTGGAAACTTTGCCTGATTTTAAGGGATTTTTAGATAGGTTTCAATATAGGATAATGATGTAGGATAGATGCTAATATGATGATTTTGATAAGGATTAAAAAATGACTCTTTTTGTTATTTCCTTGTTGTAAAATGGGGGGTTGAGATGGAATCCATTTGAAGCTTTGAGCATGGGATTATCCATGAGGAGAATCATCATGTGGTTGAGCACTTAATTTAATATTGCAATATCAATGATTGGCCAAGGTTACCAAGAACATCAAAGCCTTGTCACTATTTTTATAGGATTAACTCAAGACAAACACACATGGATTTCCCTAGCATCGCACATGAAACCCAATAGGAATCAGAGTGGAAATGACACTAGGTAATCCACAAACAAGTAATATTTCCCAAGTGTGCCATGTAATCATAAAAGATCATATGTTTGGATATACAAGTGCTCTTCTCGACTAACTCGCATTTAGAAAATAAAAAATGAAAGACAAATCAAGACCTTTCTCATTCATTTCCCCATTCACAACACACCATGATATATGAATGATTATGGAAACTTTGAGGATGGGATAACTAGATTGCATAGAAAAGATAATCAAGAACCTAAATTGAAACCCAACAACAAATGAATGAGTAAATTGAGAAAAAAAATTGTGTGCTAAAGATATTAGTAGGACTTGATACTTATGTACCCAAGCATGATGAGAGGAAATATGTATTCTACAAGGACTTATTGATAGTACCTAGTGCCTAAATTTAATAGAAAATGAAAATTCTAATAAAAAACACTTTAGTGATACGAGATCTTGCATACAAAATTTTGGAAGGACAAAGCGCTAAGATCTAGAGGACTTGATATAATGTGAGATGACATGAGATTGGGCTTATGTATAATGGGACAAGCTAAAGATGGATGAGTTGATGACTAAGGAATGCCAATTGATGACTAGTGATGATTGATCAAGGATGGTATGTATAATGAAACTGACTCAAATATTTACAAGCATGAAATTCTATAGGAGCCATGTACATGGGATGGTGAGGATATGTTGGTGCTATGTATAGGGAATGGCAAGGATATGTACAAGACACATTTGTAAAGTACATATTTTGAGGGTGAAGGATAGTGTGATAGACTTGTCGATAGAGTACATGAGATATGTTACATTTGGATCTATTTACAGTACATGTCAAGATCTAGGATGACATCATACATAGTAGACCTATAGTACATATGGATCATGATAGAGTACATTTTTTTGTATTTTCTAGCATGTATAGTGTTTGGTAAAAGTGTTTTGATCATATGATTTTGAAATACCTTGGGGATATGGTTAAGTGGATGGAAGACTACTGTAGGGATTTAATAGGTAATAGAATAGTCCAAGTATGTACATGGTGCAGGTATTGCTAGGTTTTACCCAAATAACCTATCCAAGGAACTTGAATTACCAAGTTTTCATTGCTAGATGCTTATTTTTTAGTTTTTCTCTTTTCTTTTCTTTTGGGGGGAGAAGGGGAGGTGAGGGGAGCACTTTTTGATGTTTTTGTACTTTTCTCAAGATTTTTAGGGTATACTAAGAGGCTTAAGCATACAAATTCTTGAGGTGAATGGTATTTTTAGGATCATTCAAAATTTTTCCTTCTAGAGTAGATAACTAATATGCTCTTGAATAAAAAGATGACGTGACAGAATATGGACCTAGCTAGGTAGGCTCAAATTTTCATTTCTTCTCTCTATCTGATTAGACCTTCATGTTCTCTTTTATGACCATGTCACCCACTTTAAACAGACAAGGGTGAACCTTTTTATTAAAGTTTTGGTTGAGTCTATTTTGGTAAACCACTAAGTGGTTGAAGGCCCATTGTCTTTTCTCATCAAGTAGATTTAGTTGGGTGAGTATAGAAACTCTATAGTCATCATCAAATATTTCTCCTTGCAAAGATATGTGCAAGGATAGGAGTTCAACCTCTATATGTAAGACTACTTTGACTCCATAAACTAGAGAGTATGGTGTTGCATGCTACTAGATGTACAAAATGAGGTGCAATATGCCCAAAGGGCAACGTTGATTTGTATATGCTAATCATGGCTAGACTCATTGCCAACCTTCTTTAGGATTATGAGTAGGGTGTTATTGGTTGTCTCCACTTGCCCATTTCCTTGTGGAAAGTATGGGCTAAAAAAATTTTTACGAATGTGTAAGTAGGAGCACAATTTGTCCATGTTAAGGTTTTCAAAATTACCCCTGTAGTCTGAAGAGATAGTGGTTGAGGTACCAAAACAACAAATAATGTGGTAGAGGGTGAATTTAGAAACTTGGACTCCCATGGTATTGACAAGTTGGACTTCTTCAACCCACTTGGTGAAATAATTAGTAACTATGATGATCCATTTATGTCCATTAGAAGATGGGGGTGTGATTACCCCAACAAGGTCAAACCCCCAACATGCAAAGGGCCATGGTGGTATGATGGGTTGTATATCTTGTGTTGGTGCATGTATCAAATTAGAATGATGTTGAAATGATAGATATTTCTTAACAAAGTCACAAGCATCATGTTCTAATGTGGGCCAATAATATCAATCCTTAAGATTTTCTTCACTAGGACCATTCCACTCATTTGGGCACCAAAAATTCCAACATGTACTTCCTTTAAAGGCATAGTGGCCTTGCTTTAGTCTAGACATTGAGAAAAAGTATTGTGATAACCTTGACAATCTAAGGTGTTTTCCAGAATAATGTATGGGAAAGATCTATGAATGAGGTTGAGGCATTGGTTTTTTTGTAAGATAGGGGGAGATGATACCATCTTTGAGGTAAGCATGAATTTCATGGTACCAAGGGAATTGGGGACCAAACAAAATGGAAACCACTATCGATTCATCATTTTCATAAGAAGGATCATGTCATTGCTAAACTAAGAATTGGTACTAAGTGTTGATAGCCTTGTTCTAAAGTTGTGGGATTGGTGTGAACTAGATCCTAGTAAAGTGTTATTTTTTCTTGTCAACCATCTATTTATAGAGAGCTGGGAATTGACACTTCATCCAACACTTGTTCACACCAATCCCATGACTTTAGAATAATTGAAGGGAGCATTATACAATTACAAGTGTTTGGTGATTTCCAACTCATTATCAGACAAGTGTTGTGATTCCCAATTCATCCAACACTTGTTTGATAATGATTTGGGAATCGCTAAACACTTGTAATTTTATAATGTTCCCTTTGATGGTTGTTATGAGTCATGTGATGAGAACCTCATATTCTTCTATGTTGTTTGTATAAGGAAACCTTAGTTTGAAGGATTTAGGAATGTAATCACCTTGAGGGGTGACCAAAAAAATTCCTACTCTTGATCCAGTAGATGTATAAGATCCATCAAAGAAAAGTGTCCATGGAGGTTGTTCTTCTATCAAAAAAAGATATTCACTAGGAGGTTCTGTAATCAAATGATGCTAATCTTGTAGAGGTGCATGTACAAAATAATCTACAATAACTTTTCCTTTTACTTATTTCAAATCTACATACTAGATGTCTGACTCATTCAGAATCATGACCCAATTTGTAGGATGCCCTATGAGAGTTGTTTGTGAGAGAATGTACTTTAATGGGTCAATTTTGGAGATGAGATTTACTGTGTGGCTAAGAACGTAGTGGTGAACTTTCTAAGTAGAAAAGACAACTACCAAATTGGATTTTTCCATAGGTGAATAGTTAAGTTCATATCCAATAAGAGAATGAATTATGTAGTATAAAACTCTCTATTTTTCATTATCATCTAATTGAACTAATAGTGCCCCAAGGGTTGTTGGTATAATTTTTATATATAGGATCAATGGTTTTCCTACAACTGGTGGCATTAAGATTGGTGGATTTTCCATATACTACTTAACTATTTCAAATCTATGTTGACAAATTAGATCCCACTTGAAACTTTTTTCCTTTTTCAAGACATGTGTGAATGGATGCCACTTGTCAACAATTTGTGAGATGAATCTGCATATTTATTGCAACTTTCCTTATAGGCTTCTAAGTTGCCTAAGTGTCTTAGGAGGAGGCATGTCCATGGTGCCTTTTACCTTCTTGGGGTTATTCTCTATACCTCTTCATGAAACTATGAATAATAGAAGTTTCCCTAATGTGACACCAAAGACACACTATTTTGGATTCCATGTGAGATGGTACTTTTTGAGGTGGTCAAAGGCCTCTTCTAAGTGATGCAGATGATCTAAGCTATCTAGTCCTTTGACCATGATATCATCTACATAATCCTCAAGAGTTATGTGGATTAAGTCATGGAAGGTAACTATCATGGCTCTCTAACACATGGCTCCAACATTGTTTAATCTAAATGGCATCATGTTGTAATAGAAGGTACCCAAGGGGGTTGCGAATGATGTCTTATGTTGATCTTCTTCTATAATGTAGATCTAGTTATATCATAAAAATCCATTCAAGAGTGATAACATCTAATGCCTGACTATAAGGTCAACAATCATGTCTATATTTGGTAAAGTCATCTTTATGAATAGCCTTCCTAAGACCTCTAAAGTTGGTGTAGATTCTAATCTCACTAAATGGTTTTGTAATAGGGACCATGTTGGAGATCCATTTTGAATAATCAATTGGGCTGATGACTTTTGTAGTGGGCATTTTCTCCAATTCTCTATTTACTAACAAGGCTACTTTAGATTGGATCTTTCTTAAGTTTTCCTTAGGTTTGCACCCTTGTCCAGGGCCTATGCGCAAGGACAACCTAGTGAAACATGGAAACAACCTCCAAGCTGTGGGACTTGAATTGCGAGGTTGAGTCTCCGGAGAAGGCCAGCTTCCTCTTACTATCAGGATGCACCTAAATACTCTCAGAAGGAAAAGGGGAAGAAGGAGATGCAGAAAACAACTCTACCCTACCTAAACTACGGAGGTGGTGCACCAAAATAGAGTGTTCAAACCCATTTCTACCCATATATGCACTATTGGACCAGAATGAAACTAAGGATATATACATACAGGCTTGTTTTGAGCTTATCACCTCATGCAGATCAAGAAACCAAATTGAATAACACAAGGAAAGAGGAATCTCACTTATATATTATCCAGTAGGCAAAAATAGATACAATATGTAGGCTACAGATCTCGACAATACACCAATGAGAGGCAAAAGGGATGCACATACACATTAATGGCTGAAGGAGATAAAACAGAGAATCATTCAGTTTAAAGGCACAGGGAATGTTACACTAAGAGTTGCAAAGCAATATCAGAGAAATCAGAAAGAGTCAACCCTTGGAAAAGATTACCAAATTGCCTTTATAGTTCAGGCATAACTGAGGGAAATGATTCTGCATTAACTACTCAACTACTGCCATTGAACCCCAAAATATCTGATCAAAGATCACACTCGAGAATGGTTCTGAAGTACAAAATCAAATATTCGACTGAAGGAACACCTCGAGTAGATAGAAGTGGTGCCAATGAATGATCCTAACACAGTAGATGGATCGACTGAGATGGTGGAGTGTTTCCTTATGCCTTGCATTCATTTTTGGTAGGTCAGAATTGATCGCGAAGATCAGATCGCAAGATAAAATTGATCATCTTTGCTTCCTGGTTCATGAATCAACAGGGTTGTAGCAAGTCAAATAGGCTATACGAGCCAGCTGGGTCATGTGAGCCAATCACCTTTCTTCGTTCTACCACCTGGGGAAGTCTTTCATGGTTGACCTTCTGTCATCGAGCTAACCGTGCCGCTCTTACAGATATTAATATTAACTGTGACGATTACATTAACCGCCAACCACCGACCATCCTTCCTGACTGGGCGCGCAAGACATGTGTCAACAAGGCACTATGTCACCAACATAACCTCGAGCGAATTACCCATAGTGAGGTGGCGATGACCATCGATCGACCTAGATCTGACGATTGTAAAGACTCGTCATACTCCACGCTGTCCTTACCCCGGGCCCATCATATTTGGTGCCACCTTTGCAACTGCTATCGTATCCAATCGACACCCAGCAACACCTCAGCGACTACACCCTGGTGAGACCTGGCCCCACTGACACGTGGCAAAAGGGCGCCATGTCACTATGGTAAAGATCGCACATCTTCACCATGGCGACATGGTGACAGTTATTGATCTTCTCTAATCTAACTGTCACGAAGACCCACCTTCCTACGACCTTCCTCCCTCATAATTTGCTGGGCCCGCAGTACATGTGGCACTTCCTTGTTGGTCTGTCAGTCATTTAATCCCTACTGCACTGGCAGCATGAAATACGGTCCCACCGGGACACATGACACCTTGTCGCTACATCGCCAATGTTATCTCCCGAGTGGTTTTTGATGGTGAGATAGCGCCAACCATAGATCTCTACAGATTTAATGATCGTGAAGACTCCTCTCTTGACTGTGCTGGCTGAACTGAAGATCTGGCGCACATGGCTCCCTCTGATTTGCTATTGTGATACTGGACTCTGCCAACTGGGTAGATGAAGTACCTGATGTAACCCAACCGCTTGCCTAAAACCTCACCATTTATCCTCTTTGACCCACCAAACCTTACTGCTGAACATGCTGACTCACCGTCATTGGTACACCTTTTTCGACGGGCGCCATCCTCTGCCCTACAAGCTGGACCCATCGGACATGTGTCGACCAGTCGCTATGTCGCCATCGTAACCCTCGCACAACTTCATCATAGTGAGATGGCGACGACCATTGATTGGCCTTGATCTGATGGCATAGAACTTGCGAGGCATAAAAATATCATAAGGTTCAGAACTTAGGTAATTTTGATATCTTCGTGGGTATTAAAATATTAGTAATCGGGGAGGTGACCGTTGGGCGGGGTAACATTCAAATTTTGAAATTTGGTGGGGCAAACAAAATGTGGTAACAGTTTCCACTATCAAATACATCCTTTATTGTTTTTTGTTATTGATTCAAGTGGTTCCCCAAGGGAGTTTTCTCTAAAAGACCCTTTTATTTTCTATTTTCTCTAAAATAAAAAAATTCTTTTCACTTGTGTGAATAGATATTTCCTCCTCCCCAAAGTAGCCCTTTTGATCCAATTTGTAGACATATGTTGTTGATACTTTAAATTATTGGTGTGATGTTCTAGCTCCCATGAATCTTAGGAGTGTAATCTTGCTTGGAAATTTATAAATATGGAGTATGCTAGATTGGCCCCAATCAATGAGATTGGGATGTATAAGTGGGAAGTCGATCAGATGAATGGATAGTTTGTGGAGCATAGATTCTCTTAGGTAGATGTGGTATAAAGGAAGGTTTTTTTCCTTATTTGTAAGAATTCTTGAAGGAGAAGATCAAGTTGAATGTGAAGTATGTGATGAACCTCCTTATAGCAATATCGTGAGAATGCTCGAAATAACAGAATACAAAGTGATAGCAGAACTCAGAATGAATCTACTGATCGCAGGCCACTTCGAGGGGGTAACCTCCTTTGAGCAAGCTCAATACAATAAATTTGTCCGTGCCCATCAAGGGCCTCAACCTATTCTTATATACTGAGTACGATCTAGAAAAGTAATACTACCTATGCATGTGGGATAATAAAATATACTCACGGGACAACTTACAAAGCATATGCGTCCAACAACACTACTCTAACAAAATAAACAGAAGGAACACACAGGTTCCTAACATCCCCTCTCCCTTAGAAAAAAGCTTTGTCCTCAAAGCTTAAGGTGTGGATCAATGAAGTTATGAGTGCTACCAGAATCAATGAGTATAGTAAGAGGGATCTTCTTGAAGAAACCCTGGACCCGCATGGTTTGTGGAGTAGTGACTCCTGCCAAAGCATGGACAGATATCTCTGGTGGAGCTTCTGGTGAAGGAGGTTCAGGCTGGTGAGGCTCAACCTCATCATCCACTGTTTCCTGAGCATCTAAATATTCTTCCAGTTCCGGTGGAGAATCCACATCCAAGAGATAGAGCTTTTGCTGAACACATCTATGGCCCCGAGACCATTTCTCATCGCAATTTTAACAAAGCCCTTTGTCTCGCCTGACTCGCATCTCTGTTTCAGACAAGTGCTTGATCGGAGTAGTTCTGGGAGCTGGTATGACTGGAGGGTTGTGAGAACCTGTATTTCTGAATGGAACAAAATTAGATCTGGAGCGTTGTAGAGCACTAATCTTGTCTTCCGCTAACTTAGCCAACCCAAGGGCTTCCATCATTGTAGTAGGTCGAAACATTTTGACTTCTGAGCGAAGTGCATCCTTCAAACCACTGACAAAACAACTACGGAAGAATTCATCAGACAAGCCCTCTGTGTGATTAGCTAATTTTTCAAACTCTGTCTGGTATTCTCTTACAGTGCCTGTTTGACGCAGTTTAGTGAGTGCTCCTGTGAAATCATCAAAGGAACTAGGGCCAAAGCGCTCCAAAATGAGGGTGCACAATTCTCTCCATGTTGGGCCTACATTAGCCTTGATGTACCAACAGAACCATCGAAGAGCTTCATGTTCCAAATGAAAAGATGCAAGGGGGACTTTGTGGTTATCCAAAGTATTATGCAAGCTGAAATACTGCTCTGCCCTATAGATCCATCCAGTCGGATCAGAACCATCGAAGCGTGGAAAATCAAGCTTTGGTCCACGGAAATTGCCAGAAGAGGACCCAGTATCTCCTGAATGGTTTCGGCTCATGGTTGACTGCTGAAAGTTAAGACCCAGAATTTTGTCATCCAGATCTTGAAGTTTGGTTTTGAGGGATGCCATTTCTTCTTCCATGATTTTTGCTCCTGTACGCGTAACAACCATAAAGCAAGGTTTTTTTTTTTTTTTTTTTTTTTTTTTTTTTTTTTTTTGGAATGGGTAGAAGATGAGAAACAAAAACTTTTTTAGTTACGGCAAACTTGGATTTGGGTAAAACTCAGATAGGAAATGGGTGTTTGACGGGTGGTGGGAGACTATCTGGGGATAAGGGAAATAGAAAAATGAGGGTTTCAAGGGTAGGGAGGCGAAATGAGGCGAGCAGTCCAAGAGGGATAAGGGAGCAAAATGAGGAATTGAATCTTTTGGCTCAGTTTGGTGGCGATTGGATGAGAGGTGAAAAAGATAGGGCAAACCCTAAAATTAGATAAATGAGGGATTTAGGGCTTTGATATGTAAAATTTGGGGTTGGGTCGCCAAGGAAGGAAGTATGCGAAATGATATTGCAGACGTTTTGCGGAAGTATGAGCAGAAACAGAAAGCAAACAAGGAACCTACGACTAAAAAACAAAAAAAATATATATATATATATATATATATTTTTTTTTTTTAAAAAAAAAAAAGAGATATTAGAAGTGAGAGGAACCTGAAGGCCACGACAGAAAAAAAAAATTGATGTAATTTCCACCCAGCGAGCCCAAGAGAGTGCTCTGATACCAGATGTGATGAACCTCCTTATAGCAATATCGTGAGAATGCTCGAAATAACAGAATACAAAGTGATAGCAGAACTCAGAATGAATCTCCTGATCGCAGGCCACTTCGAGGGGGTAACCTCCTTTGAGCAAGCTCAATACAATAAATTCGTCCGTGCCCATCAAGGGCCTCAACCTATTCTTATATACTGAGTACGATCTAGAAATTTTTTTTTTTTTTTTTTTTTTTAAAAAAAAAAAAAAAAAAAGAGATATTAGAAGTGAGAGGAACCTGAAGGCCACGACAGAAAAAAAAAAATTGATGTAATTTCCACCCAGCGAGCCCAAGAGAGTGCTCTGATACCAGATGTGATGAACCTCCTTATAGCAATATCGTGAGAATGCTCGAAATAACAGAATACAAAGTGATAGTAGAACTCAGAATGAATCTACTGATCGCAGGCCACTTCGAGGGGGTAACCTCCTTTGAGCAAGCTCAATACAATAAATTCATCCGTGCCCATCAAGGGCCTCAACCTATTCTTATATACTGAGTACGATCTAGAAAATTAATACTACCTATGCATGTGGGATAATAAAATATACTCACGGGATGACTTACAAAGCATATGCGTCCAACAACACTACTCTAACAAAATAAACAGAAGGAACACACAGGTTCCTAACAAAGTATTAGTGTGTAGTGTAAGAAGGAGAAAAATGTTTGTTGAATGCATGTAAGCAATCCAAGGGATCATTAAATGTGTAGAATGAGATCTAGTTACAAGGTTTGAAGAAGTAGAAAATATAGGATCAAGATAGAGGAAGAAGTGCATTTTAGTTCTATTATTCAGCAAGGAATAATATAGGGATCATTTGGATAGTGTGTTCTTTGATCTTAACCATGAATTTTTTTGGGCAGTGGGTCCAACTATTTTCCACAATTCCTAATAGGGTTGGTACAACTCCTAATAGGATTGGAATCTCCTAACAGGGGCTTATATGTACTAAATTTTGTAACAAACTCCTAACAAGGTCTATCCTCTAATAAGGAACATTTATATTAGTACATCATCTTGTGGGTAAAATTCCCACTAAGGTTTTCCCTCTAATCGAGGGATTCCTTAGTTAACATATCTGGTGTTAATTATGTATGAGTATCTTTTTGTGGTTTTAGTTTATATTTCTCACATGGTTAAGTTTTTTTAAGATTAATGTTTGTGATGATAGTTGGATAACTGATTCACCCCCCTTTTCCCCTCTCAAATATATTAGTGGACTATATATTCTAATAGAAGTGGGATTTTATGAAGAAGATCCAAGATAGATATTTGGGTTGGTGTATTCCCAAGGTGTTCCAAGATGTTTTATTGGGCTCTTGAGGTGGCAATCATAGGTGGACCTTTGGATCTTTTGGTGGTAGTTGTATTTGGTCCTGAAACATTCATAGGGCCACTCTGAGTTGTGACAACACATTGGTGCTCAACAACTTTGACATGGATGATATTAATTGAAGTTTCTTCTTTGGATATACAACCGATAAGATTTTCATAATTGATGTAGCATGTAGTGTAATCCTTGTTATCTTAAAAGTTACCTTGTTTGTGCATGTCATTGTTGTTTTTGTTGGTGTTTTTGATAGGTGCCTTTCCCGTGTTATTGTTGTGGGGTGGAAAAGAATTTTGGTATATCTATAGTTTTGCATTTTGGGAGATTTGTGCATTTCCTCCTACTTTGATTTCCTTGCAATCAATGAGGCCTTCTATGTTATCTTTTAGACTCATGCACTTGAGGGTGGTATGTCCTTTTACTTGATGATAATAATAGTATTTATTTTCTTTGAACCGAGGTGGGTTAGGGGTGTCATCATGCATTTTTTGTGTATGTTAGAAGATCACTAGCTTATTCTTTACCATTATATCAAATATAACATCCAAAGGTTCACCAAAGGGAGAAAGAACTCATTTAGTCCCATTTTGGATGTGTGCTCTTTACCTAGGCATGAAAAATATAGCATTTGTTTAATTTGTGAGGGCATGTTGTTGGTTTTCCCATGTATTTTGTTGGCACCCTTTCTTTTGATATGGTTATTTTCAATATGGTAGTTGTTTCTATGAATATTGGTGTTTTCAATAGGGTTTTTGTTGGTGAGGTGGTTGTTGTTGATAAGTGTGTTGTGGTTGATAAGTGGTGTTATATTAATTATGAGTGATGCCTACTACATTAATGTGCTTTGTATTAGTTGCATTTTAAGTTACCACATTTTTGTTTGTGTTTCACTACATAGACTTGTCATTAGGATAACTATGGTCCTAGTTTTTTTCCCTGTATAGTTTTATGACACCATCATCGATGAGTCCTTGCTCTAGTTCCATACTTTTTTCTCTAAAATCATTGTATGTTTGTAATCAATTCATGTGTATGTGTTATGGAAGTTTAGGATGTGTGTTGTTGATAAATATTTTAACAACTTATTTTTCCTTCAAGTTGTATGCTACTATAGTGCTAAGGGTTTGCAACATCTATAACAAGTCAACAAGGATTTTATCCCCCTTTTGTTTGATGTAGACTAAGTCCACTACTGATAGGTCTATCTCAACTAGGTGAGCATACAATGAAACAAACGTTTCAAAAATTTCAGCAAAGGTATTCACAGTTCCACTAGGTATATGATAAAACCATTCTAGAGAAGGACCCCTAAGACTTTTAGGAAATAAATGTACAAGGAATGTGACACTATATGCTACTTCTTGATAATACGTGTAGAATTATTTGACATGTGTTACAGGATCTTCCTTTTCTCTAAACTTATCAAACATGGGTATCTAAAAATGCTATAGAAAGGGTAATAATGTGATAGATCTATTAAACGTATAGGGGCATATAGTCTCAAATTTGAAAGTCTTAGGTTCATTTCCTTCCTTGAGATCTGTAAAGGCTTTTCTCATTTCTTCCCACTCTACATTTACTAGTGGTTTGGAGAGTGTCCCTATTTCAAGTGGTCATAGCATACTATATGGATTTGATGGAGTGGGAGAATAAGATGAGTTTTGCGGTATGAATGGTGGTGGTTGAGATGAGGATTTTGCTACTACTTGAAAAATATTTGATGTTGGATGAGGATGTGTTGGGACATATTGCTATAAAATAATTTTCACATATTGTGGTACTAAGGAAATGGTTGCTTGTTGCATAGATGGATGAGGAGGTACATGGGTAAGTGGTGGTATGACATTGTTGATAGGGGGTTACCCTTTTCTATTACTAGAGTAGTGAGTGAGTGGCATGCCTGCTTCCAAGTAGTGGCATCGTGAAGTAGTTAGGGGTAGTTTTAAATCCATTTTCTAGTGGTTGATTTGACATACTATGGATGAAGATAGGGATGCTTGTAGCTTGTATTTGTACTTGCTTCAAGCTCCATGAGGTAGATAGAAAGTATCTGGACATATTCAAAAAATTTATAGATGGAGTGGAACTAGTTATAGCTAAATGAGAATGCAGATTAATTTAAATGTATGCAAGATTATTCTTAGAATAATGAAGAAAAATTAATCTAAATGGATGCATTGTTAAACTATATGAGATTGATATAAGAAAATATTAAGCTAAGAATGCAAGAGAAAATGAGTAGATATTTTAGCATAAGTTTGATGAAAATTCCAATTTTCAACCTCTATACTAAGGAATGGAGAGCTTCTTAAATAGAATCCAAGAGGTGATCAATGGTTGAGATTAATCAGAATAGATGATCAAGATTGAAGAGGAGACTCACTCATAATGAAAACTTCCTCATGAAAAAGTGGTGTGACTACTTCCAAGTAGTGGCATCATGAAGTAGTTAGAGATAGTTTTAAGGCCACTTTCTAGTGGTTCATTTGGCATAGTAGGGGTGAAGGTAAGGATGCTTGCAACTTGTATTTGTACTTGGTTCAAGCTCCATGAAGTAGACAAAAATGATCTAGACATACTCAGATTTTTTATAGATAGAGTAGAACTAATTATAGGTAATGGGGTGATTTCAATAATGGGTCCCATGGATGGCATCCCTATAGTGTATTGGGTTGCTGATTGTGAAAATTATTGGGTCATGTTGAGAGAATTTCTAGTGGGTAGATTAACAGATGCAAATGGGATTTTTTGGGTGGTAGTGTTTTGGCTAGGTGTTGGGGAAGTGATAGGCCATGAAATGTTCAAAGCCATGGATATCGAATGTGTAATAGTAGCAGTAGTGATGGGAATGCTAGTGGATGGAACTAGTAATGTGGTGGTTGGTTTTAGCATTGTATAAATTTTAAATGGTGTGATGAGCAGTGATTTTATTTAGGGGATGGGAGTATTGATTTGGGTAGATGGAGCAAAAGAATCTATTAGTAGTTGTATCAATGTATGACTTTCATCTCAAGGTCATTTTGGATCTAAGGGTTCCCATGACATGGGCATTCTAAAAAGTGGATGGTTGAGATTTGTGATAATGTTGGATGGTGGCATTCGCCCAAAGTCAAAACTTCCAATATGTTCTCTTTAAAAATTGGCCTTGATGGTATATTTATTCTTTTCAATGATGGCGTTAACCAATGATGTATTCCTAAGGCAACCCATAAATGCCTCTATGGTAGATTTGTGTTTTGTGAAGTCATGATGTTTTTAGTGTTGGGTTCTGGATCTTGAGATGATGTGTCTTGCATATTTTTTCTTTTCTTAGGATTGAGACATGTGTGAGTTCTTGTGCCAAGAACATATGGAGCAATTTACTTTTTCTTCCTTTTAGTTAGATGTATAATTGGTGGCATGAAATGACACTATAATCTAGATGTGAGGTGCAAAATGACAATATGATACTAGATGCAAGATAGGAGACAATATCTATGACCGTTATGATGTGCACAAGTTTTCTAAGAGGCTACAAGTGGTGATTGATGTTGGAAGATATTTTGATGGTGGATGATTAGCCTAGGGATGTGATGCTTATAGGATGGTGACCTTATCTTGGCATAAAATGTCGATATAATGTGATAAGTGTGGGAGTTTTAGGATGATGGTAGATAATCTAGTGTAGAGCTCAACCTTTTGATCAAGGTGATGAGGGACACAAATGACAAGATAAACTACCTTGGACAAGCATGTTAGCCAAGGTATAGTCATAGTACTATGTGGATGCAAGATATAAGATATCCAACTACTGGGATGATGATACCAAAGACAGGATGTGATAGAGTATGTGGATCAAGATGTAATTGGGTAAGGATTCTGGATGTACATCTAGGGGATGATGAAACTAATAATGTTGAAGAGGATAAGCTATATAATGACTCCAAGAAAGGACTCTAGGGTAGAAAAAGTGTAAAGTGTGTGAGGAAGAAGTTGGACCTAATCATAATAGTCATAAGTGGTGATCTTGATAATGACATAATTAACTCTAGAGTGAGCTCTCAATCTATCAATCTTCCACTCCCACTCTACTTGTAATGTGCTTTCAATGCCCACTCTCTCAATTTTATTTGATCAATAAACTCTTAAGTTGGGTGTTTCTTTTTTGTGTTCAACTTCTATTTCTTTGTATACTCTAATGGCTGGAGTTTATATTTTTTGAACTTGGCCTTGGATCATTTTAACATGAGGAACTGACTTTTTTGGATTTCTTTAGTATAACAACTTTTAGATCAGGTAGTGACTATGGTAAGTACACCTTAGCTTTGGTTGAATAACTACATTTTGTGGAACAAATCCTAGGGTTGTTGTGAATGGACTGGCTAACAACCTTTTGAACCTTAATGATAAAAATTTCAACAAGGATAAAATTACAAATCTATGTCACCTTTTAGTCTGACTTATCAGAATGATTAAATTTTATTATTTCAATCTAAAATTCAATTTTGTTAAAACATATGATCTTGATAAACTTATTCTAGCTAACTAATATATGTTCTCACACTTTTCCAATTGGAAATGTCTATTGAATGCATGTTTTATACTATTTTGTATCCAATTACTAAAGAAACAAAACTACTTTAGAAAACTAATGTTTCAATAACTCTTATAATTTTTTATGATATTTTTTTAATAACATATAAACAACATTTTATAGAGCTCAAAGTTAAGAATATTCTCATATAGTGTTCATAGTATTTTAATTAGATATAGTATACTATAATTAAAAAATTCTACAAGCACATATTTTAATACTTGAGAAGAAAAAAAATTCTTAAATCTTATAAAAATTAAAATTAAAAGTTATATGGCATTTTAGAGGAGAGAGTTCTCTTCCAAATTGTATAATTTTTCTTTTGGTTGGAATAGATTTATTTTTAAAAATGTGGTGGGAGATGAAAAATATTGATTTCAGGTGAGTTGAAATTTGAATCGTTATAAAAGGGAAAATATAAGTCTAAAGCCAATTTTTATTTTTGATTGTTCTAGCTTTATATGTTATCTATAACATAATTTGAGTGTTGAAATGAAGAATATTAATGAAACCTATCATGAAATGATCATTATTTTTTCACTAATTTCAAAACTACTACTTGTTGGTGAGATAATTTCTTACTTTGGTCTGAATGCTATCATTTAATTAATTGAGGAAGAGGATTTGAAAAGAAAGGATAACAAGAGAACCTAGAGAAAGCTTGACTTATATGGTGTATAAAAGGACCACTAAGACCAAGGAAGAATTTGATGATATAGTATATTGTTCATCTACTTAAGGCTATAATGAAAGGATACTTGAGAAAAGACTAGAAAAAGGATAAGTAAAGAAATGTGTCTACCATGCTTGACCAAGTAAATAGTGGAAGCTGAGAAAGTCAGTGTAGGCTAAGCAAGAAGGTAGTTGAATCTAAGAAGTAAGTTCACTATGTACTAAGAAAAGAGAAATTCAGTATGTGCTCAACAAAGAGAAATATTAGTATGTTCTAAGCATAAGAAAATGGCAGTAGTGACCGAGTGAAACTTAGTGTATGCCGGCAAACCTAATGTTGACCAAGCATCAAAAGATAGTGTTTGCTAAGAAAATAACTTGTTATTTTTGAGTGATAGTAAAATGTGTTTGATCAAAGATTTGAAAAATCTTAGCTAAAAAAGTTGATATCTTGAATTGTGTGAAGCGTGGAAGATAACTATGATGAGCTAGTTGCATATAATTTATGATAAATCATTTTAAGATGAATTCAAAGAGGATTTTCAAGAAAGTTTCTAGAGGGAACAAAATAGAAATATGGGAAGATTCAATGAATCTGACCTAACCTTAAAATGGGTGATTGTGGTTAAGTGGAGAAAGATCTAAATATTCTATTTAAGGAGATAATAGGTTAGAAGCAGAGAGGTCAAGTGTGCAAACCTAAGAAAGACAAGAAGTCTAGGTTATTGCTTCATATTGCAACTGAATGAAAGACTCTATAGTTGGTTTACTAAGAAAGAAGGCATAAGGAGATGAAGGCTTGAATGGTGAACAAGCTATTAGAGATGAAGAGGATGAATTCCAAGAAAAATGAAGGATTGAATGTGAGATCTTTAATCTACAAGTGAGTTTATTTTGTTATGAGATCAAGTCCTATTGTTACATTCTAACAACTATATTAGTCTAGACAAATCCTTTGGACTAAGGTTGGCCCAATAGTCATAAGTAAATCCTTTATTAGGGTGACATTCTAATGGAATGTTCTAAAGTCCTCTAACAAGGCTCACTCCTAATAGGGTGATTGAAATCTTAAATCAATATCACATTTAACAATGTTCATTGTAACCTTTAACAGGGTTGGCTCCTCATAGGGCTCACTTCAAAAGAGTAAAAATTGATACCATGTTACTAGAAATTTTTCACAAACTGGGTTTCCATGTAAAATCCTTGTGTCAAAATGTCTGATTGATTTTGATGTATTGCATGTTTACATTTCTACAAAGTTATTTTGACCTAGGACAACAATATGAAAAAGTTTACGATATTAAATGATCAATGCATGCATAAGTATAAGTTCAAGTACTAAAAAGGTTTAATATTTACATTCAAGGACCTTAGATAACTGATTCACACCCCCCCCCCCCCCCCCCCACTCTTATTTATTCTAAACATTGCAATAATTGGTATTAGAGAACCTAGTGCTTGTGTTCAGAAAAAGTTTGAAGATACTTAATGATAAAGATGAAGATGTATAGAAAGGAGGTGCCCAAGTTAAAACAAGAAAAATTTCCTACACAAAAAAGTTTTATGAAGCTACATCTAGGAGGACTTGGAGATTATACATAGTCAATGATTACCACTAAGCATGTTGATCCAACTAGAGCCCTAGTTGTTGAAAAATTGAAATCAAAGAAGGAACACAATTAAGAAATTTTGGAAATTGCATCCACCTTAAGCAATTTAGAGTTTGACAAAATCAAAGGACATGATTCTACTAAGAAGATATGGGATGCCCTACAGAAGATCTATGGAGGAGCCCAAAATGTGGTGATAGCCAAAGTTGAAAGTCTTGGAGGAAAGCTTGATGAAATGAGAATGCAACAAGGTGAGACTATAGTCCAATATTGTGCAAGAATCAAAGATGGTGTTAATGCAATTTGAGGATCTAATAGATAGATTGAAGATGAGACTATGATCAACAAAGTATTAAGAACCCTACTGCCTATCTATGCTATTAGAGGCTCTGCTATACAAAAATTGAGAAGTACTCTTGGTAGTAATTTGACCCTTAAAGGATTTGTTTGTAGACTCATTGCTTTTGAATTTTCAAATTTTGATAATTTCAAATCATAGAATGTTGCATTTGTTTTCAAAGATAAGCCAAAACTAAAAGAAGTGAAAGATTAAAAAAAAGAAAAAGGTAAAACATGCTGCTAGTGATAGTGATATAGATGATGAAGAGCTAGAAGAACTAGAAGCATTGTTGAATAGAAAATTTCACATAAGAAAAGGAAAATACAAAAGTAAGGTACCCATCATATGTTTTAATTTTAATGAGGTTCATCATATTGTATCAAGATGTCCTAAAAAGTCAAACATCAAGAATGAAGACAAATACAGAGATAGAAAAGATGACAGTAAGAAAGGCTATTAGGGTAAGGGAAACAAGACTTTTTATATTACTGAAGAAGAATCCAATGATGAATATGTTTATCATGATGATGAAGTTGTCTATGTTGCTATTAAAGATGATTTTGATGAAGATGAGGAAAATTCATTTATATCTTATGTGAAAAAAAGTGATAGATGGATCATTGGTAGTGGATGTTTACATCACATGACTAGAGACAAAAGTAGGTTCATTACCCTTGAGTAATATAATGGAAATAGTGTTAGATTTGGTAATGGTGCACCATTTCTAATAAAAGGTAAAGGGTTGATAAGATTGATAGAAAAGATCATGTGTGACAATGCTTACTATGTGGAAGGACTTAACTATATCTATTGATTTGTCATAATTGAATAGTTCGGGATGCAAAGTTGAATTTGATAATAAGAAGGCTAATATTTATGACTTTGATGGAAAACTAATTGGAAGTGGAGATTAGACTAGAGGTAATCTATTCTATCTTGACATGAGTGATGCTACTTGTCTTGAAGTACAATTTGATGATGTGTGGCTATGGCACAATAGGTTATGTCATGTAAATTTTGACAATTTGGTTAGTATTAGTAAGATGGAAAGAGTTTGAGGTTCTCCAAAATTGAAGAAACATAATAATGTGATTTGCAAACAATGCCAGTTAGGCAAGTTGACAAAGTCTAGTTTTAAAACTAAGTTTCATACTTCAAAATAAATTGTTGAATTAGTTCATACTGATTTATGTGGACCAATTGATGTGCAAAGCTACAAAGGTAACAAGTACATTATCCTATTTGTTGATAATTATGCTAGAATGATGATAGAAATATTTTAAAAAGAAAATTCTAATTCTTTTCAAATGTCTAAATGGTATCTGTCAAGAGTTGAAAAGGAAACTGGTAAAAGATTGAAATGTCTAAGATCTGATAGAGGTAGAGAGTTTACATAAAATGAGTTCAAAAATCTATGCAATCAAAGAGGAATCAAAAGACAAACTTCGGCACCTAGGACCCCTCCACAAAATGGGATTGTTGAGAGGAGGAACATATTTGTAATTGTTTGTGATAGAACACTAATGATGGAGAAGAATATCGCTTTGTAATAATAGAGAGAAGCTATAATTATAGTTGTCTATACCTTGAACTGAGTACAAATCAATAAAGGAACCTGAAAAATTACATAACCTTTATGTACTAATATGAAGACATGTCTGGCAATGCCGATAATTCTACAAACTAAGTTGCTAATCAACAAGAATTAGTGGTTATCAAGTCACATACAATGGATGGTGAGCTAAATTAAGGAGCGAAGTTGCAATTAGAAGCCAAGGTACATTCTAATACTGAGATCAATTTACATGAAAGGAATGTTGAGTTACCTGATAGAGGTGTGTCTAGTGAATCTGAAATTGAATTTCATGAAAGACCCATTCTAGAAAGGAGAACCAAGCCAAGGTTGTCAAAGTATGTTGGAAGACATCATCCTATTGAACAAATCATTAGAGATAATGAAGATAGACCAATGAAAAGGAATAGGTCGAGAAATGACACATGTTTGTTAACCATGCATGAGCCTAAGTCAGTGAAGGATGTATTATAACATAAAGACTTGAATCAAGCCATGAAAGAAGAAATTGACCATATTGAGAAAAATAAAACCTAGACACTAGTACCTAGACCAAAGAACAATAATGTTATTGGAACCAAGTGGGTTTATAGAAACAAACTGGATGAGAATGGTAAAGTTACAAGGAATAAGGAAAGATTATATTGGAAAGGATATGCACAAGAAGAAGGAATTGGTTATGGAGAGAAATTTTCCCTACTTACAAGATTAGGAGTAAGAACTCTTATTTCTTACTTTTCTTACGAAGGATTTGAAGTTTATCAAGTGGACATTAAGTTAGCATTTCTAAATGTTATACTGGAAGAGGAGGTTTACATAGAACAACTTGAAGGATATTTTGATCTAAACAATAAGAGCATGGTGTGTAGACTACACAAACCTTTTTATGGATTGAAGGAAACTCCCATAGCATGGTATGAAAGATGCATAACTATCTTGTGAAGATTGGTTTTGAGAAGATTGCTAACAATATCAATTTGTACTTGAAGATAAAAGGAGGTAAATGAATTTGACTCACTGAAATATTTGTTGATATCACAGTTGGGGGCAAAATGCATTGTGTAAGACATTTTCAAATGAAATGATGAAAGAGTTTGAGATGTTTATGTTGAAAACAATTGTTTAATTGTGTATTGTCTATGATGTTACACAAAATGTCATATCTTTTCTAGTCAGTGTATACTGAGCTCACTAAGGCATTGAAAACAAATTATTATTTCTGTAGAGCATTCTAGAGTTTGTCAAGTTTAGAAGATAGTGTCTATTGAGTTCACTTGGGCAACAAAGAGAAGTTCGTAGAGGTTGAGTGTTAGCTGAGCTCACTTGGTTAATGAAGGAAAATTTAGATGAAACCAGTGTTAACTGAGCTCACTTGATTACCAAAGGAACTTTGTGAAAATATAGTGTTAACTTGTTGACTTGGTTAACACTAGAAAATCATTTATGAGTTAGTGTCTACTGAGCAGGGTTGGCTCATGAAGGATTTTCTTGTTTTGGCATATTGAGTTCAATAGATTTGTTTGTTGGTTTTAGCCAACTATAGTAATGAATATTTATTATTCTAAGTTGTATTCAAGCTGACTTGACAATGCATAAGCTATAAATATAAGGTCAAGTTGAGGATTTAAAGTATTCAAGTGAATAGAAGATTTGAAGATTCTCAGAGGAAGTGAATCACCGTGATAAGAATATCCTTGTGGAGATGTAAAGATACATTTGATAAGAAAGGATTGAGTATACAAGGTAGGATTGTGATCTATAATTAGTAATTCAGTTGCATCATAAATTAGGTCGTCTCATTGTTACTCTCTAACCTTTGTAGCAATAATCTAAATCTCTTAACAGAGTTGTCTTAACAAGTATTTGTAAATCCTCTAACAAAGTGACATTTCTAGATTGAAGTGTCTAAAGACCTCTAGCAAGACCACTCCTAATAGGGTCACACCTAACAATGGTTTTTTCTAATCTTTAACAGGGTTGGCTCCTAATAGGGCTCACTTTAGAAGAGTGAAAATTAGTAACTAGTTGCAATCGGTGGTTTTTCCCAAATTGAGTTTAGCGTTAATTCTTGGTGTCACTTGTGTTCATGCTATTTCTTTTATGTGTATTGTACTAATTTAAGTAAGATAATATCTTAAGTTTTGCATGTGCAATGTTTTTCAAGTTTTAGTTGCTATTTCAATGCTTACCGACTTACAACATTTACTAGTGTAAATTGAGTGCCTATTTGTTTACTGAGTATCAATAATTTTAATGAAGTTTATGTTATGTTCTAACATATAAAGGATCTAAGATTTATCTTAGTGGTAACTAATTCACCCCTCCCCTTTTAGTTTTAGATTATGGTAAAAACAGGTTTTGAAGGGACCCCGAAACCCTTTTACATCCTCAAAAAAGGAAAAAACATGCTAACCAAAAGGAAAGAACCCATAAATCTACTAAAAAGTAGCATCAAAATCAGGTTTTACAAGGACTTGAAACCACTAATAAAGTCCAGATAAAAAACCTAGGTTTTACAAGGACCTGGAACCGACAGTATATAAAAAAAAAAAAAAATCCAGAAACCAGGACCAAACACAGGAACCAGAAGAACTAGCCAGCAAATAGGACCTGTATAGGAACCCAACCAAAAAAGAAGACCCAGGAAACCATTGCAATTCTATAATCATCTTCACAGCCTCCTTACCAATCTTAGCGATATCCTGGATGGATTTAGCATCCAAAGAAGTAGCATCAATCAAAGCTTTTTTCCTTGAACTCTGTCTTGTCCTCTTGCTTGGGCCCTCTGAAGATATGGTTCCTTCATTAACTCTTTTACCCAAAGTTGCTACAGTAGCACAAATGCTTGAGGTAACTTGTTCCATTTTTGTTCCACTTTCCCTAATGAGCAGTCTACGATTCTTCCTGTAGTCCTTTAGTTTTTTTGGGATATCTCCCATTCGCACCTCCATATGTTGAATAATAGCTCGATCAACCTCCTGGTTATGTTGCAATGTATCCACTTTCTTCTTCAGCACCATTATTTCATTATATAACTAGGAATCGACCTGAAGGAAAGAGTCATCTTTTTGTTTAGTAGAGTAGAGGAAGGAAAGAATGGTTTCCCTCTCCAGGGAGTCACTTGCATCATCAACAATGGTGTGTGGAACAGGGCCATCTTTATCAATATTAATCCTCCCATCTAATGGTTCCATCTCACCAGGCTCCTCTTGAGTATGTTGGCTCTATCCCACCTTATAATGTCCCTCAATTTTCTTTGGAGGAGTGGAAGCTTTCCCCATGTTTTTCTTTTCACTCAAAATGGCTAAATCATTATTTTGTTTCTCTTTATCACCTCCCCCAGACTCAAGATGAGTGTCCTCATTTTTAGACTTGCTTTGTTCTGAATTCACCTCCATAGTATCTTCCTCTCTCCCCTCCTCATTATTGTCTTTCAAATCTGGGTAACCATCTAGGTTAGAGCTAAACTCCCTAGCATCCATCCCCTCCTCTTCCTTAGGGGCATCCTTATCAGAGCCATTAGTGCTCTCCACCTCAGTGTCCTCTTCCTCAATATCTCTTCGAGAACTAGAGGGTTTCAATTTAACCATTGTTATCTTTTTAACACTCTCATCTATTTTTCTTGTAACGAGATTAGGACTCTTTTGCTTGGCAATGGACGGGGATGAAGCAATGGACTTAATTTTACAAAAACCCTTAATGAGTAAAATCAGACCTTCATGTAATATGGGTCGAGACTATTTCTTTTTATGGGCATTCAAACTTTGGAGCAAAGAAAACTGCAAATAGAAAGGGAAGGAGATTCTGTCCTTGTACCTAAAATGGTTAAAGAAAACAAAGTGGAATTTGTGCACCCTTTTACTTCTTCCATCAAGGATGAAATATTCACAAATACAACCAAGCACATTAGGCCAAATACCTTTTATCTATTGCACATCAAAGAAGTCGCTGCTCTTTTCCAATTGTAATTCTTCTTCTTCCATCTTCGAGAATTTTTTGTAGGCCGCATTGGAAATACTGGTCTTCTTTGAGAACTTGATACCTTTCATGGGAAGACCGATGACTTTGGCAATGAATTTCTCATTCATCTTAACAGACACTCCATGTAGGGTAACTTTGTCATCTGCCCAATTTTTAAAGAAGGCAGTGGTGACATGGGGTTTGAATCCATGCAACCACTTAAGGTAGCTAGCCACCTTCCCTTTCTAGAGAATCTTCCAAACATCCTACCTAGCCTTCCAATCATCACATTTTTTGGGTTCCTGCTTCCTCGGTTCACCTCCCATATTGCAGAGCAGACAAAAAACCAGAGAGAAAGAAGTGAGACCAGTTTTTTTTGACACAATATCGAGAATGCCTTTTTGAGGATATGTGCAGAGAGCATATAGCCTTCACATGAATGTACCTCCTTGGGAATGTTGAACAAACAATTGTAAGGCTACTCTCACAAATCATTAAATTTCTAATCCAAGCAAATCTTTCCCACTCTAGAATGAATAACATCATAATTAATGATCACTTTAAGATCCACTTGTTTGTGCAAGTCATCAAGCCACCTCATCTTTTACCCCATTTTAACAATGTGATTAGCTATCCAATCAACAACCTCATTGGCTTCTCTATAACTATGGGAGATGACCACCTTTTCAAAATTTTGAAAAAGAGTTTTGATTTTCATAACCGTTGCCTCTATAGACCAAGAGGTAGTATTTTTATTATTAAGGATATTTATAATATTTAGAGAATCACCTTCCAACCATAATTTAGAGTACCCCAACTCAACAGCTAAAATGGTAGTATAAAGGGCAGCAGTAGCTTCAGCAATATGACTATTCGAGTGACCAATAGGGATTGCAACAACATCACTAACATTTCCCATATGATCTCTAAGAACACCTTCACATCTTGCTCTTCCCAGGTTGCCCTTGGCTGCTCTGTCAAATTTTTTTTTGATCCATCCATTAGGAGGAACAAGCCATTTTATAATCAATCTAGGATTATCAATTTTTAAATTAGGATCTTGAGATCTTAAAGGGTGATCAAGTTGGATGGTCTGAGCAGGCTCCCTCTAGGAAAAAAAATTATCCTTGTAGGGTCTAATAATATTTTGACCCAGCACCTAACATGGAAGATCTTTGTTTATGAATATCTTGTTATTTCTTTCTTTCCATATACCCCACCAAAGACGGGGGAGGGTTAGTTTCCAAAGAAATTGAGCATCAAGATCCTTTGAGGGGCATCTCCAGCTCTTGAAAGAAAGCTCCACATTGTTTTCATGAACCCATGTCATGCCCCAAAAGTTCAAAATCTCAGTCCAGACTTCCTATGAAAAAGAATATCTCAAAAACATATGATCTCTATCTTCATAACCCTTTCTGCATAAAGAATACCTGTTAACCAAATTTATACCTCTTTTTTGCAAATTATCCAAAGTCAAAATTTTGTTTTGGAGAAGAGTCCAATAGAAAATGTTAATTTTGGGAGTGAGACCCTTAATCCAAGCTAGAGTCCAAAGAGGTTGATTGTTCTTATTCTTAGGAGCAAAGATAGAAGAGACTTTGAAATTCCCACTAGGGTTGGCAAACCAGATAATCTCATCCTCCAGACAAGGGTAAAGAGAGACAACATTAAGGGATAATTGGATATTATTGAACACTTGGCTAACATCAGTTAAATTCACCCATGAGTCATTCTACCAATAATGACAAACAAGAAGGCCAAATCTCTGCTTGCAACTATCAATAAAGGTCTTGTAATCAAAATCTTCAGTCAAAGGGTGATCCAAAAGCCAAATATCTTCCCAAAAATTCACTTTAAATCCATTGCCAACTTTCCAAGCATATCCTTTTTTTAAAGTATTCATGGTCCCCTAAATAGCTACCCAAATGGAGGAAGAGTGAATAACATCAAGAGAATCAAGGAAATTAGGAAGGGAGTAAGCATTGGAGAGATACTTATGTTTCCATATGGAACTCCACTCTCTATTGTCATGATACACTCCCCACCCCTGTTTGGCTAGAAGGGCTTTATTCAAACTACTAGTTTTTTGAATTCCTAATCTCGCTTCACGATGAGGTTTACGAACTTGGTCCCAAGTAATTAAAGGAATTCTCCTTTTATCCTGTGAGCCAGACCATAAGAATTTTCTTTGAATTTTATCAATTGACTTAGCAAATTTAAAAGGAATTATAAATAGAATTAAAGCATAAGTAGGAATGCTCTAGAGACAGGCTTTGAGAAGAGTTAACTTACCAACTTGGTTTAAAAGAATACCTTTCCATCCCACCAACTTTTTTCTGAATTTGTTAATAAGATCTTCCCAGAAAGCATCGAGGATCTTCAGACCAAGGGGGAGCCCCAAGTAAGAGGAAGGGAGAGAACCTATAGAACAACCCAAGATTTTAGAAATTTTAATTTGTCTATGGATAAGGGTATTAATGAAGAACACAACACTTTTGCTCCAGTTAACCCCTTGACCAAAAGTAACAGAATATAAGTTAATAGCCTATTTTAAAATTCTAGTTTCCTTCACTTCAGCCTTTCCCATAAAGATAGTATCATCAAAAAATTGACCATGGGAGCAAGTTAACGGTTGAGAAGAAGGTTGTAAGTGCTTGAGCAGACCTTTTTGGACCAAGTCCCCAATAAATCTCCCCAAACAATCAACCATAATAATAAAAAGGATGGGGGATAAAGGATCTCCTTGTCTTAGCCCACGAGAAGGAAAAAAGAAGCGAGAGGAGCTACCATTAACCTAGACCACTACAGAGATAGTAGAAACCAATTGGTGGATCAGACCCACAACCTTATGATCAAAGATAAAATCAAGAAAAATATTACAAAGGAAAGACCAATCCACTCTATCATATGCCTTGGCAATGTCCACTTTCATAATGAAACACTGATTGTTAGAACAAGACAAGGAATGAATATTCTCATGAGTAGAGATGATAGAGTTAAGGATTTGTCTACTAGGGACAATACTATTCTGTTGATAAGAAATAATCAATAGGATCACCTTAACAAGTCTAGAAGTGAGAAATTTAGAAATAATTGTATAGAAAGAGTTACAAAGACTGATAGGGAAAAACTAATCCGGAGAATCAGCCCCAACTTTCTTAGGAATAAGGCACAAAAAAGTGGAATTGATTTCTTTGAGCAACTTTTTAGCCCCAAAGAATTCCTTAACCACGTCACAAACATCTATACCAACCACTTTCCAAAGCTTCTGGAAGAAGAACATGGGGAAACCATCAGGGCCAAGGGCTTTATCTCCTCCCAGCAAGCTAACAGCCTTGAAAATTTCATCATCATTAGGGATTGAACATAACATTTTATTCTAATCCTTAGTAATCAGTGGTGGAATCACTTTGACGAATTCAGCTTGACTTTCCACATTAATGTTAGAATCAACTGTCATAAGGGAAGAAAAAAAGTCACCATCTCATTCATGATAGCATTGTCATCAACAATTTTCACATCACCCTTTTTAAGATGTGAAATGTGAGTTTTGGCCTTGTGCTTTAGAGTGGAAAGATGGAAAAACTTAATATTTTTATCCCCTTCTCTCAACCATAGTAATCAGGATCTCTATTTCCAAAAGATTTCTTCTTTAGTAATGATGTCATGGTATTGGACAAGCTTTTCATTCTCTTCAAGGAGGAGATCAGAGGTATAACCTTCCTTCTGTATTTTTTCCTGAATATTAAGAATATCCTCCTTAACCACAGATTTGTTCTCAAAAATGTTCCCAAAGCTATTCTTGTTCCATTTTTTGAATTCCCTTTTAACATTTTTTAGCTTGGAAGCAATTCTAAAGAGGGCAGTACCTTCAATCTCAATAGTCCACCAATCTTTTAGTTTATTTTCAAACTGAGGGTGTTGCTACCACATCTTCTCAAATCTAAAAGGAAAACTCTTCTTGAGATTAATCTTATCAGCAGTGAATAAAAGAGGGAAATGATCCGAGCCAATTTTCTGACAAGCCTCCAGCTTACAGATGAAGTCTTTAGTCCAGTCAAGAGACATAAGAGCATTGTCAAGCCTAGCTTGAATACATTCATTACCAATTCTTTTGTTGCTCCATGTGTACTAGATTCCATGGAGGTCCAAGTCCATAAGGCCCTCATTATTGATGAAATCGCTTAGATCCAATCTTCCTTCCAACTAAGTAGCATTTCCTCCCTTTTTCTCGTGGTCATATAGAGGGACATTAAAATCTCCCATGATGATCCATCGGTTAGAATAGTTTTTCCTTTTAAAGTTAGAAATGAAATCCCAAACCTTTTTCCTTAAAGGATTTGACTTAGGAGCATAAATATTCACAAGATACCACTCTTCCTTCTGGTCTAAACTAGAAATTTTGGCTATCATAAGGTTTTTACTAGCAAACAAAATAGTTCCAGAGAAATAGTTCTTCTTCCATAACATCAAAGCTCCTCATGAAGCTCCTTTAGAACTGCTAGCTTTTAAAGAATAGTTATTAAAAGGTTTAATCTATTCTACTTTCTCTTTAATCATCTTAGTCTCTTGAAGCAGGAGAAAATTAGGCTTTTGTTCTCTAACAAAATTCCTAACAATGTCTAATTTATGAGTACTATTCAACCCCCTAATGTTCCAGGTTATGATCTTCCTATCCATTTTTTAGGAGAAAAATCTAGAATGGTTTCCTACCTACCATCAGTAATATTCTGCATACTTTCTAACCCTCTAGTTTTCTTCCAAGATCTTCTTCTAGGATTACCCGGGGATCCAACATCTGGTTTTACCTTAATGTGTTGATCTATTTTTTTTATTTTTTAGTTTTTTTTGGATTAGGCATAGGAGGTTTTTCCTTGCTATGTTGATCTATTTTGCTACTTCTAGTCTCTACCCCCCTTGGTATTGTTATTTTTTTCAACCCTTTTCCTTTGGATAGGTCTATGAATTGAGCCATTTTCTTTCTCATCTTCCAATGGAGGAGGTTCCACCATAGAAGGTCCCCTCCCCTCTTAGTTACTCCTAATATATTTCTAACAATTGGTATCAAAGATTTTGGTGCTAAGAGAGAAGGACCTAAACTAAAGATCACGATGTCTTATAGAAGAGAGATTCCCAAGCTGAACAAAGATAACTTCCATGTGTGGCAAGAAATTGTAAAGCTGCATTTAACAACCATTAGTAATTTAGGTTTTAAATACTTGGAAAATGATTACAAGGCTCCTACTAGAACATTGCTAAAAAAAAAATCATAACATCATAATGATTGACATTAAATCAACTCTTAAATATGTTGAGTTTGACGAGGTCAAAGGATGTTCTATTTATCATGACATGTGGACCAAACTGAAGGATATCTATGGAGGTGATGATAATGTAAAAAGAGCCAAGGTATAAAGATCGAGAGGCCAATTTGATCAGATGAAAATGAGAGAGGATGAAAACATTGCCAAATATGTTTAAAGAATCAAAGCCAATGTTAGTGCTATCAAGGCCTCTAGAGGAATAATTGAAGATGTATTAATGCTAGGAAAGGTACTCAAAACCATTCTTCCCATCTATAAAATCAAAGTGTCTTTTATTCAAGAGATGAGATGTGATCCAAATAATAAGATAACTTTGTGTGCTCTAGTTGGAAGATTGATTGCATTTGAATTAGATAACTATGATAATTATATTCCTAGTTTTAACAATTTTGAATCTACATTCAAAGCTAAGGTATCACTCAAGAAGAAAGATAAAAAGTCTAAAAGAAAATAATCTAAAAATGAAGAGGAAGATAGTTCTAATAGTGATATTGAAGCCATTGAAGCATTGCTTGCAATAAAGTGTCCAAAAGGCAAAGAAAAGTATGAAGATAAAATTCCTTTAATTTGTTTCTCTTATGAAAAAGTTGGACACATTGTTGCTAGATGCCCAAATAGAGAAGACAGAGATGAAAAGAAGCACAAAAAGTATAAAGGAAAGAAGGATTTCAAGAACTTCAAAGACTACAAGGACAAAGGTAAGAAATATTGTTTTATAGCTAAAGATTCAAATAGTAATGAATATGATGAAATGGTTTATATCATTGTAAAAGATGAATCTGATGATGAAGGAGAAAAAATAGCACTTATCTCTCATGTTAGCAAAAATGATACATGGATTATTGATAGTGGTTGATCTCATCATATGATCGGTGCTGAAAAAAAATTTGAACACATTTTACATTATGATGGTGGAAGCATGAGATTTGGAAAAAAGAACCATGTTGCATAAAGGGAAAAGGTTGTATCTCACTAAGAAATGAACTTAGATGTGATAATGCTTATTGGGATGAAGGACTAAAGCATATTCTATTGAGTGTGGCATAGTTGAATAACATTGGATTCAAGGTAGAATTTATGAATGGGAAGGCCAAGCTATTGAATGGAAAAGGAAATCTAGTTGGGTCTAGTGAACAAACAAAAGGTACTCTATTCTCTCTAGATCATAGTCAAAGTTCATGTTTCATTGCTCTAGTAGAAGAAATATGGTTATGGCATAAAAGTCTATGTCATGTGAAATTTGATAATTTAATCAAGATAAGAAAGGACAAAAGAGTGAGAGGTATTCCTAGTTTGAGGAAACCTGATAAGGGCCTTTGCAAAAATTTGCCAAATTGGGAAGATGGGAAAGCTATATTGAAAAAGTAAGAACCAACATTTTGAACAAGTCTCAAAGCTAGTTCATAAAGAATTATGTGGACCTATTGGAATATAGAGATACTATGGAGATAAGTATTTTTTTTTTTATCGATAATTATTTTAGAATGATGATTCTAATGTATCCAAAAGAAAAGTTTGAAGCATTTGAAAAGTTTAAGTGGTGTCTTTCAAGAGTAGAGAAAGAATCTAGAAAGAAGATGAATTGGTTAGATAGAGGTGGTGAATTCATTTCCAATGAGTTCAATAAATTTTGCATTAAAAGTGGAATCAAGAGACAAGTATTAGCCCATGGTACACCGCAACAGAATGCTATAGCTAAAATAAGGAACAAATCCATCATGGATTGTGAAAGAACTTTGATGATAGAAAAGAGTGTTGTAATCAAATAGTGGAAAGAAGAAATCAGTATTGTGTTGATCTCAGATTGGTTTTGACTA
The DNA here is from genome assembly GCA_028749045.1 of Cupressus sempervirens. Classification (NCBI taxonomy): domain Eukaryota; kingdom Viridiplantae; phylum Streptophyta; class Pinopsida; order Cupressales; family Cupressaceae; genus Cupressus; species Cupressus sempervirens. The sequence goes on along the minus strand of CM053791.1, from coordinate 169,897,922 downwards.
GTGAGTGTCTATACACCTAAGTCATTTAAGTAGTTCATGCCAAACAAGTAGTATATGCTAAGCACAACATGTATAAGATACAACATGTCACGTCCATAGTGAGTACTGTGTCACTCATGTGCTAAGCCATTCAAGTGGTGAGCAGATAGTGTATGCTGAGTGATATAGATGCCAAGTAAGTAGTGCATGCTGAGTCATTCAAATGTCGAGTCATAGTTTAAAAATTAGTATATGCTGAACATCAGAGACTTTAGATGTCAAGTAACATAGTTTTGTCATATTCATTTGTATTAGCACAAAATACTATGTAAACCATTTTTGAGCCAACTTATAGATTGAACTATGATATTTTGGTGATAAGGATGAATCTCAAGTTGGAATCCCTATGCATTACATGCATCCAATTAGGTAAAGGAAAGGTTTAAGTGGCAAAATAAATGAATCATAGCCATTGATTCATACCTAACCCTAAGTCACCTAGATCTTCTTAAGGAGGACAAACCCTAAACCCTAAAATTTTATTGAAGAATCAGTTAAAGAAGAATAGAGGAAGGAAATATTGAGTAGCAGAAAGACATGTGATCAAGAAGAATCAAGAATACATCAGTTTAGAGGTAATTTGTCATCAAGCAACAAAGTGATAACCATAGGATCAATTCTGACACATTTTAATAGGTAAATCAATTGAATCTCTTAATAGAGTAGTCCTAACTAGCTATACTGAAATCCTCTAACAAGGTGCTTACTTAATTGTGAGTTGAAGTCCTTTAACAAGGCACATTTTTAATAAGTTGTTGAAATTCTTTAATAGGATAAGACCTAATAGCCTTCATGAGCCTTTAATGGGGTAGACCTTTCATAGGGTAGATCATGTCTCATGATCAAACATTGTAACCTTCATTCAATACACTTTATTACTACAGTAGTAAAGATTTGTAGGTGTCATCTACACCCCAATTTTACCTTCTCATTAAAGGGTTTCTAGGTAATCATATCCAGTGTCATATATGTGTGAATACTTACTTGTTTACATGATTTAGATGTACAGGATTTACATGGTATTTCAGTTTACTTATTGAATGTATGAGATGGATGTGTGGTGAATGTTTTAAGGGTCAAAGTTTAAACTATTGATTCACCTCCCCTCCTCTAAGAAGTTTACCTCTACTCTTACAATTCCAACATATTGTAGTGCACACCTTGAATAGAGTATAACTGAAGAAAGACTCAAATCAAAATCCTTATGAACTATGGTATCGCTACAAACCTAATGTAAGTTATTTGAAAGTATTTGGTAAAAATGTTATATTTTGAAAGAGCCTAGGAAAGATAAATTTGATATCAAAGGTGATGAAGGAATATTCCTAGGATAATCTAGTAGAAGTAAAGAACATAAATATCTGAAATTATCAACTTATAAGATCATTTAAAGTGCACATGTAAGCATTGATGAGTTTGTAGAAAAGAGTTAAGAAGAGAGAAGGAAATAACTTGAGGATTAGAGAAATTTTGTCTACTATGAACCTAGTACATTGCCAAATCTAATTTAAATTTAGCAAAATTCACCTCCCAAGTCACAGTTAAATGCTACCGAGTTGTTTCCAAAGAAAACCAAATTTGACGTACTTGAGTCACAAAAAATGGGAGCTAAGTCTGATATAGAAGATCATGGAGAAGTTATTGGAACAAGTTTTAAATCCAAATTATTTTTGTTAGAAATATATTTTAGAAGATACCATGCACTTGATCAGATGATTGGAGACAAGTTATATATGTAAAATGACAAGAAACAAGTTGAAAGGTGTTTGCTTACTAAATTTGAACCTGGATTAGTGAAAGATTCTTTGGATAATCAAAGTTTTATTGAAGCTATGAATGAAGAGATAGAAAAAATAGAGAGGAATAAGACTTAGAATCTTTTTTCTAGACCCAAGGAAAAAAATGTAGTTGGCACAAAGTGGGTTTTCATAAATAAGCTAAATGAAGATGGAGAATTTTTCAGAAATAAAGCAAGGTTAGTATGCAAAGGTTATTCTCAAGAAGAAGGTATTGATTATGGTGAAACTTTTTCTTTTTTTCCAAGATTAGAATGTGTTAGAACTTTGCTTTCATATGTTGCACATAAAGAATTATAAGTTTATCAAATTGATGTGAAATCTACATTTTTGAATGGAATTCTTGAAGATGAAGTTTACATAGAACAACCTAAAGGTTTTGTGGATCCTATCAAAAAAAGATATTGTCTACAAATTTCATAAAGCATTGTATGTTCTCAAGCAAGCTCCTAGAGCTTGTTATAAAAAACTTTATAACTAAATGATAAATATTGGTTTTCAAAGAACAAATGATAATAGTAGCATGCATATCAAAGAAAGACTAGACAAGAAGATTGTGTTGGCTGAAATCTTTGTGGATGACACATTACTTACTGGAAATGATGACTTATGCAAAGATTTTGTAGAATAGATGAATAAATAATTTGGGTTGTCCATGTTTAGAGAGATAAAATTCTTTGTTGGATTATAGATTCAACAGAAGAAAGATGGTATCTACATTACTGAATCCAAATATATCAAGGAGATACTAAAAAAGTTTGGAATGTAAGATTCAAGACTAGTTGGAATAGCTATATCTACTAGATATAAGCTTTCCAAAAATGATGATTCCAAGAAATTAGATCAGACCACATATAGATTAATGATTGGAAAATTGTTATATGTGGTGCATACAAGGCTTGATATTGCATTAGTAGTTGGTATGATGGCAAGATTCTCGCAAATTTCTAAAGAAAACCATATGATAGAAAACAAAAGAATCATGAGGTATCTAAAGGGTATTGAAGACTATGGATTATGGTAGAAAAAAGGAGGGAATTTGGATTTGAAAGCATTCATAGATGTTGATTGGGAAGGAATTGTTGATGATAGGAAGAGCACCAGTGTTGGAGAATTCTTTCTTGATAAAAGACTAGTGTCTTGGACAAGAAAGAAGAAAAAATGTATTTCTCAATCTACAACAGAGGCAGAGTATGCAGTAGCAATAGTTAGTTGTTCCAATTTTGTTTGGTTAAAGCAACTATTGGTAGTTATGATGATAGATATCAGGGAACTAGTGGTTATCTTCTCTAATAACACCAGTGCAATTAATATATCAAAGAATCCTATGATGCATACCAAAACCAAGCACATTTCTATAAAATATTATTTTTTGAGAGGATTGGTGCAAGATAAAGAAGTAAGATTGGAATATGTGAATATTATTTGAAGAAAAAATTGTAGACATATTCACTAAGCCATTACTTAAGGATGCATTTTTGTATCTAAGAGGTAAGTTAGGGGTCATTCCCCTATCTGAAGGTCACTAAATGAAGTTTACTGATGCATCAACTAGAGCATGTTGAAGATCAGGAAGTTGATGTAGTATTGAAAAGGTCACATTGTGTATGAATCAATACATGAGGTACACTGATATTCATTTAATATTTTCTTTGGCATGAGATGTCAAAGAGGGAGAGTTTGTTTTCATATCATAGGAATTTTTGTTTGAAGATGTTTGAAGAAGAGTTTGCTATTAGAAGAAGATGTTGAAGGTAGAGTTTGCTAAAAAAGGCATAAATTGAAGGTAGAGGGAGTTCACACTGATAGAGGGAGTTCTCATGGATGAGAATTAGAAACTAAGGATATGTTCCTTACTTTATTCTTGCTCTAAAATTTCATTGTATTATGACATGTTGTGTTACCATCAATGCTAAAGAGGGAGATTGTTGAAAACTATGGTTAGTTGTGTATTGTCTTTGATGTTACACAAAATGACATATATTTTCCAGTTAGTGTATGTAAAGATCACTAGGGCATTGAGTTAAATTTCCTATGTCTACTGAGAATTCCTAATTTTCCCATGTTCATAAGATTGTGTCTATCAAGTTCACTCAAGGGATAAAGAGAAGTTCATATAAGTTGAGTATTAACCAATATCACTCGGTTAATGAAGGAAAATTTGGATGGAACCAATGTTAACCAAGCTCACTTAGTTACCAAAGGAACTTTATGAAAATGCAGTGTTAATCAAGTTCACTTGGATAACACAGGAAAATCATTTTTGAGTTAGTGTCTACCAAGTAGGGTAATCTAACAAAGGATTTTCTTGTTTTGGAATATTAAGTTGTATATATTTGTTTGTTGGTTTCATCCAAATGAGGTAATGAGTATTAATTATTCTAAGTTATATTCAAGTTGAGTTGATGATGCATGAGGTATAAATATAGGGTCAAGTTGAGAATTAAAAGTGTGCAAGTGAATAGAAGATTTGAAGATTCTTAGAGGAAACAAATTAGAAGGATAAGAAGAATATCCTTGTGGAGCTAGAAAGATACATTCGATCAGAAAGGATCAAATATATAGGCCAAAATTGAGATCTATAATCAGCAATTTATTTGCATCAAAAATTAGGCCATCTCATTGAACTACTCTCTAACCATTGTAGCAATAATCTAAATCTCTTAACATAGTTGGCTTAACAACTATTTGTAAATCCTCTAACAAGGTGGAAATTCTAGATTGAATTGTCTAAAGACCTCTAATAGGGCCACTCCTAATAGGGTCATGCCCAATAGTGTGTTTTTGTAACCTTTAACAGGGTTGGCTCCTAACAGGGCTCACTTCAGAAGAGTGAAAATTAGTAACTAATTGCAATTGGTGGTTTTTCTCAAATTGAGTTTCCACGTTAAATCATGGTGTATCTTGTGTCCATACTATTTCTTTTATGTGTATGAAACTAAGTTAAGTAAGATAATATCTTAAGTTCTACATGTTCCATATTTGTTGAGTTTCAGTTGCTATTTCAGTACTTACTTAGTTACAACATTTACTAGTGTAAATCAATTGCTTATTTGCTTATTGAGCATCAGTAATTCTAGTAAAGTTTATGTTATGCACTAACATCTAAAGGGTCTAAGATTTATTTTAGTGGTAACTAATTGATCCCTCCCCTCACACTTACTCCTTTTATACTTCCAATAGTCTATGCTTGGACAAATAAAGTTCTTTGTTGGATTGCAAGTATATCAGATGAACTATGGTATTTACATCACTCAGTCCAAGTATGTGAAGGAAATCTTGGAAAATTTTGGTATGGAAGATTAAAAACTAGTTAGTACTACTATGGGTATAGGATAGAAACTATCCAAAACTGGTGATTCTTCTTAAGTAAATCAAACATTGTATAGTTCTATAATTGGCAAATTGCAATATGTAGTTCAAAGAAGTCCTGACGTCGCATAGTCATTTGGGTTTTTGCAAGGTTTTTTGTATATCCTATGGAGAATCACTTAATGGTTGTTAAAAGAATTATGAGATATTTGAAATGTATAGAAGACTATGATTTATACTAAAAGAAAAATGATAAGTTTGAATTGAGAGCCTATAGAGATGTTGATCAAGCTAGAAGCATTGGTGAAATTAAAAGTAGACATGATGGAGCATTTTTCTTAGGAAAGAGATTAGTCTCTCGGACCAGAAAGAAAAAAAATTGTATTTTACAATCTACTATTGAAGCTAAATATGTGGTTGCTATTGTAAATTGCACAAATGTAGAATGGATTAAACAATTACTCAAAGGAATGAAGGAAGAAACCACTAAGCCTGTAGTACTCTACTATGACAATACATGTGCTAGAAACATATCTAAGAATCCTATGATGTACACAAAGACAAAGCACATTGCAATCAAGTATCATTTCTTGAAAGAATTGGTTAGAGAAAAAGAAGTGATAATGAAATATGTGAATACAAAAAAATAGATAGCTGATATATTCATGAAGGCTTTACCTAAGGATGCACAAGAATATCTTAGAGGTAAACTAGTGGTGATACCCCTATCCAAAGCTACTTAAGAAGTAAGAGTACTACCCTAAATCAACTATGTTTAATGACATATTTTACAAGTTGATGTAGTGGACATTAGTTTAGGACCTACCTAAAGTAAGGAAGGAGCTAAACTAGAAGGTTTATAGTCACATGGGAGGTGGTATAGGGAGAATGTAATGCCTACCCCTAGTTGGCTTTTCAAATTTGGTTTGCCAGATTCTTTTAGGCTTGTTCAATGATTATGTTTTATGATTATTGGTACTTGGTTACCTAATTGATTAAATGTTATTTCATACTCAATTGATTTATGTGATGAGTTAGTTATTTTATATGTTCATGATTATTTTAATGGTGATACATGCATGTTTAGTTAGTGATTTCAGTTATTACATGATGATATTTAGATGAATTATTTATATGTTTTTTCTATGGATACTTACCCCATACTTGCATCTATATGGTGTACCTGTATGTTTTATTTTACGTATGATGTTTTTGATATGGTTGATGGAGGGAGTCGTAGTCACCTACTAGCCAGGATCTACATGATGTACCACTTCCCACCATTGTCTTTTTAGTTTAGAATATATGTGTATGTACATGTGTGAATGTTATGTAGATTGCTGGTATTAGTTATCAACATCCCTGAATTTCCATAATGAGTGTACCCTATCATAGTACCTCAATGGTAAAAGAGGGGACATAATTCTTGAGTCCAAAACCTAAACTTAAGCCAATTGTCCTAGAAAGTAGGACAAGTATCTAAGTTTTCTACCCTTCCAAATTCATCAAGTGACATTGATTCATGATTATAACCCTTGAATTTGATCTAGTTTTTTGTACTTTATTATGGGTTTTCATAGATAGTCTTCTGGGTCTATGATGATTCTCTATTATAATTAAGGGCATATGCACTGAGTTGTGGTGTCAAAAAGGTGACAAGGTTTTTTTTTTTTCCTAATTTCAATAGCACATATGTGCTATGGCTTGGTTTACCCAAGCCATAGTGCATGTGTGCTATAGCATGTACACACTATTTGCTTAATCAAAAAATTATATATGATGGGCTGCAAACCTGCAATGCATCATTTTTATCTTCATTTTTTGCTATTCCCATAGAGAACAGTGCATATGCGGGTCAAAAACCCAAGTTTTCACCATCATTTGCCAATATGCCTCCTCAGCAACAAAATCAAATATAACAAGCACACCCATGATGATTTCGTAAGTGATATAAACTTAACTTTGCATTGTTTAATATGTTTTTCATATTGTTTTGTAGGTTTTTTATATTGTTTTGTAGGGTTTTTACAAATTTCATTTAGATTTGTTTATTTATTTTGATTTCAATTGATTTTTTATTAGGAAATGTCCATAATCAACTAAAAAATCCACAAGAGCCTCAAAACCCTCAAAACCAAAACTCTCCTCAAGAAGAACAACAAATTCCACAACTCGAACCAATTGCAAGACCTCCACTAGGCACACAAGAAAATATAATAAATGAAAAATAGAGAGGCAAAATTGAATTAGAAAGACTCATTGCTCAGTTGAAAGAATTTGGACAAACCAATCCAATGAGGGCTCAGTTGGCATAATCCCTCGAATCCATTAACACCCAGATATCCTTAGTTAGTGGTCAGTTAGATATTTGGCAGGTTAAGAGGGATGAACACAAAATATTTTATGCAAATAAATTGTCATATGAAGATTTAAAAAAAAAAAGAAATACCAAAAGGTAGTATATGTGCATTATTTAGAAAACTCAGTGAGAAAAATACTATTAGAGAGGGTACTAAATGATTCCCCATCCATTGGTGCATACACGATGCTATTAGACACAATTTTTGGGATAGATGGTAGATGGTTTTTGATGCCCCTCCTTGCAACAATCATGAGGTCCCCATGCATTTTTTGAAAAAATTATATTGTGAGTTTGTCCTTGGGGAGATCCCCAATTATTTTGATATATTAGAATCCTATGGTAGAGGTGGGGGGTCATCATTTGAGAGGTCGGGAGCACGTCGTGACCTTAATTTAGTTAGGGCACCTATGGTCAAGCCACAGTGCGAGCATGTGACTATTCCTTCAATTGTGAAGGAAAATGTAGAGGCCAACACTCTAGGGACCATTAATGCTTTGACACAGACCCTCATCCATTCCATGAGCCCATTAGTTGAGGGGGAGCCTTCTATGCATTGTGGTCACATGTGCACTTCATGCAAATCCCTATGCACAGTTGGCACTCATGCTCGAGATGGTGTGGATGATGGGCTTGTCATCGATCAGTTCCTGCATACACATTTGGCATTGACACACAAGTAAACTACAATTATAATTTACTAATTTCATCACATTTCATATGTATAGTGAATGATTAATCAATTAGCATCTATTGACATTGTTCAAAATTCAAGGTCAGAGTGTTGTTGGGCCTAGTAGTGATCCTCGAGGCCTATTTTTTGTCCCCTTCACGAGTCTTGAGGTATGTATCAATTTAATCATTTTAATTAATTCATATATTTATTATGCAATCATATTAAGGATTGAAAAAAAAAATTATGCATATGCATCAGTTCTCAACAGGACCCTCAACCTTTACCACAGACTCGAAGCATAAACATCGTATGAGCTTCACACATGTACAGTTGCTTCATATTAATTTAATTCATTTGATTATATTTATTTAATGTTTCATGTTAGATGTAACATGTATTTTATGAAATGTAGCTCATGATTTCAAACACACCTCCTCATTTATGATAGTCTATTGATAGTGGAGTGGCCACAACTGTGGCTAGCTCACAGCCGTTGATGAAGGTATGAAATAATTTTCTTCATTTTAGTTGTTGTTCATAATAGTTAATCTCAAAATTTTTGATTTTATTTATAAAGTATTATATTTATTGAATTTTTGTAGGGTCTCGTCATGCCTAATCGTCCATGAGCATTTGAGGTGAACTATCATGTCCCCTTTTCAAATAATTAAAAATAATAAACTTTGCTAAGGCAGGCAAGGTCCAAAAAGAGGCTACCAAACCTATGGAGAAGGAGACCCAAGAATAGGAGTTTGAAAGTTTTTAGAAAGGCTAAGGATGGGAGTTTGAAGCCATTCCATGTGCATGCTCATGCAGAGTTTGCCTTTGTGCTGAACAGTGCAGATTTGTGATTTTCGGGTGTGTTTTTTGTAAGAGTTTGGTGTTTCCGGTTGAGTATTTCATATCATTTTGGTTTGCTGCTGTATATCAGACATTAAGATGTTAAAATAGAACTGAATATATTTATTTGGCTATGATTATACTTTTGTGATAGATTATTAGTGTTTTTGTGGTGTTTTTGGCTATTTTGTGTTATTTTCGAGAGCTCGATGAGCATTATTTTTGTCCTCCATTTGAGAGCTATTGTGTAAATGTTATAAAAATCTGGAAATTTCATTTTGTAGGATGTTATTCTGCTGAAATTTCTATAAAAATGTCCACTGTCAGATTTATTAATAATATGTGAAGCTGTGAAATTTTTGGCACTATTTTTGGCATACCCGATTTGGGGTTTATTGAGAAATTGGTGGATCTTTGAAATATTGGTTGTTTGATCTTAAAAATCTGATTAGAGGCTTGAAATATCATATAGAATTAGAAAAGGGACATTTCAGTGGTATTAGAGCTATGATCTTGCCAGCCTGAGGGTTTGTAGAAGTTTGCATGCAACTAAGTGAAAGAGAAAAAAGATATTTGTAGCGAGAAAAGAATAAAAAAATTTTGATCAAACCTCTAGTTGAAAGTAAAAGTAAAAAATCCAAGGAAGGGAAAAGTATGGCTGATCCAGATGAGATGGCAAAGAAATTCTTCCAAGACATCCAAAATACTCAAAAGCAAACAGTGGATAGTTTGGTAGAAACTAGAGAGGCTTTGCGAATATTGACAGAAAAATTGCAAGGAGTTGCATCTATTAATGAGAAAGGGAGCATTTCAGAGGAGCCAAGAAATCTGAAATCCACACCATCTAAATCAACCAAAACTATTTTCTTGCCTACAAATGAGCCACCAGTACTGAATCTAGCCCTTAATCCCGTGGAAGAGGTTACAGGTAACTTGATTGCATTAAGAGCTACTTACAATGACTTAGATGATGACTTTAGCAGTTCGGTTCCTTTTAGAGAATATGTGGATATGATGAACACTTTGATGCCCAAGATAGAGAATAGAAGGGAGCATGACATAAATGGAAGAGAGCTCAAAAATAAAATAAGCAAGTTTACAGCACCTACTTTTGATGGAACAAATAAAATTTCAGCTAGAGCATGGCTACAAAAATTACAGACTTTCTTCACACTTAACCCCATGAAGGAGAGTGATGATGTTCAATTTGCAAGTCTACACTTGGAAGATGTAGCCTATGATTGGTGGTATCATGGAATGAATAATCAAGGTCATGATCAGGTAGCTACATTTGATGATTTCAGTCAAAGAGTCATAGATAGATTTGACCTCAAGGATGATGAAGAGTACTTTAAAGAATTGTCAAAGTTGAGGCAAACCAAATCAGTTAATGAGTATATAGAAGAGTTTCAAAAAGTGGCTGTTATGGTACCTGATATGAGTGAAAAGAGGATTTTTTATCTTTTTCTTGATGGTTTAGAAGATTCTGTTAAGGGTTCGGTTAAGGCTTTCTCACCCTCAACCTTACAGGAAGCTATCAAAAGAAGCTTGCAACTTGAAACTTGTGTGCCTATGAAACCAGTCACTAATCAAAAACCCCCAAATCTTTGGCAACATAAGGGAAATTTTTAGAAAAAGACTTTCCTGACACTACCACCAAAAGATGTGATAAATGTGGCAAAAAAGAAGGTAGATGAAGAGACAAGGAGTGAATTACGAAGGAAAAAGCTTTGTTTTACTTGTAGAGAACCATGGGTTCTAGGACACAGATGTTTGGGGAAAGGTCAAGTGCACTATATTGAAGTTGCTTCAGAATCTAATTCAGATGAGCATGAGGAATTTCATGACACTAAGGAGGAGGTAGAAGAAGAGAAAGAAAAAGAAATCAGCAAGGATGCCACTTTAGCAACATTATCAGGAGTCCCAAGATACCATCCCTTTCAAATTTGAGGGGTACTAGTAGGGAAAAGGTTGATAGTTCTTCTTGATAGTGGGGCAACTCACAATTTTATTGATGAGCGATTTGTCATGAAAAGAGGGCTTAAAGTAGAAGATTTTGAGGGATTCAATGTTACTGTAGCTGATGGATTCACTATGCCTTGCACACGGGTGGTGAAACAACTCAAGATGACCTTAGGAGATTATGAGTTATGTGATGACTTCTATGTGTTGGTATTGGGGAGACAAATCTTGTATTGGGTGTTCAATGGTTGCACTCTATTGGAGGTTATTATATGAACCATCAAACTATGGAGATTAAATTTCATTCCAATGGGAAAGAAGTCATATTGAGAGGCTTATCGAATGGAGCTCCTAAGGTGGTCTCTGCAAAGAAGATGGAGAGGACTTTTAGAAGAGGACAAGTAGCATGGGAAGCAAGAGTCATAATCCATCCAACAAGCTCTCTAAAGAATCAAGGTAATTTCCATTTTGAAATTCAAAATATTCTTGATAAGCATAGTATAGTTTTCAATGACTTGCCTCCAGGATTACCACTAGATAGAGGTTTTGAGCATGTTATAGAGTTAGAACAGGGTGCCAAACTAGTTATAACAACCCTATACTACCATCCAAGAGGTTATAAGGAAGAAATTGAAAAAACTATTAAAGAACTCCTAGACATGGGATTCATAAGGCCTAGCTCTAGTCCATTTGCATCATCTGTGGTACTTGTCAAGAAAAAAGATGGTACAATGAGAATGTGTATAGAGTACAGGGCTCTAAACAAGAAGACCATAAAAAATAGGTACCCCATACCATGCATAGATGAAATAATTGATGAGTTACATGGTGCTCTATACTTCTCAAAAATTGACTTAAGATCAGGATACCATCAAATCCAAATGAGGAGTGAAGATGTGGAAAAGACTGCTTTCAGATGTCACTATGGGCACTTTGAATTTCTTGTTATGCCATTTGGCCTCACTAATGCACCTACAACATTCCAATCTTGTATGAATAAGGTATTCAACCAGCATCTTTGAAAATTTTTTTTGGTATTTTTTGATGATATCTTGATTTACAGTAAAACATGGGAAGAGCATCTAAAGCACATAGACACTGTTTTGGGAATCTTGGAGCAGAAATCCTTCTATGCTAAGCTATCTAAATGTGAGTTTGGTTTGATAGAGATCCTATATTTGGGACATATTATAAGTTCTAAAGGAGTATAGGTTGATCAACAAAAAATCCAGGAAATTTTGGATTGGCCTCCACCCACTAATCTTACACAGTTGAGAGGGTTCTTTGGGTTGTGTAGCTACTATAGGAGATTTGCCAAGGGATTTTCTCAGCTTGCTGCCCCCTTGACTAATTTGACAAAGAAAGGATCTTTTGTTTGGATAGAAGAGGCACAAAAAAAATTTGATAAGCTTAAGGAGGTAATGAGTTCATGCCCTGTGCTTGCAATTCCAGATTTCTCTTTGCCTTTTGTTGTTGAATGTGATACTTCTGGAAAAGGTATAGGGGCTGTCCTAACCCAAAGGGGACATCCAATAGCATTTGAGAGTAGAAAATTAAATCAATCAGAGAAAGGTTACTCCATCTATGATAAGGAAATTTTGGCAATCATGCATGCACTTCATAAGTTTAGACAATATTTGGTATGTGGGAGATTCATTGTAAAGACAGACCATAATAGCCTCAGGTTTTTTTTTAACCAAAGGGATTTGAATGATCGTCAACAAAAATGCGTAAGAAAATTGCAAGCTTACCATTTTGATATTGAATACATGAAAGGAAAGAATAATGTGGTTGTTGATGCTCTCTCAAGAAAGCCCACTTTGTGTTCCTTAACATCTGTCTCTGCTGATTGAAAAGTCTCCATCATTTCAGAGTATGCTAAAGATTCCTTTGCCACCAAGATTTTGGATAAGTTAGTGGATGATAATAGGTACAAGATTGTTGATGAATTGATTTATTACAAGAATAAGATCTTCTTAGTGCCAGGATCAAAAACTAAGGAGAGGATATTGAGGGCCTTTCATGACACAACTTTGGCTAGTCATCAGGGATACTTCAAGACATATAGAAAAATTCAAGAGTGGTTTTCATGGAAGGGTATGGAGGAGGATATCCTTAAACACATTAAGAAATGTATGGCATGCCAGCAAAGCAAGAGTGAGTAAAATTTTCCTACAAGGTTGTTGCAGCCACTTCCTATTCTTGAACAAAAATGGGAAAGTATTTCCATGGACTTCATCACTGGGTTGCCCAAGGTTCAAGGTAAGGATTGCATATATGTGGTGGTAGATAGACTAACTAAGTATGCAAATTTATTTCCTATCACATTTGATTTCAAGGCATCACAAGTGGCCGAATTATTCTTCAAGAAAATTTTTAGATTACATGGCTTACCTAGAAACATTGTTAGTGACCGGGATAGTAGATTCCTTAGCTCTTTTTGGAAGGAGCTCTTTCATTTGGTAGGAACTAAACTCACTCCTAGAACTAGCTATCACCCTCAAATAGATGGACAAATAGAGATAGTTAATAAATGAATAGAGGGATATTTGAGGAACTATGTTTCAAATCAACAACATGCTTGGGTGAAATGGTTACACCTAGGGGAGTATTGTTACAATACATCTCATCACATGTCTATTGGTATGCCTCCTTTTTGTGCTCTTTATGGTTATGATTCCCTTTCCTTTGTTGATCTAATACTTTCTGATATCAGAGTACCTACAGCAAGTGATTTCATCAAGCAAAGCCAAGACATAATCTACAAGGATAATCTACAACATGCACAGAACCAAAACAAGTTATATGCTGATAGGAAAGGGGTTGAAAAATCTTTTGAGGTGGGAGATTTGGTATTTGTTAGGTTGCAGCCATATAAGCAAAGAACCTTGAAGAGGAGTGGGGCAGAGAAACTCAAGCCAAGGTTCTATGGGCCTTATAAGATCATCAAGAAGGTAGGAGAGGTAGCTTATGAATTGGAGCTCCCAGCAAACAGAAAAATACATAATATTTTTCATGTATCTTGTCTGAAGAAGGTTCTAGGCTAGACAACCATAGTATCTATAGAATTACCACCTCTTGATGATGAAGGGAAATTAGTTTTGATACCAGAAGAGATTTTGTATACAAGAGAGAAAAGATTGAGAAACAGGAGCGTCATAGAGCATTTGGTCAAATGGAAAGGATTACCACTAGAGGATGCAACTTGGGAAGGAGCACATACTCTTGAGAATTCCAACCTTCATTTCTTGAGGACAAGCAATATTTGGGAGGGGAGGACTTGTCATGTCCCCTTTTCAAATAATTAAAAATAATAAACTTTGCTAAGGCAGGTAGGCTCCAAAAAGAGGTTGCCAAACTTGTGGAGAAGGAGACCCAAGAATGGGATTTTGCAAGTTTCCAAGAAGGCTAAGGATGAGAGTTTGAAGCTATTCCATGTGCATGCTCATGCAGAGTTTTTCTTTGTGCTGAACAATGCAGATTTGTGGGTTTTTGGGTGTGTTTTTTGTAAGAGTTTGGTGTTTCTGGTTGAGTATTTCATATTAGTTTGGGTTGCTACTGTATATCAGACATTAAGATGCTAAAATAGAGTTAAATATATGTATTTGGCTATGATTATACTTCTGTGATAGATTATTAGTGTTTTTGTGGTGTTTACAGCTATTTTGTGTTGTTTTCTGGAGCTCGATGAGCATTATTTTTGTCTTTCATTTGGGAGCTATTGTGTAAATCTTATACAGATCTAGAAATGTCATTTTATAGGCTGTTATGCTTCTGGAATTTCTATAAAAATGTCCACTTTCAAATTTATTAATAATATGTGAAGCTATGAAGTTTTTGGCACTATTTCCAGCATACCCAATTTGGGGTTTATTGAGAAATTGGTGGATCTTTGAAATATTGGTTTTTTGATCTTAAAGATCTGATTAGAGGCTTGAAATATCATATAAAATTATAAAAGGGACATTTCATGAACTTACAGAGTGACTATTTGTTGGCAGTAAGAAAATAATTTATTTTGTGTATACATATATTTGATTTCAACGTATAATAAATATTGATTCATATCTACTTTCTTTGTACTAGTTGGAGCTAGAGAAGAGCCTCAACAAGAGGTCAAGTGAGTGTGTTAGGAGGGCTCCATCATCTCCACTATTTCCCTCCACACAATGACAGAGGACATCGAGAGACTTGTTTCCTTCCCCTCGTGGGAAGGAAATGATGTAGTTGATCTAGACATGTATATATATAGGCATCAATAGACATATTCGATACACATTTGATGTATATGACATTCTATATTTGATGTATGAAATTTATTTGATGTATGAAATTCTTCAACTTATGACATTATTGGTTAATATATGATATGTTTGTTCATATATGACATATGATACGATATGTTTGTTTATGTTTGTTCATGTATGACATTAAATTAGATATGTTCGTGTATGACATTAAATTAGATATGTGCATGTATTAAATTAAATTCAATACCTAATCTATTCAAAACTTTGATAGAATATTGATTAACAATAAAATTTATCATTTTTTAAGCATAAGCTAATCATTTGCAATATGTCATCATCATATGATCTATGATCTTGTTCATGTTTAAAGTTTTCCTTCTCTATCATTTTTTTATCAAGTTTAATTCAATACCTAATTAGTTTGAATTTTTGATACAATATTGATTGGCAATAGACTTTATTAGGCAATATTTGTGGACCTCCTAGCAATTGGTCACCTAAATGAGAACCTTGAGATTTATTAGGAACTCCATTAAAGAAATCAGTAGTTTGAAATTACTCTATCCAACAAAATTAGATCAAAAGTTCTCTAAACATTTATGTTAAAAATAAGAAAAAAAATTTGATCACAAGTGGTCACAAAGTTTGTGTAGAAGAAAAAATCATTCTTACGAAAAGAATATAGACAAGAAGAAAAAATGCAATTAGCTTGTTGAGCTTCAATACATAACCACCATTCTTTATCATCAATTGAAAAATGTCAGAGATAGTAGAGAAAAGATGGATTATTTGAAAAAAAAATTCATTTTAAAAATCATAAATGTAACATAATCACTAATAGTTTTATGTGTTATCATACATTAATGATTGTAACATAATCACCAGTTGATTGGAATGTGTTGTTATTATTCTATAGTAACTAGATTAAGGTAAAAATAAAAGTTTAATAAATAGTTGTGATGCATAAGAAAGAGAGATATCTCACATGAGAGGGGGACAAATCTAAGATGACACATAAGATACTTGTAAGAGGGAGCTATACTTGTTAATGAATTTACAATGCATGTTATGGAAAATCAGAGAGCATCTTTAAAAGGAAATAAAAGAGGATGACAAGTGGAAGGAACATGTTGTTTTGTAGACTTGTATTCAAATTTGGGTGGAAATTTTCTAATGAAGGATTCAAGCACTGCAATTTGGTAGTTTTGGCTCATGTTATCCTTGTATCTCACTCTCTCTTATTCCCACCCCCCCTCCCTTCATATTTATATTTTTTCCATATCTATGTAGCCATCTATCCTCTTCATCTCCCCCTCACTAATGCAGAGATGTTGAGAAGGAAGTGAGGTTTAAGCACTTTCTTCTTCCTAATGTACCAAACTAAACTTGTGGCCTTCCTAATATCTTACTCCTTTAGGATATCATTTTTGTGGCCTATCTAAAGTGATAGGGTCATTTGTGAACTCCTCCAAGGTGAGTATTTTTCCAATCAAAATCTTGCACCTTTTTGTTTTAGGGACACTAGCCCTATTCCAAGCCAATAATTGTAACTCTTCACCAATGGCTTCACCAACCCAAAGTTTCTATTGGGACACCTTCCTTATGTTGAACTAATTAAGAATCAACTCTTGGTTTAACCCTCCAATTGTCATATAGTACAAAATGTTGACTATCATAGAATTCCTTGTAGGTCTCCTAATCTGATTTTTTGGACTTAAATTCCTCTTAGCTTGAAATTTAACTATTCTATGGGTAGATTTAGACACCCTTTTGAAATTTATTTAAGACTCCAAAGCCTAGATTACCAATTCCATTCCTTTAGCACCTAACCCATGTAAAGTACATAGACCTAATAAGGTCACACTAGGTTTGGTTTTCAAAGTAATTACTAGATAATTGATGTATGAATTGGTGCATGGCCTGAGACCTCCTCTATTAACCAATATTTATCATCTTCAAATTATGATGAAACACAATAATGTTTCCACTTTTTTCTATTATATATTCCCCCTTATGAAAATACTCATAGAACTAATAAACCATTCATCTCCTCCTTGCAACACTTCTCTACTTCATGTCTTTGCTTGACTCGTATCTTAACTATAACACTTCTCTCCCTAAGTAGCATTCACCAATAGTTCATTTATCCCCCTTTGACTCATATATTCTATTTTTACATCACTACATTTGATATAAGTCCATTCAATATTTTATCTTCATTAACAATTTATCAATGTTTTAAACTAAATTTCCAATGTTGTTAACTAAATTTCCCCTTTTCTTAACATATTTAAAGTTAGTCAATATTGATTATATATTTTCACATAGGAATAGGAAGAGGTTGGGGATTGGGTTTACTTGGCCACCCAGAGCTAATGGAGAAAACAATTTGATCCCATGATGAAAGGTGAGAGAGATTTGGCAGTTGGGAACTTTGTACTAGCCAACACTGCAAGTTTTAGCATCACCCGAGATGGCGTTGTAAAATGAAAATAGAATGTGATCTCCAAAAAGTGAGAGAGGTTATTGTAGGTCTCTACAACATGGTCCTATAGGAACTAGAATCACATCCATACCTCGCATGAGCTCCAAGATATACCCTATCAAAGATCACAACCTTATGGGATTTAGTGACCCTTGGGGACATTTCGGTTTGGTGTGCCCGAGAATGTTCAAGCACTGAAGGGGATAGGAAAAGGTTGAGGATAGGGTTTACCCAGCCACCTAGAGCTAATGGAGCATACAGTTTGATCCCACGATGAAAGGTGACAGAGATTTGGCAGTTGACAACTTTGTACTAGCCAACACTGCAAGTTTCAACATCACCCGAGATGGCATTGTAAAATGAAAATAGAATGTGATCTCCAAAAAGTGAGAGAGGTTATTATAGGTCTCTACAACATGGTCTTGTGGGAACTAGAATCATATCCATACCTTACATGAGCTCTGAGATATACCCCGTCAAAGATCACAGCCCTATGGGATTTAGTGACCCTTGAGGACATTCTGATTCAGCATGCCCAAGAATGTTTGAGCACTGAAGGGGATAGGACGATGTTGAGGATAGGGTTTACCCAACCACCTAGAGCTAACGGAGTAGAAAATTTGATCCCATGATGAAAGGTGAGAGAGATTTGGTAGTTGGCAACTTTGTACTAGCCAACACTGCAAGTTTTAGCATCACCCAAGATGGCATTGTAAAATGAAAACAGAATGTGATCTCCAAAAAATGAGAGAAATTATTGTAGGTCTTTGCAACATGGTCTTGTAGGAACTAGAATTGCATCCATACCTTACACAAGCTCTGAGATATGCCCCATCAAAGATCATACCCCTATGGCATTTAGTGACCCTTAGGGACATTTCAATTTAGTGTAATCAAGAATGTTTGAACAATGAATTTGATAGGATGAGGTTGAGGATAGGGTTTACCCAGCCACCTAGAGCTAACAGAATAGACAGTTTGATCCCACGATGAAAGGTGAGAGAGATTTGGTAGTTGGCAACTTTGTACTAGCCAACACTATAAGTTTCAGCATCACATGAGATGGCATTGTAAAATGAAAATGGAATATGATCTTCAAAAAGTGAGAGAGGTTATTGTAGGTCTCTACAACATGGTCCTTTAGGAACCAGAATTGCATCCATACCTCACACAAACTCTGAGATATGCCCTGTCAAAGATCATAGCCCTATGGGATTTAGTGACCCTTGGGGACATTCCAGTGCGGCATGCCTAAGAATGTTCGAGCACTAAAGGGGATAGGACAAGGTTGAGGATAGGGTTTACTCAACCACCGAAAGCTAACAGAGCAGACAATTCAATCCCACGATGAAAGATGCGAGAGATTTGGTAGTTGGCAACTTTGTACTAGCCAACAATGCAAGTTTCACCATCACCCGAGATGGCATTGTAAAATGAAAATGAAATGTGATCTCCAAAAATTGAGAGAGGTTATTGTAGGTCTCTACAACATGGTTTTTAGGAATTAGAATTGCATCCATACCTCACACGAGCTCCGAGATATGCCTTGTCAAAGATCGTAGCCCTGTGGCATTTAGTGACCCTTAGGGACATTTCAGTTCGGCGTGCTCGAGAATGTTCAAGCACTGAAGTGGATAGGATGAGGTTGAGGATAGGATTTACCCAGCCACCCAAAGCTAACAGAGTAGATATTTTGATCCCACGACGAAAGGTGAGAGAGATTTGGCAGTTGGCAACTTTGTACTAGTCAACACTACAAGTTTTAGCATCACCCAGAATGGCATTGTAAAATGAAAATAGAATATGATATCCAAAACATGAGAGAGGTTATTGTAAGTCTCTGAAACATGGTTTTGTAGAAACTAGAATCGTATCTATACCTCACACGAGCTTTGAGATATGCCATGTCAAAGATCACAGCCCTATGGCATTTAGTGACCCTTGGGGACATTCTGGTTCAACGTACCCAAGAATGTTCGAGCATTGAAGTGGATAGGACGAAGTTGAGGATAGGTTTTACCCAGCCACCCAAAGGTAATGGAGCAGATAGTTTGATCCCACAACCTTTTTTCCTCTAAGTTGCAAATTTGAGTAACTTTTACAACTTTCAACAATGCAACTTTGCACAAAAAGTGCATTTTTTACATTTTTCACTTGATTCCAATTCTATGACTTAGAAAAGGTTTGGAAATAGTAAAACTTCAAAGGAATATAGGAATATAGAAATTTTTATGGTTATTTCCTAAAATTTGCTAAATTGTTGCAAAAGTTGCTAATGCAACTTTGCAATTTTTGCATTAACAACATTTGGGTGAATTATGCATTTTGGCTTGGAGGGTATGGAAACTAAAAGGTGTTTATGGGAACATGATAGATAGGTTATAAAAAACCTATTAAAGCCTAAAAAAATCTTAGAGTTGACTGTTTATAGGATTTTCCCATCAGGACCTAGAAGGGTCACTTGGCACATTATTACAAATTTGCTCATTTTGGGTTGTTACTCGGGTCCATCACCATATCCTCTACATTAGGATTGATCCTAGGTTAGGGGTGGATAGAAAAGACCTATAAAGGTATTAAATAATGTAATAAGGCTATCAAAGCCTCTAAAAGATGTAAAAGACACTAAAAATGCAATATTTTGTAAAATTGCCAACATTAGCAATATAAGCCAAAATGGGCTTAATCAAGTCATGTAAAGGTTCCAAAGGGAGGTTTCATTTGGTTTTGAGAGTCTAAATGAGTTTAAAACCTCATTCCCACATGTGGGAGACAAGTTTGGGTAGTTGAAATTGATTGCTCCAAAGGTGAATTTAGTGTTTTCTCTAAACAAGAGTTTCATTTTACATTGGAAGTCATCTAATATAACCAAAGTGAAGGTGTTTGAACTATTTTGGGATTCTAGAGATGTTGCAAAGTAAGATTTCTAGAAAGCCCTAGGGTAAAGGGGCTAGAAAGGAGGATTTTGTAAAAACCATTGTAATGTTGATCACGAGACCAAAAAAATAAAAGAATCTTGCATTTGAGTCATCTCTTAAGACTATTTTGGGTCATTAGAGTTCCAAAAGTCAAGGGATTGTGAGTTGCTTTGTAAATGGCCTTAAACTAGGCTTAGTTGGCAGACTGAAATAGCAAATTTTGAGTCTTTATAATAGTTGGTATGTACTAGGTGCATGGTGCATGGTAATCTAGCCTTCTGGTGTTGTCAGTTTTGATTGATCTAGAAAATCACTTTCAGTTTGGTATTGGAATAGTTTGGAGTTGGAGGACAAATGATGGGGAGGATCTTGAACAAGGTTCTAGCCTCAACTACTAGAACTCACTTTAGGCTTTCTCCTATACCTTATTCCAAGGGAATCTTCTATCTATTCCCTTATTACACTAATCCTCACCAATCAACTCAAAACTCTATTTCACCATGGGGTCTCCCTAGTGCTCTAATTGCACCATTCTTCAAAACTGGCTTCCAAGAGTGCATTTGTGGCTATATTTAATTCCAAGGCTTGTATTAGGTCTCATTCAATAGTTTTTAGGATTACAAAGTGGAGTGGAGTATTGGGTTTCCAATCGATTTGCAAATTGCATAGTTAAGAGGGCTACTAGGACTAATAACAAATTAGGCATCCAAAACTAATTTTTGGCTTATATCTCCTCAAACCCTTAAGAAGAACTCAAAAAATATTATGATTTGGGTACCCTTTTGGCTCCTCTTGAAGATTTTTCAGGTCTGCAACACCTAGGTCATTCGTACAAGGGATTCCCAAAAGTATGCCTATTTACAAGGGTTTCTTGTTTGTATGAACAGGAATATAGAGGGTTTTTCCTTACACCACTCAAATGGACTCTAAATGACTAATCTTCTAGAATTAATTTCCTTCACTCACCACTCTTGCCTTCCATGAATTTGTATTGCACCCAACTAATAGGGAGAGAAGGGATGAATCAATCATTGATTCATGTTTCTAGTCTACCTTTGAGACTTAGGGTGTCCTCCAAGATCACCACATGGATTTATAGGATCTTTTTCAAGAAAATATCCCCCAATCCTAAACCCTTCTCCACTATCTTGAGAAATTTTCACTTCTTGTTACGTGCCAGGCTGCCATTCTCAATGAAGATCATTCAAAACCTTCAATCAAACTAGGCCTTCTTGACCAATCTTACCAACCACTTGTAGTATCATGGAAGGAGTCTCAAAACCTTGCAATGTACTCCTTTGTTATGTCAAAATAGGTTTCTAGAGCCTTCTTCCTTACTGATTTCACCAAATTGCTCCAAAATAGAGCTATAAGGAATCAAAGGACAACCTGATGTCCTATCTTTTTTGTTGGCCAAATGTATTGGTGGAGAACTGTCCTTTCACCCAAAGGATCTCCTTTCACTCCTCTTCCAACCTCCTTCAGAAACCTGAAAATAAATCCACAATCTTGAAATGTAAAATCCTTATTTATGCAACTCTTCCCTAATCGAGCTTGCTTTGGCTTGCCTAAGGCAAGAGATTAAAAATGCTTGCCAGCATTTTGAAGGGCCCTACTTTTTCCTGCATATAGTACATTAAGTGTACTCACTATCCCCAAAAGGCCATACAATTCCTATGGTGGGATAGTGAGTTATCTCATTTTCTTTACAAAGTGTTTTAAACCAGACAACAAACTACCTAAAAACAAAAGATTTTTACAACTACCAAATGAAATGCTTTCAAGCCAAACTTCCTAATTAGGACAACCTGTTGTCCTATCTTTTTTGTTGGCCAAATGGATTGGTGGAGAACTATCCTTTCACCCAAAGAATCTCCTTTCACTCCTCTTCCAACCTCCTTTAGCAACCTGCAACAAAATCCATAATCTTGCAATGTAAAATTCTTATTTATGCAACTCTTCCCTAATCGGGCTTGCTTTGGCTTGCCCAGGGCAAGAGATTAAAAATGCTTGCTAGAATTTTGAAGGGCCCTACTTTTTCCTAAATATATTAAATTGAGTTTACTCACTATCCTCAAAAGGCCATACAATTCCTATTGTGGGATAGTGAGTTATCTCATTTTCTTTACAAAGTGTTGTAAACTGGACAGCAAACTACCTAAAAACAAAATATTTTTACAACTACCAAAAAAAATATTTTCAAGCCAAACTTCCTAAATAAAAATTGTTCTAAATCATGCTATCTAAAATTATGTCAGGTACAAAATGCAAAAACAATGAAGGAAAACCTCAAAACTGAAAAAAACCAGTCTTTTTGTCCTCAAAATGCATGTTACAACACTTGTTTTTTTTCAAAATGACAACTTCTTCCTCACTTTAGGGTTTTGAAATTTATTTATACTTCCTCCTAGGTCTTTTCCTCCCCTCATAATTTTTTTCATCAGCCTCTTTATGTTTTAAAGAAAAAAACTCCAATTTCTAGTAAAGGACAACATTTTTTTCAATAATTGCAAAATTGCAATAGAGCAACTTTTGCAATTTTTCTTGCTTGTGCCTATTAACACTTCCAACTTGCCAAATAGGTCACCCCTTAGCAATTTCATCCTAGAGACCATTTCCTAAGTTATTCACTCATCACTTAAGCTACCCATTACCCCATGGTATGGTATACCTTACCTTTTAGGTCATTTTGCACTCTACCTAGGACATTTTGACTTCCTACACCCCAACTACCACACTTAGGTCCAATGACCCTTATTATTATTGACAAGAGCTCTCTTGGAGAAAAACCAAAAAAAAAAAAAAAGGTGAGGGACGTATGTTTCAAGGTACCCCTGCACCACCAACACCCTATTCTATGCTCCTTTCAAACACTTATTTGCTGATTTCATTGCCTAACCGGGTATGCAAACTCACCTAGGGCCTTTTGGGAAAAAAAAAAAACCTTTGCAAAACAAGACCAAAATACATATTTACATTTTTTATATAGTCTATTACTTGATTCCAAAATTCCATCATGGTTCCACCATTGGAATTCAAGTTATACAGGTTTATTTGGTGATTGCTTTGTACAGACCAACGAACTGGCAACTTTAAAAGGATTTTTCAAACTAGTAAAGAAACTGATAAAAATAACTCCTAATATTTACCAAAGAATATAAGTTCCATACACTATCAAACCATATGAAAAAAAAAAACCTATCAATCCATTAAAGGTGTGGATGAAGGGTGAAATCAAAAAACTGTCATCAAAATGCTTAGTTTGTTCTTCATTCCAGTGGCAAAATTTGTACAAAAGCATGTGCCAAACCTCAAACTTACTTGGATTGTCTTAAATACCTCTTACCCACGTGAATCCACAGATCTCATAGGTTTTCAATTGATTCTTGAAGCCCTTATAAAGTTTTAGCACTTTTTGTTAATGTTGTCCAGCAACTTTGCAAAGTTGGAAAGTTGCCAAGTGCAACTTTTGAACTATTGTGCATTGAATGGCTCCATGACCTCAAACATGGTTAAATGAACCTATTTCCATGTAATTACAACTTTTAAAATATTTTCCATCTTTCCCATCCTCCTGGGGTCTTGGTCAATGTTTGACCATTCTAGGCTCTAACAAGCAATTTAAGCAATTTGGCCAACATAGAAGCAACTTGGGAACTCAAACACAACAAAAACCTAGTTACAAACACAACTCACACACTTGGGGTTTTATCACATAGCCTTTATTCATGTGGTTTGGCCAAGACCACTACAAGCAAAAAATGATTTAGGAAACTTGGCACATTTCCTAGGTGCTCCTACACCAACAAAGCTCAAAGCCAATGGGTAGAAGTCAATAGTAGGAAGAAGAAGTTCTCGACTACTAGAACCTTTTTTAACATGGTTAATAAGAGAAAGTAAAAACCTAATGTGGAAGGTAAGAATTATTGTTTGGGTAGGAAGAATAATAAAGAAATAAGAGAATTGGCAAGTAAAGTTGATATAGTAAATGGGAGACAGCTCACCATCTAGGAGAGTTGTAACAAAAGTTATAAAGGAATATCATATCATAGAATATTAGAGGATTGAATGCTCCTCATAAGAGGGATATTTTGCAAAATGTGGTTTGGTAGCATAAATAGGATGTGATTTTGGTGCAAGAAACTAAGATGACTAGAGATAAAGGGGAAATGCTTTCTTTCTTCAAAATGAAAATTGTTGGTTTGTAGGTAATATTTTCCTTTATAATATGTCATGTATTTTCAAGGAAAGGTGAAGTAACCTTTGTTTGAATTTGGAAGTGGTTAGAGAAGGCACTTTGAGAAAGCCCTAGTTTTGAGGGCATAAGACTGAGCATTTGGTAGTTAGCCTATCGAATGCCCATGGCTAGCTAGATGGGTGTGAAAATATGTTGTTTTAGATCATGATAGAATATTACCATAGCCCGTATAGGGCCTTGGGTTATAAATATTGAGAGTTTCCTTGTAAGTGAAGGGTAATTAAGCCTATTTTTTTGAATCCATAGTGTTGGATCAAATAGTTGGTCCAAAGGAACTACAAATGAGATTTCTATATGTTTTCATACTCCAATAGTAGTATTCATAACTATAATTTACTTGTATGGGGTTTGGGAGAAATTGGTGAAAATAAGGAATTACCTGATTCATAGCGATACTAAGATCAAGCCTAGATTATGTCCAAGTAAGGGGTTTTGAATAAACCTATTAAAGATATGCATTTAGACTATTGGAAAAACCTAATTGAGATATTTGAAAACCTTAGAAAGAGTTGGGACAAGCAAATAAATTTGGTAACCCAATTTGAACATTTGGAGGGACCTTTGTGGAGAAGGGTAGGTATTTAGTTTAATGGTTTGAATCTATTCTTCAAACAAGTCATTGGCTAAATTTTTATTACTTCTTGGGGATCTAGTTTGACTCCTCAAATCATTCGTATCAAATCTAGTAGATCTATTGAGGCATGTAAAATTAGTTACTTGTGTTGTAGATTGTTATATTGAGAAGATGCCTCCAAAAAATATATATATATATGAAGATACAAGAGCTGATATAAGCTACTAAAATAATGGATAGAGATTTGAGAAAACAAAGAGACTAAGATGCAATAAGGTAAAGAGAACTAAGACAAGTAAGTAAGTAAAATGCAACCATCTTGGAAATCTTGGAAGCTTTGGAAAGAATTCCTATGAGGGATGTGCATGAAGAACAAGAAAGTGATGCTTAAGCACTTGAGAATCCTCATGGAGAGGATGGAGGGGACTTAGATCTTGAAGAAAGAAGGAATAACTTGAATAATACAAGTAAATAATACAATCCAAAAATAGAGGATAAGGAATAACTTGAAAGAAAAGGAGATGGGTTTGATGAACTACATAGAGGAATTTCACAAGTTGAGCATAAGAGGTGGATTAGAGCATAAAGATGAAAATGTTGCATGGTATCTTAATGGGCTCATATAAAACTTCTAAAATGGGATTACCTTGATTTAGCCTAAGACACTTAGAGATAGTTTCAAATTGGCTATAGGTGCATAAGATATGGTCAATAGGAAGAAAGAGAGACAAGAAGGTGATAGAGGAAATGCAAACAGAGGAAGGGGAAGAAAAACCAATAATATAGACATAGGACAAGGAAGAAATGACAAGGGTAATGAACCTTTTTTCCTTATCAAAGAGGAGCCTATAGAGTTGGAGGAAGATTTTGTTTAGGTAGAGGAACATGGATTTTTATAGGAAGGGTAGGGAACACATCAATTAAGTGTCAATTAAATGATCAAGGTGAAAGAAAGATTAAGAATAGGGTCAAGAAGTTAGAGAAAATAGAGGTTCAGATCCTTATGTTTAACTAATTTTAGAGAGTAAAGGATAAATATTGATTTTTATAAGGGAAAAGAAAAAAAGTGAAACCAAAGCTATTAATTTTTAGAGCACAATATAAGAGTCAAGATAAGTTGTGAATGAAAAGAATTCATTTAGGTTCCAATTATAGTTTAGTTTCATATGAAATGGTGAACAATTTATATTTGGAATGATCACCACACAATAGGCTGTATAGAGCATCACATGTAAGTAGTGATGATTTTATTAAACGATAGATGACTATGAGTTGACTATCTTGAATTGAATGACATCTCTAGGAATTGATTGGAAACTAGTTCTATATGATTGTGCTCTACTTTAAAAAAATGGAAGTTTTGAGCATTGTAAATCTATTTCAAGTCATTAGAATGTGACTTCCCAGAAGTATGTACTTATAACTATTTTAAACTATGTCAAACTCTTCATGAAAGCTATGACCCAAATGTATCACCATTGTGTTGAATCTTCTAATATACATCTCCATTAAAATATGTTTGCTGGTGTAAACTTGTGAGGAATAGTTGGTCCTAGTTCAGTTGCGTGTCAATATTAGGAATGTGACCAATTAATGCTACAAACCTTAGTATTGACATAATTTAACAATATTGCAGGTTGAATTCAATTGGGTTTGGAAATAAGTTATTATTAACATGTGTATGAACTGCCAGAGCAATTCTAAATATAGTAGATAATAGCCTTCCATGTTTGATATTGAGGGATAATGTATGCACATGCTATAACAAAACTAGAGGATCATATTATATGTAGATTGAAATTTCTATTTGTCATTCAAAGCATAGTAAAAAAATTATTCTAGGAAATCTAGCATTTATCACTTGTGCGTCAACTTTATTAGCCCTCTTCTTTGGTAACCTGCAAATGAAGAATTAGCACAGTAAAAAATCTAAGATAAGATTAATCCACTAAGATTAACACACATGGGATGAATATTCATTTTCAACTATTAACCCTTTCCAAAATTCCAACTTTATGATAATAATGAGTCAAAGTCCAACAAATTGGAATCCTTAGAGAGAACTATATCTATCACTTCCCCATTATCATCAGATCAAGACCTATTTTCCTTCTTACTTTTTGATGATTGTGATCCTCTGCAATTCCAAGCATAATATGATTAGCATACAATGGTAATTGAACAAAGAACACTAATAAATATTGAGGATGTGAATTGATAATACCATTTTGTAGATATTTTGGCATCTCACCCTTTATCACTTGTGCATCAACTTTATTAGCCCTCTTCTTTGGTGACCTACAAATGAATAATTAGCACAGTAAAAAATCTAAGATAGGATTAAAAAAATGGGTCCTATTAAAGAATATAATATAAATTCAAATAATGTATCTAGATTCTAAACAAATAAAAACTAAATCTCATCACTTACACATCATAAAAATACAGTCCGCCTTAGTCATGTGATAGTCTTAGAGAAGAGGTTGTAACATTGTATTTGGATCCAATTGATCACTTTTTTTCTCTCTCTCTCTCTCCCTCTATCCCTATTCAATCTAATGAGCCAACTAGATCTAATTGACATTTTAATGTCTCAAGTATTACCTCATGGTCTGACTCACAAACTTTCTAAAGAATCTTATTATGTGGTTTTCCACCATATTTTATCAAGTGGACATTTGATGGAACAACAAGGTTTGAATAATGAAGAATCTTCCTCTCTATTTACCAATCCTCGAATAACCACAAGTTAGGATTCTTCATAGGATATCATCTAAGCCATGTGTCTGTTACAACCACCGCACCGACATGGTACTCTAAACCTTCACCTCTATAACTGAGTGATCCAACTTTTGTTTGGCTTTAACACAATGACACAAATAAGAATATGTCCCTTCTTCATTGTCTTCAGGTGTAATAACAGCAAAAACATGGCCTACAGTGACAAATGTACAAAATGTGGTCATTAACTCAAAAAATACTTGGGTAAAAGTTATAAAGTTACATATTGAAATTACAAAGATATATATATATATATATATATATATATATATATATATATATATATATATATATATATATATATATATATATATTACCTGGTTGCACTAGATCTAACAAGCGGAAAAGTCAATAGATGAATCCATCTCTACCATTTCTAGTGCTTGTGGGGGACGATAGGTGTCAATTGGGTCCAAAACTCATATATCCCATTTGTCCACTCATTCAGTTGACTCATAGTCATCCCAATTTTCCTCTGCACATGATGGAAAATAGTATGCCATTTTTCATGTGTGGATACTCCATGAACCTGCATCAAAGCTTCTAAAAGAGTGTAACTCACTATATCCTATTAGTGTGCAACAATCCTAATATGGTGCAATGTTAGTATTATCGATCAACCAAAAAAATCTATGAACTATAGACTCACTTTCCTTACCTAGACCCATTGTAGCATCACACCATTGGATGATGGATTTTGCATCTATCAATATTGGTCCATCTTTGTACTTTATTTCTTCATGAGCCAAGGCTCTTTTAATGCATGCGCCTGCACCATCATGCTCTCCCTTACCATGACCAGCCTCTGTGAAATTCCACATATATTGAATTCTACACAACCTGTGCATCCTGCTCAACCAATAGAACATCCGTGCATTCTTGAATTGAGATGCACAATTATTTGACCAAATAATGTGCTGACAATATGATATGCCCCTGTTAGCCAAATCTCCATAAAATAGTTGAAAACAACCATGTACAAACTTTGTAGAATGTGATCGATCATCGCTGATGTAAAAATGGTACTCCCTCAAAATCTTCTTTTCATCCTCTATACTTGTAGGTGACTGCATGAATGTTATGTGAACAAATATGGAAACCTGTTGAGATGTATAATCCTTTGCTTGCACCTCATTTTGTGGTTGTAGTGTGTAGTTCTCTACAAAATTTACAACTGAAACAATGGTATCCAATGGAAACGTATCCTTGCACAACTTGAATTGCAAATCCAACCATCGAGCTCTATGGGTATGCCTTGCATACTCGTAAATAATCTTTTCACAAAAAATCTTCATGAACTCATACATTGGAATCTTTTCAATGAGTAGATAACATCTTTTACCATGTTTTCCATCTTTTATAGCACATGTCACTATCTTGAATTTTTTGTAATCTACTATTTCATTTCCAATTGCATGCGTATTATCCATATGTTGAAAAGTTGATAAAAGTTGCAAAGAACCACAAAATAACCATGTACAGTCCAAGCATGATGTCTTGTAAAATTTTTGGCCATCCACTATTTCACATAAAATGTTGGATATGAATTCCCTTGAAGATCTTGGTGGCTCTTTTATGTCACAATCCTGCAAAACAAACTGAGAATGTAAAACTACGCATATATGCCTAAAAACATCAAAATGGTTAGAAAAATCAATATGTATCCTACAACAAGAAGTTGTGCGTGTGCAATTTATCTTCACATAAAAAGGTTTACCCATCTCAAAAAATCTTTGACTTATTCGAATTTGAGGATACATACCAATAAATTTTGCAAAAAATTGTGTCTGAGTTGAGTCCAAAAAATGTTTCGCATGTGGCTCGTGATTTTGGCTAACAATCCTCCTTCTTACAACATCTCTTTGATTAGGAGAAACACATGTATTATTTTTCCAAAAATCTTCGACCAATGATTTTAAAGCTTCACTAATTTCTTTATCCTTTCGCTGCAGTCTGCTGCTAAATGTCCATAACTCATTTTTTGTTGGATCTTCTAATCTCGAATGCCTTAGCATGGCTCCACTTAGGGTACCTCTACCATTTTTTAATGTTTTGTTGTCTTTCTCATGAGTCAAGCTTTCTTCATTTGGCTACTTACTATTGTCGATGTGAGTACTTGTCTTGTGATATTACTATCTTCGGTGCATGATTTAGATCACACTTTTTCATAAGAACTCATTAGATTCTTTACAATATTTTTTTCATTTGAATCATCCATCATTCTTAGCCCAAGAATCTTCATGATAGGCCTAAATTTCAAATTTCTCATCATTTCAACAAATAATTAGCATTGACCTGTAATATTTAATTCTTCAAAAAATAATCTCCACATACTATTAACTTTTCTTTGACAAGTACGCTTGCTAATCTTGTCAAGCATTGATTTCAAAATGTTAGTATCAATATCAATCAAATATCTTGGTCTTCTAAAACAAATTCTAGAAGGTGTCCTAATCTCTTCAATTCTCTCAACATTTTGAACAACAATATAAGGTTGAGTGTATTGTGTACCTTGAATCGAAGATCATGTGCCTTGGTAATAAGATGTAAAAGATGGAATATCACCTACTTGATGTGTTGATGTTGTACTTTCAACATGACATGATGGAGTGTGTATATCGTTGGATCTACAAATTAGTGTCTCTTCTACATGAGAGGATGATATGCCTTCAACATTGGAAGATGGTGTAGCGGACGATATGACTCCAACATTGGAGGATGGTGTAGCTTCACAATTCAATTATCTTCTTGAGCGTAACAATCTGATTCGTTCTCTTTGTCTTTCTAATTCTTCCTCTTTGTTTCTTTGTAGTGGTGGTTCTTGATCCTCTTTGAAAGTCAATTCTTCATTATTTTTTTGTAATTTTCTTTGTTCACATAGTAATTTCATTTTATCTCTTTTAATTGCCAAATCTCTCTCCCTATCTTCATTTGTTTGAATCTTTGGTTTCTTCCTTGGCATGATGATGATCTCTACATGTCAAATTATTCAAACATCCGAATTACTTAAAATGTGTAAATTAAAAATTATTCAATTACATATAAAAATTATAATTATTTGAATGAATACACAATATATATCAAATGACTTGTCAAATTTCTAACCATTCCAAAATAACATTTCATTCAAACATAAAATTTTCAATGAATTCACTATATATTAAATAACATGTCAAATTGTAATCAAATTTGTATTTATATATTGACAAACAATATTTAAAATGGATTGCACTAACCTTTTCTATACAAGGAATATTCTAAAAGTCTTCAAATCACATATCCAATGATTGAATTTGATGTTTGCTAACCTCCAAAAGTGTTGAAATAGTCTTTTCTATGTTGAAACCCTTGATTTCTATCAGAATAATAGAGTGCATAATAGACTAAAAGCAAAAAATGGATGAAATGGGCCCCAAGGTTGGTTTTTTACCATTTTTATGTGGTTTGAGATAGTGCATACACACTATGTGAAATCACATCACTCCCCATCCTCCCTACTCCACATCCTCCCTACTCTCTATCCTTCCTACTGTCTGTCCCATTCCCTCCCTCTCTCTCTCTTCCTACTCTCTCCCCCTATCCCATCCTTTACTCTATCTCACTCTCCCTCTCCCACCACCTACTCTCTCTACCTCTCTCACCCTCTCTCCTCTCCCATCCCTAACTCTTTAGATCTCTCACATACACTCTTATCCCCCCTATCTCTCTCCCTCTCCCTCTCCTACCACCTACTTTCTCTCTCCCATCCCCTACTCTCTCTCCTCTCCCATCCCCCACTTTGTCTCTCTTACACATATTCACATTCCCCCTATCTCTCTCCCTCTCCCTCTCCCTCTCCCACTCCCTCTCTGACTACCTACTATCTCTCTCTCTCTCAAGTTCTCTCTCTCATTCTCTACTCTCTCTCTCTCCCATCTTGTATGAGCTCTCTCTACCACCACCTACTCACTCTCACACTCTCTCCCATTCTCTAATTTATCTCTCTTACACAGACACTCCCATTCCCCCTCTCTCTCTCCCTCTCCCACTCCCTCTCCCACCGCCTACTTTCTCTACCCCATCCCCTGCTCTCTCTCTCCTCTCCCATCACCTACTCTCTCACATTCACACTCTCTTTTGTCCCCCACTCTGTCTCTCACACACACACTCCCATCCCCCCTCTCTCTCTCCCTGTCCCACTGCCTACTTTCTCTCCCCCATCCCCTGCTCTCTCTCTTCTCTCTCATCGCCTACTCTCTCACACTCACACTCTCTCCCATGCCCTACTCTGTCTCTCTGACACACACTCCCATCCCCCCTCTCTCTTTCCCTCTCCCACCACCTAATTTCTCTCCCCCATCGTCATACTCTCTCTCTGCCACCCCCTACTCTCACACTCTCTCCCATCACCTACTCTCTCTTTCATAGATACACACACTCTTATCCCCCCACTCTCTCCCTCTCCCTCTCCCACTCCCTCTCCTACCGCCTACTATCTCTCTCTCTCTCAAGTTATCTTTCTTCCTCTCTACTCTCTCTCTCCCATCCCTTACTCTCACTCTCTCTCCCATCCCCTACTTTGTCTCTCTTACACACACACTCTCATTCTCCCTCTCTCTTCCCCTCTCCCATTGCCTACTTTCTCTCCCCCATCGTTGTACTCTCTCTCTCTGCCACCCCCTACTCTCACACTCTCACACTTTCTCCCATCCCCTACTCTCTCTCTTTCACAGATACACACACTCTTATCCTCCCACACTTCTTCTCTCCCATCCCCTACTCTCTACATCTATCACACACACTCCCATTCCCCCTCTCTCTCTCCCTCTCCCTCTCCCACTCCCTCTCCCACTGCCTACTTTCTCTCCCCAATCCCTGCTCTCTCTCTCCTCTCCCATCCTCTACTCTCTCACACTCACATTGTCTCCCATCCCCTACTCTGTCTCTCTTACACACACACACTCACATCCCCCCTCTTTCTTTCCCTCTCCCACAACCCTTTCTCTCCTCCATCATCGTACTCTCTCTTTGCCACCCCCTACTCTCACACTCTCACACTCTCTCCCATCCCCTACTCTCTCTCTTTCAGAGATACACACACTCTTATGCCCCCACTCTTCTTCTCTCCCATCCCCTACTCTCTACATTTGTCACACACACTCCCATCCCCCCTATCTCTCTCCCTCTCCCTCTCCCACTCCCTCTCCTACCACCTACTATCTCTCTCTCTCTCTCTCTCTCTCTCTCTCTCTCTCTCTCTCTCTCAAGTTCTCTTTCTTCCTCTCTACTCTCTCTCTCTCCCATCCCTTACTATCACTCTCTCTCTCCCATCGCCTACTCTCTCATGCTCTCCCATCCCATAATCTCTCTCTCTCCCATCCTGTACAAGCTCTCTTTGCCACCACCTACTCTCTCTCACACTCTCACACTCTCTCTCATCCCTTACTATGTCTCTCTTACACACACACTCCCGTCCTCCCTCCCTCTCTCTCCTCTCCCATTCCCTACTCTCTAGATTTTTCACACACTCCCATCCCACTCTCTCTCCCTCTCCCACTCCCTCTTGCACCACCTACTATCTCTCTCTCTCTCTCAACTACTCTCTCTACCTTTCTACTTTCTCTCTCCCATCCCCTACTCTCACTCTCTCTCTTCCATCCCCTACTATCTCTGACACTCTCTCCCATCCCCTACTCTCTCTCTCTCTCTCACCCCCATCTTGTACGAGCTCCTTCTACCACCTCCTACTTTCTCTCAAACTCTCACACTCTCTGCCATCCCTTACTCTATCTCTCTTATAAATAAATGTACATTCTCATTCCCCCCTCTCTCTCTCTTGTAGTCCCTATCCCACTACCTACTCTCTCCTGTCCCCTACTCTATCTCTCTTACACAATTCCATTCCACCTCTCTCTCCCTCCCGCTCCCTCTCCCATTGCCTACTATCTCTCTCTCACACTCTCTCTCCCATCCCTCTTCCATTGCCTACTCTCTCTATCTCTCTCTCCCTTCTCTCATTCCCTACTCTCTCTCTCTTTCACACACACACACCCATCCCCCCTCTCTCCTCTTCTGTCCCCTACTTTTTCTCTCACTCACTCTCCCTCTCCCACTCCCTCTCCCACTTCCTACTCTCCCTCTCTTTCTCTCTCTACTCTCTCTACTCTCTCTTATATTTTCACACTCTCTCCTATCCCCTACTCTCTCTCTATCTTTCTCTCCCTCTCCCACTCCCTCTCCCATCGCCTACTCTCTTCCATCCCATACTCTCTCTCGAGCTACTTTGTCTTCCCCCTCTCCCATTCCATACTCTCTCTCTTTCACACACATGCACTCTCATCCTCCTCTCTCTCACTCTTCCTCTCCCACTTTGTCTCCCATTGCTTACTCTCTCTCTCCTCCATCCCCTACTCTTAATCTCTCTATCCCAACCTGTACTCTCTCTCACACTTCCTATCTCTCCCATCCCCTACTTTCAATCTCTTTCCCCCATCCCACACTCTCTCTTTTCCACCCCTACACTCTCTCACACTTCCTCTCTCTTGCATCTTGTACTCTCTCTGCCACCCCTACTCTCTTTCCCATCCTATACTCTCTTTTCCACCCCTACTCTTTTTTGCATTCTCTCTCCCCTCTCCCATCCCCTGCTTTCTCTCTATCTCTTTGACACACACACACATAGCCATTCCCTTACCCCCCCCCCCCCACCTAGTTCTCTTATGCAATTTAGGTCTTAATATTGCGTGTGCACTATAGCGTGCATGCACTACTGACAAATCATGTTTTAGATAGCGTGTGTGCACTAGAGCGCATGCGTGCTATAGGGTGCACACACTATAGAAAGCTTATTTAAACCCAATCCTAAGGCTTGGTTTTTCCTTGGATATCCAACCCAAAGGTTTGGAGTTTATGAACAAGTCTAAGATGTGCTTTCTAGCAAACATACCAAAAATGATTTTTTTTCTTGTGTGCTCCCCGTCAAGATTCCTCATGGTTGGGTATCGATAAGATTAGGTTACATAGCATTATAGGTCTCTGTGTTAGCTATCTAACCATATAATTTATTTCTAATTTGAACTATTTCAAACCTTTCATCTATAATTTCTTTTGAATGTATGTTCATTTTTTGTCAAAAACCACCATGTACTAATTGGGCTATAGATTTTGGCTCGTTCATCAAATTTTGCAACAACTTAGTTTTTTAGAAATTAGACTCCATTCTACACACTTTGAAAAAAAAAGTTTTGATTTTAGATTAGTTTTCAATTATTTCTAGGGGGAACACACAGATATTTCACATTTTTGGGATGTGTCTAGTTAAAAAATTCATTAAAAAAAAATACACATTATAACATTACCTGAAAAATTTGGGATAAACTACATAGTGTTAAGTAACTTTTGACTAGAGCGATCAAAGAATTTCAAAAAAAAGTTAAAATTTTAGGGGGGCCACACTTTGTACTGTGTTACATTTTTTTGGAGTAAATAGTACCACTTTTTGTGGCCCCCTTTTTTGAGGACCTAAAACTAAATCATTTTGAAAAAAAATTAGTAGTTTAGAAACTAGATTCAAAGAACTACGACTTTTGCTTCTTTCATATCTTAAAATTTTCAGCATAACTATCTTCAAATTTTTGTTGAAGTTCAAAATTTGTAGATTTCAGGAAAAAGGTGTCCACTTATACCCCCCTTTTGGCACCACAACTTTGTACACTTACCCTTAAATCAAATTAAAAAGTGTATTTAATAATTTAAATTAATTTAAATTTTATAAGGAAAATTCAATATTTAATTAATTGAGAAAATAATTAAATTAAAGAATTGAATTTAAAGATATAGTTAAAATTATTATTTTGAGATAATAATATTTCCTTAATTTAATAATAAACTATTTTGGAGTTTCATTTTTAAAATAAAATCTAAATATTATTATTAGGTAAATTAATAAATTCAAATTATCTTTGGATTGCATCCTAGTTGCTTGTATAGCACTGAAGTGATCATGTGATTTTTTTTTGGTGATGTCATGTTATGTCATGGTTTGGTATATGTGTACTTGATTTTGGATCAGTCCTATTAGGATGATTGTATTAGTGAAATCTATGATTTTGATCAATGATATTTTAGTACTTTCTAATTTCTTATTTAAGAACTGATGTGTGGTTTATGATCTTATGAGATCTTCTACTTTTACTGAGCTTAGGGTAGGTTACCTATATATCATGTTGGAAAGTGGCTTGCAATGGAGGTCAGAGCCCTAAGTGGTTGCCTGGGTAACCCATTGTAGGTTGTTTTAATAAGTGATAAAATTTAATTAAATGGGTTTAAAATGAATTCATAAGATATCATTACCACATAATGTCAATAGGTGGCTAGAGTCTTGAGAGACTGCAAGGGTAACCTTAGAGTTGACTCGTTAGTATGCCTTGTCTATATGAAAGGATGTTGATGTTACATAGAGACACTAGAAGGGTGGATCCTAGAGAGGATACCATGATAGCCTTAAAGTTGGCTCATGTGATGATACTTGCCCCCTTACATAGTAGATTTCCTACATGTCTTTGTTGCCTCTAGGATTAGATGATACTTGTTTCCTGGTACCCTTTGAGAAAATTTGCTTCCAGGTGTTTCCTTAACCTATATGTTGGTTATGAATTTTGTTTTGATATACATATAGGACTTGAGTTTGTTTCCTTAGCACAAGGGAGTGGGAAATTTAGGTTCCTTTAGGTCAGGTGGTAGTGCATTTTTTTTATACCATTGAGATCCAATAGCTGGATGTCATTGTTGGAGGTGCTTATGTAGTTGATTCCTTTCTATCTAATCTTGTATTCCTGTTAGATGATTACTCTCTATTGTATTTATTTGATTATTAGAGATCTTATGAGATGATGTATTTTTATTTATGGTGTATATTCTTTCAACCTTCCATACATTGTGACTTGTACAATGGATGATTGTGCATTCTGATTATTTCCAAGTGGCATCTTGTAATTGTATATTATTTAATTGGAATTATACTTACATTATAATTATTTGATGTGGATTTGTTATATTTTTATTTTGTATTAATTTAACTTAAATTTGATTCAATGTCATGGGACCCTTAGGAGATTTAATCTGTCTATGATGGTAAAGTATATATGTGAGTTATTGCTTCTGCTATTTTCTCTCTTGTTGTTATTTCTTATGCTATGTTATCTATTGATGTTATTATATTTCAAAAAAAAAAATTGGAAAACTTAATAAAAGTTTATGTTAATTTCTTTTGGGTTCCCTAGTGGGGTATTACATATGGTATCAGAGCCCAAGTTTCTACATTGGGAGCTCTGGGTATATTGGAATGCCACTACTTGTCAACTAGTTAATTGAAATTAGATTTAAATTGTTATATGTATCTATTACAAACTTGAAACTTGATAACTACTTAACAGAAACAAAACTTAAACTATTATATGTATCTATTACAAACTTGTACACTTGAACTAGTGAAACTAAAAACAAAACTTAAAAAGTGTTATGTATCTTTTACAACTGGAACACTTGAAAATTAGAAACTTGAATACTTGAAACATAGAAAAAGGAAAAACTATTGAGTTAGATTTCAAACATATGTTCTTATGATTATTTTTTTAAGGTGGTATACCTTTGTCAATTTTGTGAGCATTTTTTTTGTTCTTGCTTGGGTGTTTTCAG
Organism: Cupressus sempervirens; assembly: GCA_028749045.1. Classification (NCBI taxonomy): domain Eukaryota; kingdom Viridiplantae; phylum Streptophyta; class Pinopsida; order Cupressales; family Cupressaceae; genus Cupressus; species Cupressus sempervirens. The sequence continues at coordinate 169,859,997 of CM053791.1, read as the reverse complement.
TGGAGTCTTATCCTCCTACAGGGGGAAAGGGTTCAATGGGACCTGCACAATGAGTGCTTTAGTTTTATCTTTCATGTAGGCTTCCAAGAGTAAGCCGAAGTCAAGGCAGAGTGGATGTAATGCCTACCCTTAGTTTAATTTTCATATTGTAGTGCCAGATTCTTGGAGGCTTCCAGGAGTAAGCCTAAGTCTAGGGGGAGTGGATGTAATGCCTACCTCTAGTTAACTTTTTAGATTTGTTTTTCTAGATTATTTTAGGCTTGTTCTATGATTATGTTTTATGATTATCAGTACTTGGTTACTAGATAAATTAAATGTTATTTCATGCTCAGATGATTTATGTGATGAGTTAGATATTTCATTTTGTTTTTCATGATTATTTTGATGATGATATAGGTATGTTAGTGATTTTAGTTATTTCATGACAATAGTTAGATGAATTATTTATATGTATTTTCTATTGATACTTACCCCATACTTGCATGTGTATGGTGTACTAGTATATTTTATTTTATGTATGATGTCTTTGATATGGTTGAGGGAGGGAGTCATAGCCACCTACTAGTTGGGATCTACACGATGCACCACTTCCCACCATTGTCTATTTAGTTTAGAATATATGTGTATGTACATGTGTGAATTTTATGCAGATTGTAGGTATTAGGTATCGACTTCTCTGAATTGCTAAGATGAGCATACTCTATTGTAGTATCTCTATGGTAAAACATGGGAGATAATTCTTGAGTCAAAATCCTAAACTTAAGCCAATTGTCCTTGAAAGTAGGACAAGTATCTAAGTTGTCTAACCTTACGAATTTGTCAAGTGATGTAAATTTGTTATTATAACCCTTGATTTTGATCTTGTTTTTTTGTACTTGATTATGGGTTTTCTTATTCAATCTTGTGGGTTTGTGATGATTCTCTATTATAATTAAATCAAATTAAAAGAGTATTTAATGATTTAAATTAATGACAATTTTATAAGGAAAATTCAATGTTTAATTATATTTAATTAATTGAGAAATTAATTAAAGAAAATAATTAAATTTAAATATATAGTTAAATTTTGTATTTTAACATTATCATATTTATTTAATTTAATAATAAAATATTTAGGAGTTTTAGTTTTAAAATAAACTCTAAACATTACTATTAGTTAAATTAATAAATATTTTATTAAAATAACTTGAGAATTAATTAAAGAAAGACATACATTAATTTAATAAAGATATTTTAATTAAATTACAAAAAGGTGACACATGAAAATTAAAATATAATAAAATAATAAAGGATAAAGGGTTTTAGTGTGATTGCACGATTGAAGCCCTAAATTGGGGAAAAACTCTTTATTAGAGATTCAAAGTTCATTTCTCCAGAACTGAGGATTTGGAGGAGCAAATTTTGAGATGAAGGATTTTAGAAGAAAGGGAAATACTTGCATGCTTTGTGTGTTTTTTGTATTAGCATCAGATTTAGGTAGAATCTTGTGGGTTATTTGCACAATAGTTTTTTGTTCTTTGAATTCTTATCTTCTTCATGTCTAGATAAATCTTTTTTTTAAATTTTAATTTTTTTTGAAACTATTATGTTGAAATTTACTGTTCACTACTCTTGAATACATCTGTGAACATATTGAGAATTTCATGGTTATTCATATTGAGATTTTGTATATGAATTGATAATTGGAAACTCTCATTGTAAAGTTCTAGAGAAACCATATTTTGATACAAATAGGGTTTGGAAAAGATTACCAGAAGTTAAATTGACAAAATCGATAGGTTGTGTTTATTTTTATATTAGATCTATTACATAAATTATCAAAAAAAGAATGTATAATTGAAATTTGGAAAGGTCTTTACGAGGGCATTGTTTTTGTTTGTTTGAATATATATATATATATATATATATATATATATATATATATATATATAATGAGAATATGATTATGAATTTGTGTTTTGACGTACTACACATTTTGTATGGGCAGGGGGTAGGGGGTGGTGGGGTTGTTGTCTTGTCTTTTTTATAAAAAAAATATTTATTTTTTGGGGAAGCAAGACACCAACCCCACTGTCACCTTTCCTTCCTTTCCCTCAGGCTGCCATAGCAGCAACTATCGAGGCAATGCACACTGCCATTGTCAGCAGATACTGCCAAGGCAATGACTACTATTAGCAGCCTTGCCGCTATGTGGCTTCCCCATCATGGGGTTATATGATATTACATCACAGGTTACAAATTGAAAATTTTACCATTTTAATATTTTATTAATTAAAATTTATTATTATTCAAAATTTTATATATAGTTTTTAATTATTTAAAATATCAATTGTAATAATGATTATTATTAGTAATTTAAAAATTATTAGAACTAATAAGTTAATAATATTTAATAAATTTTAATAATAGTATTAATTTATAAGGTGTTATAAATATGATTATTTTATATTAAAATAATTAGAATAGACATGTTTTCAATTTGTTGAAACTTTCCATTTGAATTTTAGAGATGTTACTTCTAAAAGATGGATTTAGTTATATGAAATTGATATTTATTTATTTTAAGAACATAAAAGAAAACTTTATCAATTATGATTACTTTTGAAAGAACAAAAAAACATGAACCTTGGATTGTAATCAATAACCTTATCAACTATAGTACTTATAAATGAAATGGAAACTTGAAAAACCTTGAGATAAAATTGAACTATTGTGTTTTCAAAACCGAATAAGTTATGAAAGTTACACAATTTTGCACTTTATATGGTGTGTGGTTGGTTCTAGGTTTGACTTAGTTCCTTGACCAAATCAAGATGTTTACCAGAGGCTTGGGATTTCTTTTTTGATGTCATGATGATGTTTTGTATACGATCTTTTATACCAAACCATTGTGATGTAGTTACATGTCTTCTTTGATGAGTTTGATATGTTGGTTGTTATTGCTTTCTAGTTTCTCTTGTGTAGAACTGAAGTGAATGGTGTGACTTTTCTGGTGTAACCTTTGAATCTTTGGTCAGTTATATGGATTTCTTCCTAGTTTCTTGTCTAGGATTGAGGTGATTATGGGTAAAAGTACAAAGTTGTGTCACCTTTCAAGTTGACATATCAAAATGACTAAATTTGAGTATTTCTATCTAAAAACCAAATTTGTTCAAATATATGATCTAGATAAATTCTTTCTAGCTAAGTTATATATGGCCATAGACTTTTCCAATTGGAAATGTCTATTAAATGCATGTTTTATACTAGTTTATTTTTTATTATTAAATAAATAAATAAAATCAAAAAAGTGTATTATCAATAACTCTTACTAATTTTTATGATATTTTTTAATAACATATCAACACCATTTTATAGAGCTCACGGTTAAGAATATTCTCATATAGAGTTTATAGCATTTTAATTAAATATAATATATTGTAATTAAAAAATTCTACAAGCATGTATTTTAACACTCAAAAAGATGTCAGGTTTGAGAAAGAAAAATAAAATTAAATCATATCAGAAAAAATTTAAAAGCATATGACATTGTCGTGGAGAGAGACCTCTTCTAGAACACATAATTTTTCCCCAAGTTAGAATAGATTTTTTTTTTTTAATGTGGTGGGAGATGAAAACTATTGATTTCAGGTGAGTTGAAATTTGAATCATTATAAAAGATAAAATATAGGTCTAAAACTGATTTTGATTTTTGATTTTTATAGTTATATATGTTATCTATAACATAGTCTAAGATCAAAGGGATATAAGCTTATTTCCATATAGTTTTGTGGTGGGAACTAGACCCCTAATTTTCAGTATTTTTTAGTAGCTAAAACATTATCTATAAAAATTAGGAAAATATATCAATTCCTATTCCAAATAATTATTAAAATTTATAATCCTAAACTTCATCCATTTCTATACATTTCATTAGTTTATTTCATTTTCAAATTCAAAATAATAATACCAATTTTATGTCATTGAAGGTGAACAATTATATTTTTCTTAGCCTTTTCCTTTATAGAAGGGTGACCCGAGTTTGTGCTTTTACCCTTATGTGATTTTTTGTTCTGTGATGTCATGTTATCTCATAGTTTGGTATATGTGTACTTGATTTTCGATCGGTCATGTTAGGATGATTGTATTGGTGGAATTTGTGATTGTGATCAGTGATATTTTAGTACTTTCTAGTTGCTTATTTAAGAACTAATGTATGGTTTATGATCTTATAAAATCTTCTTCTTTTATTGAGCTCAAGGTAGGTTATCTATATGTAATGTTGGGAAGTGGCTTGCAATGAAGGTCAGAGCCCTAAGTGGTTTCCTGGGTAATCCAATGTAGGTTATTTTAATAAGTGATAACATTTCATTAAATGGGTTTAAAATGAATTAATTAGATACTGATGCTACATTAAGTCACTAGGGGGCCAAAGCCTTGAGAGATTTTCAGTGTAACCTTAGAGTTTATTCATTAGTTTTCCTTGTCTATATAAAAAGAAACTAATTCCACATAGAGAAACTAGGGGTTTGATGTCTAGAGAGGCTGCCAAGGTAACCTTAGAGTTGGCTCATGAGATGACACTTTCCCACTTACATAGTGTATCATCTTACAATGGAAGAACTTCCATGTTAAGAGTGTTTAGTCCTCTAAGTAAGTGGTATGGGGTTATGTCAAGTGTCTTGAATGGGTCTTTGCATGTATCTGGCTATTTTCCCCTATTCAGATTCTCTCTCTCTCTCTCTCTCTCTCTCTCTCTCTATTTCCAGCCTATTTTCTTACAACCTACTCTATGAAATTGAGAACTTTGACTTCTGGGTCAAGGATGACCTAGTGAGTTAAGGTCAACCTCAACCTTGACCTAGGTCAAGGATGACCTCATCCCTAATCCCATGTTCATTTTTCAATTTCTAGGAGTTTCAGGTTATTGGGCTTCAAAAAGTCTCTTTTCGTGCTTTCAAGTTAGTTGTTTCATGTTTTAGAATGGTGGACTCTTAAATTACATTTAATTTAGTTCTAATCCTAGGGGTTAAGGTTAAATGGGATTAGTTCTCCTATGTCATCCTTCTCTAGCAGTTTGTGCCCTAGATCTCTATATAAGGAAACCTTTTTCCCTCATTTGACATCATAATTTTTTCATAAGCACATCTATGATACATCCACACTCTATTAGCAAAGTTATTATCTACAACTCATCTACCTACCATGAAGTGAAGGTGTACTACCTATCAAGAATTAAAGCATTGAAGTGTTCATGCATCCAATTCATCAAGGAGATCCATTGTTAGCCATTGAAGGATTCAAATCTCTATGGAGCCCTCTTATTAAAGATTTCTCCATCTATATTTGTATAAGCCTTTTCCTATGCAAAGATACATTCAAGATTGGTGTTGAAGATCTAATGCCATTGACTTGGGACATCCTACATACATTTGGAGCATCTATACTTGTGCATTAAAGGACTCAAATCCTCCACAAGGATTTCAATATATGCAAGGTGAATTGTTTCATTTACTTTGTTTGCATATATTGCAATTTCAATTATATTTTAAGGTTGATTGTAAACCAAGGTTTGACCGAGGAAAATCCCCCATCCAAACAAACAAACCAATTTTCTTGTAGATACAGGTGTGAAATAATGAATTGAAGAGAAAATTAGGATACACTTTTTTTCAAACTTGCGAGATTTGCAAACAAAAATTTCGTCGAAGCAGTGCAAGTCAAGGTCAACTTTTTGGGGTACAATTGTGCCCTAAGGTAAGATTATGCCCAACTATCAAGGTCAAGGTTGACCTCCCTTGAAAAAGATAAAGGATTTATATGTTTTCTCTATCTTGACATTTCTAGTCTAGAATAGGTTGTAGATTTTTTAGAAACTATACACAAACACTAGAAAACAACACTTTCCAGATTGAAGGTTAGTATTTGTCTTTTATCTATTTCAAGATCTAAGCACATACTCCCACATAATAGAAAGAACATATAACCCCCCCTCTCCCTATTTTCCATAACATGATCAATTTTTGCATTGATCACTTTCTTATGCTTAATCAATTTGGATTTTCTAGAATTACAAGTGGGAAAGGAGTAAACTTCTGAGAGGGGAGGGGTGAATCAAGAGTAAACTTGGACCCATAAAAATTTCACCATTCATACATCACATGCATTAATATAATGAAATAGCATATAAAGCATATGCATCAATCATGTAAATATGTAATCAAACACACACACTTAACACCAGATATGATTACCCAGAAACCCTCCAAGTGAGAAGGTAAAACTAGGGTGAGGATGACACCCACAAATATTCATTACTACAGTAATAAGTGTATCCAATAAAGGTTACAATGTTTTGACCATGAATCATGGTCTGCCTTGTGAAAGGCCTACCTTGCAAAGGCTTACAAAGACTATAAAGTCCCACCTTGTTAGAGGATTTCAACACCCTATTAGAAGTGTGCCCTATTAGAGGACTTCAACTTAAAATTAAGTAAGCACCTTGTTAAATGATTTCATATAGCTTGTTAAGACTACTCTGTTAAGAGATTCAACTAAATCACCTATCAAAATATCTCAGCATAGATCTTATAGTTGGCACTTTCTTGCCTGATAACAGATCACCTCTATCCAATCTCTGGTTGATCATTTATGATCTAATGTATCAATGTTGTATCCTCTATCCACGGTTCTTCACTTAACTAATCTTGAAATTCACTCTTACTACAAAGTCACCTTGAATGCTTTACAAATTATCTTGTTCCCTCCTCCAATTTGATTATTCAAACCTTTGTAATGCTCTCAACATCATTGAAAAATTAGGGCTTTGTCCTCCTTAAGAAGACTTAGGTGGCTAAGGGTTAGGTATGAATCTATGGAAAAGATTTATCCATCTTGCCACTTAACCCTTCCCATTTTCTGATTGGCAACATGTAATTGCATAGGGAATTTGCATATAGATTTTTCCTTATCTCTAAAAGATCAAAATCTATCCTTTGGTTGGGTGAAAAATAGTTTACATAGTTGCTTGTGCCATTACAAACAAATATGTCCAATCTCTGTCACTCATCATATTGAGTCTCTAATGCTTGACATACACTATAATTCTATTTCTAACATGGCATCTACTATTTACTCTACACTTGAATCACTCAGCATGGTCTATCTACCTGGCACTTGAGTGACTCAGCACATGAGTGACTCAACATGCATTACTAGTTCAGCATGAACTACATAAATGACTTAAGTGTGTTGAGACTCACTTGTCAAAACCAATCTAAGAACAACAATCTCCCCCTTTGACACAACTATCAAAAACACCTGAATATACATAATCAATCTAATTTTCTCAAGTATAATATATCTATGACTTGGCTTATATACAAAACTTCAAAAATTTTAAAATTTTGTAATAACCTATATACCTCAAAATTTAATCCCCTTGAGTTAATATGTCTATGTTGTATCCAAAATATGTGCTCCTTTCTAAGTAGATTTTTTCACTGATACTCTTTGAAGTCAATGCACTTATACTCTTTCATGCTATCCCTTAGCTAATATCCATTCTACTCTATTTCTATCTCTACATTGTATTTCTCCCCTTTTCTTTTTTCTCTCCCTTTTTTCTATCTCCCCCTTTTATGTTTTTATTTGTCTCCCCCATAGGATATTCTCCCCCTTTTTTGACACTTATGTCAAATGAGATATAGGTGTATAATGTGTTTTTCCAAAAATGATTTATGGACCTCCATTATAATTTTAAGAACTGCATACCAGTTGTCACATGCAACATCCAATGACTTGATTTGGATGGCAAGCTTGGTAGTAAGGTGTACTAGGCCATCTAGAGTAGAAAGATTGTGGTTTTTCTTTAGCAAAGTTTCTGCATAGCCTAGCTCCTTGTACTGTATCTCCATATGAGGGTTGAGAGAGGCATGTATACTTCTCAATTTCGCTCTTATGCTAGCCTCTTCTTCTATTAGGATAAATAATTGACTTTATGTTTGAAGCAATGTATCAAAATGCTTCTCACTCTGATTTGGGTTCTTAGGTAACCTTGTACCTAATATGTTTAGATTTCTCTCTAGGTTCAAACTATGATGTCTGGTCTCTTGGGTGAAGAGTGTAGGCTTGCATAATTGGTGTACAATGAGAAAATATTCTCAAGCACTTTCTTCACATCCTCAACCTTTGATGCCAATGCAACTTGAGTAAGTGCTATATCACCAAATATCTTCTCATTGAATTTTCCTTGGAACTTCTTCTCAGACCATTCTAGAAGTTTTGCACTTGTATCAATGTCTTCATTGTTGACCTTTTCCATTATGTCTAATAGTTGCTCTAGTAGTGGCTTGGTCTCTTCAAGAGTAGGTAGACTAAATGCATCTAGAAAGATGTCTTTTATGTCTTGAAGAGATTTCTTCTACTTGTATTCTCTCCTAAGAATTTCTTGATGCTTTTTCTTCTCTAAAGCTTGTTGTAAAATGCTTATTTGATCTAATGTCATTGTGTCATAATCAAACTTAAGAATAATAATCTTTCAATCAATAGTGATATCACCATAGTGAATTACCTTTTTAGCTTTTGAAGAGCTTGAAATTGGCACTGAGATCTAAAATGGTATAGCTTCTATGCTTAGCTTTTGAAGAACTTCTATAGGAGAAGTGCCAAATGTCAGTAGAGTTACTAGTGCCTAGGTGGCTTCTTGTTGCTTTACCTTAGGTGTTTTCTCACTTTCTTTAGATTTTCTCTTATCTAATACAATAACTTGAACAACACCTCATCCTTGTGCTTCAAGTACAGATGAATCTATCTATCTTATTTCCTATTGTACATTTGTATCTTTTTCTTCTATCTACTTCTTCTCAAGAGTAACAACTTTCATAAGTGTATCAACCTTAGTAGGTGTATCTACTATAGTTTGAAAAAAAGTTTTCACTTGAGTAACTAAAGGGATGGTAGAAGGCGGTTCTTTTGGTTTCACCTTGTCCCTTTTGATGGTAGTTACTACCTTTTAGAGCTCATCTACACTAACCAAGACTGGATTATCACATAACTTTTCTTGTAGTGTAGATTGGTCAAACATTTTCTTCAAGTCATTTGCAATTAGTGGATTGATTTTCTAAGCTAAAACACCAAGAACATCCTTAACAATAATAGTTTTAGTTGACTTACTATGTCATGTGGGGGACTAACACTCAACACTTGTGTGTCTTGCACCCTCTATTTGTATTGCTACTATTTAGTTATAGTTGTGTCATCATCTTGCTTTTGTATTTCTTCCTCAACTGTATTATCTTTATTCTCATCCTCCTTATCATCTTATTCTCTATCATCATCTCCTTTATCATCATTTTTACCCTCAAACAGCTCAACTTATCCTTGTTTTATAGCGGTCAACCCATAGATAAGTTTCCATATTAGGGTAGATTTCTTGACCACATTTTAAATATTTTTTTGAAGTATGTTGAAGGCTCTATACTTAGGTGTGAACCTAACTCCATATTTCTTAGTAGCCTTAATAATCTACCCTTTTGTCAATTTTGGCATTACTTGGGCCAGAGTAGTTTCCCTTTTTTTTTCCCCAAATTTAAACAATAATGTCATTTTTTCTCAACTAAATCATATAACTTCTTAGGCACTGTGTTAGAAAATTCTAATGGCATAGTTTTAAATTTGGACATCATTGCATATAGAGCTTTTTCTACTAACTTTTGTTCTTCTTTCTCAAATTTTTGAAAATCAATATGCTTAAATCTAGACAAATCTACATTATTTCTAACATTTTCACACACATTTTCAATATCAAAAGGTGGTTTGTGACTTACCACCTTGAATTGACTTAAGTCATCTAATTTAGTCTTTTCTTTATTTGAGCCAAACTGTGCAACATATTTTCTTCTCTATTTCCTCTACACTTAGCCTCCTTGATTTGTAGCCTTAGTCTTCTCCTTAGCCTTCTATGTGTTTGGACATGTTCTTGCTCTGGTGGTAGGAGCAGTAGCCTTGGTTAGTCTAGGTTTGACAACTTTCTTTTCCTTAGCCTTCCTTTTCTTTGGATTGGCTTGTGTGGGTGCTTCCTTAGCTTCTTCTTCCTCAACACCTTCTATTCTTCTTCTTCCTTGTCCTCTCCCATGCCTTGGGTCAATGCAAGAGGTTCTTGTGTTTTTTCTTGCTCTTCTTCTTCATCCTCTTCATCTTCTGCCTCTTCTTCCTCACCTACACCTTTAGCTTCTTTACCAACTTATATTTCTTCTTAAGTGTGGAGGTAGTTTTTAAGTCCATTTCAATCTTTTATTTCATCACATCATAATTCCCAAATATTTTAGCAGTCTTGTCAATCTACTCTGCTAGGAGTGTTGTCATTGTTGTTGATGCTTCATCAACATTGATCTCATATCCAAGTGGCCTTAACCATCTGACTCTTGGTGTGGCACCCTATATAAAAGTGTAACCAGCATTAACTAGAAAATATATATTATTGTAATGTTTCTCAACTAGTGAAATAGGTATCCTCATTCTTTGCTTCATTGACTTCTTAAAGTCCTCAAATTAGCTAGTCATCAATTTCTCAAAATTTTCTTTCATCTATTCAATAAATTCATTAATTTGCACTGCAATTGACCTATTGGTCTTCAATCCAACTATACCAAAAGAGGGGAATGTGTTTTGTACATAAAAGAATATGCAAACAAGTATTGCACCGAACATGCATTGTGCACTTTTGGTTTTCCTCACAGCTTTGAGATTTTCCATCAATTGTTGCAATTGTACCCAACTAGACCATAAGTGTGATATTTCTTTATAATTTTATAACCAACATCTACTGCAATATAGGGTACACTATTCAATCTACTAGATTGATAGAATTTGTGTGAGATTATCCTAACAAAAAATTTCAATAATGGATTTATAACAACAACTAGTACCATGCCTCTATTGTTACATTTTACCCCTATGTTTTTCTCTATCACTTCCTTGGAGTCACTCCTCAAAATCTTTGGTCAATCTAGGGTTGGGTAGCTAGTCACCCTGTGAATTATTATCTTTAATATCTTAATCAGTCCATCTTCTAGCCATAGGGATCCATCATGTATTTGGCTTAACATAATTTTAATCCATTCAATCTTGAAAACACTAGGAAAATCTACGGCATGAGTCAAACCCTTTCCCTCAACAATTTTATATTCTTCTTTTAGAACACCATTATCACATAATCTATCATAAGCTTCTCTAATTTCTAAGTCTCCAATGCTACCAATTTTACAATTATAACATTTCCTTACATCCTGAACCATAATAACATTTGGTAGGATCATTGAAAGTGTGCCAGAGGGATTTTGTTTGTATGCTATGTCAGGGATGGCCTTGAATATGGGTTGTTTGACTTCATTACTTACAAGCTAAACATTTAAAATCTCTTTCCCTTCTACATTCTTCAAACTAGATGCCATTCTTGTCAAGCTAGGGTTTATGCAAAGTAAAACTGTGTAGCTTGGCTTGTGATAAATACCTTGTAAAATCTATATGCTGGTGTGAGATCATCATTGAAATCTTTGCAAATTCTTGGACCAAGTTTCTGAATCACCTTCTACTCTATTTTTCTCTTGCTTGAATTCAAAATGATGAGGAATGAGTTTAAAATGATCATATACACTTCAAAAAGATTGCATTTAATGTTTAGTACTTGTACAATTGTAAACTCGGCATCAACTTGATTTCAGAATCATTCAGCATCCATTAATATTACCATCAGTCGATAGCTTCTACAGACTTGGCATCACCTAGCATTCTAGTCAGCATCCATTGAAAACTTTCCATGCTTGGGAAGAATACGAAAACTTAAAGATTTAATCTTTAATTTTTCTTTTAACAACATCTTGCATCTTCATTCATGCTAATGTAGTCCTTTTAGTACTAACTTGTTTTGGAACTAATGTGTGATATAACACTTTAAATATCAATCCCACATACCTCTTGATTGTTCAGTTTGATGAGGTGTGATCACTTGACCCATTGGGTGAAGTGATCCCTTCTACATTTGATGTATTGCAAGCATCTTTCTTTTTCCATGTCTTATTCATCTCATCTCTGATGTGTTCAACATTTACCTTGCCTTTGCCTTTATCAAATTCACAACTTGGTGCCTTTGACCTAGATGGAAAATGCTTACTAATGTGACCAATCTTCAAATAGCTAAAGCATTTCGTTTGACTACACCACCTTTTGTAGTTACCACCGAAGTGTGTCCTAATACAATTCTCATGAACATGTCCATATTCTTGAAAATAGTGGCAGCTATATCTTGTATTATAATCCCAATTATAAGAGTTTCCATAGCTTCTTACTTTTGTTGGCTTGTTTGATGACCACATGGATTTGGATCTGCATTCAAAGGCTTTATGTCCATACTTCTAACAATTGTAGCAATATCCTTCAAATTTTTGTTTGTTCATGATCTTGGTTCTACATTCATGTGCCTGATGACATTGTTTGTTGCACTTATAAAAATTAACCATGTTCTTAGGCTTGACAATTTTATTTTCATTATTTCTCTTTCATAGATTAGTAGTATGTCCTTTCTTTTCACAACTATGACAAGTAGGTTTGGAGTTCTTACCTCTGTTGTTCTTTTCTTCAGCGACTTTGGATGATTCTGCTTCTTCAATGCTTGAGTAGTCCAATCCTAATGTATCTTTGCTAGTTCTAGGGCATCTCAGTAATTACTCAAAGTATTTGATGGATTCATTTGGCTTGTTGAAACTTTCAACAAATTCCTTTTCTATTTTCATGTCATTCTACAATTTTTCATTGTGCAACTTTAATGTGGTTATCTCAATGTCCTTGATATTCCATTCATAGTTGGCATTCATCATTTGATGTAGAATATCCAATTAGATGTTGGAGATCTTGGTTAGCTCTATTGACCTTTCTTCCAATCTATTTGACATAATTCTTTCTTCTTCTTCAATCATGGATTTGTCTTCCATGGCTTTCTTCTTTTGTTTAGTCACCGCACATAGCAGTATAGCTTGTGATTCTTGCTCCAACTTGAGATTTCTAATTTCCTTAGCTTAATTTTTGTTCTTCTACATTAGATCTGCAACTGCTACACCAAATTCAATGGAGTTACCATCTGCAAATATCTTGGTGGTCTCTATCTCTTTGTATAGTGTGTCATTCTCTACAATAGCAATTTCCTTTCTTCTCTTCAAGGATTTATTTAGTTTCTCTCTTGCCTCATTGAGTTGATGTAGTATGAGATGTATTTCAATCTCTTGGTTCTCTATAGTCTTTCCCAATTTGTAAACTTTCATTCAAGATCTTTCCTCTAAGATACAAAGATTTTCTTTTAGAGAACAAAGCTCTGATATCAATTATTTGAATTACAAGCGGGAAAGGAGTAAAATTTTGAGAGGGGAGGGGTGAATTAGAATTTTAAACTTGGACCGATAAAAATTTCACCATTCATACATCACATGCATTAATATAATAAAATAAAATATAAAGCATATGCATCAATCATGTAAACATGTAATCAAACACACACACTTAACACTAGATATGATTACCCAGAAATCCTTCAAGTGAGAAGGTAAAATTCGGGTGGGGATGACACCCACAAATCTTCACTACTGTAGTAATAAAGTGTACACAATTAAGGTTACAATGGTTTGACCATGAATCATGATCTAGCCTATGAAAGGGTTGCCCTGTTAAAGGCTTACAAAGACTGTTAAGTCCCACCTTGTTGGAGGATTTCAACACCCTGTTAGAAGTGTGCCTTGTTAGAGGACTTTAACTTACAATTAAGTAAGCACCCTATTAAAGGATTTCATATAGTTTGTTAAGACTACTTTGTTAAGAGATTTGGCTGAAATCACCTGTCAAAATCTCTTAGCATAGATCATACGGTTGGCACTTGCTTGCCTAATAACAGATCACCTCTATTCAATATCTAGTTGATCCTTCACAATTTGATGTATCAATGTTGTATTCTCTATCCTTTGTTCTTTACTTAACTGGTTTTGTAATTCACTCTTACTACTAAGTCATCTTGAATGCTTTGTAAACTATCTTTTTCTCTCCTCCAATTTGATCATTCACCCCTTTACAATGCTCTCAATATCATTGAAAATTTAGGGCTTCATCCTCCTTAAGAAGTCTTAGGTGGCTTAGGGTTATGCATGAATCTATGAATGAGATTCACCCATTTTGCCACTTTAACCTTCCCATTTTCTAATTGGCTACACGTAATTGCACAAGGAATCCACATATAGATTTTTCCTTATCTCTAAAAGATTGAAATCTATTGTCAGGTTGGCCAAAAAATGGTTTACATAATTGTTTGTACCATTACAAACAAATATGTCCAATCTGTTTCACTCGACATATTAAGTCTCTGATGCTTGGCATACACTATAATTTTGTTTCTGACTCAACATGTGAACTACTCGGTGTCTACTATTTACTCAAAAATTTAATCACTTGGCATGATCTATTTGCTTGGCACTTGAGTGACTTGGCACATGAGTGACTCAGCATGCATTACTAGTTTGGCATGAACTAAGTAAATGACTTAAGCATGTTGACACTCACCTGTCAAAACCAATCTAAGATCAACAAAATCATCAAATTAAAATAGGGTTAAGAGAGGAAAACCTTATTTTTTTCTATTCATTTTAGTGAACTTGACACACTTACCCTCTTTTATTTTGTGGAATTAGATTCCCTATTTTGGTTTGTGGTGTTATATTTCATATTTGTTGGGTCTTTTATTGCACTAAGATTACATTTAGTTTACGCTCTTACATTTTAAAATTCAAAAATACAAAAAAAAATTGTAAAGTTTCTTTGAAAATAAAAGAATATTCATGCTTTATGTTTTATTAGTTTAGTTCATTTTATTTGCAATGATTTATGGGCTTTGTTACTTCTAGTCCTACTTCTAATCTTAGGGTTAGATAGAATCATAGACTTATGGGTACCTTTGATTCTCAGTCTTCTTCTCCTTTTCTTAGGATTTTGAATGAGCCTTTAATTATTCCTAATTCTCATCTTCTTATGGAGAAAAAATCTTCTCACTCATCTCATGATTAGGATGATGCTTTAAGATTTCCTCCTAAACAAGTCCAAAAAAATTTCAAATGAACTTGATAAAATTAGTAATTGGCTTCTTCAAAAAAACCATTATCGAGATTCTATTCAAGATATTGAAGCTCTTAAGAAATTTCTATAGGATAGTGACCAAGGTGTTAATATCTAATGTGGTATTACTCACCTAATGCACTACAATGTTAAACCTTTATCTCAAGAAGCTCACGATTTAGTGTTGTTTCCTCCTATCACTAGTGTAGAACCTTCTTATGTTCCTCTTCCTAGTGTTCCTATTCATACTCCTTTGATAATTGTGATGGTTCTATCTATTCCTATGAGTGTTCCTCCTATATCCCTTCCTATATCTCAACCTTCTTATCATAATATTCCTTTCACTTATTCTACTCCTATGCCATCTATATTTTCTAGTTTTCCTCCAATTATGTCTTTCATTCCAATAGTTTCTTACACTTTACTTAGTGTATCTAATGTTGCTATTCCTCCTATTTCTTCTCATGATTCTAGAATTATCAATTTGGCTCAAACTATGTCATATGTACAACAACAACTTTCCTCATTAACTCAAAACAACTTTAGTATCCCTACATGTGATATTAGAAGTCCATTATCTCAGGTTCATACTCCTATTCCTTGGCAAGCTAAGATGCCTTGTCTTGATAATTATAATGGTAAGGGAGATAGTATTTATCATCTTAAAAAAATTCAAAACCATTGTAGTGATTATGCTCATGATCATAAGATTTTAGCTAAGTTATTTTCTCAAACTTTTCATGACAAGGCCTTACAATGGTTTTGTTCTTTGACTCCTTATTATATTCATTCATTTCCTCAAATTTCTATTTCTTTTACTCAACAATTTCAAAACAACATTGGCCCACAAGTGTCTTTGACTGATTTGATGTGTTCTAAACAAAATTATAAAGAAAATTTGACTAAATTATTGCTAGATTTAAGCATTTGCATGTTGAGATTGATATTCAACATATGTTTATTTCAAATTTACAAAAGGATATTATAGATAAGATTCTTCTTATTGAATTTACTTCTTTTCAACAATTTTGTGCAACACTTCATCATTATCAATTACAAGTGAGTCAATTTGAGAGCACCAATCCAATGGCTCATGTTCCTATTGATAAAAGTGATGTTTCTCCTAATCCAAATAAAGTTTAAAAATTCAACAACTAAGTCAAGATAAATAAACATACAAATTTAGTTGCTAATGAAGTTGTTATTGCATCTCATAATGCCACTTCTACATCCACTTCTTTTTGATTAAATTGTTCATTTACTCTTCTTTCTAAATCTTTACATTCTATTATGACTAGGTTGTTAACTACTAATATGATTACTTTACCTCCTATTCAACCTCTTTTACCTACTACAAAGGCATCTAAATATTTTGATCCAAAAGCCTTTTGTCAATATCATTCTCAAAATGTTCATGATACTAGGAAATGTTTTTTTTTTGGCAAAAGTGAGCATACCACTAAATATATTAATTTAACTAAAACTAGTTCAAGAGCTCAACTAGGAAAGAATCAGAAAGAAAACCCAACATCATCACAATGTGTACAAGTATTAAACATCGATATTTACAACATTTTATATCGATGAATGTAATCAAAATTACAAAGTGAAAGGATATTCTCATCAAAATTTGAAATATGTCGAGTTATTACAAATTCAAAACAAAATTAACCACATAGGCATGAAGGTTCCAAAATTTGACCAAAAAATACAAACAATTAAAAATATGCCATTTGTCAAAAAATCCCCCAAAACAAAATACCTTAAAACCTTAAAAAAATTATTCCTCCATCTCTTTGCATGAAAGACCAATTGTAGAAGTTGAGGACAAACCAATTTATGGAAAATGTCCCCACCTAGAATCCAAACTTTTCACTAGAGCCACTTCCCAACCCAAGCCCGAACTAGCAGAAGCATCATCTATAGTACCTATGATAGGAGGCTCCTCCAACAAATGCATGCCTCCTCTCAAACATGTCCTAGTTCATGAAATGTAGTCTCGGATAGAGTACCAAGCCAATGCACCCAATTAGTAATCACTATGTCATCTTGCAAATCAAGGCCTAAATCTTGGAGTCCACTTGAAGGAGGCGCTTCATGAATCTGATAATCAAAGTTGGATAGGCTCATCATGTCCAATATATCAAAACCAATGCACCTAACTCGGTCTTCCAATTGGTGACCCAAAGCCCTTGTAGTAGTTTGGAGAGAACCTTTATGATGCAAGGATTCTACTTGTTGAAGGCTTTCTAAAGAGCATCAAACATAACCATGTATTCTTGTCACCTTAATAACTAAGATCTTTGGAAGAGACCACCCACTAGTGCATGCCTAAACCAAAGATCATACTGTTGCATGGCATTTGCAAGTTTATTTTCATTCCAAAATTGAGGAAGAAACACTTTCACTACCAAAATTTCTAACAAATGGACTAACTATAACAAGTCCATGACATTTGAAAGAAAAATGGACACAACATTTGATGGGTATAGGAAATTTTTCACAGAAGGACATAGAATTACTTCACCAATTACTTGTCGAAGACCCCAATGAATTGAAGGAGACTTGATGTAAAACATTGTTTCCATGGCCCTATCATCAATACATAGTAGTAGAACAACTTCATTGTCACTGGGGTTAATCCATATACAATAATTTTTGGGTAGTAGAGACCAGTGGAAATTATTGTGGGATTCACACTTGGCACATAGTTCCAAAGGTGAAGACATTTTCAAGTGGGGACATATCAAATATCACTCAACTCCATCAATATATGGAGTTAAATAAGCCACTGCCTCCTTTTATAAAAAACCAAAAGAAAATATCATAGTACCCATGCAAGATAATAAATATTCACTTTATGTGAATACATACTAATCAAATAAATGATCCAAAACCATGTGAACAAGTTGCAAAATCGATCTCCATATTGATCTCTCCATGTGTAAAAACACCACATGGCCAAAGAGAAATCAAATCATACCCAAGTGATGACAACTTACATGACGCTGGGAATGATTTGAGAAAGGGGCAATAATTAATAATCAGTACTTAATTCTATCAAACTACAAATTCATTATCAATTAGAATTTGTCAATCACTCCATTTCTCAATGATATCTAAAAATTACATTGTGAAATTTGTAAATCTAGTGAATTCTATGTTGAAAAATAGTTTGCAATTCTACTCCCTTTTCTATATGTGTGTAAAAGAGTTACCACCTGAAGCTAATCAATAGTGTCTCAAATTTTTATTGTAGCACATACTTAAACTACCAAGTTAATTCCAACTCAGTGACATCCAATCACATGGTCATTACTATCCACTCAGTTGTCACTGCCTCACTCATTCATCACACTGCCAAAACTTGGTCAACACACCACCTCTTGGTTTCTAGCAAAAAGTTAGTCATCACTAGCCCAAGTCACTTAGTAAGACACTATGTCCAAACAACTCAGTCAACACTAGGCCTGAGTTCACTAGGTAAACACTGTGCTTGAGTAACTTGGCAAGAGCATCACCCCATTGGTAAACACTATGCCCAAGTAACTTGGCAAAAGCATCACCCTACCTTACTTGGTAAGCACAAAAACTCCATAAATACTAGATCTTGACAAATGTTGAATGTCAGTAAAAGGACTGGAGCTTGGCAAAGATTGAGCATTCACCACAATGTCATTAATACAAATATGAGTAAAAAACCAATTACTAGTAATAGTCCACTATCTCATTAAAAATTAATTTCTACAAATCTTTGAAATGCTCAATGGATTCGGAAGGCTGCAATGTAAAAATTGTGATCCCATTACAACCTAAATTGGAAAGATAATCTGTAACTCTATTCCCCTCTCTGTATTTGTGTGATAATGTAACCTCATAAAGCTAATCAATTATATTCTAAATTTGCTGAAACACACACTTAAGTTGCTAGGAAGACAATTGTCTCTTAATATAAGCTGATATTATAACTTGAGAATCACCTTCTATTTGCACATGATGAAAATTCCCTTTCTTGGCAGGAATTAGTCCTGATAGTAATGATTAAGCCTCAACAATATTATTAGTTCCTATTGTATATGAGAAATAATCATGCAAGAAATACTAAACTAAGAAATCAAAAGCATTTACAAACTTGTTAAACATAAAATAAAGTGAGACAAAGAGGAAACAACTCAAATGAGAATGTGAGCCATTAAGGGGCTCTCTCAATGAGATTGTTCTCTTGTTTTAGGGATGAGTCTATTTGATAGGTTTGGTATGTATGCTCAAATGCTCAAAATAGCTTCAATGGAGGATTTGGATTTGGGTTTGGATGATGGCTTTGTTGTAAAACTTGGTCTTAAAATGACATTATAACTTTAGCTCAAGGATTGTGATGATATGGCTTGGGAGGGGATCCAATTTATAGGCTAAGGGCTTGAGGGATGGAGGGTTAAGATGCAAGGATAGATGAAAGCTTAAGGAGGTCTAGGATGCACTCAAAGGGGAGCACATGGATTGTGCTTGTTTAGCACCAACCAGAGAGTGACACATGTCATAGGGTGAGTGGATGGAGGCAAGGGGATGGATGAGTCAACAAAGGAGGCTCAAGGCCTTAAAGACCCTCATAAATGGCTTGTAAGAGCAATGAATGGGCTTGTAAGAGTCTTTATGGCTTTGTAAGAGAAATGAAGGCTTGGTGGTTGGGATATTTTTGAGGGAATTGAGATTGTTGACTTTGCTTGGCTTAGGAAATTCTTAAACTTGCTTAGGGAATGTGACAACATTAGGGGGTGGGTTAGGCTTGGGTTTAGGATTAGATTAGGGATGGTAAAGATGTGCAAGTGGATGGAATTAATGAGGTTGGGTGAGTTAGTGGCTAAGCTTGGTTAGTATGGGTGGATGGGGTGAATTAGGCTAAATGGAGAATTTAGGATAGGTTAGGGGTTATTAGATTTGAGGGCTTTATTTATCAAATAGACTTATTTAATAAATGAGGGTTTTGGAATTAGATAGGAGAATAGGATTAATTGATAAATAATGGGTTATTTGATTTATCAATTAGGACTATAGATGATTAATTAAATTAATTAGCTAGGGGATGGCAAAGGATTAATTAAATAGAAATTTAATTAATGATGCCTTTAGAGATAGCTAAATAAGATTACTAAAGTGGTGTAATAAAATTTAGGTGTCTACACCTATGGGTAAGGGTGGCATTTTAATTGCAAGCACTTTACCAATGCAATCTCTAATGCATGTTCCTAGTCCTGATTGGCCTAGATTCCCTCTAGATGCCACATCAAAATTGAGCTTGAAAAACCCAAGCATAGGAGGTTGTCACTTAACTATAGAACTATCTATAATTTTTTTTAATCTTCTAGATGGACTAGAACCTAATGGAATAAATATTGATTTCCATTCTTGAATGATACCTCCATCCCAAGAAGTGATAGTTGGATTGAATTTACATCTATAAGCACTTGCATTAGTAACTTCTGAGATTGATTTTTTAATGATTTGGAATACTCTATCTATAGATGATACTTCTTTTCTAAAGATCCTCTTATTTCATTCCCACCATATTTCCCAAATTACTAATGCAGAAGCACGCTTCCAGATCCCCACAAATAAGGCATTAGGATAAAGAACTAGCCAAGCCTAAAAGATGTCCCAAATGTTATTTTGTAATGGAGTAGAGTAATTTAATTTGTTTGAAATGCATGCTCAACACTGATATGCAAACTAACATCTTACAAAAAAATGATCAACTAATTCATATTCTTCTTTGCATAAAACACATTTAAAGGGAGGAACAATACTTAATCTAACCAACCAATCACTTGTTAGAATCCTATGTTTAATTTCTAGCAATGCAAAGCACCCAACCTTAGGTAACACTGCCTTGTTCTAGCTAAACATGAAGGCTCGAGAAGGTGATTTTCCTTAATCAACTTGTTGAAGAACTTTGTATCCTTCTTTAATTGAATAGTTGTCATTCTTCATTGGAATCCACAATAATTGATCCTCATTCTTTGATACAAAAGCTTGTCTTTCTGAAAAAATAGATTGAAGCCATTGTTTACACTGAGTATCTAAAGGGAGTTGATCTAGATCTTTTCATATTACTTTCCTTGAAAAAATACATACTACATCCATAAAGTGTATAACAAGCTTAACCCACTCTGCTTTTGTGACTGACACAATTTTTTGAACATTTGACATTGCAATTAAAGGAGGTTGTCCATTCCAAGAATCACCCCAAAAATTGATCTTATCACCACAATTTAATTCCCAGGAAATGTACTTAAGAACAATGTTTTGGGATGCAATCATGAAATCCCAAATAGTAGACCCCTTAGGAGGATCCAATATGGAAAATATTTTGTGTGGATCATTATTATCTAAATATTTCTATTGCATTATTTGACACCATACTGATTGTGATTTAGTATACATATGCCAAACCAACTTACCTCCAAACACTTTATTCCTTGTTGTTAGGTCATGAATTCCAACCCCTCCTAAAGCAGGAATATGTGCCATGTCTTGGAGAGAAATAAGTGGAATTTTATTTTCATTTGTCATATTTCTTGCCCATAGAAAACCCATAATAAGTTTTTGAATTTCTGAAATGATTGAGGATGGTGCCTGCATGACTGCCAAATAGTAGTTTGGGATTGCAGCAATAACTGATTAAATAAGCAAGATTCTACTTGATAATAACAACCATCTTACTTTCCAAGAAACAATTTTACTCTTAATTCTTTTGAGGAAGCCATCCCAAAAGCCATCCCAAAAGCCTTTCTTATTGGATACCATAAGAAAAGGAATCCCAAGATAGGTGGAAGGTAAGAAGTCCTTATAAAAACCCCAAAATATGCACTATCTTGTCTAATATAACTTTTTTTGTGTTAAATATGAAATTTTTTTACTTTTGAGGTTTTATTTTTTGTCCTGAATCTTTTGAATACTGCTTTAAAATTTTCTTTATCTACTTAGCCTCTAAAACTAGTGAAGTACCAAATAGTAGTGTGTGAGCAGAAAATAAATAATGCATGACAAAAATTGATGTACCTTCAATTTTTCCTCCTTTCCACTTGTAAGATAAATGGTGGTACTTAATAGTCCTACTAAGGGCTTTAGCCATGATGATAAATAAAGTCAGTGAAAGAGGATCACCTTGTCAAACACCTTGCATAGAAGGAAAGAAGCATGACGCTGATCCATTAATAATAACTAAAAAGAAAGCCCCTAAAATGCATGCTTTAATCCACTTCCACCAATTTTTAGAGAAACCCATTTTGTGGAGAACTTGGAAAAGAAATTTTCAGCAAACTTTATCATATGCCTTTTGCATGTCTAACTTGATAACAAAGTTGGAGGATTGATTACTATTGATGGAATGAAAGACTTTGTGAGCTATCAATGCACCTTCCATTTTTTCTCTATCAGGAACAAAGCCACCTTCTTCAGGAGAAATTATAAATGGGAGAATTTTTTGAAGTCACAAGTAAATAGCTTTAGTAATGATTTTGTATGTCAAATTACAAAGTGAAATTAGGTAGAAGTCTGCAAAATTTTTGGGCTCCTTGGTTTTTGGAATGATTGTAATAGTTGTAGAATTGAAGTACTTTAGCATAGATTTAAACTTTCTAGATTCCTCAATGGCTGCTAAAAAATCCCAACCAATGAACTCCCAACAACTCTGAAAGAAGAGAGCAATAAAACCCTCTAGCCTTGGTGCTTTATTTGGGGGGAAGGAGAAGACTACTTCTTAGACTTCTTGAATGGTAAATGGGGCCAAAAGCTTATCATTTTCCATGGGGTATATCATTGTAGGTATATGTTCAATGAAATCTTCAACTTGTGAAGGCAAAGGTGATGGACAATCTGTTCATGCAAGAAGATTCTCAAAGAACTTGACACCTTCATCTTTAATTTGCTGAGCATTAGTTAAAATGTTACTTGATTCTGAATCCATAATTTGAAAGATTGATTTAGCTACCCATTTTTTTTGGGTAGAAGCATGAATTTTTTCTATGTTTTTGTCTCCTTGTTGTAACCATACTTCCTTAGACTTTTGTCTCTAATATTCTTCCTCCCTACTACACAATTCATCCAATTCCTACTAAAGATCTTTTTGCTTTATGTATGTATGATTATCCATTCCATATTGAATTATGTAGCAATGAATTTACTCCACTTTTAATTTGACAATCTCTTTCTACTTGAAAACATTCTTAAAAATATGTTGATTCCAAATTTTGATTTTGTCTTTAACATGTTTCAATTTTTTGGAAAATTTATGCATTTTAGACCTAAAAACAAAAGGAGCATTGATCCACCATTTTTTTTAAAGTGGAAGAAAGTGTGGATGACACAACCACCTACTTTCAAATTTAAAATATGACTTATGCTAAGTATAATCTAGAGAAGCAGATTGATCAATGTTTATGGAAATTGGAAAATGATCAGATTTTGACGAAGACAAAATCTCTAAGTGAAAACAAAAGTTACCTAATTTAAATTCATGAGAAAGAAGGAACCTATCCAATCTAACTACAATTTGTGTAAAGTTAGACCTCCTATTTGTCCATGTAAAATTTCCATTAGAAGGTTGAACATTCATTAAGTTATTGTTCTCAACAAATTGATAAAAATCCTGAATGGTTTTAATGGGTGGGTAGATGCCACCAAAATTCTCATTTTGATTGAAGATTGCATTGAAGTCATCCCCAAGAGTAACTTGATGAGAATTTTGAAGCTAAAGTAACACTACTAATTTATCCCAAAGTTTCAACATGTCTTAAGTAGAGGTCAAACCATCAACGTTAATCAAGATAAAAGAAATATCAAAATATAACACTTGCATCATTTTCCAATTTGTGTGTTGTTGAATAAGATGTCCCTATATTGTTAATGGATTCCATAGGATAGCAAGCTCACCAGAAGCTCTGATGCTAGGAGAATGCACTGAGGACCACCTTGACCATTTGGCCATGGTTTTTTGTAATATGTCTTGTGATAATTTTCTCTCTTGTAACAACACAATATCAACTTTTATGGATTCAATAAATTGGTGAATCTCGCTTCTCTTGTCAAAGGAATTTATGCCTCTTACATTCCATGAGATAATTTTTATTATTTATTTGCCTCATCACTCACTTGTTCACAAAAAATTTATCATCTAATGTGGTCTAAATATTTGAGGGAATCTCAATTCTAATCTTTGATCCCTTAGGATGCCCTCTTTATTTGGTTGTCTTAGAAGTCTATGGATGAAGAGAGGGAGACTGAACAATTGACAAAGTTTAATGAAGATCAAAACTATTTAGATTATTCTGAGAATGAGATTTGGATTGATCCTTGCAAGTCTTAAGTTCCCTCAAAGTTGCCTCTCCAAGTTGAAGATCCAACTTATCAGCCACTTGTTGAAAGATGCAATCCTCAAAACTATTTGGAATATTATAAGATTGAGATTTAGGTTGATCCTTGCCAGTCTTAGGTTCCCTTAAAATTTTCTCTTCAAGTTGAAAATTTGAATTGGTTTCCATTTTTTGAGAAATGCACTCCTCAACACCTAATGGATCCTGATCAACACATGATTCTAGAAAAGAAACCCTTTTCTCCACTTGACATGTAGTTTCTACAAGTTCTTTAATCTTGCAGCTAGATACTTTCTTTGGGGTGATTTGACTGTTCTAGTACTAAAATTCTTGGAGCAACACATCAAGATCATTATTTTCCTGATTTTTTATGTTGAATCCTTCTTCTTTTGCTATACCAAATATTATATTATTAGCAATTGTAGCTACAATCTAATCTCCAATTTGAAGAGTTTTCTAATCTCCAAGTAGGTTGAAGATTTTTCCAATTGTAGCATATGACTTGGAAGTGTAATCATCAACCTATCTGTAGGTTGCATGCGAGAATCATTTGAATTGGGAATTAACACTTGCTTCTTTCTCCATACTTGATGAATTTTAGTTGGTTTCAAGGGGGCCCTAGCTGGATCTTGAGTGAAATTTTTAGGTATTGGGGCAACAAGAACTGATTTGGAACAATCCAGACCATGAGATTCATCATGAGGAAAATGAGGCAAATCTACAGGGAGAATCACTATTTCCTTACTCGAATCCTTTGCCCTAGTTGTGGCCAATTGAGGATGATATGAGGAACCTAGAGGAAAACCTTGATAGATATCAAAAATAGGTTGTTTATCTTGATGATGACTATTAGAAACTTCATTAAATCCATTCTTCTAGCTTTGATTTGATTGACCCATATTCACTAGAATTTTTGATTTGTTCCCATCCTATAAAAAAGGTTGTTTAAGTTTTTTTAAAGCCTATGCTAATGATTCTCCTTTTTCAAAGGTCAAATTGTGCCCCATACACAATTCTTTCCTAAGCTCCTATTGTCAAAGATCATGAAACCAAGGATTAACAAAGAAAGGCTTAGCTAGCTAGACCACTACTTTCCCACAGAATATTGAATTTTCCCCTTAACAAAAGTGAGTTTCCCTAAAATGGCAGTGCTAGAATTGTAGATTATCATGATCCTTCATAGTCAGCTGCATGATGGGGGTTGAAGAAAAAATACTGGAAAGGGCATCAATAAATGGTTGTTGTTTGTTTTTGAAATCCCTAGATTGCTTGTATTCCCTTTGAATATTAACCTCTGAATGGAGAATTGTTTGTACACCTATGTCTATATATGCTTGTGCACATGAACTTGCACTTGCACCAAAATCTACCCCTACTTCCACCTCTGCTCCAATGCTTGCTCCTGCTCTTTCCTTCGCCTTCACCTTCACCTTCACCTTCTCCATACATAAACTAATTTATATGTCATCAATCTACAAGTAAATTTGTAGATTTCTTGTGTGCATAAGGGCTTTTATTTTATTGTTCAATAATTGGTCTGATACTAAGAAATGCTATTATTTAAAGTATAAGATTTAGGATTTAATTGATTCTAATGCTTTATCTATTGATAATTTTGATGGTAGTAGGAATAAATTTATTTCTCCTCCTAATCAAAATTTACAAATCCATACAAATCCTTTACCTATGCATGATACTAATACTATGGGTCAATCATATTCTATGGATATTGTGTATGGTTTGAAGATGGATGATCTTAATGATATTATTAATCAAGCAGAGCATATGGTTCAATCTATATCTCCACCCCAATCTCTATTTCTACTTCAATCTCAAGTTTCAGCTCAACCTCAACTAAAATCTAAGCCTAAATTGAAGCCTCAATCTAAACCTCGACAATGACCTAAGAAAAAATGACCTCAGGAATTTTTGATTTCCTTTGATGATTCTAAGACTATTAAAGCTCCTAATGGTCCCCTTTATATTTATGCTAAGATTGTTGAGATACCCTCTCATGGTTGTCTTGTTGATCCTACCTCATTAGTAAATGTCATTATAGAAGAAAATATTTTTATTAAAGTTTGCAACATGATTTTTATGATAAATTGGATATATGGATTCAAACTTCTAATGGTTTTCTTTATCCATAATTTGGTTATATTGACTTACCAGTTCAACTTTGTGGAAATGTTGTGAATACCACCTTTTTCGTTGTTCCTACTTTTGATCAGTTTAAAATTAAGCTTGGTTTACCATGGTTAAATGCCATGCATGTTGTTGCTTCACATATTCATAAATGTCTTAAGTTTATTTATGATGATGAAGTGGAAATAGTTAATCATAGTTTATATCATACCTAGGGATTCTACTACCATTGACTTATGTTGGCCTTCATTACCTAATTCATGTCCTTTTTGACTTGATCATCTTTTTCACTCATATCAAGTCTATAAGCATCATAAGATTCTTGAGTTAATTTTATTTCATAAGTATCTTAATTGTGGTGTTTTGCCTACACCTTCCATACCTCCATTATCTATGGCTTCTACATTTTTTAATCAAGCTTCTCATGTTGCTTGCTAGTATGCTGATAATCCTCCTATAGAACTTGTGAAGGATCCTATAATTGCTCCTCCTAGTTCTCAAAATATTTAAAGTAAGGTAAAATTTAATCAATCTGCTAATGAATGTCATAAAAAGTATTGTGCACAAGCTAAATCTTGTAATTCTTTTTTTTTAAATATTTACTTTATTTGGATACAACTATTCATGATCTATTAGAAGAAGCTGATGTTAATAATGATGTTAAGTTGTATTATTCTGATGGTTCTATTCATATCTTAGATCCTATTTTGATTAATGTAGATGATGAAGATACTCTTAATGATACTGATGATGTTAATGATCAATATGAGACTATTGACATTGATTTTTATTTACCTAATATGCTTTCCTCACAGTTGATACTTTAGTATTGAACATTGTGATTCTCAAGAGGATCCTTGTTTGGAATTGGCTATCATTCCTACTACGTTGGATATAGACCCTCTTGTGACTTACCCACCTTCAATGTATTTGCTAAATCTTGTTAGATTCTTTTATACAATCTTTTTTCCTCTATTAATGCAAGGTGATAAAATGATTGAACCTATTGTATTATTCCTCTATATGTATCTCTATTCTTCCATATTTTGTTTCATGTTATCTTGTTCTTGTTCAATTGTTCATACAAGTTTCCTTGTGTAATCTTCTTGGATTCACAACTTGGTAGCACTAATTCTTTTTGGTCTCTAGGTCATGGTTCAAAAAGATTCTTCTTTATATTTCATATGTGATCTTTCATCCTTTGTGATTGTAGTTCTACTTTCTTTGAGGAATGATTTCAATTCATTTGCAATATATATATATATATATATATATATATATATATATATATATAATCTTATGATCATATTGACCCCGTAATAGGTAGATCCCTTTTGTGTTCTCTATATTTTTATGTGGTATTTTCCTCGATTTGTGTTTGTCTAGGGGCATCTTGTAGTGGAAACATAATTAATGGAGTTGTTTATGTTTTCATCAAAGCCATTGCTCCTATCAAAGTATTGGCAATGACTTTAACATGGGGGCATATGTTTTGCTCACTTATTGCACACATAAACAAACTTTTCAATACACACATATATTAATTTTCAAGATACTTTTTCTCCCTTTTTAGATTAGTGACTAATCCTTAAAGCATAGATTTATATTTTAAAATCTCTTCATCCCTCTAGTTTCAAATATATTTTTGATCTGTCAAGGTCAAAGGTGTCCTTTAGATTGAATCTCCTTTTACCTTTTTTTTTATTCTTATAGAGTAGAATATTCTTAATAGTGAATCCTTGATGGGTTGACTAGTGAGTAGCCACATTCGCTAGGCAGTTCAATTCCATCTTTCTAATTGCACAATTTCCTTGTGTGGTTCATTGGCCAATCAACTTAATACCTCAGTAACAAAGGATTGGACATCCTTTCACATTGAATCCATGATTAGATAGAATCATGTGTTTTCCTATGAATAACATACTAACTTCATTTTATTTTCTCAACCTGGGAGCATAAGCTTGAGAGGGTGACTACAAAGTATATGCTCTAATTCCTCTTTTTAAGTCGTTACAACTAAAATAGGAAGGGAATGATGAAAGAAACTTAAGCTGGGAACTAAAACAATATCTTATCTTAGAGCTTAGAGTAATGTTGCAAATAGTAAATCTACCTATGCACCTATGTTGTAGGAATAGTTCAATGATTCTATTACTAATGGCTAAGGAATAGGATAAGTCTACCTTGCAAAGAAAAAAAAAGGAAATGAAATCTACTCTAACAAAGTAGTTCACTCACCAAGTGGGCCCCCTTGGATGAGTGAACAGAAATGACAATCAAGAAAAAAGATGGAAACTTGAACTTTGTATTATATTCATTCATAGTAAGAGATTACATTTGATTAAAAAAAAGATCACACATTGTTGTTATGAAAATTGATCTATTTTATCCTTCTCCTAGTAAGAAATTCTTTCAAAGCTACATCAGGTGTTATTCAAAGGAAAACTACAACTTCCGATTCCTAGGATCACTCCATTAATGAGGATCAATTACATATTCATAAAGTTTACAATAGAGATATCATAATTACAATTTAACTCCTTAAAGAATATAGCAGTTTGAGCAAGCTATATTTGTGCACTACCACTATGCATGCAACTTCCACATACATATATATTTATTTCATCATCAGTGTTAGAAAGGGTATAATGTTCAAACTATCACTCTTTGTAAATCCTATGGCTACAAGAAGGAATCTACCTGCACATAGCATGGATGAGGAAACGTTTATCAGCATGTAATATTTCTTTGTTACACCATAGAAGTCCATAGATTTAAGAAAACATAGCATATTTGAACTATCTATACATCAATCTTCAAGTCTTAACATATAGATAATATATTCATAAAAACATAAGTTCCTTTTCTTAAATCATAGAGTCATAAAATGTTTCAGCAAGATAATTATCTGAAAACAAGATAAGAGGTTCTCAATATAATTTCATTTTAGAGGCTCATCATTCCCCCCAACTGATCTATTGCTCATCTTTAGCAATCATCAAATTCCTAATCCAAGCCCACACTCTCCAATCACTAGGTATCCTTTCTCATGACTCATTCTTCACATAATTAAAGTAACCATAATTTTTCTTGAGTCTCTTCTAGCACCAAAATTGAATAGTCATGTCATGATTTCTTGCATTTCCATTTGCTACTAGTAGTGGCTATAGGAGAATTAGAGGTTGATACCTTAATGGCAACCAATGTTTGCATTAATTTCTCCCCAAGTCAATATACCAAGGAATCCTAATTGTAGCAAGAGTCAACTTTTGTGGAGAGGGTTCTCTTATTTTTAGATCATGTGGTATTCTAATCCATTATTGCCTCAAAGAAAAAATTGTTGTCTCAACATCCTGAGATGAGTGTTGTTCCTAGTCCATAAAGGCCCACTCTCTAATTGAACACAACTTACCAAGTCCTATAGAATTGCCCAAAATAGAATCTAATCTAGATATGTCTATCTATAATGTTGAACTTCTAGTCTCATGAACAATGGTGCTATCATTTCACTATCCTTGTAAGCCACAACTTGATGTTCTCTGATTATTTCATTCTACATCCATATCATCACTTCTCTTAACTACACATCCCCTAGATATAGGACTAGGTTCCACCCTGTGTCATTAGGTACTGCTAGATTATGAAGATACAATTCGAACAATAAATTTTTAAAAGCCATGGGAGCAGATCAAAATACTTCTTAAAACTCATGTGGGGTAGAGATAGAGGGATTAATACCTTCCACAATTCCAGTCAATTTATAATTTGCAAATTTTTCTTTTAAATATTTAAGGCATATACAGGTGATTGTGACCTACATTCCATTAATTCAAGAATCAATCCTATGATCTTCTCAATTCTTCTCTTTAGGATTTTGTTCTAATCTAAACTCTATTTCAACTTGTAACTCTACTCATTAATAATGTTCATGTTTAATCTTTCTTTCTCCAATTTCTATTGAGCTCTCTCACATAACAACTATTGAAACAAATTAATTCCGACAGACAAAGGTGTAGATAGATTAAGTGGTGGCAATAGCTTTTGATTAAACAAGTCTATCTATTTAGTTGTCAAATGGGAAGTTTTTTTGATACTCTATGGTGTGGAGCATTCTTATTTTCTTATGACAACTATTCTCACCACATTTTCTTCCCTACTAGATTCAGTGGTTGCTGTAGCTAATGTTTCTAACCCTTCTTGATCTAGTTTTTCTATTACTTCCTTAACAATTTTGGGTCTAAATTTTGGATAATCCTATGAAGGGAACTCTATAGAATTTTCAAAAATTTCTTGTGCATCAAGTTTTTCCTCAAACTCCTCAAATATTTCAAGCTCACGAGACTCCTTATCACTATCAATAAGCACATTTTTGACACTATAGTCAACTCTAGATTGTGGATTCTGGAAATTACAATTTTTTTTTCACTAAGTTCATTTCATTGCAATTTTTCCTCCCGAGAGTAATCCTCTTCACATTTAGAAAAATTAGGGGTAGCTATGGGAAAAGAGGCTTCCAAAATTCTACTCTCAGAGAGTCTTGGGCTTCACCTCATGGTTGGTGTTGATAAGCATGGAGGATTCTTTCATTTCCTCTTGCTTACAAGTATTTCCATTGTAGGTGCTTCAAGAGGTTTTTCTAGATCTTCCTCCTCTTGAGAGTGCAAGGTTTCATTAAGGTTACTCTCCTCATCTAGTTTTTGTTCTAACATTTTTGCTTTAGGTTCCAAAATTTTACCTTTTTCTTTCTCAATGGGAGACCTATTCTTAGCGAATGATGGGGCCTAAAGGGCACTAGTAACTTCTATATTTTGCTTCTCTTTTGCTAGCAATGGAGGGTTCAACTTTGTAAATCCTCTTCTTAGTCAGTCTAAAACTAGAGAGACTTTAGGAGTATCTTCAGCTCTGGGAACAAATTTATAGAATGTAGTGGATGTTCTTTCCCTATGTCCAACACCTTGGCCTCTAGGGATGGCCAACCTAGGATCTAATTTTTTTAACTACAAGAACTCCTTCCATGACCCAATTTATTTCTTATTTAATTCCCTTCTATGATTAATTTTATCAAGCAATGATGAGAGATAGACTGATCATTTCCTGATTGCACTAAATAATATTTCTTCTTAAAAATGTTAAACATGAAATTTGGAAGGTTTATCTATCTACATTCATGCTAAGGTGATCCAAAATCTTTAAATGTAGGGCATTTAGTTATGTGTAACATTCCTCGCACGTAAAGTACTAAATGACAAACTCTACTGGCTAAATAAACTCCATTGTCAAGGATAATCTAGAAGTACCTCATTTCTTATCAACATCCAATGGAGGGTCCTGGAAAATACTAAATTTTACCCTAGCATTCCTTAGGTCAAACTCTTTCTCCCAATTTTTGCCTTCCTAGGGCAACCTAGTGACCTTGAATATCACCTCCTCTGTGAACTTAATTCTTAGACCTTTAACTACTACAATGCCATCCTTTAAGGTGCTCATGAATTGAAGAGTGACCTCTTCATCAAATCCTTTTAAACTAAGATGATAATCCAACCATCCCCTTCTTCTAAACATTTCACAACTAATTGCATCACCTAAAAGAACCTGGTGATCAATTGGCTCATTCCTCTATAGACCTCCACCCATGGTTGATTCTAGCTAATTTATGGAAAAAACCATGATGTCTCAGAGCTTGGTGAATAAAAGTTTGCAATATTATGGCACTAGAAATGGTTAATTCTAACAAATGATGTGTACTTGGAGAGTTTAATGCATAATATCTCATAATATCCTTCTGGCATCAAATTTCACAATTTCCTCTCACGTACATGTTCGTCACCCAAACATGTTGCAAATCATCATTAAAAGTTAAGTAATTTCTTTTAATGTCCTTAATTTCATAATGATGTAATTCACAGTTGGACAAGTCATCAACATGTGACATTAAGCATGTAATTATTTCTAGTCATCTCAATAAAATTTTGAAGTTACATGCGATTTGAAATTGATTTGAAAGAAAATATTAAATATTTCCCTCCCCCCAACTAAGAAAAGGCATGGGTCCCACTAGTATAGGATATGCAAGAGTAAATAATTATAAACAATAGAAAATCATGAAAAAGCATGAATAAAATAAAATAAAATAAAATGCAAAGTTATGTGGTAGGTACTTGGCAACTGCTATAGAAAAGATGTTTTGGAAAAGATCAGCAAAATTGACAGAGTGATGGGATGGAATGGTAATATGGGAGAGAGAGAGAAGGTTAAGTAGAGTAGATGTGAAGAAACTATTTTCAAGAAGAAAGTGTTTATTATGAATGCCTTGAATAGAGTCAAGAAGTATCAGGAGTTAGGGTAGGAGACCCAGACTCTTTGGCTCCATGAAAAAAAATCCTCATTGTGCTAGAATTACTATAGGAACTCTTCATGACTAACTGGTTTATTATAAAGCTTGAGTCAGTGCCCATTGACAAGCAACTCAAAGCCAACAAGATCAATCATAGATAGTTTAACTACACCATTTGGAAATACAACAAGAATCTCATAAGGTCCTAACCAGTGTGTTTGGAACTTTCTTGGATTATGCTGGTACTTTGAGTCATAAAGGAGTGTCCAATCTCCTAAAACAAACATTTTCTATTTGATAAACCTATCATGCCACTATTTTCTCTAGTGTTGAATGAGCTCAGTATTGTTCAATCTAGTTTTCCTCCATTCATAAAGACCATTTAAACTCAATATTTGGTCCTATTGTGCACTAGTGCATTCCATCTTGAGCTCAAAGGTGGTCCTCAATGTTTTATATTCAAATTCTATAGGCATTACTACTGACTTACCATAGACAAGCTCAAAAGGAGTAAAACCAGTTGTGGACTTCCATGTGGTTCCATAAGCCTAGAGAGATTCAAGAAGGCATGTGGTCCAATTCTTTTTATGGAGTGCTACTATCTTGGTGAGAATGGATTCCAACTCCCTAATAGTAAATTCTACTTGACCATTCGCCTGGGGATGACAAGATGATGATTTGCATATCCTGATAGTATACTCCTTCATATGAGCAGTTATCAAAATTTGATGTAAACTGAGTCCCCTAATCATATATCAATTCCCCAGGAATGCCAAACCATGTAAATATGGATTCATATAAAAACTTAGCCACATTGATATCCCTTGGCCATTTTATGGGTTTAGTGTCTACTCATTTGGTTGCATAATCAGTGCACACCAAAATGTAGGATTTTCCTTGTGAACTAGGTTCAATAGGTCCTACAAAGTCAATCCCCCATTTGTCAAATGGTGTGACAACTACTTGAGGCTATAGGGGTATTTCATCTGATTTAGGGGGTCTTTCAATTTGTTGACAATTGTCATATTTCTTCGTATATCTAGCTACATTCTTGTGCAAACTTGCCCAATAATACCCAATTGTTAAGATTTTGAAGGCTATTCTTTTGGTTGTAAAGTAACCTCCATAGGGCTCATCATGACATGCCTTCAACACATCATATGTTTCATCCTCTCTTACACATTGATGCATGACTTGATTAGGTCTAGTATAGAACATATACGCAACAATACATGAATAGTAAAATCTCTTCTTTGGTAGTAACTTTATTACTTGGATAGAGAAGTGAACTAACATTTTACCTATAGTAAGGTAATTATCCATACCCACATCCACGGGTTTTGTGTGAGCAATAGAAAAATTGTGTTCATCTAGAAAACTATCATCAATGGATGTGGGATTATCAATGACATGTAACAGAGAGAGAAATCTAGCTACCACATTGGCCTTATTAGGTTTATCAACTATGGTGATGTCAAATTCTTGCATGACTAACAACCAATGAGCCAATCTTCCTAAGATTGTAGGCTTGTTCACCAAATATTTTATAGCAAAATGGTTAGTGTGACAAATATTTCATATCCAGTAATGTAGTGCCTAAACTTATTGAGGGCATAGATGATTGCAAGTAATTACATTTTAGTGACTGTGCCATTAACTTCTACACCTTGCAAATTCTTATTGAGGAAATAAATGGCATGTCCAACTGAGTCTAATTTTTTTCCTAGAACAACACCAATAGAATAGTATAAGGCATCTATATGAATGTGGAAAGGTAGGCCCCAATTGGGTCCTCTCAAAACATGCATTGTGGTAAGAACTTCCTTAAGCTATAGGAAGGATGTTACATAATCAAAGTCCCAAGAAAATTCATAATCCGTTTTTAGCAGGTTGTAGAGAAGTGTTGCAAGTTGATTGAAGTTTTTAATAAATCTTCTATAATATCCAACATGTCCCAAAAAAATATGTACATCCTTCTACTTCTCTAGTGTAGGCAAGATACTAATGAATTCAATCTTTTCTAGATCTACTTGGATGCCCTTAGATGAAATGAAATGGCCTAGCACTACCCCTTCCTCCATCATCACAAAAAAAATCTCACTATTTAAGGAAAGGTTATAGTCTTGACATCTTTTGAGTACCATTTCTAAATTTTCTTTTACTTCTTCAAAAGTAGTACCATAAATATTAAAATCATCCATGTAGATCTCCATATAGTTAGCAAAAATATCTGAAAAGATACTGATGATAGCTCATTGAAATGTGGCTAGGGCATTGCACAAGCCAAAAGGCAAAACTAAGTAGGAAAACATTCCCCATGGATAGGTGAAATTTGTTTTTTCTTGATCTTCTGGGGCTATTTGTATCTGAATGTAACCACTGAAACCATCCAGAAAATAAAAAAACTTTTTGCTAGCTAGGTTCTCAAGGACTTGGTCTATAAATGGTAAGGGAATATGGTCCTTCTTAGTTGTTGAATTGAGCTCCCTATAATCTACACAAACTCACCATTTTACTCCCTTCTTAGGTACTATAGCCATGGGTGAGACCCACTGGCTATCAGAGATGGGG
Organism: Cupressus sempervirens; assembly: GCA_028749045.1. NCBI lineage: Eukaryota > Viridiplantae > Streptophyta > Pinopsida > Cupressales > Cupressaceae > Cupressus > Cupressus sempervirens. The sequence continues at coordinate 169,824,453 of CM053791.1, read as the reverse complement.
TATATAAAATTGACACTTAATAGTTTCTACAATTAATTCTTAACTATATCTTTTAATATAGGGTTAACTCTTCTCTGAGGCTGTTGAACAGGTTTGTAGTCAAAGCTGATGTAAATCTTGTGAGTGTAGATCATAGGGTCTAATCCTTTCATGTCCATGTACTCCCAAGAAAATGTGCTTTGATTCTCTTGTAGTAACTACAACATAACCTTTTGTTGAGAGAGTGATAAGGCATTGTTTACATTCAACTCTTTTCTTGGACCAACTTCCATCTTAATAACCTTATCTACCATGAATAATTAGGCAACAAGAGAAGAATCCATCTCATGAGGTAATAATGAGTGGAGAAATGGTGAAGCTTCTAAATGATGTGGTGAATTCAAGAATGATAAAATGGTCTCTAAAATACATTCAGCTTAAGAACACACTTGAGATTCTATTCCATATTCATATAGAATAATGGATGAAATTATTTCATCTTCTTCTTGAGTAGCTATAAATGATTCTCTAGCTATCATCATCAACTGGTGGATGGAATTGACTTCTAGATCATCATCAAGCAAGTTTGGCTAGATTACTTGGTAATCTAGTAACAATGGTTGAGTAGGGGAGTATAAAGTTAGGTTCTTGGTATGGGTTTAATAGTAGAGCTATTAGCAAGTTGAAGTGTGGTGGGTATCTCTTTAAGGCCAATGATATGCAGCTAAGATAATACCTCCTTTTTCATCACATTAATATATGCTCCTAGGTCAACCAAAGCATTTTGAACTTAGGTCCCATGAATAGTGACTGTAACTACAGGATTCCCAAGATCAGAGTATTTAGGTATAGTTAATTTCTCCAGTATTAAGTCAAACAATTGTCATAGGACATGAATGATTTTTGGATCTTTCTTCTTCCTTTCTGGTTGCTTAATGCATGCTTCCTTAATAGCTTTGGTAGAGGCAGGGACTTCCTTAATAACATCCAACAATATTATTTTTATTGTCATCTACTTTGACTAATTAAGAAAATTAGTGACTACATGGTACTTCGTAGGTAGGCTTTGTTCTATCAACCTATGGAAAAATGGAGGTTCTTCGACTATAGGAGAGGTCTGCTAATTTGACTCATTTGTATGCTTAGTTAGAGGATCTTCAACTTTAGTTATTATAGGCTTTTGCAGTATAGGAAGAGTGGTGGCTGACCTTAAGTGAATATCATTCAATGAGATGACATAGCTTTGTTGTTGAGCCTAATTTTTAGTATTGTTCAGATTAGGATTAGGCTGAACTAGTAGTTGGGTCTACATGGGAGTAGTATTTGTGGCTATAGGATGAGGCATTAGAGCTTGCTACTAAGGTGGTGGCAATGGCATTTTCTAACTATATTGGGTATTCCAATTTTGAGTTTGTTTCCAACCCTACTGAGGTTGTTGCCAACTATTTTTTCCACTCAAATCAATATTCAATTTTTTTTTTCCATTGATTATTATTTTTATAACTTTGAAGAGGATTTTGTGGCATACCTTGTCTTTGAGGCCATGGCTTTCTTTGAGTGACATAAAGTACCTCTCCATTTTTATCAATGACTTTGAACTCAGTCGGCATTGGTTGTGTCTCCACACTAGCAACAGGCTTACATCTATAGTGCCTTTTATTTTCACTACAATGTGGATAGTATTTAGTCAACATAGCATCAATTTCATCTTTCTTTCTTTTGGCTTGCATGGTATCTAGTTGATTGGTTATATCTTTAATGTTGTCTTGCTTGAAATCTGATAGCAAATTGGATAATTCCATCTTGGATACTCTTAAACTACCATTGGAATCATTTGGTAAATTCCTAAGTCCCCTACCTTTCTTCATAGTAGCTCTAGAATAATTTGGGCATGTACTCTATATATTAGCCCAAGTCTTTTGAGTGATATCTCCTCCTTTCATAAGATCAAGAGCTTTAATACTTCCATCATTTATGCCTCTCAGAAAAAGATGTTTCATTGATTCCTCATTAAATTGATGTTGTGTATAATGTTATAGGTTGAGCATTGAACTAGGAAACATAATATTCCAATGTTTCATCATCCTTTTGGAACATTCTGTAAATGTTATCCCCTTTCAAATATCGACCCTTGAAGTGTTCCTTATACTTTGTGAGAAAAAAGTTGCTCATTATAGGCCAATCTAAAACAACATTAGCACCCAACCCCATAAACCATCTCAAAGAAGGTTCTTTGAGGGTAGAAGGAAACAACTTCAGTTTTTGAGCAATAGTTGTATAGTCATAACTTCTACATAGTATGTCAAACTCAAAGAGAAAGGTTTCAGGGTCTTCAATGATTATAGCATAAAACTTGGGAATTTCAATAGTAGGTATATTCTTAAAATTTTGGTTGAGGCTAAGGCTAAGCCATTCTTGGAGGAGGTATTAGTAGTGATCCTTGATAGATGACAAGGTCAAGTGGATTATCTTGGTATTCAAGTTCAACAAAGGGATCATTCAAATGCAAGGATTCATTAGAGGATGAGGGTATTCATTCTAAAGCACTAGTGGATGGATTTTCAAAAGGTTCTTCTTTGTTCTCACTATGAGGTTCTTTAGGTTCAAGATTAAAAATGTCTTCCTGAATATTATAGGGAAGAAATCCCCCATGGAGGTTTCTTCTTCTATGCATGCAAAATAATATGAAATCTAAACTACCATATTGACTATAGGGTTTAATTAGATTGATACCTTCCCCATCAATGGCACCAAAAATGGTCGGTCAACTTAATACCTCAGTAATAAAGGATTGGACAACCTTTCACATTGACTCCATGATTAGACAAAATCATGTGTTTTCCTAAGAATAACATATTGACTTCATTTTATTTTGTAAACCCAAGAGTGTAAGCTTTAGAGGGTGACTATAAAGTATATGCTCTGATTCCCCTTTAAGTAATTACAACTAAAATAGAAAGGGAATGTTGAAGGAGACTTAAGCTATGAACTAAAATGACATCTTATCTTAGAGCTTAGAGTAATACTACAAATAGTAAATCTATCTATGCACCTATGTTGTAGGAACAATAGTTGTCTACCTTGAAAAGAAATAAACAAGGAAATGAAATCTATTCTAACAAAGTAGTTCACTCACCAAGTGGGCCCCCTTAGATGAGTGAACAAAAAAGACAATCAATATAGGAGATGGAAACTTAAACATTGAATTCTATTCATTCATAGTAAGAGATGACATCTAATTAAAAATAAAATCACACACTATTGTTATGAAAATCAATCTATTAGATCTTTCTCCTAGCATTTAATTCTTTCAAAGCTATATTGGGCATTATTTAAAGAAAAACTACTACAACTTACTACTTCTATGATCACTCCATCAACAAGGATCAATTATAGATTCATAAAGTTTACAATAGAAAAATCATTAACTACAATTTAACTCCTCCAAGAATATAGCAGATTGAGGGAGCTATATTCTTACATTTCCATAACTGAAATCACACAATAATCTACTTGTTGCAGTGATTCATCAATTTGGTCAGCTTTGAGATAGGGTTGAAATGTTGACTTTGAATGTGCATGGCAGTGCCTACAAAACATTTAATGCATGCAACTTCCACACACATATATATTTATTTCATCATCAATGTTAGAAAAGGTATAATGTTCAAACTATCACTCTTTGCAAATCCTATGGCCACAAGAAGGAATCTACCCAAACATAGCATGGATGAGGAAACATTTATCAGCATGTAATATTCTGTCATTATACCATAGAAGTCCATAGGTTCAAGCAAACATAGCATATCTGAACTATCTATACTTCAATCTTTATGTCTTAACATATAGATAATATAAACTTTCATTATGGCAAGCATTGGAAAGGGAGGGAAGAAGGATTTTCAAAATTTCAACTCTGATCAGGGTGAGATTTATTTGGAATGTTAGAAATGGGCCCCTGGCCTGGAGCATGAGTCATAGAAGGAGGACGGTCAAGGATCTTTAGGCACAAGAGAGGAGATGAAGAAAGATGATGGGGACCCAGATGCTCCACCCAAGGTGTTGTACAAGATTTCATCAATTCCCAAGGTGGGTCTACCTAGCTCTGCTAAATGGTCATCACTTTTTGGGGTTAAGCCTATAGGTAAGTTCTCTTTTCCACCTGTTAAGATTCTCCCCGAAGCAGAGAAAGGATCCTATGCCATTGTCATTTTGGATGATCTTGTAGATCATAGCATTACGTTAATGGTTTTGACTTTGGTTGGTAAATTCTTAGGGCCAAGGCCAAATATAGATTTTGTGAGATCTTTCATTAAGAAGAAATGGGTTCTCAAAGGTCAAGTCTCTATCATAGCAATGGCTAAGGGCTTTCTATCTTTTGATTTTTCTTGTATGGAAGACCTCTCAAACATTCTGTGTGAGGGGTCATGGGCTGTAGGTTGTTCCACTCTAGTTCTGTAGAGGTGGTCTTCTAAGCTGAATATGAATGATTCTTTCTTTATGCAAGCCCCTCTCTAGGCAAGGCTTCCAGAGCTCCCCTTAGAATTCTAGAATGAAGATGTTTTTGTGGGCCTAGCCAGCTCCTTCAGGGAGCTCCTCTCAATAGATCTAATCATAGCCTCAAAAAGACACCTTACCTATGCTCATAACTACATAAGGGTAAGGGAAGGCATGTACATTCCAAAAATAGTGATGTTCCACTCAAAACTAGGAGTGCATGTTCAAAAACTAATTTATGAGTCTATTCCATTTGCAAGTTTCCTCTATTTAAAATCTAGGCACAAGGAAAAGAAATTTCGTAAAGCTAAGGCAAAAAGGACAAAGAGTAAGCCTAAGGAAAAGAATATTTTTCTCAACCAAGAAGGAGATCATAGCAATGAAGGAGGTAAAGGATGAAAGGTGTCAAAAAATAAAGACCATGATGTCAAGCCCCAAGCCATAGAAGTGGCAAGTAAGAATTCTCTAAATGAGAAAGAGTAGGAGGTTGGTATATTGGAGGACCCTTCTATGGAGATCAAGTCAGTAAAATAATCTTTGGCCCCAAGTAGAGAACCAGGTAGACTCCCAACGAACTATGATCACAAACTAAGCAAAGGAAACAAAAAAGAAGAGGTAAGCCATGTAGGGATGAAGATGAAAGTTGAGGTTCAAAATCAAAGGCTTTCTTTGGAACTCCCTTTGGCTTCTCTAGTGAATCTACCAACATCCAATGCCCTAAGGATGAAGTTTTTAGATCTAATCAACAACTCTTCCCTAGAATAGATCTCAAAATTGGAGGAATGGATAAACAGTTGTTCTCGAGACAATAAAGGTAAGGGGAGTATGGTTAAAAAGAAGAAAACTCAAAATCGTGATCATCTTCAATTGTCTCTAGTGATGACCAGAAGCAAGATAAAATTAGATGTTGGGTTATAACCTAAGTCTCCAAGAAGAAAAAGTTTGAGTCAAGCACTGCAAGAGGAGGCCAGAAAGAACTTGGCAGATGGGAGCTAGAGAATCATCAAGGAATGTTCTATAAAAAAGGAATGAAGATCATATCATGGAACATAAGGGGCCTAAATGGTGCCCACAAATAAGAGATAGTCTAGAATATGATTAGAGATCAAAGACCTAATTTCTTAATAATTAAAGAAATAAAGATGAGAAAAGACATGGTAGGAAAGTTATCCTTCAATTGTAATATGATCAGTGAAGCCACAGATTCAGAGGGAGTTGAAGGGGGGGTTCTGATTCTCTTCAATAAAAAGGCTTTCTAGATCTCTATTGTTCTTAATGAAGGTAATAATCTCCTCTGTAAGGTCTTCCATGTACATAGTGGTGACTCTTGGTTTATTTTAAATGTGTATGCTCCTAATACTAAAAGGGAGAGAAGGGTTTTTTGGGCCAAGATTCTTGATGCAATTCAAACTAGTAACATAAATAAAGGTGTTATTATGGGGGATTTCAACACCCCCCTTTTAGATGAAGAAAAATTAGGGGGCTAGCCTCAGATGAGGAAAGTAAATTAGACTTCTCTAATTTTATTAACAATTTGGCCTTTATGGATGTTGATCTTTTGGGGAGATGATTCACTTGGTCAAATAGGAGAACTGATAGGGATTCCATCTAGGTTCATCTAGATAGAGCCCCCATTTCCCTAGACTAGATGCAAACCCACATGTGCAGACTTTCTCTTCTTCTCAGAGTTGGGTCAAACCACTCACCCACCTCACTTTGATTTAGTCCTTTGATAGTCAAATGAAAATTTCCTTTCCATTTTGAGAAGATGTGGACTTCCCACTTGGATTTGGAAGCTAAGATTTCCTCTTGGTGGAATATAGAGATGAAAGGTACAACAATGTTTAGAATAGCTAAAAATTTGAAAAATGTGAAAAGAAACATTAAAGTTTGGAATAAGATGGATTTCTAGCATATCTTCTAGGAGAAGGATGAGAAGAATGACCAGCTTTGAAAAGTCCAGGAAAGGATACAACAGGAAGGATACAACAATTACATTAGGATCAAAGAAACGTCTATCCTATCTGACCTCTACAATATCATTAATAGGGAAGAGTACTTTTGGAAGCAAATATATAGAGTCAATTGGCTCAAAGAAAGTGATCATAATACTAGGTTCTTGCACCTCTCCACCTTAAAACACTATGCACACAATAGGATTTTGAGTATAAAGAGGGGGCAAGCTAGTTTGGCAAAGGATAATGAGATCATGGATGAAGCAGTGCATTTCTTTTCTTCACTTATTTCTAAGGACTCTTCACTTTCGCTAAAAGGCCAAGAGGATATTTTGACTTCAATCCCCAATCTGCTATAGGAACACCATAGTTCCATGCTAAAGACTATTCCCTCTTCACATGAAATTTATCAAGTTCTGTTATCTCTCCCTATTGACAAAGCTCTAGGGCAAAATGGCTTCCCAACATTCTTTTTCTAGAAATATTGGGAGGTGGTCAAAGGGGATGTGGTGAAGGTAGTGTAAGAATTGTTTGGGGCCAGGAATCTTTTGAAGGAACTTAATGCTACATTTTTTTTTAATCCTTAAAACCTTAGGGGCTGATTTGATGGATAAATTTAGACCCATAAGCCTATGCAATTCTTTCTATAAAATCATTTCAAAAGTTTTGACCACTATGATTCTCAGTGTTCTCCATTTGATTATTTCTCCACAAAAAAATGGCTTTGTCCTAGGGAGACAGATCCTAGACTCAATAATAATGGTTCATGAGGTTATTCATTCTTTGGAAGCTAGAAAGAGTGAAGGATTCTTGCTCAAGTTGGACCTATCTAAAGCCTATGATAGGGTGGATTGGGACTTCTTGAAGGCTATTCTCTAGGCTTTTAGATTTGATGTCCAAGTTTGTAACTTAATTCTTTAGCTTGTCTCTACCCCCTCTCTGGCCATTTTAATCAATGGAGCTCCCTCAAATTTCTTTTTCCCCTTAACAGGGATTATATAGGGTGATCCCATATCCCCTATTCTATTCATTATTATGGCTGAGTGTATTGGGAGGTTAATCCTAAGGAAATGATAGAATTGGAGCCTCCATGGTATTAAGCCATCATTTGGACAGATTACATTCAACCATCAACAATTTGTGGATGACACAATTCTAGGTGGGGAAGCCATGGTACAAGAGGCTAAGGTATTAAAATATTTGTTGGATACCTACATGAGGGGTTTACAACAAGATATAAATTGGGAAAAGACCTCGGTCTTTTTTGTAAACACCCCAATTGAGTGACAAAGAAAGAAAGCTCACATCCTAGGATGTGGTGTGTGGTCTCTTCCAGCTAGTTATCTTGGAATGCCACTAGCGTCAAAACTGCTAGAACCTTTTTGGAATGGCATTATTGATAGATTTAACAAGAAGCTAGCAGGATGGAAAAGAGCTACACTCAGTCAAGTAGGTAAATGTACTTTGGTGAAATCTACTCTTCAAAACCTCCCAACTTATGCCCTTAGCCTTTTTGGGATCCTGGTTAAATATGTTGATAGAATGCAAAAAATCTAAAGGGACTGTTTGTGGATAGGGGTTGAAGAAAAGAAGAGATACCATTTAGTGGCATGGGAGAATTTTTTCCTACCTAAAAGCTATAGTGGTCTAGGCATTAGAAAAATTAGACACCTCAATAATCCTCTGCTAGCGAAGAAGATATGGCACATTTTTCAAAGTTCCAGAGAATGGTAGAATATCATGGTGGAAAAGTATTTTAGAAGGCAATCTCTCAGATTCATATTTAGTGAAACTAATCTTCCACATGGATCCTTTATCTAGAATGGGATCCTTAAGGCAAAATCTTTGGCTAAATCAAAGGCAAAGTGGAAAGTAGGCAATGGGGAAAGTATCTTATTTTAGTAGGACAACTGGTTAAGCTAGGAGCCCCTCATAGACCACCCTAACTATGAGAGATGTGTTTATTTATGTATAATAAGATTTGGCCTGAAAGTTAGTGACTACAATGCTGATCAGGGATGGAAAGACCTAACCCTAGTTTCCCATGATATTTAACCACTGATGCCTATCCTAAATGCCATGATCCTTAATAATAAGAGGGATGAAATTATATGGGGAGACAATTCCAATGGATTATATTCAATTGCTTCAAGCAATTTCTTGCTATGGAATAGGATGGAGAAACCTATCTAAGAAAAGACATAAATGACTAGCCTTACTCTGAAAATCAACTTATTCTTTTGGTTGCTTCTTCAAGAAAAAAATTATTACTTTGGATAACTTGATTAAGAGGGGTTAGATTATCCCAAATAGGTGTAGCCTTTGCAAGAATGATTTGGAGACAATTAAACACCTTTTTATTCATTGTCCCTACTCCTTAGAGGTATGGGATCTCATGACCAAGGGCTATGGAGTCAGTTGATGCAAATCGGCCAACATCCATGATTTCTTCAGACAATGGAATTGTATGTATAAATGAATGAAGGCATAGATGATATGTTCCTGGTCTCTTCCACATTTTTTCTGGGGAATATGGAAAGAGAGGAATAATCATATTTTTAGAGATAGGGAAGCCCCTGCTTTTGTAATTTCAGATAAAATTGTTAACACTATGAAGGAGAACTTCACCATTAGAAAGGGGGGAGACATTAAATGAGGAAACAACATAGCAAAGAAAAAGGATAGGGAGAGGAAAAGATAGGAAGCTAAGTGGCTTTTCCCCCCTGAAGAATGGAAAAAAGCCAATTTCAATGGGGTAGCCAAAGGGAATCCTGGCCCTGCCAGCTGTGGAGGAATTACTAGAAATGGTGATTGAATGAGAGTTGTGGCTTTTTCTTATCCCTTAGGGACTTAGACAAATAACTTTGTGGAGGCTAGTGTGGCTTGTCATATTATTAAACTAGCTCTAGCTACTGGAATTGAGAACCTTTGGTTGGAGGGAGACACTTTAAATATAATAAATTGTTTAAAAGGTTCCTCTAAGCCCTCTTGAACCATTGCAAATGTGGTGGAGGAGATTCGATCAAACTTGGAAAAATTCAAAAGGGTCCACATTAGCCATTTGTATAGAGAGGCAAACTCTACCATGGACTAGTTTGCAAATGAGGTGGTAGCCAAAAACATGGTGACAACATGGCATAATGGAGCTATCTTTCCAGTGGTCATGAAAGATATTATAATGTTGGAACATATCTAGGGAAGTATGAAGGCAATCTAACATTAATTATAGAAATATATGTAATAGTGCAAGTAAGACAAGATGTTAATGAAAATCATGGGAAGATAATAACTCTCCATCATTTCATGTACTTGTGGCATGTTTTATGGGTTTCTTTGCATATCCCCATTAAAATTGCCAAGGGTAAAAAAGATTTAGGGATATGAAAATCATAGGAAGTTGAAGTCTATGAGAACTGGTGTAGGATTTTTGGACAAGAGATCAAGATGGTTGGGGAGAGTAGTAAGAAGGAGCCAACTAGGGATGCAAAAAAATGAAGGAAAATATCAAAGGTCTAGGACAAACTGGAGAAGGGTGGAATAGAAAGGTATATTTAGAAACTTCACAGCTTTGAGAAGGAGATCACCAAGCTCATGGTGAATACCTAGAAGGATGGGCATGTAAAAATTGATGGTGTTTCTCACTAGGTCAATGTGGAAATGAAGGTATGTTTTAAGGGTAGTTATTGAATTTATATCTCTCGACACTAGATTCAATAGGGTTAGAACACAACACTTTTTTCTATTAAACCATTTTAGACATGGCATAAAAATTTCCTTTCCTTTTTATTTTTTTACTTCAATGAGTAAGGGCATTGCTCGGGTTTTAAGAAGAAACCCAATGCAAACCTAGCTCTTCATGAGAGTTTTTTCCTGTTGGTCTATGAATATCTTAAGACTCAAACAAGGGGCAAATCTTTAGGCCACTCTAGAGATGTTTTAGAGGCCACTAGGAGCTCAAACTACTCTAATTCTGAGGAAGTTTAAAGTCTAAGCTCAGAAGATGAGGATAACCCTTCCTTGAAAGGCAAGAAGTCTAAGGGAGGGGAGAAAATTTCTCTTCCAGCCAGTATTGTTCCTTGTAGAAGGAGCCCTTAGGGCTTAACCTCCAAACTAGAGAAACAGGAGGAAGAGGAGTATAATGAAGAAGAAGAGGATATGGAGTTGGAGGAAGAGAAGAAGGGGGAGGATAGTGAGAAGATCGGGGAGGACATTACTATTTTGCCAGGGAACCCCAAAAAGAGAAACACCAAGGAGGAGCTACTGTTGGAAGAGAGAAAAGATTAGACCCCTAAGGCTTCAAAACCCATCCCTTCTATCTCTCCATCTTAAGAGATTAAGGAAACCATGGTGGAAGATAGTGGGCAGATTATTATGGTGAAGATGGGGATTGTTAAGGAGAGAATGAACCTACAAGTCATAGAAGACATAGAAGGAAAAGCCCATTTTGATGAACTCATAAACCTTGCTCTGGTTACAATTTTAGATAATGCAAGAGAAATAAGGCTCAATCTACTCAATAATTCCAAAAAAAACATGATAGATAATTTTCCCTCTATCAAGTGGTTATTCTATGAGATTGAGGTGCTCAAGGAGAAAAGGAGCCTAGAGGAAGGAAATAGGACGAGTAGCAACCAAGGTCATCTTGCCGACCAGGAGGATTGTCTCTAAAAGGTTTTAAAAAGGGTGAAAAGGATGGAGATATTGAACCAAAACCTAGCTAATTAGGTGATTTCTACCCTAATAATTCTAAATGAGAACTTTAATAGTCTAGGCGAATTTCTGAAAAATGCAAGAATTGGTGGGGAAAAGGAAGGAAAGGCCAACACGGATCTCAGGTAGACCAAGGGAGAAATGAAAGAGACTAGGGGCTAGGTGGAACAAACTAATGACCTAAACTAGGAATGTGTGGGCATGGAGATCCAGAGTGCCAATGAGTAAGTATAAAATTTGTAGGATCCAGATAGTGAGAAATAATTGCTAGTGGTCTTTTTTTTTCTTTGTTCTATTAAGTTTAGAGTATATGGCTTTTGTTTCCTAGCCCCAGGCCTATCTTTTTTATGGCTTTTTATAGGAAGTTGCATAGGGTCTAGACTTTATTTTAAATTATTATTTTAGATATTATGTAAAAACTCTCAGGTTTCAGGATCCCTGTAAAACCTATTTTTCTTAATAAAAAACATATAGATAATATATTGATAAAAACGTAAATTTCTTTACTTAAACCATAGAGTCATGAAATCATTCCAAGGTAATTGTCTATAAATATGATAAAAGGTTCTCAAAATAAAGGCCTTTTAGAGGCTTATCATTCATATTGGGACATGAGTTCTCATTGGGCAAGATAATCACACCCTTTTTCTTTTTCTCTTTTTCTAGAGATGTCTCTTTTATTATGATCTTAGAATTGATAAAGACTTAAGTCTCTAGGGTTTTGAGAATCTCTTTGTCTCTTTGATTTTAATAAGATTATATTTTTATTGTGATCTACTTTACCAAGAGTTTGCATTGAGTTTGTACTCTTTCTAAAGTGGGGGCTAAACATATCATCTTAAAATGGAAGCACTTCCATGTTAAGAATTTTAAGCCCTCCAAGTAAGTGGTCTAGGTCATATCAAGCATCTTAAATGGATCTTTGCATGGATCTAGCTATTTTTCCCCTATTCTTCTTCTCTTTCTCTATTTTTAGCCTATTTTCTGACAACCTACTCTATGAGTTCAAGCATCCAATTCCTCAAGGAGATCGATTGTTAGCCATTGAAGGATTCAATCTCTATGGAGCCCTCTTATTGAAGTTTTCTCCATCCATATTCATCCAAACCTTTTCTTATGCAAAGATACATTCAAGATTGGTTTTGAAGATCTAATGCCATTAATTTGAGACATCATACATACATTTTGAGCATCCATACTTGTGGATTCAAGGATTCAAATCCTCCACAAGGATTTCAATATAAAAAAGGTGAACTATTTTATTTACTTTGTTTACATATATTACAATTTCAGTTATATTTCAAGGTTGATTCTAAATGAAGGTTTAACCAAGGAAAACACCCATCCAAACAAACAAACCATTTTTCTTGTAGATACAGCTGTGGAACATCAAATTGAAGAGTAGATTTAGCTATCTTCTTTGTCAAACTTGTGAGATGCATGAAAAGAAATTTTGTCAGAGAATTGCATGTCAAGGTCAAATTTTCAATGTACAATTGTTCTCTAGAGTAAGATTGTGCCCCACTATTAGGGTCAAGAATGACCTCCCTTCAAAAAGATTAAAGATTTCTAGGTTTTCTCCATCTCAACATTTCAAGTTTGTAACAGGTTGGAGATTTTCCAAAAACTGTACAAAGACACTAGAAAATAACACTTTCTAGATTCAAGGTTAGTATTTGTCTTTTATCTATTTCAAGATTTAAGCACATACTCCCCTAATAGGAAAACCATATAACCCCCTCTCTCCCTATTTTCCATCACATGATCCATTTATGCATTGATCACTTTATTCTACTCGATCAATTTGGATCATCACAATAAAAATAGGGTTAATAGAGGAAAACCTTATTTTATTTCTATTCACATAGTAGATTTTCTACATGTGTTTGTTGCCTCTAGGATTAGATTATACTTGTGTCTTGGTACCCTTTGAGATAGTTTTCTTTAAGGTGTTTCCTTGACCTAGATGTTGGTTATGACTTGTGTTTTGATACCCATATGGGACTTGATTTTATCACCTCAGGTCAGTGGGAATGGGCCATTTAGGTTCCACGAGGTTAGGTGGTAGTGCATTTTTCTTATACAATCAAGATCTAATAGCTAGATGTCATTGCTAGAGGTGCTTATGTTGTTGATTCCTTTCTATTTGATCTCATATTCCTATTAGATGATTACTCTCTATTATATATATGTTTATCAGAGATCTCATGAGATGATTTTATTTTATTTATGATGTATATTCTTTCACCCTTTCATTCCTTGTGACTTGTATAGTGGATAATTGTGCATTTTGATTATTGCCAAGTGGCATCTTGTAATTATATATTATTGAATTGGAATTATACTTTCTATAATTCTTTGATGTGGATTTGTTATGTTTTAGATTTAGTATTAATTATTCTTAAATTTGATTCAACGTCATGGGACCCTTAGGAGATGTAATCTATTTATGATGGTTGTATGTATGTGAGTTATTGCTTCCATTATTTTGTCTCTTATTTTTATTGCTTCTGCTATGTTATTTGTTGATGTTATTGTTTTTTGAAAGAAAAAGCTTGGCAAACATAATAAAACTTTAGGTTCATTTTTTTGGGGTTCCCTAGTGGCACATTCCAAAAGACCTAAATTGATTATACCTACATGTATAGATGATAACTCTTTGGAATTTTAGGCAAAGAAGAATATATATGAAGAGTTTACTAAGAATATATTGAGGGAGATATTAGAGAGATTAAATGAGAGAAGGAGAAAGATTATCAAAGAGGGGAAAGACTAGATTGGTAGAAATTTGAGGAAGATATTAGAGTATATAGAGGAAGGCATATATATTGATAGAGGGAGAGATATTAATAACAGATATTAAGTTTCTCTTTGGTATTTTTGTTGGTATTGGTTTTCCATTAATGCCTAAGAGGGAGATCGATGAAAAGAATATTGTTGAAATGAAGAAGATTGAGGAAATCTATCATGGAACAATCATTATTTTGTCACTAATGTAAAATCTACTACCTTTTAGTGAGATAATTACTTTGGTTTGAATGCTATCATTTGATTGATTGATGAAGAGGTTTTGAAAAGAAAGGACAACAAGAAAACCTAGAGAAAGGTTGAGTTATATGGTGTATAAAAGGAGCACTAAGATCAAGGAAGAATTTCATGACATAGTGTATTGTTTATCTAATTAACGCTATAATGAACGAATAATTGAGGAAAGACTAGAAGAAGGTTAAGTAAAGAAATGTGTCTACCAAGCTTGACTGAGAAAATAGTGGAAGCTAAAAAAGTTAGTGCAGGCTGAGCAGAAAGGTAGTTGAAGCCAAGTAGTAAGTTCAATATGTGTTGAGCATCATAAGATGGTAGTAGTGACCGAGCAAAACTTAGTGTATGTCAATCAACCCAATGTTCATGGAGCATCAGAAGACAATCTTTGCCAAGTGATAGTAAAATGTGTTTGATCAAATATTTGAGGAATCTAAGCTAACAAAGTTGATTTTTTGAATCATGTGAAGCATGTGGAAGATAAATATGATGAGTTGGTAGCACAAAACTCAAGATAAACCATTTTGAGAAGAATCCAAAGAGGATTGTAAGGGAAGTCTCTAGAGGGAAGAAAATGGAAAGATAGGAAGATTCAATGAACTTGACCTAACCCAAAAATGGATGATTGTGGTTAAGTGACAAAATATCTAAATTATATATATAAGGAAACAACAAGCTAGAAGAAGAGAGGTCAAGTGCATGAACTTGATAAAGACAAGAAGTCTAGGGTGTTGCTTGATATGGTGGCCAAATGAAAGAGTATGTATTGGCATACTAAGAAAGAAGGCTTGAAGGGTAAACAAGATATTAGAGACAAAGAGGATGAATTCCAAGTAGAATGGAGGACTGAATGTGAGATCTTTAATCTTCAAGTGAGTTGTTTTCATTATTAGATCAAGACATGTTGTTACTTTCTAACAACTGTATTAGTCTAGATAAATTATTTGGACTAAGGTTGACCTAACAATCATAAGTAAATCCTTTAATAGGGTGTCATTCTGATAGAATATTCTAAATTCCTCTAAAAAGGTTCACTCCTAATGAGGTGATTGAAATCTTTTAATCAAGGTCACATTTAGCATGGTTGGCTCCTCACAAGGCTCACTATAGAAGAGTGAAAAGTGGTAGCATGTTACGAGTGGTTTTTCCCAATTTGAGTTTTCACATAAAATCCTTCTATCAAAATGTGTGATTGATTTTATGGTATTACATATTTACATTTCTAGAAAGGTATTTTGACCTAGGACAACAATATGCAAAAGTTTAAGATATTGAATGATTAATGCATGCACAAGTATATATTGAAGTACTAAAAAGGTTTATTTGTCCATTTGGACCTTGGATAAATGATTAACCACTTCCCTCCCATGACAACTCTCCCCCCCCCCAAGTTATTGTAAACATTTTAACACTGAGATCAAATGAAAAATAAGTTTATTTCTATATAGTTTTGTGGTGGGAATTAGACCCCTAATTTCTAACATTTTTCAGAAGCTAAAAATTTATCCTTAAAAAATAGAAAAATATATCAATTCTTATTCTAAAAAATTATTAAAAAATATAATCCTAGACTTCATCCATTTCTACACATTCATTAATTTACTTCATGTTCAAATTCTAAATAATAATACCAATTTTATGTCATTGAAGGTGAACACTTATACTTTTCTTAGCCTTTTCCTTTATAAAAGGGTGACACAGGTTTGTGCTTTTACCCACAACAAAGTGTAGGATGTGTGATGCTCAGCTAAAAGGAATCATGATGGTTGATGGATGAATGGTCAATTATCCTATGGTTTAATCTCTCTTATGGATTAAATTATTGACTTCATTAGCCCACTAGGTTTGTAATGTTGTTTTGACTCTTTCTTTCTCATTTTGTACTTCTTTTGTAAGTCTAGGATTGGAAGGTGCTAGTTTTTGTCATGCTGACTCTCTTTCTCTATATGTTAAGGATGGTTTAAGCTTGACCTTTATAAAATTGGGCTTTGACTGGTCAAATATGAGAACATGAATTCTTTGTGTACAAATAAATAATTATAATAATAAAAAGAACAAGTAATCTTTCAAACAAATAAAGTAATGATACAATTTTATAATTTCAACCAAACAAATCCTAGGGTTGTTGTGAATGAACTTGCTAACAACTTGGGGTACCCAAAGATAGATTTTTTAATAATAAATAAGATATGCTAACAAATTTCTCTCAAAGGTCATAGCAACTTTGAGAGAGACAAGTACACAATCTTTTCTAAAAAAGGATTTTGGAAAATAGGACCAAGAACTGTGTATGTTTAAAAAATGTTTTCATGATGTCAAATCAAAATGAAAGCACTTTAGAAACACATTATCCCTAAAGTCAAATTGGATTTTTAAAATATTGTTGGAAGTGTAGCTACTAAATTGGTTTGTAATTAGATCAGTGGAATCCTCCCAAATAATTGTTACACATGTGACCCACTTAAGAGTCTATTATGACCATGTTAGAATCATAGGATAGTTTTCCTACCTTAGACTACCATTGGAAACACATCACTCAAACTAATGTGGATATAAAGTTTTTTTTTTCCAGTGCCTTGTTTCTATACCAATTGGGGAATTTGCTAGTGTGAGGTTGTTCTCCAATGGGGTGACACTTCCCAATGGACACGTCTTTCTAGAATTGCTCATAGGATTGTTTTAGAGGATCTTGCTAACAACCTTTTAGTACACACATCAATTAATTAACTAGATTCTAAAATGTAGAAATCAAATGATCCCACAAAATTGTTGTAGTAGAAACACTCCTAGGAACACACTAAAAAGTTTTTTCTTTCCAAATTGAAGATTTTAAGTTTTCTATCTATGACAAAAGACACATATGATTAAGATGCAATATTCATTTTTCCAACTTTAAAATTCTCATGGTCAACTTCATAAATTGGTCATCAACTTAATAAATCATTCAAAGGGGTCAACTTAATAAGTTGAATCATCAAAGATGGAAAGAATTGTGTATTCATTTTAAAGCTTAAATATAAGTGTGCAATTTGTACTGTTCATTGAAACTTTATGCATTCAAGATTGTGTTACTTCACTTTAGACCCAAATCAAAAAATTCAATGTTCAATTCATTCCCTTAATCATTCAAGATTGTGTGTATGTGAGAGCATGCATTGTTCCTTTTAGTATCCAAAATGAAATGCGAGTTAAATTTCAAGATTAAAACATTTAGATCCCAAAGCCTTGTTTATATATGAAGTTTTTATTGCAATCTCTTAACAACATCTCCAACCTACAAAATATAAAATTCATCAAACAATGCTTTTATTTGCTCTTGAAAGATTTTTTTTTAATGAAAATCATGAAAAAATTATTAATTGATTGAAATTGATCTTAAAACTCTATTTTTTTTACTATAGGTTTCTAACATTGATAAAAACCTCCAAAATACAATTTTTCTTCCAATTCTTTTATTTGATACCAAATTTTTTTTAAAATTAAAAATCATGCAAAAAGCATAAAAATTTGAAAAGTGCTCAAACAAATCTGGTTTTTTACTATACCATGGTGACATTGACAACAACTTTGAAAAACAAATTCAGCTCTTAGTTCTTTTAATTCCATCCAAAATATTGTTTTTTTATGGAAAAGCACGTAAATAATATAAAAAATTTTAAATTCCTCTAAAAAAACTAATTTTTTTATTGTAACATGGTGACATCAACAAGAAACTCCAAAAATATATTCAACTTTTAATTATTTTATTTTCTCCTAAAATAAATTTTAAATGAAAAAGCATGCAAAAGATATAAATAATCATAAACAAATTACTGTAGGATGCCAACATTAGAAGAAACCTCCAAAAAATAAATTAGCTTCTAATTCTTTCATTTTCCTAGAATATTTTTTTATGAAAAATCATTAAAAAAAATTATATTTCAAAAATTGATCCAAAATTTGTGATTTTTTTGTAGGCTCCTAATATCAACCTTGACTTGCAAAACTCAAGAAATTATGCAAATCAATCACAAAATCACAAAAGTATTCAATAATCCTTTAGTCCTTTAACAAAAAAAAAAAAGAATTTCGGATAGAAAAATGACCCATTTGCATTGTCCCACCGCGCATGCAGAAATGTGTGCAAGAATTAGGATACAAAAGATAATAAAGCAAAAGCAACACATCTTACAAACTAAATCAATTAACAAACATATATGATAAACCAATAAGGAACCAAATAAGAGAACATGCAAACATGTGTGTCCATGTAGCCAAGTTGATATGTAGATGTGGTTGTGATTGTGGATATGTGCTCAAATCTGGTGGTCAAGCTTCAAAAATGGATGGATTTGATAGATGTATAAAAATATGAGTATCACCAAATAATCCTTTTGAAAGTAATTATCTCTTAGAATAGTATAATAATTCTACTCAAAAGGTGGATGATTTGTAAGGAGCAAAGGGTTCAACTTATAGGAAATTGGGTGAGGAGGAGATAAGAATTCCTGATGGATAGTTAATTGAGTGAGGTGTGTGATAGACTTTAGTTCACTGAGATAGGTGGAGGAGATGAAGTTCTAATTTTAGAGATAGACGATGGAGATGTGGAATGAGAGTGGACTTGGGCTTGAGTCAGAGGGAATAAATCATGCCTTAATTTATGCAAGTGATTTGAAGAAGGATTTTAGACATGGAAGAGGAGGTGATGCATTTTAGTTAAGGTAGGTGAGGTGGATCAATTAACTAGAGGATGTGATAGGTGGATGGATTTGTTAGAGAAAAGGTTAGTGTGTGAGCTTAATTAAATAAATGAATTATTTAATTAAAAGAATAATTATTGGTGTATGAGATTAAATAAAATAAATTAATTATTTAATTAAAAAAGGAATATTTGGTCCATGAGATTTTAATTAAATAAATGAATCATTTAGTTAAAAGAGGAATTTTTTTGCATATGAGATTTAATTAAATAAATGAATTATCTTAATAAAAAATGAGTGATTTGGTAACTGTTGGGTTGATGGGTTAGCTTGTGGATGGAGGGATTAAATTAATTAAATAGAGAGGGTTTTTGGAGATTGAATTAAATGAGATTTGCATTTATTTAATTTAATAGAGGAAATGAGATTTTATTAATAAATTAGATTTTTGGTTGTCTATTAATTTATTAGTTGGGCTATAATCAATCAATTAATTAATTAATTAGGGGATAGTGCTAAAATAATTTAGTATTTAATATTTAATTAAAATATAATTTTGAAGGTGATTAAATTTGATTACGATTAATGTGATTAGATTTAGGTGTCTACAACTAACATGTAATCTCTCACATTCTCTCATGAACTAATAACCTCTCTCTCTCTCTCTCTCTCTCTCTCTCTCTCTCTCTCTCTCTCTCTCATAAAACTTAACTTCTCTAGCTATAAATAAGAAAGAGATAGAAAGAGGGTTAGGAGTTAGTAAGAGAATTATAGAGGTTAACAATTAGTGTAACGTCTTGCTCGAGAACCCAAGAGAAATAAATCTAACAAGAAAATATATAAATACAAATTAAATAATGAAGGTACATCTAATAAATAGCATCCACTACACATTTCATAGGGTATGTGATAATATATACAATATATCAAAATACCTGGTAACATAAATAAATCAACAGAATGGAAGTCTCCAAGGTAGGAATAACAATGATAAAGTTACAATTATCACAAAAAAAATCCATCATCTGTAAGTCTAAGAGGGACCCAAATGGAAAGAATACACTACCTCCGAACCATGTGGTTAACTATTCAAGCTTCCACTCCCACCATGTAGGGAAGATAATGAACAATCCACATACGACTAGTCAAACATGCAACATTCCTAGGAAAGGAATCCTAATAGATAATACTATGTCAAGGGTAACACATCTACTCAAGAAGAAAAGATAATTAAAATAGTATAATTACTCAATCCATTACCAACATCACATGAATAAAAACATACATATACCAAGTATAAATTGATTACCAAAAACATGAGATAAAGTTAACCAAAGATATCCATCTCAAGTCAAAAACCACATGTCAAAAGTACATCATTCATGAATCACCAATCACCACCAATGAATTTAAATAATAAAATTTAAAAACATCCAAAATAAGTACACCACTAGAGGTAGATACAAAATCTACAGAGGAGAATTAGGCTACATTCTAGGGAGTACCATCACATGGTGAAACTATTTGAGTTACCCTAGATTGATCTCTCAATAGACCCTAGACCCTCAAGTGTTGAGTTATCCTATATTGATTACTATGAACCTTAGAACCTCAACCTAACACATGTGGAACAAGAATACCCTCTCAAGAAGATAAGGTAAACTAGTCATACCTCTCACTAGGTATCATCCCATTCCCATCCTTAGTCTGTACAAGTACTCAAAGCATGGGTGGGGAAAATATCTCTGACTTATCTTATTAGTGTGTTTCCCCAAAATATTAATTACTAGATTATCACTGATTACATGACCTACAATAGATTACCTAGCATTGACCACTTAAGGCCCTAGACACCTACTACAAGCCACTCCCAAAGACATGCAACTAGACAACCTCTACTATGCACATATACATAGTTTCATCCCATACCACAACACCCATGACAATTGAACTTGATTCCTTAACAAGAAATTCAAAAAAAGTTGGTTCTCCCAACCCAAGTAAACATAAATGCTCCACAAAGTAAATCTCATAAATGGAATTTTTCATTTGAATCATAAAGCACTTCATGGAATTCGGTCATATAAACATAATAGAAGAAAATGCAAAATCCTCTGGTAAACATCCTAGTTGGCCATGTAGACATCTCACATGAGAACCCATTACAAAATAGAATTTCATATGACTTTAAAAATACACACACACACACAAAGAAAATAAGTTTCCAATGACTGGGTTATATTTATTTATTTTCAAAAGTCTAATTTGGTCATATTAATGTGTTTAAATAATAGAACAACAAAATAGTAATGATCTTCCTAAGAAGCTTGTTTCTCATATCTTCATGTGAAATACCTCAAAACAAAAGATAATCATTAACAAATGATAATAAAATAGAAGATTTATTACTTATTAATTATATTTATTATCAAGTAGTCAATCCAAATGTTAATATAATTGAAGTACATAAGCACCTTTTAATAATAAATTTATTAATAGACTAGATAATACCTTTTTGTCATTAATTATAAAACTTAATAATAATAAATTCTTAAATTATATTATCTAATTTTAAAAAAATTAAAGTAAAGTTATATAAAAAGGAACATTCAATAAAATGTTTGACCTCTAAAGTTTCTAAATGAATTACTAATTTAAATAAGAAACAAACAATTTTACTTTAATCCCCTTACATTTCTAATATTTTATTTGGAAGGGAATATATTCTACTATTCTCTTAAATTAAAACTTATAGCCTAAGGAATCAAATTACAAAGCATAGGAGTTGGTTTAATAGTGCGATCTAACTAGGCATCTTGAAGGGCTTCGTCGGCAGCTTTGTCCTCTGCTTTGTGGAGTTTGGCAATTCGAGGGCTTGGTGTTATTTCCTTTCTCTTGGCTAAAAGTTCTTGGTATGCCTGAGATGGCTTGAGTTTGACTTTGTGAAACTTCTATTTGGGTTTGGGTTGTTCTGACATAAATTCTTGAATGTTCTTGGCTTAGAGAGATTTTGGTTGTTTTGCTTCAACTCATTCAACTTCTAGAATAGGCAGTGACTACGCTAAGTGTGCCCTAAGCTAGGATTGACCAAGTTTGGCAAACATTCATTCAACAAGTAAAAAATCAAGCAATAGATAAGAACAACCAGATAGAAGTTTGTGATTCTCAAAATGTGATACTTGTGCCACGAAGTGTGTATGTTCTACAACTGTTTCAATCGATCACTTCAAACACATTAACATCTTAGATGGTTGTCTACAAGGCTAACAGTTGGTTTAGCTAGGGATTCCTCGATATACCCAAGGTACGTGAGGCCCAAATCCATAGATGAAACCAAAACAATATCACACAGCCAAGAGGAGCGGTAACCCACTTCTCCTCTTTCACTTCTCGAGGGTATAAAGTTTCTTGAGTCTTAGCCCGAGTGAAAAAATCTTGATTCCAAGATAGGTGTCTTTGGATTCACCTCTTGATCTTTATACTCCACCAGAATGCTGGAGCTGAGGTCATCCCAAGGGGTGATGAAATCCCCAAGCAAGCCTCCTAAAACTTAAACAAGATTTTGGATCCTAATCTTATGCACCCAAGATGGCCTCGAAAGATGACAAGGGGAGAGAAGACTTGGATGATCTTGGGCTAAAAGACATAATTCTTTTCCAATTGACGTTTAAGTTTTCTAATCTAGACCTTGCAAACACACATGTTTAGGATGCAAATGTTCAATCCCAACTTGAAGCGTTAACAAAAGTAAAATTGATCGAAGAATGAATACACCAAGAAGATTTAGGGTCAACAAAAGTAAACTTGTGCACCCGGAGGCCCTCCACGTCAAGTATAGATTGATTTTTCTTTAAGGCATTCAAGATTGTGTGTGAGTTTTTTTTAAGCCCAAAAAAAGATGTGTGAAATTCAATTTCAAGCGTGCACCCAGAGGCCCTCCACGTCAAGATTTGTTCAATTTTTTTTATGCCCAAATGAAGTGTTAGCGAGACTAATGTGCATTCAAGGAATTTTCTAACTTAGAAAAACCAATAAAAACTTAAGTGAGTGGAATTTGATTTTTGTGGAGCACTTAACACCTTCTTAGGTAGACCCATCCCCATATATGGTGCTGATATTGCAACCAATGGTTAGAATGATGGGTGATTAAAGAGGGTGAGTCCAACAACAAATTCACTCAAAGTGTCTTTATTTGTTTTTATAACTTAGAAAGTTTCTAAAATGTAGATTCTTTTTTATGCCCCAAAAGATGAAGTGTGAGATATTGTAATGATTAATTGACCTTTTTCATTCAAGATTGGATTTTTTGTTTTAATCATGCATTCATAAAAAAAATAAACTTTATTTTAATCCATGACACTCAAGAGTGATTTTAGCAATATGCATTCAAAGACAAGCAATTAAACATTCAAGTTTTTTTCCTTTGAGCATTCAAGATTGAGATTTTGTGTGTTGTTTTAAGAACTTTGAAGTGCTTTTTTTTAAGCTTAGATCATTCAAGATTGTTTTGGACTCAAAAGTGAAAATGACTCTTTGGACTTTGCTTTTCATTCAAGATTTTGTGTTCTAGTTTGCATGTTTTAAGCCCAAAAATGATATTCCTAGATTGTTTTGATGCATGAAAAACCTAAGAGACATTCAATATTTTGCAACAAGACATTTGTTTGGAACAAATAACAAAGCTTTTAGGACAATTCTGGCAACCATTTAGGACTCTTAGTTTTTATGAGATTTTTAGAAGAACTTTAAAATATTTGCAAATGAGGTTCATTTTATCCTTGATTGATGCTTTGAGTTTGATTTAGATTTTAGTGTGCACTTAGTGTTGATTTTGAACCTTTTTAAATGGAAACTTGAAGTTCTTTTTAAATTTCCAAAAATGAAGTGTTCCTAACTTTGCATGAATGCATCTAAAACCTTGATGTTGCAAGGATGCAAATGATTGGATTGGTTTAGTTTCACTTGTTAAAAGATTTTTTTTTTGCAAATTTTTAGTTTTCAATGGATTTAAGTATGATTTGGGGGTTCATTTTAAGCATTAAAAAGAAGTGTGTATGATTTTGCTTCCTTAAAAAAAAATGGCCAAGATCTCCCACAAGAAGAAGAAGAAGAAGTAGATGGAATAAGAAGAATATAGACAAGAAGAGGAAGAAGAATTTCATGTGCTTTGTCCACCTATAAGATTGAAAAATCTGCAAACACTATGAGATAGGCTATGAGTTTCTTTGTCTTCTTCATGCTCATGTGGACCTACAAAACCAATTTATACAGTCCTACCAATCACAAAAACAAGCAAAATTAGCCAAAATTAGAAAATGACATACAAAACTTGACTAAAGAAGCTAATGAAGATGACCCATGCGGGGTCCCACCGGGCGTGCCAAAATGTATATGAGCAATGTTAGTATGCTAATAGAAACTAAATTTAAATAAAGCTTCTACAAACTAAAAAAAAATTCATAAAATTCAAGATAGACTAAGATGAGCTCTCAATTGAGAATATGAGCCATTAATGGGCTCTCTCAATAAGAAGCTCTCTTGCTAAGTGGCTTTGTCTAAATACATAGGATGTATGCTCAAGCTTATGCTTCAAAAAGGGCTTCAAATGGAGTTGGAATTTGGGTGTGAGTGTATGGTTTTGATGTAAAATGGCTTCTTAAAATGGTATTATGACTTTACTTCATGGATTGTGTTGTTTTGCAAAGGGGAAGGATCCAATTTATAAGCAAGAGGCACTAATACATTAGGGGCCAATTTTCAATGCCAATTTGCGACGCCAATGTGTTCTTTGGCATTTTTTTTCAAATATAGCCTGACAACGTTGTAATTGCGACGTCAGGAAACTTAGGTGTTGCAATTGCGATGGAGTCAGGCTCTAATCGGGAAAAAAAAAAATATACATGCACCATACAATATATGCATGCATTTCAAACATTTTTGTCACGTTATCTGTGAGCAGCATGCTCTAGCAGCCGAGCATACCTAGCTATCTGTGTTCTAACAAATGGAGGCTCACAAACTTACAAAGATTTTCCAAGGAATTAGCTTGAAGCGGCTATACAAGTATGCATCCTAGGTAAGATGTGATTCAATCCCTAAATTAGACTAGCTTATGGCTACGTCAGTTTCATTCATAATCTAAACATCATCTGTTGACCATGGCAGGTGGGCTACAAGGAATCATCTCAAAAGTAAAAGCTATTCTTCAAAATCCAGCAACATTTTAAAAAATTAAGGATTCAAATCTTTGCCTGCTCACCTACGGCCAATTAAAGTGTGTAAAGCCTCTGTCATGCATCTGAAAAAGGTTAGGTTGTTTAAATCTTTCAAAATTTGTGATGAATTTTGCATATTTTTCATAGGTCAATAGATCAAATGGAGGATCTTGGCACCTTTGATCTCCTACTTCTCTATATGGTGTGCCCCTATATAGATTAGATATAAGAGGGAAAACCCCATAAACTATTTGATTTCTCCCATAAATTATTTGTGTTGCAAACCCCTATTTAGCTCGCCTTTCTACATATACCTCTTTGGTATAATGGTGTCCCCTACTAATTTTTACCCAAAGTAAGAATTTCACAACAAACTTTGTATACAAATTGTTCTCTATAATTAAACATATGATAGCTGTTGAAACTTAAAGTAAATAAACAACTAAATTACTAACATTTCATATGTAGACATAATTTATAGTTTTATTTAGAATAGCCAACCATATTAGGGTTTGAATAGGGTGCGCTAGAACATTTGCCACAACTAATCCCAAAGGTAGGATACAACACCCCTAGGCCCACAAGTAGCAAGAACACATCCACCCAACATGGTGTGGTCTACTTACAAGGGGAACCCATCTCTGCCCTCACTACTCATGTCTCCTTATTAAGCCATATATGATAAATTCCAACCTTTAGTTCACTTCTACAAGCAACCATTGCAGACATTGGAAAGGAAAGAACAATAGGCTGCTCTGGAACTTTCACCACAACAAAGCCCAAGGGTTAGGGTTGAGTTAATGTGATACTACATATGTACATTTATTCTCCCCAGTTTTCTTTTTCTCCTAAACAATTTTTAGCCTACTACAAAGGCTTTATAAGAGTCGCATTGAAGATTTTTGGTTTTCTTGATTTATAATGACTTTATCTTCCATAAAAATCTTATTATGTTTATGTTGGGCCTACTCTTCCTACATGCCCTTTTTAATTATGTTAAACTTAATGAAAAATATACATATGATCAAATTTTAGTTCCATAGGGAAACTCTCAATATAAAACTTTAAAAGGACATAACATAGTCACTTATGCTTAGCCCATTGTAAGTCTTGCAAATGAGCCCAGTCTATGTGTCATTATATATAACCATGCCATATTGTAGGATCTTCATTCCAAATGCCGATTTTATTATAGCCTTCAAAGTCTCAAACTCCAAATCCATAGTGTTCATTTGTTTCCATTAGAAAAATAACATTGTTACCCTTTTCTATAGGCCCCAACCCCAATCCTCTTCTCCATGGGCAACCTTTGCAAATTCACATTTATATACTCTTGTTGGGTTCTTCTTGTTCTTTGTTCTCTTTGGTTGTCCTTCATCATAAAAGAATTTATATTGATGTTGGTATCAATACATTAATACATTTATTATCGATATTCCTTTTTTATGCAATATCACATTGTCAATTCAATACATGGCATACTCATATAAGTTTATTGATGCTTGGTGACAAAGGGATTTGTATTGTTTGACACTTTATTAATACACATTACCTCTTTAGTTTAATACATTTATATATTGATCGTTAATGGCATACACAAGGTATATAATTGTAGCATTGATTGGCAATTGATACACAATATTGTACACTCATTTCAATTGATAGTTATAATAGATATACAAGATCGATGGTCCCCTTTACATATTACGTATAATAACATATTATGCATGCTTGGTACTTCGTGCATCCTTGTTATGTACAAGTTTGATATGTATTATTGTCATTTGATACATCAGTCATCATGTTACACGGGATATCAATGCTCTATACATTCTTATCTTTCATAAGGAACTAGTATCTTATCAACTTTTCGTTTGTAAGTTACAAATGTCTTATTACATACAAGATGGATAAGTTATTATTATATATAGGGTTGATAATTGTCCAGTGACTAGTGCAAGAACATGGTGCTAATGATGAAAGGATATGATGATTCATAGATAATGTTTTTCATCTTGGTATAAAAAACTTGCATGGATCATTTCGGATAATTGAGTGGTAATCTATTGCTTTGACTGTCAACATTGTGACATTGATGAGGATTTGGTCTGTATGCATTGAAACAAATGGAAGGCCTTCTTATAGCCTTGATTATCATTGACATTATTTAGAAAGGAATTGTAATTTCCTTGATCATAATTGACACCATTGATATTTTTGTACATTTCAAAGGCATTGTAATTACCTTGGTTATTGTCGGCATCATTTACATTTCAAAAGGTATATTTTCAAGTCATCGACATCATACTCATCAAAGCACCCAAAGACATAATCACCTATTTAAAGCATATCTAAGACACAGTGATATGAGCATCTTGATGTTGACAGTTGTCGACATCAGCGTGGTCTGTTAGTGCACAAAGATTTCTTGTAAAATCTTTAGCAGTTGTCAAAGATACTCTTACAGCTAACATAGTTGTTGAACATTAGTCTGAATTAGTTGAAAGGTTTGGTAATTTTGTTCTCAAGTGACTTCATTTGGTTTGGGTTAAAAATCTCAAACCGTAAGTTTATTATTTCTTCTTTCAAAACTATTTGTAAATTGACTTGGAGTTGGTTGTCTTTGATATCTCAAGGGATTACCAAGATAGTTGTGAAAGTTTGATTGAATACTTTGTTTTACTAGTCATAATTTCAATTTTTTAAATTAATTGGAAATATAATTTTTATAAAAGATATGGAGGAGTTGTTTTGTAGGGACATAGTGCCTATTGATGATATTGAGCTTGATTTTGAACAGTATTTTGAAATTGGTTTTATTTATCAATCTTAATTCTATGAAATATTGGATTTGCATAGAACAATACTTTTGATCAGGTGAGATATAGCATATAGACTGTATATATTATTTTATGAAGCACTACATAGAGTTGCATACAATTTCTTTTATAGAGTTCCCAAGTCTCAAGGAACTAAGATACATAGGATATGATACATATTGAAATATAGATGATGCTTTGTATTCTCAAGGAATTGAGATACACAGGAAATGATACATATTAAAATAGAGATGATACTTTGTACATTTAATTTCAGAACTATGATGTTGTTTTAGTTTCAATGAGGTACTTTCATTTGCCAGTAAGGCATTCTTCTGTGAGTGGTTTTTCATCCCCATGAGGCATGAGTGCTTTCCACTTGTGAAAAACACCATTTATGATTCTTCTGTTAACTTTGTGGTGTTCATAATTGTCATAAAATTTTTACTTATCTATTTCATTTCATTTGAAGATGTCTATGGATAGCCATATATGAATTAAACTGAACACTTAATTTTTTTAAGGCTAAGTTACCAATGATGGTTTTGAATGGTAGACCCTTGAGTCATTTTAAGACTCTTTATCTAGTATGTGATGACTAAGCATGTTTCACATTTTGGTTACCCACACTTTTCACGGTCCCATTTTGCAGTTTTGCAAAGAGGAAAAATGAGGAACATGACAGCTTAAATAAGTGTGCCAGAAAAAACAAAGAAGAGTATGTATAGCAAACCTCTTTCTACATAGGCTTCATTGTGACCCAAAAAGGCAGCAAGATTGCGATGATGCACACAGCTCTTTCTCACTGAGTTTAATCTTTTTTGAATTGCCCTTGTGAATGATGATGCTACTCTTGGTAAATGTGTGTGTGAAAGGTCTACATCACACTAGATTCCAATGAAAATATCCCACCCATATAACATTGTTGGATCAGTTAAGAAACAATCTTATTTTTGTTAAATCATTTTTATAGTAGCCCATTGCATGATTAACAGCCTTAAAACCATTATACCCAAGAAATCAATGTATGAGATAATTATTAATTCACATCCTTCAACATCACATTTGTATTGATTAAGACACTTTGAGATGTATCTGCTAAAAAAGTGAGATGAGTAAAGATAGCTTCATTGAATTGTAAAATGTTTACAGAAATTGTACATAACTCACAATTGATTTAATCAATTAAGTCAATTAAATAAACACAAACTCTCCCAAAATTGTAAGTAGAATTGAATGACCAACTATCATAATTGTTAGCTTTATGGTCACAAGGTCCAATTAATTACATTGCAAAAAACTAAAAAAAACCAGCTCATTTTAACCCTCTATTAGAGAGGGATTCTTCCTCAAAAACATACTAGGGATGAAGCAACCCACAGTGACAAAAAATATAAAAAATTAGCTGTCTACAAATAAATGTCTTGCCACAAACGTGTTCAAGATTGTAGCAACTTCGCTACCTCCCATGGGCACAAGCAGCCTCAAAGATATATGAATGAAATAGTAATTAGAGCTCAACATTGCAACGAGACCATATCTTCAAAGAAGATACATATGAAGCTAGAAATTAAAAGGCAAGCAACTTGCTTAAATCGTCAATTCCAACCTAGGAACTAACATAGCTCTAGATTTCATGGAACTACTAAAAAAATAAATAAAAATGAATGGGAATAAATATAACTTCACTTAATTGTAAAATTTTTATAGAAACTATGCATAGCTCAAAATTGTGTAGTTGGGACTTGGTTCTCTTCTTACAACAATGAATTTAGAAATGGAGCACACAAATCAATTTCATCAATGACTTTAATTAAATTTACACAAACTCTCCCAAAATTATATAGAATTGAATGAATAAACATGATAATTGTTTGTTTTATTGTCACAAGGTCCCATGAATTACATCGGAAAAAAATAACAAAAACCAGCTCAATTTCACTCCCTATAAGAGATATTCTTCCTAAAAACTTCCTAGGGATGAAGTAACCCATAATGAAAATAAAATAAGAAAATGGTTGTCTAAAAATAGATGTCTTGCTACAAATGTGCTCAGGACTGCAACAACTTGGCTACCTCCTATGGCCACAAGCAGCCTCAAAAATACATCAATGAAATAGTAATCAGAGCTCAACATTGCAGCGAGATTATATCTTCAAAGAAGATATATAAAGATAGAAATTGAAATAAAGGAAACTTTCTTAATTCATAAGTCTAACCTAGGAACTAACATAGCTCTAGATGTCATGGAACTACTAGAAAAAAAAATAATGAGCAGGAATGACAGTGTCTGAATGAGCATCAAGTATGAGTGAGGATAATTCAGGAGGGTGCAATGAGGATGCGAACAACAAAGATTCTAATTATGGTGTTTGGAGAGATCTCTAGCTATTGAAGATGATACCAAACTGTTGCACCTCTAGTTGGATACATGCAGATGCATTGGCTGTGCCACTGCTTCCAAGAAACTACACTTTGCATGCATTTGACATGTTGCAGTGGGGTTTTAAGGGCAAGCTATTGGACTCTCCTCTAAGGATTTATATTAATTATTGGGAGAATAAATGTTCAATTTTTATTTTATTGGGGTTAAGGTTGAGTTTCCTGCTTTTCCACCAGGTGCATCTCAACCTCTTCATTTATATCTTGTTGCACGGGAGTTTCAAAATTTTCAAGTCTTTTTCACTAGAATCAACCTTAATAGAGTCATTATGGCTATATGAATGGATTATTTGCCTTAGAACACTAAAATCTTCAAAATCCCTTATGAATTCTATATGACCATTTCATTTCTTCAATATGCCCTATGGATGTCACTATCTAACTATATATCTTTTAATTGCATATAATAACTAATTTATGTGCTTTTTCATGACTATGTTTGACTCATATAAATTTTTGGCTAACATTTTTATACTTGATCTTTGACACAGGGGCACAATATGGAGCAACCACCCAGAGGGGATGCTGGCAATGTTCTCGGCTCATCTACACATGAGCAGGTAAAACTCATTATAATTGTGCAAACTAGACAAAAGAAAAATGTTTTTTTTTTAATGTTGTTTTCTTCATTATTTTGGAGTAATTTTGATAATACTAATACTATTGTTGTCACAGAGGGCCAGTGGTCAGAGGGAGGGAAAGGAACCTGCACTCCCTCAGCAGTCTGCCCCTAAGGAGGACCCATTTTATATTTCTTTAGTAGAGACTGATGACCCGATCGGTTCGATTAAAAAGTTGCTAAATAAAATTGGCAGAGAAATTATACATTTGGCAACCATTAAGCCTACTACTCAGGAAATAAAAAATAGGGCATCTGAATTGTTGCACACCTCTGAAACCTTAAAAGTAAGTATTAATGAAATTTTTAATTATAACAAGATTTCAATAATGGTTTTTATGTTATGCTCTTTTATGACATTAATTAAAATATGGATGTGTTGTCTTTACAGAGCTTTTTGCATGATTTCGAGCCCCATTCCCATGATGAGGGTGCTGCAGGTGGTTCAGGTAGATCGCATGTTCCATTCCCCACTTGTGTTTTCCATTGAATATAGATAGGAATTATCATAATCATTTACAATACATGAAATTAAGATTGAATTAATGCATGCATTCTATATTTATGCATGCTCTAACAATTTTATTCTTCAGCTTCAGATCCTATGATGACGCCGCCTCCATCCAGGACAACCACAAATCTCTGTCCAACTGTTGAGTTGACAACACACAGGTTACAGGCATTGACTGTTGCACCATCTATTGGTACACAAATCCATCTTTCTCTCTCTTTTGTTATGTTTTTAAGTGTTATGTGTTTACGATGTAGATTTTAATGACCCCCCTTTAGTAGTCACTCAACGTTTAAACTTTTTCAAAAATTTTTTACAACTATTTATTTGATACGCTTTTGGTTTTTATAATTCACGTGAATGATTAACTAGACTCACATGTCTATTGTCTTTGAACTCAAACATTACTTTTTCGTGTATTTTTCACATCTTCTTGCATGAATCATCACCTTCTTTTGACTGTTACAATTGTTGACTCCTGTTTAGTTGCTATTTCAATGAGTACACAAAACCTGCACAAATTATACTTGTTCACTACAGCCTGAACAAATTTACACTAACCACTAAGCCTACACAAATTATTCATCAAAAGAGGATGAAGGCACATATGGACACCAACATAGTGGCCTCAAATAGGCACTGGACACATTATGCAAAGATTTTATGGGAATTCTAAAAATATGGACACTCATATTTATTGATTAATTATAGATGTAATATCCCATTTTTGGATAAGCAAGGAAATAGGGATAATTACCTCTACTTCCTTTTTCACTATGCCAAATAAATGCAAAATAAGCAAGTAATGAAAGTTACACTTAGATAAACTTCTATATGCAAATTGAAATAAATGTGATAACTGATATAAAAGTGTTTTATCATTATGGATATGGTTTATCACTTTATTGATATGAATGTGCTGCTGCATCTCATGTAGCTGACAAACTTATGCAAATGATTTATTGCTTTCAGCAATGGCTGTGATATCTGATAGGACAAAGTATATACCCAACAATTGATGAGATTATGTTGCCTATGGTGATACAATTTCTATATCTTATCTTATCTTTATAGTTTATGTAATGTAGTGTGATACGTTGCTTATAACAATGATATTGCTCTTTTAGATACAGACTTTTGTACTTGCAATATCTAATATAGAGATTGAGTGGCAGTGTCAAATATGGATATATATTCTTGTAAAGTTAATCTGATGTTGTTTTGGATGTCTATCTATTACATGCAATCAATGATGGATGCCATGTCTGATCTATTATCCTTAGTCTCTGCAATTCTTAGATGCATCTTTGATTTGCCAATATATGCCTGTACGAAAATGCTAATGGCAGTTTCCACTAAGCAGCGCAGACCGAACTGTTAATTTATCTTAAATAGGTTAATTTATCTAAACTTATGAAACTTATGAAACTTTTTGCAATAGGAGTTGTAGCATCATTCCCTGGATGTTCCTATGTTCCTAGTACGGGAACGGTGAAGAATGCCATATTGATCGTTAGTGACGATGAAGGCATTCCATTAAAAGTAGCCAAAGTTCTAGGTACTTTAAAGTTATTATTCCATAGTGATATAATAGTAATTTAGTTTTTGATCACTCTTCATCGACTAATGATCCCATGATTCTTTTGTAGGGAATGATGTTTTTTGGAAAAACTTGGTGATGAGTGTTTGCGAATATTCGGGCCCACCGTGCGTACCTAGTGGAACATCATATCCTAACTAAAACCCCAAACCACTCTTTTGATTTCATATCATTGCTAGAATAGTTTTCCTTTTCATCCATTTCTTGAACTATATTAAAGGTAGCTTCACTTCATTTATGAGTCTAACATGTTTTTTTTTACTTAAAAGGTGGAATTTCCAAGACAAAAAGTTGAAGGATGATCTTATAGAGAGCATGACCCAACTCTTTGGACCTTGTGCATTTGAGAGAAACAAGCTCCTTGAAAAAGCTAGTTTATGTTTGAAGTATATTAGGGACTAGTATAGAAAAAATTTATGGGATAACCCTAGGTACGAGCATCTGCCCTATGTTCCTGAGGTTGAGTGGCAGGCTCTGATTTTGGATGGAAAGTATAAAGCTGACAAGAAAAATATAATTACACCAGTAGAGAGTACACCAAGTTATGTGATACTATTGAGAATGTAATTATGTACTAATTAACCTCTATATTTATACTATCTAACATATTTCAAACTTTTCATAGATTCCCTGACACATCAAAGGCAACAAAGGCAAGACTAGAAAGGCACAAGACACACAAGCTCAGCTTTGGTGGTTTTTTGAAACTTCAAGGATGAGTTGTAAGTATTCCTGATCCTCAACTTTTGCAATTTTTTTAATTTCCTTTTGATATTTTAACTACCCTCCATTGGTTGATGAAAAAATGCAAGTAAAGTTCACCATACCATGCAAAAATGCAGGGCTCAGAGTTCAAGAGATGCCTCATAGAAGAGGATAAGAGAATTGGCTTCCAACAAGGCTAACCCCATAGCTGAACAACTACGAGCTAAAATCAGTGTGGAAGATTCTAATAATGATGCATCTAAGCCACAGGTAAATAAGCTAAATGAAATTTATTTGAAATTGAATACTTTACCAATTAGTCTATTTGATGTTAAGTTCCAATATAAAGTGAGCATATCTGTTTTAAGCAAGCAATGATAACAATGCGTAGGATGTTGGAATGCAGCCTGAAAATCCTTCTACACAATCTGTGAATGCTGAAGGTTCGCATGATGTGCATCCCAGTGGTGGAGGTATACATTTTCTATTAAATTTTTTATATGTAATTGCAATTGGTGTTTGGATTAACGTAACATTTTGTATAGCAGCTATAGAGGATCGAGGGGTTGATGTTCATGAGCATGTTGACGTTGAGTCCAGACAAAATGATGTGGTTAGATTAGGTAAAGAGCATCATAGTTATTTTATTTAAACTAATTAAATACTTGTAACAATTATAATAAATTATTTTCAATTTAACTCTTTCATTTGTTATTGCAGAGGACCCCCCTTTGCAACAGCATAGGAATTTGAGATCATCAAGAATAGAGAAAAGAACTGATGAGGGGGGAATTGATGATGACACTGATGCTCCTCTTAGAGCTTACATAGAAAAAAGAAATAGAAAGAAAAAAAAGAAATGATTGTCATCTACATACCTTAATTGATAATGACTGAATTTCATGTCTCAATGAATTTAATTATGTGCTAATGAATGTTCATGAATTATGTGTTAATGCAAAATATTGATGAATGTTACATGTTTACGAATCTAATGTGTTAATGAATGTTATCATGTGATATTGATTGAATGTTACATTTTATTAATGGTTGAAAGAATGAATGAATGTTAGATGTTAACGGGGAATGTAGAGTGATGTTAGGGGGAGGGGGGTGGGGCCAAATGAGCTTCCACCTTCACGTGGTTGGCCTTGTTTAGTAGAGAATATTAAACTATTCTCGAAACAAAGTGAAGCTTAATAAGATGTAAGTGAAGCTCAAATTGGCACAAATAGGGAGTCAATATGATGTAAGGGGTCATTTGAAGTCCTAGGGTGTCTTAGGAAGAGTTATGGGTGGATGGTAGTGTTTACATGATGTAATAGGCTATTAAAGTCCCTAAATGATGTAAAATGCACTCAAAGTGCAAGATCTTGTAAAATTGCAAGCATTGCCAACATAAGCCAACTTAGGTTTGAATGGGGTTAGTTAAGGTTATAGGTGTGTGAAGAGTGTTTTAAATGGTCTTTTAGAGTCAATTAGGAATGAAATTATAGTTGTCATAAGTCTTTAGCCAAGAAAAGGTCACAAAAGATAATCAAAGGTAATGAGGTTTTTATCAGTAAAAGTGAAGAGCTTGTTGCTTTTTGAACTCCACTTCTAAGGATACTTGTATTATTTCCATATCTGAAAACTTGTGAACACATTGAATTATAATATTATTGTCTTTTGGCTTAGTGAATATCATTGTGGTTTCACTATCAGAGATCAGAAAACATCTATTTTTTGTTTTATTAGTATTCTTTGTAGTATGCAACAGTGATTTCAGTCAACTGATGCAGTTCTAGAGAACGGAGGTGAAACTACAGAGTTGGAGGTATATGACTTTAAAGGAGATGGAGGAATAGCATTAGCTATGTACAGTACTGATGAGGTATGTAGTCCTCTCTTTTATGAAAAATATAATTTCCTGTTCTAATTCTAATTGAGCAAATCTCAAATATTCAATTATGATTAATTATTTATGTGCAGTCTATTCATGCATTTGTTGATGCATCAATGGCAACAACTTATGAGAAGAAATGGCCACTTTACATGAGTACTAAAAACACAATTTTAAAAAAATATGATGGAAGGTATGTTTTCAAATCAATACAAGGATTGATGATCTTATTTTTACCTTTTTCTCTAACACACCTTACTTCCCATGTTATCATTCTTTATGATTCTCTAGCTTAATGATCCTCATATTCTCGGAGATTCTTCTTATATGTGACTTAAATTGGTAGGTTTAAAGATATCTTCCAAGAGGTATATGAGGCCAGTTGGAAAGCTAAATATGACGCAACAGGAATCTAGTTGGTTTTGTTTCCTGGTACAATAATATGAAGATTGTAATGTTGATTATCTTGACTCTGTCAGGCACACAATGACTTCTTTCAATGACTGATTCATGAACAGTTATGAGCATAGGCTTATTGATGACATGGTAGCCTATGCTTTGAAGAGTGATGGTGCCTATGTTTGGGCATGCAAAAATTATGACGGTGATGTGCAGAGTGATTTCCTTGCGCAGGGTGAGTGGTGCAAAATACTATTTTTCATTGAATCTGGCTTTGAACTGATCGTTATATCTAATCTTACATATATCTATTATTTTTCTAAGGAAGGAAACATGATTACTTTCTTTAGAAGCAAACCTGACTGGATTTTCTATTTTCAAGATTTGGATCTCTTGGTCTGATGACATCTGTCCTAGTGAGATTGTAATCCACTTTACTATTATATATAACTTGGTTCAATTACCTATTTGTTTGGTGTATATGTTTTCTTACAGGTAAATCATTTTTAAACACAGGATTATTTAATAGTGTTTATGTTATTTGTCAGCAAACATGGACATATTCATCATATTTTATACCCTCATTCTTATTCATACTTTAAGTTGCTTTAGATTTGGTTCATGAGTTGTATGCTCTAATTAAATATTTTGCTGAATTAAGCTCAATTTTCATATCATGTACTTGGGGTATTGCCTATCATTTTTCATGGCATTCATTTCCAAGCAAGCTTGTCTGCATGTACACACCATGACATCTTTACATGGACATTATGTGTTGCCACTTTTATCCATTGGTGGAACTACATGCATTTAAATGTCTAGCAGATGTGCCCATGATTCTATGTATCTTTGTAGCTGTGAAGAGCTTATATTTCAAAAGTGAAACTTTGGGAGTTAGATCTGCAAGATTGCATTTGACATATTCTATTTTATCACTATATTTTCCTATCAGCAATTATTACAGTTTGCACCTTCAACTACATCTACTTCGTTAAGATTATATGATGCAACATCTGTACTTTGTATGCATAGCATACTGCTAGGGAATTTAGAGGTAGATGTCTCAACATGCATTTTCACTTTTCATGCAAAGATTGAATGCTGACCTTTCTAAAGGTTATTTTAGAGTGTGAAATATTTTTAGGTCTTCCAGTAAATATTATGTCAGATGGAGTTGTTAAATTGTAATTCTATTGTCAACTAGGGTGGAAGTGCTATAATTGTAATGTTTTTACATTACAGTAGTTCTTTATTTTTATTGAAGGCAATTTAGATTTCTGACAATGAATAATTTAGTTGTTGGGTCTACTGTTAAAGTTCTCAATAATCTCAGTTTAACATCAAAAGCATCGCCAAGGCTATCTTCCATCTTTTTTTCCAGGCATACACATAAATGTTGCTAATTTAATAGTATTCGAACACAATGTCTAGTCATCTATAGATATCTCGTGGTTCCCTTCTAATGAAATGGCCCAAAAATTAGGAGTGCATATTTGAATCACACAACCTGATGATAACTATGCACCTCTAGAGCTTGAAGAATGTCTTTGACTAGTTCCTTGTGGAACAATTACATTAACTAACATCAATTTCCTGGCCTACCTTGGCCTCCTAAAATATGATGATTTTTCATCAAGCCCAATTTTGAGGTGTAAAGGCTGATAATATTTTCCATATAGACTAGCATGTAGGTTTAGGAACCTATTTGAGTAAGTATGTGCACTCTTTCCTTCCTAATTGTACACCATGATCCATCATCAGGACAGTGACCTAGGGAAGAGAGAAGGAGTGAATAGAAGATCAAGACCAATGGAAGGAGTGGTGTGGGCTTAGTGCCAAATGGAATATTTTTTTTTTTTTTACTTCTCCAACCGTCGCAATTGCAACGCCAATTACAAAAATTGTGGCGTGGTTTCCATCACATCCACAGCAATTGCGTCGCAATTTCTAGGGTCGGTGACGTTGCAATTGCGACAACTTGGTCAAGTATTGTGATAGGGTTCCTGTAGATGCGACAGAAGAAAGCATAGGAATTGTGACAGGGTTGAATTCAATATAAGTGGCTGCATAGCGATGGATAGGTGTCATAATTGCGACAGGAAAGAATAGACATCATAATTTGCGACTAAATAACTACGATGTCTATCTCTATCATAGTGGCGACACATGGATGTCATAATTGCAACACATAGATGTCACAAATTGATGCCAAATCTATTAGTGAGGCTTGAGGGATTGAGGGCTAAGATGCAAGGATGGGGAAAAACTCATGGAGGGCTCAGATTGCATGAGAGGAGAGCACATGGATTGTGCTTCCTTACAACCAATCAGTGAGTGACACATGTCACAAGGTGAGAGGATGGAGGAAAGGGGAAGGATGAGTCAACAAAGGAGGTTGAAGGGATAAAATCTTCATAAAGACCCTCATAATGGCTCGTAAGAGCAATGAAAGGGCTTGGAAGAGTCATCTATGGCCTAGTGGGCTTCATAAAGTTTTATGGTTGGGATCTTTTGAGGGAGATGAGAGGAATTTCGACTTGGGCTTGATTAGGAAGGTTTTAAGCTTGCTTAGAATTGTGCAAATGATTAGAGGATGGATTAGGATGGTTTAGGATTAGCTTAGGGATAGGCAAGTGGATGGAATTTAATGAAGGTGGGTGAAGGAGGAGATATTTGTTAACTTTGGCTTGGGTTAGTAAGTCTTAACCCATGTTTAGGGAATGTGACAAGGTTAGGAGGGGATTAGGATTAGGTTTAAAGACATCTTCTAGAAGAGTCTAGACTTTGGATGAGGATAAAGACTTTCTAGAATAGTCTAGAACTTCCTAGGATGAGGATGAAGACTTTCTAGAAGACTCTAGAACTTATTAAGATGAGGATAAATTAGATTTTAGGAAATAAATAAAGTTTTATTTATTTCAAGGGTTTGGGTTGAGGAGATATTTATTAAAACTTTTTTAATAAACATGAGGATTAATATTTAATCTTAATTAAATATTTTGAGTTGGGATTAGGGGTAAGAAATAATGGGATTAGCCTTTAATCAAAATTAAAGAAGGATTAGAATATTTTGGAAGAGGTTAGTGGTCTTAAGGAAATTGGCCAAGCTTTGGGCAAAAAATAAATTTTTTATTTATTTTGGGTTTTTTGGTCAATTTATTAATTAAATAATTAATAAATAAGGAATTAATGTTTAAATAAGATTTAAACATTTTTGGGAGGGATTCCTTAATTAAATATTTTTAATTAAGATAAAGGGATTTAATGGCATAAAAATTAATTAAATAATTAATTAATTAATAAATGATGATGTCATCAGGAATTTTTTTAGAAAATAAAAATACTTTATTTTCTAAAGGATTTAGGTGTCTACAAAGCTCACTTGGGCAATGAAGATAGTTTCATATGTTTTCCAAGAATTCTAGTGTTTGCCAAGTTTAGAAGATAGTTTCTGCTGAGTTCAGTTAGGCATCAAAGAGAAGTTCAAAGAAGTTGAGAGTTAACCGAGCTCACTTGGTCAACAAAGGAAAGTTGGATGGAACCAATGTTAAACAAGATCACTCAGTTACCAAAGGAAGTTTTTAAAGATTCAACATTAACCAAGTTCACTTGGTTAACATAGGAAAATCATTTTTGTGTTAGTGTCAACGAAGCAGGGTCATCTAACAAAAGATTTTATTGTTTTGGCATATTAAGTTTAATGAATTTGTTTCTTGGTTCTAGCTAACTGAGGAGATGAATATTAATTATTCTAAGTTATATTCAAGCTGACTTGACAATGCATAATGTATAAATATAAGGTCAAGTTGAGGATTGAAAATATAGAAGTGGATGGAAGAATAGAAGATTCTTAAAGGAAGTGAATTAGAAGGATAAACAGAATATCCTTATGGAGCTACAAAGATACATTTGATCAGAAAGGATCAAGTATTCAAGCCAGAATTGAGATCTAAAATCAATAATATAGTTGCATAAAAAAATAGGTCATCTCATTATTACTCTCTAACCCTTGTAGTAGTGATCTAAATCTCTTAATAGAGTTGTCTTAACAACTATTTGTAAACCCTCTAACAATGTAGAATTTTTAAATTGAAGTGTTTAAAGACCTCTAACAAGGCCACTCCTAATAGGGTGATTAAATCTCTAACAAGGTCACACCTAACAATATGTTTTGCAACCTTTAGAAAAGTTGGCTCCTAACAAGGCTCACTTCAGAAGAGTGAAAATCAACAACTAGTTGCAATTGGTGGTTTTTTCCAAATTGGGTTTCCACATTAAATCTTGCTGTCGTTTGTGTTCATGCTATTTATTTTATGTGTATGTAATTGAATTAATTAAGGGTAATCGTAGATAATATCTTAAGATTTTCATGTGAAGCATTTACTAAGTTATAGTTGTTATATTAGTGGTTACCAAGTTACAACATGTTATCAGTATTAAATGAGTGAGTGTGTGTTTCTCAAGGAATTGTATTTATTAGTAAAGTTTATGTTATGTGTTGACATCTAATGGATCTAGGATTTATTTTAGTGGTAACTAATTCATCCCTCCCTTCTTAGTTACTCCTTTCATATTTCCAACAATTGGTATCAGAGCTTTTAGTTCTTGCAGAGAAGGTTTCAAGGTCCTAAACTAAAGATTAGGATGTCTTATAGAAGGGAGATCCCTAAGTTGAATAGAGATAACTTCAAGGCATGGCAAGAACTCATGAGACTGCATTTGGAAAAAAAATAGAGATTTAGGCCTAAAGTTCCTAGACACCAAAGATGTGACACCTATTGGAACTATGAATGTTGAAGAAATTTTAGAGAAGAAGAGTCATAACATTATGATGGTTGATATTGCTTTATCTCTTAAATATGTTGAATTTGATGAAGTCAAAGACCCTGGAACTACTTATGAGATGTAGATCAAGCTAAAAGTCATGTATGGAGGAGATGATAATGTAAAAAGACCTAAAGCTAAAATTTTTAGAGGACAATCTGATCAAATAAAGATGAGAGAAGAAGAGAACATTGCAAAGTATTGTTATAGAATCAAAGCTAGTATTCTGCAAACAAATCTTTAGGAGGAAATATTGAAGATGAGATAATGGTAAGTAAGATTCTTGGAAAACTTCTTCCTATATGTGTAATCAAAGTATTAACAATTTAATAAATGAGATGCAATCCAAATAATGATAGAACATTGGATGCAGTAGTTGGAAGATTGATAACATTTGAGATAGATAACTATGTTCCTTGTTCTATCAATCTTGAGACTATATTTGAAGCCAAATTTTCACTCAAGAAGAAAGATGAAAAGTCAAAAGTAAAACAATCTAAAAGTGAAGAAGAAGATAGTTGTGGAAGTGATCTTGAAACTATTGAAGCATTACTTGTAAGAAGGTATCCAAAGGAAAAGGAAAGTATAAAGGTAAAATTCCTTTAATTTTCTTTTCTTGTGAAGAAGTTGGTCACATTGTTGTAAGGTATCTAAACAAAGAAGACAAAGATGAAAAGAAGCACAACAAGTTCAAAGGAAAGAAGTATTTCAAAAGCTACAAGGATAAAGGTAAGAAATCTTGTTTTATGGCTAAAAATTCAGATAGTAGTGATGATGATGAAATGGTCTATATTATTGTAAAAGATGAATTTGATGATGAAGAAGATAAAGTAGCACTTATTTCTCATATTAGAAAAAATGATACATGGATTATTGATAGTGGTTGTTCACATCATATGACCGGTGACAAAACAAAGTTTGAACATATGGAACACTATGATGGTGGAAGTGTAAGATTTGGAAATAATGGACTATGTTTCATAAAGGGAAGAGGTTTTATCTCACCAACTAATTAACTTAGATGTGATAATGCTTATTGGGTTGAAGGACTAAAGAATAATCTATTGAATGTGGCACAATTGAATAACATTGGATTCATGGTAGAATTCATGAATGGGAAGGCCAAGATGTTAGATGGAAAAGGGAATCTTGTTGGGTTTGGTAACCAAACAAAAGGTAACTTATTCTACCTAGATCTGAGTAAAAGTTCATGTCTCATTGCTCAAGTAGAAGAAAGTTGGTTATGGCATAAAAGGTTATGTCATGTGAACTTTGACAATTTATGATCAAGATAAGAAAAAAAAAGAGTTAAGAGGTATTCCTAGTTTGAGGAAACCTAATATGGGCCTATCCAAAAATTGTCAAATTGGTAAGATGGGCAAGACAAATTTCAAAAGAAAGAGCTATAATTCTAAAGAAATCTTAGAACTAGTTCATATAGACTTATGTGGACCTATTGGAATTGAGAGCTACATTGGAGATAAGTATAAACCCCTAGTACACCACAACAAAATGGTATAGTTGAAAGAAGAAACAAATCCTTCATGGATTGTGCAAGAACTTTCATGATAGAAAAGAATTTTTCAATCAAGTACTCAAAGGAAGCAATGAGTACTATAGCGCATACCTTAAATAGAGTACAGCTAAAGAAATACTCAAATCAAATTCCTTATGAACTATGGTATGGCTACAAACCTAATGTAAGTTACTTGAAAGTATTTGGTAGAAAATGTTACATCTTGAAGGAATCTACGAAAGGTAAATTTGATGTCAAAGGTGATGAAGGCATATTCCTAGGATATTCTTGTAGAAGCAAAGTATACAAATATTTGAATTTGTCTACTCGTAAAATCATAGAAAGTGCATATGTGAGAATTGATGAGTTTACAAAAAAGAGTGAAGAAGAAAGCAACAGAGAACCTTAGGACTATAGAAAGTTTATCTACTATAAACCTAATACATTGACAAATAAAAATGGAAGTCAATAGACTTCACATCCTGAGTCCCCAAAATCTCCAAATCCTACCGAGTTTCATCCAGTAAAACCAAAGTCATGGTTTGAAGGACCTGAGTCACAATTAGAGGGTACCAAGTTGTTGCTAGAGCAAATCGAGTCTTAAGGATCTGATTCATAGACAACAAGACAAGAGCATGATGTAGATCATGGTGAGACAAGTGGAGCAAGTTCTAAATCCAAAGTACCTAGGTTAGAAGGCACCATGCACCTGATTAGATCATTGGAGACAAGTTAAATAGAATAATGACAAGAAACAAATTGGAAGGTACATGTTTTCTTACTAAATTTGAACCTAGATTAGTTAAAGATGCTTTGGATAATGAAAGCTAGGTTGAATCAATGAATAAAGAGATAGAACAAATAGAAATGAATAAAACTTGGAATCTTTTCTCTAGACCCAAGGATAAAAAATGTAATTGGTACAAAGTGATTTTTCATAAATTAGATAAATGAAGATGAAGATGTTTCTAGAAACAAAGAAAGGTTAGTATGAAAATTCTATTCTCAAGAAGAAGGTATTGATTATGGTGAAAAAAATTTCATTGTTGCAAGACTAGAAGGTGTTAGGACTTTACTTGCTTATGCTGCACATAAAGGACTTAAAGTCTACCAAGAACATTGTAGTAAAATATCATTTCCTGACAGAATTGGTGCAAGATAAAGTGGCAAGATTGGAATATGTGAATACTAAAGAAAAGATTGTGGATATATTCACTAAGCCATTACCTAAGGTTTCATTTTTGTATCTAAGAGGTAAGTTAGGGGTTATCCTCTTATTTGAAGGTCACTAAATGAAGTTGATGTACTATTGAAATGGAAGATGGCATATGAATCTATACATAACATATTGATATTTATTGAATATTGTCTTAGACATAAGATTCCAAAAAGTGAGAGTTTGGCTATCATTATATCATAAAAATATTGTTTGAAGATGTCAAAGAAGGAGAACTTGG
This sequence comes from Cupressus sempervirens, assembly GCA_028749045.1. NCBI lineage: Eukaryota > Viridiplantae > Streptophyta > Pinopsida > Cupressales > Cupressaceae > Cupressus > Cupressus sempervirens. The sequence continues at coordinate 169,780,602 of CM053791.1, read as the reverse complement.
TCTAATATTAAAGAGGAAGAGTTTTTATCAAAGGAAGATGTTGAAGACATAAGAGTTTGATGATTGAGGGAGAAACTGAAGGCAGAAGGAGTCCACATTGATAGAGGGAGTTCTCATGGATGAGAATTAAAATGAAACAAAGGATATTTTCCTTACTATTAGTTATATCTAAAATTTTATTGTATTAAGATATGTTGTTCTGCCATCAATACCAAAGAGGGAGATTGTTGAATACAATTAGTTAATTGTGTATTGTCTTTGATGTTACAAAAGAGTCATATCTTTACCAAATAGTGTATGTCGAGCTCACTTAGGCAATGAAGATAGTTTCTTATGTTTGTCGAGCATTCCAATGATTTCCCAATTTAGAAGACAGTTTCTACCAAGCTCAATCAATTGTCAAAGAGAAGTTCACATAACTTGAGTGTTAACCGAGCTCACTTGGTTAACAAACTAAAGTTGGATGGAACTAGTGTTAAATAGGCTCACTGTCTTACCAAAGGAAGTTTCTGAAGATGTAGTGCTAACTGATTTCACTTGGTTAATATAGGAAAATCATTTCTATGTTAGTGTCTATTGAGTAGGGTTGACTAACAAAGGATTTTATTGTTTTGGCATATTAAGTTTAACAAATTTATTTGCTAGTTCTAGCTGACTGAGGAGACGAATATTAATTATTCTAATTTATATTCAGGCCAACTTGACAATGCATATGGTATAAATATAAGGTCAAGTTGAGGATTGAAAGTATGTAACTGGATAGACGAATATAATATTCTTAAATGAAGAAAATTAGAAGGATAAGATGAATATCCTTGTAAAACTTCAAAGATACATTCAGTTAAAAAGGATCAAGTATTTGAGCCAGAATTGAGATCTAAAATTAGCAATACAGTTGTATTAGAATTCAAGTCATCTCATTGTTACTCTCTAACCATTGTAGTAGTTATCTAAATCTCTTAATAGAGTTGCCTTAACAACTATTTATAAATCCTCTAACAAGGTGGAATTTCTAAATTGAAGTGTTTGAAGACCTCTAACAAGGCCCCTCCTATTAGGATTATTAAATCCTATAATAGGGTCACACCTAACAATGCGTTTGTAACCTTTAATAGGATTGGCTTCTAATAGGGCTCACTTCAAAAGAGTGAAAATTAATAACTAGTTACAATTGGTGGTTTTTCCAAAATTTGATTTCCATGTTAAATCTTGGTGTCACTTGTATTTGTGTTATTTCTTTTATGTGTTTGCAACTAAGTTAATTATGGTTAATCATAGATAATATATTACAATTTTAATGTTAATATGAATATCAAGTTACATTTGTTATTTTAGTGGTTACCAAGTGACTATGTGTTTCTCGAGCAATATTAGTAAAGTTTATGTTCTGTGTTAAAATTTAAGGGATTTGGGATTTATTTTAGTGGTAATTGATTCATCCATCCCCTCTTAGTTACTCCTCTCATATTTCCAATAGTAATTTCATGGGAATTAATGTAGGGCATCCTTATATAGGCAATGACTACCCTTGTACTTGCCCCTAATTAGGTGTTGATGAATAAGAGAAGACAATATAATTTTTTTCAAAGAAAAATATTTGTTCTTTCCTACTCAAGTTTTTAATAAAACTTGAATAATATAAATCTTCTCATTGACATATGGAAATAAATACCAACCAATAAAATAAAAATATATGATTATACTTCATTGCATTAATAGAGTCTTAAATTAGTGTATAGAAAAAGACATCATGCCAGTCTTATCATTTTATGGAACATGCTTACATTGGGAATTTGCAGAAGATAAGAGAGTTAGCATCTCTTATTTATTGATAGTTCTTTTTTTATTTTTTTAAATTTTTAAATATATATATATTTTACATAATTATATTTCTTTTCATATTTTGAAGGTTCAGATCTAAGAGGACAAATTTTTCCAACAGGGTTTATTTATTTATATTTTATTTTAAAGAAATAATCCAAAAGAATTTTAAAGATCAATTTGTGAATTCAATCCAAGTATATTTTCAATCTAATCCTAGTTTCACAATTATGTTTTCCATTCAAATTCTCTCTTGTAAAAATAATTAAGACACTAAGTCCATTCAACCAAATCTAGTAGACAATCATAATTACAAATAGAAACCAAGCACCCAATCAAGCACAGAGCAAACAAATGTTTACCAATTGAAAATGTACTCATAGGTTTTCAAACCCTACCTTGCACTTATTCTAAAATCTAATAACCAGTTGAAATTCTTGCTGCAAGCAAAACCCTTAAAGCCACCAAAAAAAATTCTTCCTCCAATTCCAAAGTTGCTCTCCAAAAGTTTGTGTGTGCAATAATGGCCCAAAAACACTCTAATATAGAATTCTAATCCCCTTTTAGGGTTTCTATCTCCACGAACTATAAAATTGAAATTATTCTTTTCATCCACACTTAATTCACTTTTTAATTAAAATATTCTTGTATTATTATTTTATTTTATTTCTCCACATTAATGTTTAAAGAAATTTCATTAAAGATATTTATTTATTATTTAATTAATAAAGATAACTCAAGTGTATTATCTAAATGGCACTAATTCTTAAATCTTTATAAATTAGATAATAATGCTACACAATATTTAAAGTTTAATATTTAATATTTAATTTTAAATCCTTTTAATGTAGTTTTCTAAATTAGGACTTTAAATTAACTCTTTTAATTAAAATGAATATCCATATAATTCCAATAATGAAAAATGATCCTATTTGAACATTCTTCCATTTAAACATAAACAAAAATAACATTTAATAAATCAATATCAACGATCAATCCAAGAATAATAAATAACTAGCCTATCAAGAAAATCATGAATTTAAACCTCAAGAAATACATAAGGAAAATCAATGAAAGAAGGAATCAAACCACATAGAAAGGGTAGATAGCCAATTATGAGTCCTCTTTGTAGGATATGTATTTAGGATATGGTTTGCATTGGACTTGATCATTATCTTCCTCTTCTCACCATTTGAGTATTGTAATAGGTCATGCTCATCCTAGCAATTCAGGGAAGTCGATGCCTGATACTTGCATCCTGCATAAAAGATAAGCATGTGCATGTGTATAGATATATATCTAATTTAAATAGGCAATGATAGGGAGTGGTACATCATGTAGATCTCAACTAGAAGATGACTATGACTCCCTCCCTTATCCACATCAAACATGTCAAATGAAAAGATAAAATAGACATACACACGATACATATGCAAGAATGGGGTAAGTATCATAATAAATCACAAGTCATAACATCAAAGACTTAGATGTAAAAATGCATCTTTACGAATACAAAATAATCCTCATTAAAACATCATTTGAAATCACTATGAAAGAAATCACATTTATTAACTATGAATCATTTGAAACATCATTACTACACAAGCAACCATAAGCATTAATAAAAAATGAAATTAAGTCAACTAAGAAATCATCATTTCTATATCTCTAATCCATCTTATGAAAGAATATCATATAACTATAAATCCAATATCTCTAAAACTAACTGATGCATGAAATAGGCCTAAAATAGATTGGCAATTAGAAGAAAAAAGAAAAGTTCAGGTGTGTTTTACAATTAGTAAGAGACAATGAGAGAAATATTGGAAGTTAATGATAATGGGGGTGTATGAAAGAAAGAGATTTTATAAGAGTTAAAGAAGGAGATAGTGTCTGTGTTTAGAGGTTAGTGAGAGAGAAGGGGATTAGGGGTTACTTAGAGAGAGAGGAGAATTTAGTGAGAGAATGTGAGAGTTTAGGAGTTACTAAAAGAGATATCTTAGGATTTATTTAGTGAGTTATTGAGTGTGTGCTTTTGAGAAAGAGAATTAAAAATATGTTAGAACTCATGTTTACCAATTGGTTGCATATTTGGGAAGTAATGACTCTATTTTAGACCATGCTTAATTCAAATAGATGGAAAATAAAATTTTGATGTCATAGAATTCATTTATGTACATAATGTTGTAGAGATCTTCAATATATTTCCAATGCATTTTGAATGGATTCATTTGGAGTTCATATGTCAAAATTATGGCCTCCAAAATATAGCCCATTTTTAGTTCTTCATAACTCAAATGGGTTTTGAATTCAATTTTTTTATTTGTTTAACCCGATTAGGTTATTTGAATCCCTGAAAACTAATAACATTATGGCTTGGTGAAAACCTAGGGAAATGACCCAAAGGCTCATGAAATAGTTTTCCCTCCATTTTTCTCCTTGAGATATTTTTTCATCATCCCAGATGAATTCTCATGTTTTCCTTCATTGGATTTTCTAATGGTGAAGTGAGTATCTCTAAAATAACCACCATAATCTTACACGTCTACTTGGATTCTAACCATTTATATTTTTCTTTTTTTAAACAATATTATCATTGTAAACTTTAATTATTTTTACCAATGTCTTGATAATCCTCACAAACGTATGTCACCCAAATAAATTTTGATATAGATAACCAAATTCAAACTAAATTACATATTATTGTTCTATTCTTTATTTTATACATGTTTTTAAATAATAGATCAATTTTCAATTATTTTGATATAATTTATGCTAAACACGCTGTTACAAACATTTCAGGAGGTAGTCAATTCAGTAATTCATATAAAAACAAATACTCATAATTTTTTTTCAAAAAGATACAAAACTTCTATATATCACTTTTAACTATCATCGTACCAAAGCAATTTGCACAATAGTAAATAAAATAGTTTTTTATGTTGCACACGAAAATAACTATGTTATGTTTTCTAAAAAAGGAAGGAACTATTTTTCTGTGTGCATGGTTTTACTTACCTAATCATATCCACTTTGTAAAAATTCTATTAGCTTAGATAGTGGATTTAGTGTACTACAATTAATATGTTTTACACATTTTATCATTTTGAGTGGATGAGCCTCAGATGTCTTGTCCAAGTTCAAATTTACCTAATTTTAGAAAAAAAGGTGTCCACTTATACCCCCCTTTTTCTACACCATCTTGGTGCACTTACCTATAAACTCTAACAAAAATAATAAACACATATAAATATGACTACTTTGTAAGTAAAAATTTATATTATTTCAATTTTAACCTTCAATTTCTTGACAATTTAATTATTTAATGCTAAAATAATAATCTTTTCACATTCATTGCTAACCATAAACATAATATTTATATGGAGAGAAGTAATGAGCAAGGAGACGAGTGGCATGTAGGGAATTCAAATTCTATATTTTTAAAAGCTAAGAAACTCAATAGTAATTATGATCATCGAGGAGGTGTGTTGTTTAATGAATTTGTTCCTTACAAGACTTCTTGGTTTGCACTTATGGTAGTGTTTACTTCTTCCTCCCAATTATTTTCTTCTTGGATGGTATTTTTTTCATTTGGTTTGTGGCCGCATGGAGATTTCATTCCCTTATTATGATTTGTGTTTTGGAAGTACCTGTGCTTTATTTCTTACCATTACGGCCTTTGTGCTATTCTAGGTGCCTCGATATTGCAACTTTTTGAATTCTATGAAGATGATTGATTTTTTTTCCCATGTTAGTCCTCACTCAATCCATAAATAGAATGAGCTTCTTTGAAAATTCCCTTCTTATGGATGGATTTGATAGAAATGGGGAATACTAAGAGGGGGGTGAATCAAAATTCTAAAATCTTTTGTCCAAATATGGATATAAAAAATTAACCTTAAACATGCATAGAAAATTTAAAACTAAATAGTAATAGAAAAAATCTCACAGAGAAACTCATGATATCATATTTTGTTAACTAGAAAAACCATGACCAAGAGAAAACTTCAATGGGTATGGTACCCAAAAAATGATCCACTAATTAAAAGTACCTTGTGAAATGTTTTTGACACTATCAAGATTCTAGTACATATATATAGTGCATCTTTCCTTTTTATAGCACTAGACCTTGTTAGAGTTCTCAAACCTATTATGATTTTTACTAAATATATAGTGAACTCACTACTCTTACAACAATACACAACTTTATAAGTAGTATAGAGAAATACCAAAATTGACTATGGTGATATTCCAAATATTCAATTAGTCCTCTATTGTTCCTTGCATGTAATCATGCCAATACATCTTCTCTTCACTAATCATGAAAATAAAATATTTCCAACATAAATAAATCTCACACATGGAAATCACAATTTGGCATAAGCATTGGTAACTTTTCTCATCCAAAAGATCTTCTTTCGTAGCCTTTCTACTAACCTTGCAATTAGTTTTCCTAATACATTACCAAAAATAACATTAAATTATACTAGGTAAGGGTTAACATCTAGGGATCTTCCCTATATTTTGAAGCCCTTGAATTGACAAGTCAATTTAATTCCTTAGCCAAAATGATCATGTCCCATTTGCTCTAATTCTATGATATCAAACTCTTGACTATTTTTTATTCCAAAATGTCTTCCAACTATCCTACTAACATAAGTGGTCAAAGATATATAAATCAAATTCATAATAATACTATCTTCCAAAATTTAATCTCTATAGGTGCTTCCATCAAATCTAACTGACAAAAACAAACAAATTGTGCATTATTTCATTCAATTATACCTAAACAATTGTCTTCATTATAATATACCAAACCATATATTAACCACAAAATAACTTAATGTTTTTTAATTTTTTCATTAATGAAAAATTCCATGATCAAGTTACCTCAACCAACTTGCCAATAATCTCCCCCTTTAGAATTGATGGTAACATTTGTGAAAATTTGGCTAAGTATCAAAATGATCTTCAATTTTTTTTAAATTCTATCTATTAAATCATCTTTACATATAACTATGTTGTCCATACCTATATTTATATTCCCCCTTACACATCAATATAAAAGGTGAGTATCTTATGTACATATATACAACTCAAAACTAGTTCCAAAATTGTTGTTCAATCCAAGAGTCACATATGATCTAAAAAGTTTCTTCTCAAGGTGACATTTTTAGTATCCCAAGTCTTTTTAACAAACCTTCCTAAATGAATAACTACACAAATTACATAATAAAAAATTTCATCTCCAATTAGATATATACGAGTGAATTTCTCATATCACTTATTTTCTTCATATAAGGTATTCGACTCCATTTTTAATATATCCAACTTAGGTGTTATGTTGTGTCTAAAAAGATTGAAACTCCCTATTACTCTATTTATCTAATGCTAAAAGGTATGTATAGAATTTTGAAAAAATATTACTCTTTTTCTTCACATTAATCACAGTTGGATCATATTTCTCAAGTTCACTAGCTATATTTTCTAACTTATTCTCATCCTCTTTAATTCATTTAGTTTCATCTTCAACATAGTGATGTGATCTAGTGCATGCTATATACATTTTCTTTACTTTAGAATTACAACTTCTAATATCTTTGACAAACTCATCAATGACTTGTAAATCATTTGAAATTTTATTGAATACCTTCTAAAACTATACTTATTCAAATTATTATTGAGATTTCAATTTGGTTGTCTCAATTAAGCTAGTGAAATGGTCATTTAGTTCATTAATCACTTTGTCCAAGTTCTTGTAATGTTTGTTCCTTATAACTACAATATTGTAGGTTTCTCCTCTTATAGTTTATCCAGTACTTTCTCAAGTGTTATCTTGAATCACTTTGATAGATCTTTTCATTCTTCTCTTTTTCTTTTGCATGGACATATAGAGATTTACATAAACCCTTTTGTACCCATATATTCTTTGACTACTTTGGTGATATCTCCACACATACTACCACTTGCAAACAACGTTTTTAATGAATTACTTGGTGTAGAAGGTGTGGAAAAATCCTTATCTTTCTCAATATTTAGTTGTTCTATTATAGAGGCCTCATTATTTATCTCTATTATCATTTGTTCAACCTTAGTAGTCTAAATAATATCCTTAGTAAAATCATCTACTGTGGGAAATTAAGATTCATCTTCATTTTCCACAAATGGAAATCTTGGTTGATCTATTTCCATGTCTTGTTGACCTTACTCTAGTTTGATATTCTAATCATTTGAGATGTTATCATTTGTCTCATTTTCTCCTTCTTCCTTAACTTGTTTCTAATATTCTTTGTGTTCCCTATTACTATCACTTATGTCTCCTTCCATGTGAAATGCTTCTATCATTATGTTTCTAGTCTCTCCTACATCACCAGTGTAAATCATGGCATCCTTGTTCTACTCAACTTCATTAGGCTTTCCATTCAATTCTATAGGTATTCCATTGATATAAAAATCACCTTATTTTATTGTACTCACAAATTTTCTTGTTTCTTCATCTTGTCTTCTCTTAATGGCAGGTTCATTAATTGAAATCCAACTTAATTATTCTTGGGTTTAGAATTAGTCACATTTGGGTCTCATAATACTTCATTAAGTACCTTCTATATTTCTATCTTAGCCTCATCATACATGCTTGTCATAAGCTTTACTAATCTCATTGAGGTTCTATGTTTGGGTTTTACATTCTAAAGAACATTATTGATCTCTTCAAAATTAATCACATTCTCCCACTCTATCTTCTCTTATTTTCTTACTTCTCTATTTCTCTAAGTCTCTTTTCTTCTACTTTGCTAAAACATGGTCTAGAATGCTAGAATTTAGCCCTACAACATTGTTTTTGAATTTCAATAAATACTTTATAATAGTGCATATGTTTTTTATTTTCATCATATCTTGGGTAGAACTTTTGAAATTGATCTAGGTTTACATCATGTTCAATTATAGTAGTAACTTTCTTTAGATCTAGTTTATATCTCCTTCAAGTCTAATTTAGCTTCTTTTGGTTCTTCTGCTACATTATGTTAAACTTCTAGCTCTTTATCTTTCTTTGTTTCCTTCTCTTTAATTATTTTCTTCTTTCCTTAAATCTTTAGTTTCTTAGTGCTAGGGCCATGAACTTTTTCCATTTTCTTGAAAGTTTTCTTGGGATCAACTTTAACACACTTTTCTAATTTCACTACTTCTACAAAACTTGTAGTCCTTCTAGGTGTGCTAAATAATTTGGAGATAACTTCGAATTTTTTTATCTCAATATCCTCATCATTTATAGTGTCTTTTTCATTAGTGTGTATTTCACTAGCCTTGCTATGATTTGGATTGAATCTTACTAGCCTTCTTCTTAATTTCTTTCCATTCCTCTTTTCTCATTCCTCCTTCTATGTCCATTTTTTCCGCCATCTTTTCAAAATTTCTCTTTCTAGTTCCATTGTATAGTTTCTCTTAGATGTACTAAATTTCTCTTGCTAAGTGCCCAATCATTCACATGAGGTATCTCTAGGTGAATCCAATATTATCTTTTCATCTCCATCCAACCTTTCTTCTTTGAGTTCATATTCCATAGGAGGTATAACTATCTCTCTTGGTTCAACTAACTCCATGCAAGTATAGTTTGTCTCAACCTTGAAGAAAATGGTTTCAACATATGTTTTCCACTATTCCTCTTAATATCCTATACCTTTATTTCATGTGCACTTGAAAACTCTTAATAATTATATAGATGTTTTGACTGATATTGGCTCTTAATTCTATGTTATAATAACTATTGATAATCTCTATGGTGCATTCATCATTTACCCATGTAGAAGATGGAGTGTCAAGAAATTTATGCATGATGTGTAAGAATATGTACATGACTAGTGATCCCAATCAAAAGCATTGGTTCTTACCATGCTTGATTCTTTTTATGTTCTCAAGTAGTAGTTGCCTTAGGATCTTGCACATATTAGAATGTTCCCTATTAATCACCATCTTATAGGTTGTTTGGATTATACCTACTATAACTAAATTGTTCCTTGTACTATAATGCATCTTATATCCAAGTATTTTGGCAATCAATGTGACATCTCTCTATCTTATATTAGACAATTTCATATCTCTTTTGTGCCATTTTGTAGTTTTTTTTTTTTCTAATTCTTTCTTTAGAATTTTTTTCTATTGGTATTGTGCCAACATTATTTATTCTAGTTACTAGGTGTATCAATTCCTTGGTTATCATAATAGTTTTTTATCCAATCTAGAACATATAATGATGAATTAGAATTCAAATAGTCCTAATCTACACTTCTTCTTCAAACTCTTCATAATCAAAGTAGTGTAGGATATTTAGGTTTCCTAAGTGAGTAAATTTAGGTTTAAACTCTCATCATCATTATAGACTTTCTCTAACTCATAATATGTATCCATGTCTCCAATTATCTCAATTTTGTAGTGATTGTATTCTCTAATTTCCTCCTTCACATGTACAACACCTTTAGGGGTTTGTGAAAATGTGCCCAATGGGTCATCTTCCAAAGATACAAATGGATATTTCTTTAAAAAAAATATGGTCTATCCTCAATATCACATAGCTAGTGTTGATACATGTCTAACTATCTTCATAATTAACTACACCAGAAAGCTTAAATTGACTTAGCAATCAGAAAATACCTCTTTTATGATCATTTTAGGGCATCAACAAAATCTTTGCTAAATAATTTAAACATTTTTCTTGTCACTCTCCAAGCTCTTTGGTTAATTTCTCAATTCAAGTGGTGGATAATGAATCCAAATTCTCCCTTTAATTATTCCAAAATCACTATAACATTAATTGAAATTAGTGAAAGTACCAAAAATCTAAAAGAACTTATATTATTCACTATAATCTTTTGTGGTCTTAGAACTCTCCAAATTATCATTTGCAAACTGAGTTTCAATATCCATAATGCATGATAAATCTATTAGAACTCATAACACCATTTTTTGTGAACTAGGGAAACCTTAGCCAAGGGAAAACCTCGGTGGAGATGGCATGCACAAAATCATCCACTAAACAAAAGAATCATGTTAAGGATATTGACCCTTTTAGGAGTCTATAAAATATGTATAGTGTCTGAGTCCTTGTTAGAGGACTAGGCACTATTAGACTCCTCAACCCTATTGGGAGTTTCTTCAACCCTATTAAGAGTTGGTATATATGGTTCAAAATGTATTCAAGATGAACCCATGGCCCAAAAATCCAATTATACAATGTAGTGCCTTTATAAAAAAGAGATATATACAATAAAATTTTTATTGTTGAATATTTTACGTCACATATCTCTTATCTTATATTATAATTAATATCACATAGCCTTCACATATGTGTGCATATCACGTCCATAGTTTGTGTTCACACACACAACTTCACAATGGCATGCATAACTTCACAAGTTATGATTTCTTACTTATACCAAGTTCCCTTTCACAAAATTGTGTCTAGTCAACCTTAATGTTCTAACATGTTTAACTAAAAACAAAATTAGGTCATGCTAACTTAAGGTTAAAATCTAGGATTTCATCCATAGTTAGTTAAGTAATTATTTTATAAGAAAAATAATTCCTTAATTTGTTACTCACCTTTTAATGATGTGCTCTATTCACTTCCTTTACTGATAAAACAACTATATTTGATGTCATGCTATTCATACTAATTTTCTCTCTTAACCATGTCATAACGATAGTCTACATTATCCACTCCTAACTGCATACATGCCAAATATCTTTGTAGACTTCTCAATACCAAAAACTTTCTCTGCACTCATAGCGAAACTATCTAACACTTAGACAACTTTCTATCTCTAACTATGGGATCTTCATTTGTACATTATGTCTTTCATTTGTAAGACATATGTTTCCATGAATTAAAATCCTAACCCATGTCACTTAGCCATGTTTCCAACAATTTCCCCCATTGGCATTGATGGCAACATATGGGAAAATTTGCTAAGTCCCAAAATGTTAGACAAAAGAAAATCAAAATTGGCTTTCAAAACTTTACAATTTTTCAAAACTCAAAAATTGTGGATCATTACATTTATAACCATCTTTCCTTATATCTCCTAATACAATACAATACTACTCCCCCTTATTATATTATTGGTATATTCTATACAATTTCTTGTATTCTTCGCTCCCTTTGACATCAATGAAAAATGTGTCAAAACTCATATGCATGAAAAAACTTGGTTCATTACCTATTTTCAAGGATGATAGATGAGAGATATAGTCTATAAAAATTACTATCAAACTCTTCATGTTCTTCTCTTATGTACCTTTTACTCCCTCTAATATAATAAGTGGAGTACACAACACATAATGCAATCTCCATTGTATTAAAGTCTAAGTAAATGAATTTATCAAATGATGCCTTTATTGCTAGGCAATCCTCTAATTTCTACTCAAATGTGCTATCCTTCACTAGTAGATGTTCTCTTAGAAGTGAGAACATTTTGATGATCTTCTCTTTTCTAACTTCTAATATACTTATTTCATCATAAGTCTTGCTAACCTATGTTTTGATTCCTTTAATCTTGACACAAGGTTGGCTGAGCTGATGTGCCAATGCTTTTACTTCATCATGCTTTTTCTTCAGCTCTTTATCAATGTCCTTGGTGAAATTAAAGGACATGACACATTTGGTATCTAATTTCTTGCCTTCAAGTTCACACCTACTTAATTCCTTGATGCAAGCATCAAGAGCTTCCAAATCATTTCTAATGTTTTGACATATTATGTCAAAAATCTAGGCATCCTACTTTGCTTGGGTTTGAGATGCTGCTATCTCTAACAAGTTTTTGAATTCAGCATCAAATGCATGAATCACTTCCTTAGCTCTAACCTTTGTATTAGGATCTAATGATTTCACTATTAGTGTGCTTTGTAACTTTTTAGTTACATCCATAAGATTTTTTTGTAAACTATCTACTTGCTTGTTCTTGCTAATAATTTTATTGAGAGATGATATCAGATTTCTTTGATCATCATCATCTTAACCGATTAGTGCATCTAGGGTGAGAGATGTTTTGGGTGCACTTTACTTCTCATCCTCCTCTTCTTTCTTCTTCCTTTAGTCTAATTCTTCCCTTTCCTTTTCCTAGATGAAATCTATTTCTTCTTCTCATCTTCCTTCCTCTTTCCTCCTCTTTTCTTCTTCCTTCTTTTTCTTCTCTTCTTCTTCCTTCATCTTCTTCTCTTCTTCTAATTCTTTCATCTTCTTCTCTTCTTCCTATCTCCTCTTCTTCTCTACCTCCTTTTTCTCATCTTCTTCCAATTTCTTATTTCTTTGTTCATCCTCCTTTTTCTCTTTCTTCCTTTTTTAATTTCTTCTTTTTTTATTCTTCATGTTTCCTCTTCTCCTCTTCTTTCTTTCTCTTTTCTTCTTCTACATCCTCTTTCTTCCTTTTCTCTTCTTTTGAATCTTCTTCTTCATTAGAATTGGAGTATCTAATTATATTTCCAATAATGTTTGGCCCAAGATCCTTAAACGGATCTTTGCAATGTTTATTATCACCTTGGTGGCACCAACTCTCATGGTGTTAGTCCCAATTGAGATCTTTGAAGATAAGTCTATCATCTTGGTTTCCTTGACTTCCATTTCTATTGTTGGTAGTGTCCTCTACTTAACAAATATAGGGATTTCTCCCTGTAACTTCACACTCTTCTCTACAATTCTGGGTACAAAAGTCATGTATTTAACAATGGCTTATTTTGTTTCTTTGTTTACCTCTTCATAATTTTCTCTCACCAAAAGATTAGCTCTTATTTTGTTTCTCAACAAGGTCTCAATACCCTTCATAATCTTACTCATGTCATTATCATCATCATTAACTTCATAAAATTTCTTTATTATGTTTTCTCTAATTTTCTTCTCTTCTTCAACAACTCTTCTTCTTCTTCTATTGATCAATCTATTATACAAATCTTGTGGGATATTCCTCTATGTCTTCAAATTTTTTCTTCCTTACAATCATATTTCTAACTCTAGTGACCTCTAATTGTAGTCTATCCATATTACTATACATGTTATAATACTTATTTAATGGAACAAAAATGTCGTCATTGATGATTTGAACATTTCAATTTTCTACCTTAGGCTTTTGGGACTTCTTCCTAGCTGATGTCCTTGCTTCTCCAACTCCATATATTGTTGGTATGTAATATGTTTCTTCTTTATCTTCTAACTCATTAGAGGCATTTGGTTCAACCATCTGCAATGTCTTTCTTCTCTTTCTATGTCTACTTGACAATTTCTTAGTCCTTTTCTTCCTAGGTCACTTAATTTCTTTCTTTACCTTCATGAGTCTCTTTTATTTTCCTGTGGTTGGAGGAATGACTGATTTGACATTAGTAATTATGACTTCCTCTTCATTGATCTTCTTGGCTAGTTGTACAATAGTGGGTTGAACTTGTGCTACATTTGCATAAGAAACAATAGGTATCTATGAAGTAGATTTTTCTATTGTTACTCCTTTTGAGGGTCCTTCCATAGCAATGGGTGTGGCTTCCAATACCTCAGTTTTCCCACCTGCCTTCATCTCCAAGGCTATACCTTTTACTTCATTGAATTCCTCTCTGCTCATACGAGATTCCTTCAATATTGCATCAATATTTTTATCAACTTTCCTTTTGATATCCTTTTTGTATAGTTCTTTAATAACTTATTTCATCTTCTCATCAAAGGTACCCCATCTGGGATAGTCCATGTTCTTCTCGAATTCAAGTATGATCTTTACATATCATTCAACTATGTCATCATTCATTTCATAACACATGGGGTCTATAAATTTAACTCTTGGTTCCACTCCCTCCATATAAGCAATATCTATTTTAACCATGAAACATATATCATCCTTGTATTTCTCTACCAATGATTGAGGGATCTTGAATTTTTTCTTCATCTCAGATTTGAAACTTTTCATCATCTTAGGTATATCCTCAATGATTCTTTCTTCTAACTATCTCCTATAATAATGTGTCACAAAATTCATGGCACACTGACTATTATCCCATTTCCTATCTAGCATGGTAGGGAATTGTTTGATTATATAAAAGAATAGATGTGTTAGTAGGGCTTCGAATTTGAACACTACATTCTTAGTTTTCTTCATTTTCTCGATGTTGTCCAAATGTTGTTGCTTTACTATCTCACAAATGTTGACCTTTTCTCTCTTAGCTATCATCAAATATGTTTTATGGATAAATCTAGAAGGTATAAAATTGATTCTTGAACTATGGGTCAACTTATATCCAATAATATTTTTGATTACCTTTACATCTGTCTCAGTTATAAGATCAATCCTCATGTTCCTTCCAGCGTATTTGGTTTTCAGATTGGTCTCTACCAATTTCTTTACATTCTTCTCATTTATTATGTTATAGCCTTCATTTCATAGACCAATTACCTTTTGAATCATGTCATTGTCAATCATCATAGGGATGTCTCCTACCTAGAACATTCCTTCACATATTCTGCTCAAAATTATTTTTCTTTATTCATGATTGTCAAACTTTATGTGGAACATATAATTCACAATGTTTAGGTCGTTCAAATGTGTGGACTCTTGCTTTAGGGATAAGTCTCCATTACAAACAAGTTCTAGATCATTATCTATGACACATCACCAACACTCTCAAACTTATAATGTATATATGATATAATATCTTCCACACGCATTATGATTTCTAGAACTTGTGAAAATGCTCCTAAAGGATCATTTTTTAAAGGTACAAATGGGTGCTTCTTTAATTTATAACTTTACTTCTCACCTATATCATACATAGTAGAATTTTCCATCTTTAATAGATTCAAAGACTTTGAAAACTTCATAAAATACCTGGTAATTACATAACTAGGGCATTTTGGATTTTGCACTCAAAAACTCTTTCAATTTGTTGTCTTTCCACTCTCAATTTCTTCTTAATTCTTCACACAATTGAATGGTACTTAAAATCTTGTTCACATCCTTTAAATCATTTCAAATTGAACTTTTCATTGATTGTGCAACTACCAAATTCATAAAATCTTCTATCTATTAACCATTAAACTTATTTTAATTCATATGGCCTCATACAATCTCCAAATGACTTTCACTCTTAACCAGAGCTTTCTTATGATATGTTAATCCTTCTACCAACTTCACAACTTCTAACTCAATCTTTAACTCATGTTCTACCTTTCTAGTGCTTTGTCTTTAATAGAAAAGTGTCTAATTCAAATAAGATAAATCACACATAATGGCTAATTTCAATCTCTCATCAGGTGCATCAAAATATTGTTCTTTTAAAACCACATGTAAACTTGATGGATCATTTACTTTCAAAAATACTTCCTTGAATTCTTGAACATGCTCTTTGAGTGCTTCTTTCTAACTATTGTTGCTACAATCATTCCTTATGTCATTTATGTTGTTGTTTCTTATGTAGTTACCTAGGATCCTATTGATGTTCCTCATACCCATTTGGAAAAATCTTGTAATGTGACCAAAGTTATTACATACCTGACACAAAAGTGTAGTCCTTCTCTAATTAGGTCAATTTTGATTAACTGGTGCACTGCAATTCCTCACAATGTGTCCAAAGTTGTTACACTTATAACACACAATATTTTTGTTTGTCCCATTAGCTCTTTCTCCTTCTTTAGATCTTCTTGAGGATCTCCTTCTTTCATTACCTGTAGCATTAGTATCCATAAATATTCTACTATTGACATTATTACTATAAAATTTAGGTTTCCTACAATCTACTATTTTATGTCTAAACCACAACAATTATAATAATAGAAATTAGTAATAGGTTTGAAAGACTTACTTGTTCAATCTCTTCATATGACCAACTTCATTACATGTAAAGAATTAACCTTTCAATTCATATCTTACTTATTTTGGTGGTTTAACTTGCTCTAATTATTTGGGTTCATCACATATCTCAAGTTGATTTACTTGCTCAAGTTCTTTATGACCTTTATCAAATTTACTTGGCTCAATTTCATTCTAATAATTCTTCTTATGTTTAGGGCTTTTCGCAACTAGATCTAGTTCTTTTCTAGTTTTATCTTTCTTTTCTAATTTTTCTCCAATATGATATCCAAGAACCATCTTATCATAATAAGATCTTTGATAAAATAGTTGTTCATCAATTTTATCACTACTAGAATATAACTTCTTTAACTATTTATTATCCTGAGTCAATTCTCCTTTCACAATAGTGTTGTACTTCTCTAATTTTGCATGCTCTATTTTGATAGAATCTAATTTAGATGTCACTTGATTTAGATGGGATCTTAGATGTGCATTCTTATATTTTAGATCTGATTCATTCTTGTTATCATTTTTCTTCAAGCTCAACTTTATTTCTACAATATTTAACTCATGTTTTAGAATCTCATTTTCTTTCTTTAGGGTTACTACCTCATCACTATAACTAATCTTCTCTCTAGGTTATTTTCTTATTTGAGATGATCAATCTTATCTTTTAGTTTTCTAATGTAATCTATTGAATCTTAATACCTTTCTTTCAAGTTATATGTTTCTTTATTAAGAAGATCAATCTATTCAAGGGCTTCTTCAATATTCCTCTTTAACTATTCCATATCCATAGGGATCTTACTCAAGTTGTTAGGCCTCTTCTAAGTAACTATGTTATGATGCCAATTATTAGAAATAGATAATATTGAGAGGGGGGGAATTAGTATTCTACAAACATTTTTCCACAACTAAATACTGTTAATTACTTTATAACATGCATATGAAAGTAAACCAACAATGTTGAACTCATAAGCTTGTGCCTTTGGTGAAATGGTGGGGCTTCTTCTCTATAGGGCCTACAACCAAGGTTTAAGTATCCACAAGGTCACTGTTTACTATGGTTCTTAATTAAGGGTTACTTACTTTGACCCTTGGTGAAATAGTGGGGCTTCTTGCCTATAGTGCTTACAACTAAGAGTCAATAAATTTTTAATAACAACTTTGGTCTAGTTGCATTTTTTGTAAATGGTTGGAGTTCTATTAGGTGGGAAACTTGAAGGAGGAAACTTAGTAGTAGGGACTAATCTTGAAGGGATAGGGAATCAGAAGGCTAGGATTTTGACAAGTTCTTGAGAGATTGATGGAACATTGGATGAAAAAGACAAACTCATGGGTTCCTCCTCCACAAGTTGTAGGGATGGGAATGCTCTTTCTGTTTCCCTACCTTCTTGTCACATGCTCAAAATGGACCCAAGGCAGGAAAATAATTTTTTCAAAGACTGTGGATGAGAAAGAAAATCTTTGTAGGATAGAGCACTAGACAAAGGACAATTTTCTAGATGATCAAAGGAAGTGATCTTCTTTGTTTGGGAGAAGAATTGGAGGAAAATCATCTTTCCCTCGTGTTACATCAAAATCATGTTGGGAGAAAGGTAAGTTTCAAATCTTTATTCTAGATTTGATTACTGATTTCTTTGTCTCAACTATGGATTGTACTCTAGTTGGGAAATTTAAGAGGGCTAGACTTGATATTCATGCTTTAAGAAACATGATCAAAATAAAATGGGTTATCTGTGGTCAAGTTGACACAACACCTATGATGAATGGTTTCTTTTCATTTGTTTTTACCTATAAGGAAGATTTGAACATGGTGCTTTGTGGTGAACCTTGGTTGTTTGGTAATAGTACTCTTATGATAAAAAACTGGGAGCCAAATATGGATCTATCAGATGCCTTCTTTCTTACTAATCTAGTATGGGTAAGACTTCTTGGTGTACCCTTGGAGTTCTAGCATGAAGATATTTTCAAAGGTATAGCAATCTTTTGGTGAACTTGTTGCTATTGACAATGTCATAGCTTCAAAATCAAAACTTCAGTGTGCTAGAATCTATGAGAAAGTTGCTCATTTGAAGAACCTTCCCAAGAAGATGAAATTGATTTCAAAACTTAGTAAAAGGATGCAAGAGATAATCTTTGAAGATCTTCCAAATGCTTTTTTTTTTGTAAAAGACAAGGTCCTTGGGTGAAAATTTTCCCTTTAAAAAGCAAGAACCAACCTAAGTTGGCCAATGTGGAGAAAAAGAAAGAAGTAAAGATCTAGAAAAAGGTATGGAAACCTAAAGCAATACCTAAGAAGGTGATTGAGGATAAAGATATCATTGAAAAATAGAATTCAAGTAAGTAGAAAGATCTAGAAAAGATCTCTAGTGTGCAGAGTAAAGAGAATATTGTAGATCCTATGAATCAGTTGGTTATCTATCAAAAAAGGGAATTAGAATGGGAAGATATAGAAGAATTAGAAGAGATGGAGGAAGGTGAAATTCTTGAGGAAAGGAGTTGATCTTTGGCATTAAAGGAAACATAGATTGCTGAACTTCACTTTCAAGATTCTCCCCTTTGTCAAGATATTATTTCCTTTAAGAATGTCTTTGAATCTAAAGAAATGGATGGGAAATATGAAAAGAAGGAACCTAAATAGAAACAAACTCAAAGAAAGAAAATAGAAAAGAAAGGTAATACTGTTTCTAAAGGATTAGAGACTTGAAGTAATAAATTGGAGTTGTTTCCAAAAATGAAGCTAAATGTTGGTACTCTAGAGAAAACTGGAAGGAAAACATCTAAAAAAGATAGAGAAAGTGAAATAGGAAACTATTATGGATTTTAACCCTAAAAAATTATGATGAATATTATCACTTGGAATATTAGGGGGTTGAATAGTATTCATAAATTAGATATTGTTCAAAAAAAATTTGGAGAGCATAAATTGGATGTTTTAATGCTTCAAGAGACCAAAATGGATAAAGATAAAGTTGAAAAGTTTAAATCTTTTAATAATTACTGCATAATGGCTAGTAGCTCATAATGAGCACTAGGGAGAACAATGATTTTGTGGAAGCAGTCTTTGTTCTCATGTATCTTGTTGAATGCTAATAAACATTTTATGGTGATCAAAATTAAGAGTATTTCCCAGAATAATGATTGGTATATTATCAATGTGTAACATCAAGAGTGCAAGAAAAAAGATGTGGGCTACTCTTTCTAACATAAAGAGTAATGAGTACTATGGTAGATGGATTTTTTGGGGGGATTTTAATGTTCCACTTTATGAGCATGAAAAAAAGGGGGAAATGCAGTCAACTAGATGGTAGGCTGGATTTTATGGATTTAATTAACAAGGAAGGCTTAATGGATATAGATCTTCATCGTATTGATTTTACTTGGAGTAACAAATAGATAGGTGATGAATGTATCTAAGCTCACTTGGATAGAGTTCTTATATCACTAGATTGGACTAAAGATTTTTTGTGTAATCCTAAGGCTATCCAGAAGATTGGTTATGACCATTGTCCTCTATTTTTTACTATTGAGACTATCCATAATAGAAAGAAATTTCCTTTTAGATTTGAGAAAATGTGGTTGGAACATTTATAGTTTGAAGACTGGTTAACTGAATGGTGGAACATTAATATTGAAGGAACTGGTCTTTTTCAAGTGGCTTCTAAACTTAGAAATGTCAAAAAGAAAGTTAAAATTTGGAATAAAAGATGCTCTTGTAAATTTTTTTATAACAAATCTAAAATCAAAGAGGATTTGCAATTAATCTAAGATAGGATTTAGAGGGAAGGGTACTCTTTAGAAATAGTGATGGAAGAAAATGATAAGATGGTCGAGTATCATGATATTGTTAATAAAGAAGAATTTTACTAGAGGCAGAGATCTACATCGTTTAAGCTGGATGAAGGTGACAAAAATAGTAATTTTTTTCATTTATCTACTTTCAAACATAGAGCTAAAACTTTTATTTCAATTCTTAATAAAGGTAGCACAAAGTTAATTGAGGAAAAGGAAATTTCAGAGGAAACAGTCTCCTTTTTCTCTTCTTTGATGTCTTAAGATCCTAATATTGACTTGACTCATTAGTTAGAGCTATTAGATTTTATTCCTTCTTTGGTTATTGAAGAGAAAAATAGAATGTTGTGTTATATCCCTAAGAAAGAGGAAATTTATAAGGTTGTTTTCTCATTAGGTGGGGATAAATCACCAAGGCCAAATGGTTTTCCTATCTTATTTTTTCAAAAGGAATGGAATCTGGTTGGAAAAGATGTGTGTGATGTTGTTAAAGAAATTTTTGGGGCTAAAAGGATGTTGAAGGAAATTAAACCTACTTTCCTATGCCTTATTCCAAAAAAAGTTGGTGTTGACTCTCTAGATCAGTTCAAGCCTATTAGTCTATGCAATTCTTTTTATAAAATTATTTCAAAAGTCATGACTTTGTGGCTATTGCTTCTACTACCTTCTCTTACTTTTGAGAAATAGAATGGGTTTGTTCTTGGTAGACAAATCCTTACTTCTATTATAACTGTGCATGAGAATCTCCACTCTTTATCTCTTTCTAAAAATCAGGGCTTTATTATGAAAGTTGATATTGCTAAAGCCTATGATAGAGTTGAATGATCATTTATTCATAAGATCTTATTATCTTTTGGTTTTAGTATCAATGTGGTGAAGCTAATTTTGTAGATTATCTCTGCTACTATGATTGTTGTTCTACTTAATGGATGTTCCTCATAGTTCTTTAAACCTACTAGGGGGTTGAGATAGGGAGATCCTTTATCTCCTATCATCTTCACTATTATGGCTGATTTCTTGGGCAAATATATTGAGAAGTTGGTTTCTCTAGGGGAAATGAAAGGATTGCAGCCCTCTTCTCATCCTCTTATTTGTTCCCACAAATAATTTGTGGAAGATACTATTTTTTTGGGAAAAGTTGAGGTTAGGGAAGCAAGGAATCTTAGAAAGGCCCTTAACCTCTATTCTTCTACATTTGGTCAACTCATCAACTAGAATAAGAGTTCCTTATTTTTTTTATCAATACCCCTTCTCCAAACAAAGTAAGACTTCTAAAACTCTTGGTTGCTCCATAGGGTATTTTCCTTGTATTTATATAGGTCTCCCTCTGGGGCCTAATCCCTCAGATTCTTTTTTGGATGATCTTGTTAGAAAATTCAAAAAGAAATTGGCACGATGGAAAGGTAATCTATTGAGTCAAGCTAGTAAAATTATTCTTCTCAAGGCTTGTCTCCAAAGTATTCCTACGTATGCTTTGAGTCTCTTTAGGATTCTAGATAAAAATGCTAATTCTAGTGACAAAATCCAAAGGAAATTCCTTTGGTTTGGTTCTAATGATAAGAAGAGAATGGCTTTAAATGCATGGGATCAAATTTGTAAGCCTATAATGGATGGTTCTCTAGGGATTAGGTCAATTAGAATTATGAATAAAGCACTTCTTGCTAAGTAGGGTTGGATAGTTTATCATGATGAAAAGGAGTGGAGTACTATTTGGAAACATAAATACCTCTTTAATGCTCCCTCTTTGTCTAATTTTATTTCTTATCCTATAATGTTTTATCTCCTTTTGCTATATGGGGAGCTATGTAGGGAGCTAAAAATATTTTAATCAAAGGTTGATTTTGGAAAATGAGTAATGGGAAAAAGATTGCATTCTGGGATGATGTATGGATTCTGGATCATCCTCTGATTGAGGATTATGAGCATAGAACTCTTTTTGACAAATGTAAATAGACTTTTAGTATTCTATGGAGAACTATTGGATTGATAATGAATGTGTTAACCTTATTGAAAGTAATAAGGCTTTTTACAGTATTTAGTTAATCTTGAATGCCTTTAGCCTTTATCCTCATATTGAAGACAAAATGGTTTGGGGTTTTGAATAAAGAGGTTGTTTTAAAGTCTCCTCTATTTTTAGAACTACAGAAAAGGGATTTAGACCTTTATGGAATAAAGATTGGATTAAAGGTATTATTTCTAAAATAAACATTTTTTTCTCGATCTTGCTTCAAAATAAAATTTTAACTTTGGACAATTTGCAAAAAAGAAGGGTTAATGTGGTTAATAGATGTAGCCTATGTAAAGAGGACTATGAAGATAGAAATCATCTTTTCTTAAATTGCAACTATAGTTAAAAAGTGTGGAGTTACATCCTTAACTACTAGAATTTAGATTGGGTACAACAAAATAATATTGATCAATGCTTTCAGAGTTGGACATGTCCATCTAAGGAGGTTAACTTTAGTTTTGTATGGAAAATTACTTTTCCCCATCTCTAGTGGGGAATCTATAAATAAAGAAATAATAGAATTTTTAGAGACAAGAAATTCTTGAGTGGGTCCTTGGTCATAATATAATTAGAGAAATCAAGGAAAACTTCAATTCTCATAGAAAACTAAGTTATGATTTCCAAATCACTAATCCTGTGCAGACTAAAAGCTATAAAATCAAAATTGATGATCAGAGGTACAATGTTAAATGTGAATCTCCTCCCATGGGTTGGATTAATGGTGCAGGAGCATCCAGAGGTATAAGGGCAATCCTGTGTCAACCAAAAAAAAATACGTAGACTTAGTTTCTATTTCATGTCTTTTCATTTCTGGATACCCATTTGGGTCAAATAAAGGTTCCAATTCTCACAGTTCCACTATCAATGTTCTAGGATAGAGTATTTGAACACCTTGGGATATGTGTAAATGCCAAAAAAAATAGGAGTATGTAATTGAGCTATCATTTTGGTGAACTAGAAGGTGTAAATTTGCTAGATGATTGTCATTGTAATTCAGAGCATTCTAGAAAAAGAATCAGGTCAAAAGGCCCCACGGTTTGAAAGTTATTGTAGTTTTTTGATTTATAGAGACATCCTAAGAATGCTTCAAAGTTAGGTTAGGGGCATTAAATGACCTTGAAAAGGTCCAAAAAATGGGGGACGAGCAAAGCTCCTTCATAGGGCTATAGAGCTCTTCGAGAGCTTTTCGAAAATGTAAATGGTTCGTCAATCGGATTACGGTTCAAAAGTTATGCCTCCCAAAAGTTTGGTTATGCTTTCCGGATTCTTCTAATTTTGTACTGACTTCTAATGCAACTTCTAGAGCCTTCTATTTGGTTGATGGATGCCAACTAGCACTTTCTAGAATGTATTCCTAATCCTTAACCCTTCGGGGTCTATTTAAGAACATTTTTGGCATTATAAAAGGTAGTTTGGAGTGGAGTTTGAGAGAAGGTACTAAAAGGAGAAATTATCTCCAGACTTATACTGTTGTAAACCCTTAGGGCATGTTTTGAAGTCTATTTTCTCTGTACTGAATGTACTAGCATATTTTCACAGTTAATAAAATTTCCCCTTTCCTATTGTCTCCATTCTGTGCTTGGGTTGTGTCCCAATCAATTAAATGTAACTTTGATGCTATTGTTAATGGTCCTAGAAAAGCTAGTTGTGGAGGGGTTTTGAGGGACCATACTAGCAGAATTGTTGATGCTATTGCCATACCTATTGGGATTTCTATTAGCCATAAAGTTGAAGCAACAACAATGCTATATAGTATGAGGCTAGTTGTGGAAACTAGTTATTGAAATCTTTGGATGGAAGGGGATTCGCTTAACATTATTAATATGCTCAATAAAAATAATTTGGTTACTTGGACTATTGAAGCAAGTATGATGAAAATCAAAAACCTTATTAACAAATTTGATAATCAATTGATGAGCTTAAGGAGCTTTCTAATGAATGGTTCATAAGGCACAACACTAGGTGAAGATTTTGCAAATGGGGTTGCAAGTTTTGGGTTGAACCATGGAGGAAACTCTATTGTTAAGTGTGCTCAGGATAGAGTAGTACTGGGATGGGTGACCTCCCAAGAAGTCTCGATGCTTCACCCCTATGAGCATCACCTAGATCCAATGAGTGGTGAGTGCTCCATTTATTCTCATGAGAGATGGATTTATGTTGAATCATTAATCATGAAACATGGGTCAATGAGTTTGACTCAAAATCACATGGTTAAATCTTGATAGCAATATCACAATGTTATATTCTCCCTTATTTTTTGAGAGGGTAATTTAGTTTTTGATTGGATTGCCAACCAAGTTGTCTATCAGGATAGCAAGTTGAGGTGGTGTCTTGACCTATGCAAGGACATGGAGTTGGCAGTGATTGTTAACTAAGATAGGACACCTGCTAGAGAAGGAAAGATTTCATAAGATTGGAAAATTTATGAAGAAGAGTGATGGGTGTATGGAGGATAGTTTAAGATTCCCTAGGAAGTATCTTAGTGCTATAATGACTTGTTTTTGGCATGTAAGTAAATCTATTAGCTCCTCAGTAATCTTCAATACTTTAATACCTTTTCTAGTTTTTGCTACTCTAGTGTTTTATAGAGAATATTAGGTTTTTGAGATGGGTGGGGAACCAAGAAAGCAAGAGCCAAGTAATTGCAAGGTATGGAAGGCTAAGGCCTCTATGTGGGAGATTTTTTAGAATGGTAATGTGCTGACCTACATTGAGAGACTCCATGGGATAAACCTCACATTATAGAAACCGTCTTCAAAAACTAGTTTGAAGATAAGTTAGTTTACATGGGGTCATGGTGAAATTTTTTTGTGTAAATAAGTATTTACTTATTACAATTTACTTAAGTTTAATTAGGTCAATGCATTATTTTATTATTTATTAGTTTGATACCTAGGAGTATGCGTACTATTATGAGTTTTCTTGTTGACAATACATGAGTTAGCACTCTAATTTATGCACATGGTGTCTACAACATAGGAGTTAGCACTCTAATTTAAGCACATCGTATCTACAACATCTCTGCAAGAGATACACCTTATCATACTTATCCTCTCATTTATGCATATACATTCATGCATAATGGAGGATAATTCACTTCTGGTGGACGTATGCTTAGTTGTTGTGCTTATCTCCTAGCTCATTCTAGAGACATTCTAGATGCATCTTAGAGGCCTTTATATATAGGTACTCCTAGTGTGTATGTACATGACATTACATGAATACAATTTCATATTGTTATTTTAATCATACTTTGGTCTATTCTGTACTTGTGCTTTAGTTCCTTGATCTTGGATGATTTTTGCCTAAGGAAAATTCTTACATGGTGTCAGAGCTGAGGGAATTTCTCTTCACCTAGCCATTGGAGACCATTTTCTTACTTCACCTCTCGGAGGACCTCGACTCAGATCCAGAGTATCCTAGTCATTGGGAGCATCTAGAGCCAAAGCAGACCTCAACATTGTGTCTAGAATGTCGATTCAATGAAATTTGACTATAAATTTGCCTACCCTAATCCATAGTCAAATTTAAGAATTTTTTTTTTTTGCAAACCAGCACTCAAGGCCTGATTTGTAAATTCAATATGATAATTTCCGATTTGTTCATTTGATTTTCAAATCTATTTCCATCCAAAAAAATTCTGTAATATTTGGAGTATTTTACAAAAAAAAAATTAAGCCATCAGACTTGCAAAGAATTTTTTTTGTAGGAGCTGGATGGTGAAACCCTGGCCCCTGCAAGGAATATTCATTATAATTTCATAATATTCCATCAACCATTTACTGGTGATGACTACACATTCTTTTGACATTTCTAAATTCCATCAAAATGGCATTTAATCTGGTGTCCAAGTTCTCATGGCATCACTAACTAGTGACCACAACCTATCACCCATAGACTATCTTTATTTTATCATTCATGACCTTCATGTTTTAAACACTGTAGAAGGTTTTTTTTTTGGCAATGTGGGATTAAAATTGCTAACCCTCTACTAGTCCATTGCTGATTTCATTCCTGGCACCCACCAAAGCTACTCCTTCCCAATACCACCTGAAACTTTTGACCTCTAATGATTTTCCAGCACCGAGGTTAATTCCCCACCAATCAACGTCTCCTGCCACTAGTTTTTCAAACACAAAGAGTGCCAAAGGAAAGTCTAGCACCACTCTTTCAAAATCTGTCGCTTGTCAAAGTTCTCTAGCAACACTAAATTTCCACAGTGACTATCTCTTGTTGATGTTGATTAAAACCTTTACATCGATGATTTGTCCACATGGCATGCTAGCATAGCATTTCCACGTTAGCACTCTAATAGCTGACCTTCACCACATTGTTAGCTAGGGACAACTTAGCATCCACATGGCATCCTAGTCAACAACCACCTCTACAACACATCATCTTGACTATATGCTTATACCTACCATGCTTGCTACCATGTCAACTTTTTCTATACCACTGACATCATCAGTCGTACTACTGACATTAACATCTATACTACCATGTCACCTAGGGGCTATTTTGTCACAAAGTTCAATAGTCACGAGCTTAAAATTGATGATCATTTGATCATCATTTGTAAGTCAAATTGCACTACCATGATGACCATTTTAATCTCACAATTTGCTGACCATACCCCTCTCCTAGTTCAGTTTTGATTTAACAGTCTAATTTTGGGAGGCCATATCTTAGTTTTCCAGACTCCAAATTAGGTGTGACTTTGTTTTATTTTGGGTAGAATTTCCTCAACTTTTCAGTGGTGCTATTATTTTTTAGTGTTGGTGCACAGATTTGTCAAAATTTGCATTTTTTAGCAATTATACCTATCCAATCCTACATTTTGCAACTTCAAATGCTTCGTACAAGCTCATCTGAACACATTTTCAAGTTCTAAATTTTTTGTTAAAGTGCTTAATTTTTTGTCTACTTTCTAGATTTGCAATTAGATTATAGGCTTGTGTGGACAAAAATATCACTTTCAAAATTAGGTTCTTTTTTGCATTTGTAATGCTTTGATAAGACTTCAAAATTATTGTACATCTAAGCTACAATGCTTAGAACTAGATTTGAACCTCAAAAGGGTAGTTGTAAATAGAAAAATTAGAAGTCCACTTTGTCCATTTTGACAAGTGACCTGTTCTAAATGCACTACATATAAAGTGCCAAAAGTATCATTTTTTGGGGGGGTTCTTTGATTGAGTTAATAGGGGGTGTGTCTTGTGTTCTTGTGTCTCTCTTTTGCACTCTTTTAATTTTTTGCATCATGGGTTAACCTAAAACTCCACTTCTAACTTCACACAATTATACTACATAGAAAGATATTGTATGGAGTAGATTAATGGAAAAGGTTTAAATCTATATGTTGATGGTACAATTGCCAAACCCACTGACGCTATAGCACTGGTTGATTGGAAAATTAAAGACAACCAGGCTTTAGGAATTATTTGGAGTTGTGTTCATAGAGATCTCTTCTTCCACATTTCTATCTTTAAGGAAGTCAAGGGTGCTTGGGAAAAACTTGAAGGTTTGTATGGTAAGGTTGATGAGGAAAAAGCATTCCAAATTGAGGAGTATCTACTTCTATTGGATCCTAAGAATTTTGACATAATTCAAGACTATGTCAACAAAGCCAATGAATTAAGAGCACTACTTAAGGATTGTGGTAATCCCATGAAGGATGATAGATTAATTCATCACATCTTGAAGAGGCTACCTTCAGAGTATGCATCTTTTGTTTCGAGTTACAACACTCACATGTTGAGCATGGGAAGTGCCTTTGCTAAGCCTACATTTGATGCATTTGCAAAAATGGTGATGTTGGAACAATCTAAGTTGATAGATATGGGAATTCTCAAGTCATCAAAGACCAAGGCATTGGTGGCTAGCAACAAGAACCAATCAAATCAAGGTGGAAAAAGTTCTACCAACAATAAGAAAAAGTAGTGGAAGCAAAAATCACAATCAGAGACACAACAATCTTCCTCCTCACAACAAGGAAATTCTTCTTCCAACAAGGGAAATAATGACAAAAAGGATAAAATATTTTGTGCATATTGCAAGAACTCAAATCATGATGAGTATCATTACAAGACTAAGAGAATTGATGAGTTGGAAAACCTACTTAGGAAGAACAAAATCAATATGCTAAATGCTTCCAAGGGTTCAAATCCATCCACTTCAAAGGAAAAAGGGCAAGCACTTATGGCTAGTTCAAGTTCTTTAGGGGAATGGATTATTGACTTAGGTGCCTCATATCATATGGGTTCTTCAAAAGGACGCTTTTCTTCATTGAAGCAGTCTAAGGTACCTCACATCTTTGTAGGGGATGATACAAAAATGGGAGTTGAAGGGAAAGGACAAGTTGAGATAGAAAATGGAGAGTCTAAAGATGTTCTCTATGTTCCTAATCTTAGCTCTAATCTCCTTTCAATCTACCAAATCACTCACTATGGAGATGGCAATAAAGTTTAGTTCCTTCCTAATTTAGTAATGGTGCACAATCTTAAAGATGATTCATTGGTTGCAGTGGGTAAAATCAATCATGACACAAGGCTTTATTCCTTCTCTCATTTTGTGCCTAAGCCTCCTTCACATGCCTTGTTGACACAATCTCAATCACAAAGTAAATTATGGCATGAGTGATATGGTCAACTTGCCTTCCACTATCTTGATCAACTTAGCTCAAAAAACATAGTCAAAGGTCTACCTACAATCAACTTTTCTAAGGCTGAATGTTCAACTTGTTCAATGGATATCCATCTCATACAAAAGTATGACAAAGAGAAGTCTTAAAGAACATTAGTTGTTCTTGAGTTGGTTCACACAGTTCTAGTAGGTCCTTTTGTAGTAACATCAGATAGCAAGGGTCGATACATCCTCAGTTTCATTGATGACTTTTCATGCTACACATGGATCTACTTTCTTGATCACAAGAATGAAGTGTTTGATACATTTCTAGCCTTCAAGATTCATGTTCAAAAATAATCAAAGAAATTCATCAAAGTTCTTTATATGGAAAATGAAAGTACATATGTGAACTCAAGACTTAGAGACTTTGTGAACTTGAGGGCATTCATCTTTAGAATCTAGTAGCATTTAGTCCGCAAAAGAAAAATGTTGCAGCAATGAGGATTAGAACTCTTAAGTCAATGGCAAGTTGCATGATTCAAGCCAAGTCTCTTGATCCATCACTTGAAGTTGAAGCTATAAGTAGTGCCAATCACATACTTAATAGGTCTCCTCATTATGTCTTAGATGGAAAATCTCCTTTTGAGGTATGGTGTGGCAGAAAACTAGTTGTGAAACACTCTAGAGTTTTTGGTTGTCCAGCATGGGAAAAAATATGTTCAAGGGAATACAAGGAACTACCACCAAGGCCTTGTACTTTCATCAAATATGAAAACAGTGTTAAGGCATATAGAATTATGGATCCTGTGACTCATGAGATTTTTATAGAGAGGAATGTTCACTTTGAGGAAAGTTCACCTAGCTTATCCTCTAATCCTCACCATAATTCGTACATTGTGGAAACTAATAGTGACAATAATGATAGTGATTCAATAGATTCTGATATGTGGGATCTTATTGATAGATACAAGAAAAGGTCACAACATTAGCATATTCCACATGCATACATTGCTGCAGTGATAGGTCCATGCAATTCAGTACAATTGGGTACACCTTGTCTTCTAGTTCCAGCATTAGTGGATGACTACATAATAGATATTTCAAGTTTGTTTATGAAGTCATACATAGTAGATTTGGGAGACATGGTTGATGATATACATCTTCTCTTTGATGAAGAAGGTCCTTCTTCAGTTGTTGTGACAGCCCACTCTGACCCTCTTGTCCATTCTCTACATGATCAATCTTACTAGGTTGATATGATTGTGGATCCTTATGTACAATAGTTGTAGGAGGTCTCTTCATCATTTGAGGACACACATGGTTCTTTGGAATATGTTCTACATCCATCCTTGCTAGATCTAACATTGTTCTTTTCAACAGTATTGGAAGGGGCGCTAGTCAGTATCAACATAGGGATAGTTGACCAAGTTTAAGAGACACCATTCATCTTCGGGATTCTTTCTACACATTGTGGAAGCATCTCATATGTACCTATGATATTGTTTCTTCCAAAAGGGAGGAACATTATTTAGTAGTCATGGATCAGATTCTACATTGGAGCAGCTATCACTAATGGGCATTCTACATTGGGGGGGACTACCTTTTCTCCTTGCTTCTTCTTCTTCTCTCTTATGGGGGGGGACCTTTTCCTCTTTTGGGATTGTGTTCTTCTTTTCCTTCTCTATTATATATAAATAATGTATATCGTAATGGGGGGGTCTTGATAACTCCATCCATCCATGCATTTTTTTTTAAAAGAAATTCTGGTGGGGGGGGGTGTAGGGGTCCCCATGAGGTTTTCCCTCTTTCTCTACTCTGTGAGAGATTTCATTGTATTTTGTACATGGGTACCTAACATGGCCTAGTAGTCGGGACCCATCATACATTTTCATCCTAGCTTTTGTAAGCTTAAGTGCATTCCCCTAAGTTGCACTTAAGGGGGGGTGTTGGTGTAAATAAGTATTTACTTATTACACTTTACTTAGGTCAATGCATTATTTTATTATTTATTAGTTTGACACTTAGGAGTATGTGTACTCTTATGAGTTGTCTTGTTGACAACATGGGAGTTAGCACTCTAATTTATGCACATGGTATCTACAACACAGGAGTTAGCATTCTAATTTAAGCACATGGTGTCTACAACATCTCTACAAGAGATACACCTTGTCATACTTATCCTCTCATTCATGCATAATGGAGGATAATGCACTTTTGGCAGATGTATGCTTAGTTTTTGTCCTTATCTCGTAGCTCATTCTAGAGACATTCTAGATGCATCTTAGAGGCCTTTATATATAGGCACTCCTAGTGTGTATGTGCATGACATTACATAAATACAATTTCATATTGTTATTCTGATCATACTTTGGTCTATTTTGTGCTTGTGCTTGACTTTCTTGATCTTGGGTGATTTTTCCCTAAGGCACATTCTTACAAAATTGACTAAAGAATTTATTGCTAAGGTTATAGGGCTTCCTATGGAAGGGATCAAATTCAGTAAGGAGACTAGTATCTCCAATGCATCTTTTAAGAAAATTTCAAAGACAAAAGCTGAAGAGAAGAATTTAGAGAAAAATGGGGACTTCTACAAACTAAATCAAATTAACGTTATTTGGAGGGATGTGTTGTCATATATTCATGAGTAATTTATTCTTGATGGTAGGGCTAAGAGAGTACATAAATTTCACTTTGTTTTCCTAAATCATTTTAGGTACAAAGATAAGATTTCCTTTCTATTTTTTTTGAAATACTCCCTACTTATAATCCTTTATGCACATAGAAAGAAAGAGTCTCATCATGTACTTCATGAAGGTTTAATTCTACTTATTGAAAACTTTTGTAAAAGTAAGGCTATAAAGCCCTCTCTAGTTCTTGAGAAAAGGAAAGGGTCTGGAAGTGAGCCCCACTCTAAGAGAATTAAGGAGGAAGAAGGGGCTAGTGTTAGCAAGAAGGTTTTCAAATGGGAGAGGACTAAGAAACATGTTGAGGAAATTACTAAATCCAAGAATTCAGAAAATGATGAGAAAATGGAAATGAGGGATCTTAGTTCTAACTTGGATAATTACTCTAGGAGTAAAGGGGTGTCTCCTAGTAAAGACAATGTGGAGGGAAGTAAGGATAGAAATACAGACTCAAATGTGGGGTTAGAAGCCCTCGGGGAGGATGATGATAAAAAAATTGATCACCCTTCTCAAAATGCGAGTGAGAAGAAAATGGAGAAGGATATAGGTAAAGATATTGAAGATAAAGGCCATATGGGTAAGGATAATAGCTAGAGTAAATATGAAAACAAGGAAAGGATAGAGAATCTAGACATTAATACCGATACCCAAATCAATGCCATGACCATTTCTAAGCCTAGGAATGTGGTTGATGGGAGGGATGACTCCTAGGATGCTAAACTTTCCTTTGTTCACACTGCTAAGCTTAAAGTGAAGACTTCTCTTTAGAGTGATTCTTGGTTGTATAATGAGATAATTGTTCTCAAGAAGAAAATGGGTGTTATGCAGAAATAATTGGATGTTGAACATGCAAAGAGAACCTAGATGGAAGTGCAAATTGGTAACATCTCTGATAAGTTTAAAGAAAATTAGTAGGAGATTTGTCACCTCATAAAGAAAAGTAGTCAAAAAAAGGAATAGGTCACTTCCAGTCTATGTGTTGTGGCATCTAGTCTAGGTAAGAAGAGTAATGAGGAGATTATGTCTCCTAGAAATGTAGGGATGGGGAGTCCAAGTGAGCCCAGTAAGAAAACCAGGCAAAGCATAAGGAAAAAGGTTGTTGAGGCTCTTAAGACTCATGTTCTTTCTCTAGCTGACATTATCCAAACTACTGCAGAAGTAGGTAAAGAGGTGGCAAACATTATGAAAGATTTGTTGTAGGTGTTGGTTGTGGGGCGGGTACATTGGTTTTTGGTCTGGACGATTTTTCTAATTTTTTCTTTTTCCTTTCTAGCTTGTTTAAACTCTAGGTTCTAGGTCCTTGTAAAACCTGGTCATTTTTTATGGTTTAAACTTTTAGTTTCAGGTCCCTGTAAAACTTGGTTTTGATGTTTTAAACTTTAAGTTTTAGGTCCTTGTAAAATTTGGTGGTGCTTTAATGTTTATCTTTAGTCTTTTGTAAAGGGTTTTAGGTCCCTTCAAAACTTTTTTTTACCATAATCTAAAATAATGTTGAACTCATAACATCAATATCCATACACAAAGAGAACCCATAACACCTTTTTTTGTTAAATAGGAAAACCTTAGTGGGGATGGTACCTACAATATGATTGATTAATCAAGAGAATCTTGTTAAGGATATTAACCCTATTTGGATTCTATGAAATACATATAGTATCTTGGTCCTTGTTAGAGGACTAGGCCATGATAAAAGCCTCAACCCTATTAGGAGTTACTTCAACCATGTTAGGAGTTGGTATAGATAATTTAGAATGTATGCAAGATGATCCCACTACCCAAACATGCAATCATACAATGTAGTGCATTTATACAAAAGAGATAGATACAATAAAAATTTTAGTGTTGATTGTTGTACTTCACATATCTCTAATCTTACATGAGGATTCTCATCACATAGCTTTCACATATGTTCTCATATCACATACATAGTTTTCATTTGCACAAAAAACTTCACAATGACACACATGGGTATGTGTAGGATCAGGTGGGCCAACTATAGCCTTAAGTGGCAATGAAAAATTAGGACATCAATGTTAGTCAACTTGATGTGAAATCTTGAATTAGTTATGAACCTTATATCAAAAACTTATGACAATATATAATTTGTAGTAAATTGAACATAGTCTCTAAAATTATAACTCTTTTCTAATTAAAAAATAATTTAATATGTCAAAATTTAGAATTTCAATGTGAAAGTACAAAAAATTTAGAAAAAAATAAGAAGTAGGTTTATGTCTAACCACCTTAATCACAATCAAATGATAATTTCTTTTAAAGATTCTAGATATAAGAATAAGACTCATACTCTAATGCGATGCATTTTTTTTTGTACTTTTATTCCAAGTAAATAATTAATTTTGAATTTTCTAACACAACATTTTTTGGAATTAAAATACTCTCATGTCTGACCACCTAAAGTCATTCAAAACTATAAAAAATTTAGAATTTTCTTTTGTTTTCCTCATAGTAAGGAAAGAATAGATTGTGACTCATCTTTTAGAATTTTAAAAGGTTATACCATTTGAAAGTTGTGACTTTTTTCAATCAGTATATAAATCAACACTTTATAGGTAACTCCATTAGAAAATAAGTAATAATGACTTACTGAACTCATAATTTGATAGCAATTACATCAATGGAAAGGTGATAATGTCCTTAAGGAACCCTTTTCATTTCATCAAATTTGGATGAAAAGTGATTTTTTTCATATTGCCACATTTTGGTCCACCATGATCCTACACGTACCCACATAACTTGGCAAGTTGTGATTTCTTACTTATACCTTTCCTTTTTACAAAAATTTTTCTAGTTGGCCTTAATGTTCCCATACGCTTGACTAAATATATAATTAGCTCATGCTAACTTAGGCTTAACATCTAAGATGCCATCCCTAATTGGTTGAGTAAATTATTTTGTAGCCAAAATAATTCCTCAACCTATTATTCACCTTTTGCTATTATGCTCTATTCACTACCTTTACTAATAAAACAAATATATTTGACACCGTACTATCTATAGCGATCTTCTCTCTTGACCATGTCATCATGATAGTCTACACTATCCATACCTAACTACGCACGTGCTAAACATCTTTGTAGACTTCTCAATACCAAAAATTGTCTAAGTTGTACTATCATTGAATTTGTCTAACACTTAAATAATTTTCTATCTAGCTAACTATAGGATTTTGATCTGTAAATTATGCCTTTCATTCCTAAGATATTTGTTTCCATAAACGACAACCCTAACTCATCCTACTTAGCCATATTTCAAACAAAAGCTAAATCCAACTTCACATGTCTTAATGCTTCTATTCACGGGTAGAATAATTTACTAGTAAGTATTTTTTCTTATGTGTCAAGGATGGATAATTTATGTTGAAGTAGAGGGTTTAGTGTTATGTATTTCTTGTACCATTTTTATATGTATTATCATGTCTCTTTTCCCTCCATAGTTTTTTGTTCACCATAGATCCTTCTCTAAAAAGTATCTGATTAATAATTTCAACTTTTGTTATATTCATATTGTGATTCATTCTTCTACCAAAGTTATTTATTCTCATATTTTATATCCATATAGTTTTCATGTATTATTAAAATCTACAAAATCTAGTTGTATGTCCCAGGTTATTGCAAATATGATATGAAATAACTTTATTTCCAAACCTTGGTCCAAACTGGTTAATATGCAAGCTCTAGCAATACATCAAAAGTTGTTGTATTTTTATCACAACACTACATTATTTATGATGTTATTCATTCCAAAAGGTCTCTAGCTCTCTTGCTAATCCTTTCATTTTCCCTCATACTAGAGATGTGATTCTAGGCTTGTTGCATTCATGTGATTGAAATACATAAAAAAAGAAATTGTAACAATATCCAGTTAAAGATTTAGTATTCATGTTACCTCTAAAGTCTATCTTCATGGGTCCATACTTGTTGCATGTATATGATCTACCTTTGTATGGTATCCTATGATCTCTAGGTTGTTCAATCTGATTTTTAGTCTAGTTGATTTGGTCTTATGGTTGATCAGGCTCTAGTCCATGTTCACGTTCAACTATAATCTTTAATCCTTTTGATGATTCTCCTTGAATATAACAAATCCTTATCATATATCCTTTAGTTTTTTTTCCATTAACTAGTCATCAAGTTTATATGTGCCTAAATATAACTTCTCAAGCTATTGCTTGGTTTGAACAAGTTCTCCTTTCACAACATTGTTGTACTTTTCAAGTTCAATAAATTTCAAATTTTCATCCTCAAGTTTAGATGTCACCTTCATAGATTGCGACTTCAAATTTTTAAATCGATCTTTAGATCTTCTTCTTCTCTTTTTTCATCTAACATCATATTCATCTTTAGTGATGTGTTCTCAAGTTAATGCTTCAATGTTTCATTCTCTTAGTTGATCTTGGCAAATGATTCTACTCCTTTAACATGATATATAAGTTCTTGCCTTTGGAATTTTGAATTCTCAATCTAATCTTTTAGCTTTTGAATGAAATCTTGTGCATCTCTAAGTGTTTTCTTCAACCTACTTCTTTGATAATTGACCTAATCTAACTCCTCAAGAGTTATCTCATAGTTTCTTTGCAAGTCTTTTGAAACCATATAGATCTTCCTCAAACTATTAGACTTCTTTTGAGTAACTGAGATCTAATACCGATTGTTAGAAATGGGGAATATTGAGCATCAAGTGGCAAGGATGGGGGTAAATCAGTATTCCAACACTTTTTTCCCAAATATGGATATCATAAATTATACTTAAACATGCATATAAACAATTTTATAGTAACAATATGCATCCCACAAAGAACCTCATAACACCATATTTTGTTAACTAGGGAAACCCTGTCCAAGGAAACCTTCATGGGGAATGTACCAACAAAATGACCCACTAATCAAAAGTACTTTGTGAAATGCTTTTGATCTTGTTAGGGGTCTACTACATGCATATAATGTATTTATCCTTTTTTTAACACTAGAAATTTTTTAATCCCTCAACCTTGTTAGGATTTATATATCAAAATGGTGATCTCACTGTTGTTACAACAATATACAACTTTACAAGCTTTGTATAGAGAAATACAAAAAACTAAACTGATATCCCAAATATCTAATTAGTCCTTATTGTTCCATGCATTTGATCATGCCCATGTACTTCTTCTCTTGTCTAATTATCAAAACACAACATTTCAACATAAATAAATCTCACACATAGAAATCATAACTTAACATAAGCATTGGTAAGTTTTCTCATCCAAAAGATATGCTTTTATACCCTTTTCCACTAGCTCTTCAATTAGTTAGCCTAATACATTTCCAAAACATAAATTTAACTTCTTTTAGGTAAGGGCTAACATCTAGGATGCCATCCCTTCATACCAAAGTCCTTTAATTTCCAAGTCAATTCAAATCCTTAGCAAAAATGATCTTGTTGTCCTATATGCTCCAATTCTAGGATATCAAATGATTGACTTGTTT
The DNA here is from genome assembly GCA_028749045.1 of Cupressus sempervirens. Classification (NCBI taxonomy): domain Eukaryota; kingdom Viridiplantae; phylum Streptophyta; class Pinopsida; order Cupressales; family Cupressaceae; genus Cupressus; species Cupressus sempervirens. Next base: position 169,743,371 of record CM053791.1, on the reverse strand, counting down.
TCCATCTAGAATGTGTTCTAATTGTCATACTAACATAAGCATTCATATATGTATCATTTAGACTCATAATACTCCCATACTGTAAAATTATAGCTCTATAAATGCATCCATTGAATCTCATTGATAAAAAGCAAGCCAACTCTCTAGTATTTTCTTTAGTTAGACAATTTTCTTCACTATAATATTAAAAAATCATATATTTTCCATAACAAAACTTAATATTGTATAATTTTTTCATTAATGAAAAAATCCATGCCCTTAACTCATCTAACCAGCCAATAGGATTGAGTATTTTTCATAAATTTCCTGATGATGTGCATGCAATTGATGCTTTGAGATATCAATATTTTGGGAAGGAATATGCATATTGTTGTTGGCATCTCCCTTGAGGAAGATTGGTAAATGCCCTACTTTTCTTAGAGTTTCAAGTGTTTCAGTTTCTCATGTTGTGATTGTGTATTATGGACATGGTATGGATCCCTACTTTGGGGACAAAGAGATGTGACTTTTTGTATTCTAAAAATTGTAGCTCTATCTATAGATAAGTAGGTTGGAATGGAGAAATGAGTTTTGGGTTTCATGAACCTAATGGATGCCCAACTTGTGATTTATATTTTCATGGAGGTTTTCAGGCAACTAAAAAATGAGGTGGTTGGCCCACTATTTTACATATTATTTTATATGGTTGTGATAGGTGTATTTCTATAATTTTGAGATAATTAATGGTATTGTTACTTGTGTTATGGGTAGTACATGGTAACTTTGGCCTCCCTGTGTTTTTTTGTTTTTAAATTTTAATGAGGTTAGTTTATTCAATGCAGAGAACTACTATTTTTTGGTTTGAACTATATGTGGATTGTTCAAGGTTTATAATTTGTAATACCCTCTATAGAGATATTTTTGTTAGTCTTTTGGCTTTCCTTGAGGATGTTAATATGGAAAAAGGGGGAGGGATTCTTTGTATCCAAAGACTGATAGATGTCTTGTTATTGATTCCTTTTGGTATGGAAATTCTTAAGTAGTTGATGGATGGGGTCGCACTCCAATTTATTGATCTAATAGTGACTTGGGTAATATTGGAAGCTTGTCTCTTTGAGATGGATGTTGTTGGATTTTCTTTGGTTATTGTATATGGTGAAGATACAAGTTGAGACTATACCTATCGTAGCTATTTCTTGCTAAGAATGTTTAAGAAAGCTATTGTTTGTCTCTCGTAATCTGTGATAAAGATTTGGAGCCTTGGAACTTATGTCATGATGAAACTTGTTGACAATTATGACCCTTATTTAGTCATTTTATTGTGACTATAAATTCTAGCTAGTAAGGATGGTGGTCTTTTTTGTGACCATTTGATTTCTCAAGGTTTTTAAGGGCTTGTGTTGGACTATGGTGTTAGGTTAAGTTTGAAGATTACTTGGGTCTATTCTATTGGTAGTTTTGTGACTTGGAAAATTTAATTTTTTTCTTCCTCATTAAGAATTCATATGAAAGTGGATGTGTATTCTCTAAAGGTGGAGACATGCTTCATGAACGAGGAACTTTGTAACTTAATTTGGGCTTTGCCTTTCTATGACAGTTTGGATGTGTGAAGAAATTATGGTATTCTCTCCTTCTAGTTAGTCTCTTCCTTCATAGCTACTATAGAGGTAGGACCCTTTTATATTAAGGTAAAAAGTATTTTTGTAGTAGAGAGGCAGTTATTTAATAGAGGAGATGCTTGTGATATCCCTATAAGGATTCAATTGTATAGATCTTTTTTTCAAATATTCAACTATCTAGTTTTTTAGAGGACAAATGCTACTTTTTTTTCTTTTTTTTGTCTTAGGATGATTTTGAAACTACTTGGTTATATATTGTGGCCCATTCTATGGGTTGATGAGAATATGTTGTTAATAACTTCTTTTAAAACCTAAATTTTAAGTAGCAAATTATGGCCTATTTTTCTTTGTTGAATACGTGACTCTACTAGCTTTGTTTTGTTACTTCCAATACTCTTTTTGATGTGGTTTTGTTTCCTTAGCAACCTCTTCGTTGTATTTTTTTAAGGATCAAGCCCCTTGTTTGGTTGTTTATTTAGTCAAAGACATGCATTATTGTGTTCATACTTATGAACACATTCTTAATGTCAATGTAAGAAAATTCATACATTCTGATAAATACAAAACATCTATTAGAACATTCTAATAGAATGATTAAAGTATTTAAGAAAGAAAGCCATCCAAACTTTATTCTACGTTTATTTGTTGTATTTGAATATATATGTATAATTATAAGTTTGACTTATTGAGGAGTTATTTCAAGGAGAACTTCAAACTCCTAAAGATGATTGTAAATGTCAATTTGATAGTCATTGAAATAAACACTACATCTACAAATGATAAAACCAATTTGAAACAAAAATATCATTTCTACACACACAATACACAATTTTATTAAACCAAAAAAAATAAAAAAAATTAACAAATGACTAATAAACTTGTAACACCTAACCAAAAATTTTAACTAAATATTGACAAATTAAATTCATTTTTGGTTATCAATCATTTCAACATTTATTAAATATTCGTTGCACGTTATATTTTTTAATCTTGCACAACCAGTCATTTCAAACAAATATACTGTAA